>CM034149.1:735332636-736532636 GCA_019776745.2 Taxus chinensis
TTTGTATAAGTGTGTACATGGTGATATAGAGTCAAGTTTCATTAAATTCATAAGTTTAAGAGGCCATTCTAGGCCTAGTCCTAGACCTAGTATGAGCATAGCATAAATAATGGAATATAGAAGGCCATGACACATTAGTATGAGCATATGGATAAAATTTTGACACTGTATGACATGTGTAGATGATGTTTAAGGTCAATTTTAAGGTATATAGTACATGATGAAGGTCCTTTGAAGAAAATTCTACAAGACAAGGAAAGGAAAGCATGGGTAAGTCATGGTGTCTAGATATTTTAAGGTATGTTCAGGAATAGATGATTATTGGAATGTATGAGGGATATTTCTACAGTGCTATGGGAAAAATTTCAGGTCAAGAGGATCAAAATAATGCATGAAAAGTTGGTTTTGGATATACTAAGCTCTATAAAAGGCATTTCGTAGCTCGAGGTCATTTTCGGAGTAATAATTTTCTCGTAAAATATTTGCATGTGGACCTAATATTTTCACCATAGTTGAGGCATGGAACTAAGAAATTTTTACAGTTTGAATTAGGGTAAAGGATGTCTTATTTTTTATGAACGATTACTAAGAAGGTGAACATGTCAAAAGCCTTATAAAACCCTAGCAGTAGAGCGATATAGAATATATGTGTGGTATGGTATAAACATTACATGGGAAATAAAATGTGAAGCTTTAGGGTTGTAGATAATTTTTCTGAGCTCATTTTGGTGGTGGTTTCATGTTCGAGATCTTTTGATAAGTCAAAGAAAAGCTCTAATTTTGAGAATATTTTTGTGTAAAGTCATGTGTTGTAGGTTTCATGGTGAAATACTTGATGTGGAATAATTTATGGGATGTTTTATTATTTTTCATGAAGATATTTGGATAGTTTCTATGCATAAATATGATGATGTAGGTCCTCCAATGTTCCCTACCGCTAAAGGCTAAAGAGAGCTAAACCCAGTCTTGTGGTTTGATGGTGTGTATGATGAAATGCATGATGTAGTAGTTTCATTTGGTCATGAATAGAATTTTGGTGTCTTATATGATGTATTGAAGTTCTTGGATTGATATAGAGTGATGTATTTTAGTTGAATACCTATTGGCGTAATTAGCCTTATTAGAATTATCAAGAAGGTGGTTTGGAACATGTATGCAAGTAAGGTTTTATCCATGTGACCTATGTTTTTGAATTCTTAGAGAGGTGTATCAAGTTTTCCTTGAATTTTTCCAAGTGGTATTTGAGCTTGGAAATGATGTTGAATGTGTTATAAGTGGTTTATCTCAAGAATGGTTTTTGAGACCTAGGATCTGGTTTGAGTAGTTTTAGAGATGCATGCTTTATGGAGTCTTATGCCTTGATTTGGTGATTGGTGTGAGTTATATGAGATAGTATACATTGCAATATTTCCATTGATATGTTATTTTTTCCTTAATGAGGTATTTTAGTATGAGAAGTTTCTTTCATTATGGGACTGATTTCTAGATGTTTGAGACCTTGTTAAGTTTGTTTACAAAATGAAGTGTGCCATAATGGAGAATGATGTTACAGAGGTTATTATACATGGATAATGTTTATTGGAGGTGATTTATGATGTTTCCTATAAAAAAATTGTTTTAATAGTGTTGTCTGGTGCCCTTAGAGTCCAAGAAGTGTTCGGTGGAGATGAAGACTATATTTTAGGTCTTGTATGTTGGTTTGTGTTGATGGGCCTAATGCCAAATTATAAGGTATATTTGTGTGATTTATATGATTACTTGTTTATTTATTTTTTGTTTCCTCTAACTACACTTAATGGTGTTAGCCAATATACGGTTTTTATAAGCAAGTTTCAAGCATAAAGGCAAGTTGTGTTAGCTCATTTGAGCTAGGCTAGAGGATGGAAGTTTGAGCAAACTAGGGCATAGTGTGAAGGGTGTCGTAAGGACTCAAGGAAACGTTAGAGAAAAATATGATAATGTGAGGAGAGAAGAGGAATACTATAGAAAGGTAAATTTACCTAATCATCATTTTATGATGCATGTATGAGCAAGGAAGGAGAGAGAGCTAGTTAAAAAGGTTTTGGTAAGAGGATCTTACAAATTAATCACAATCAGTTTTTAGAGAAAAAAGTACTTAGGTGATATTCATCTTCAAGTGGCTGAGTTTGTGCTTTTTCATCTTAACACGGTTGTAACCTCCTTGTAGGGTGTGTGCCTTACTAAATAGTGATTCTTGCTCTTTGTAGGATTGGTGTCCTACTAAACTAGGGGTTGGTACTACTTTTGGGGATGTTGTCTCACTAAAAAATTATCATGTGATGTGTAATACACATTTGAGCCCTTTGGTTTGAGTATATAAGTATAGGTTCAGTGGTTTTTCTTCCCCTTGAGGGTTTCCCACATATATCTTTTGTCATTTTGTCTCTTTCTCATGTGTATGATTTGATTGTGCATGGTTTAGTCATATTAATGCTTAAAGGGTTATAATTGTGTATGGTTTAATGAATCATGAATGAAAATGAATGATGAATGAAATTTAATAAAAAATTTAAGTACATATTCACCCCCATCTTAGTCTTGTGCTTCTAACATTCTTCTCTCCCACCAATACGGGGGCATCCATCGTCCATATTCCAATTCCCACACCTAACACTAACTTTTATTCCCCCACCCCTTCTCATTCCAGCCTATTATCTCTTCAGAAATCCACACCTTATAGAATATGTAACATGATCTACAAGCTCAAATTTGTTAATTAAAACAAACCTATTGCTCTTTTTATCCCTCTCTTGATTCTTCACTTCTCCTACATAAACCTCTCACACCTAAGCTTTCTTCTTATGAACTTCCCTGTAATTGTTTTCACCCAAGTTTCCACTTTTTGATGGTCATGGAGATCCAGATGAGCATATTAGATCATTACATATTGCATACTTGCACTAAACTTGTGATGATACATTATTGACCAAATGTTTTTCTTATGAGCCTATAGGAGTATGCTTTGTGATTGTTCTATGATTTACCTCTACACTCTATTATATCTTTTAGTCTTCTTGTGAATCTATTCTTGGAACATTTTTTTTTTAACTTTGCAACTAAAATATCATATGCACAAGTGGATAAATTGAAGCAAGTATCTAATGAGAATCTTAGTAACTATATTTTGCATTATAAGAGTAAGCTTACTAAAATGAACAATGTATTGGTTGAATCTTTATTGTGATATTTATTTATCCAAATTCTCTTGCATCCTCCATAAGAATATGTGATCTTTGATTCTTTTCATTATTATGATCATTTATGTCATTATCTTAAATAAAATGATAATAAGTTACTTTATATGGGAAAGTTTAAGTATGGTGATAATACTTCCAATCCATCTGGTAATCAATCCCAAAACAACT
The DNA here is from genome assembly GCA_019776745.2 of Taxus chinensis. Taxonomy (NCBI): domain Eukaryota; kingdom Viridiplantae; phylum Streptophyta; class Pinopsida; order Cupressales; family Taxaceae; genus Taxus; species Taxus chinensis. The sequence continues at coordinate 735,336,023 of CM034149.1, forward strand.
CTCCCTTTAAGAAAAAATCTAATGAGCATAATCCTATTGTGAATGTTGTATCTCAACCAAAAAATCTCCAAATATAACCTACACAATGTATTTTTATTAGATTACCATATCCACCTCACATCTTGAACATTATCTAAGCTCATTAAAAGCAATATGATGTCACCATCCTCTGTTCAGTTAGATCTTAATCTACCTCATGGTAAGAATTTTTATGAAAAGGTGCATTATCATAGATATAATGGACATTTTACTGATACATTCTTTAAGATTTGACATGTGATTTAGGACTTGATTGATACTAATGAACTCAAATTGCTTAAACTTATTATTTCTAAATCTACCAATGACAATGGAAAACTTAATATTTTCAATGACCCATTACCCAAACATGAAAAAGTTGTGCTCATGTCTTTTTATAATCATGTTTATCATATGGTTCCTCCTCCATCATTTTTTGATCATCCTCTTAGGTTTTTTGTTGGTACTAGTGATATGCCTCATCTATTATTACTTTCACTAATGTGGATTTTCATGTTTAATTTTTATCACATTGATTTTTTTTTTTGTATTCATGTTGTTAACAATGTTATGGTGCATCCAAATTTCAAAAATAATGCATGTTTACTATATTTCTTATAATCTATTTGTTTTCCATTATCCCAGATGACACGTGGATCACCTACTTATTGTGGGCATGTGGTTATCATAATATTTTTGAGCCTCTTATTATATGTATGCTTTTCTTTATTGGATCCAAGGTTACCCCTTGTGACATGGTCTTACAATTTCCTTAGCTTAATGATGATAAATCCATTCCATCCCTAGTTCATTTATGTCTCAAGTTTATACATGAACATCAGATTGTTAATATTTGAGGAATCCCATAATATAATCCTTTATCTATGGCCTTTATCACCCCCATATCATCATTATCTAATACCCCTAGCACACATACTTCTACACTAAGTGATGATGGTACCATGGTTTTGACATGCACTAATACAACATCTAGAAATCCTATCACTCTTAGTGTTAGTCCCACATCTCCATCATGATCTCTTTCACTACAGTTTCTACGTCTATCCTATGATGTATTTATTGATCCCATATTCATCCTCATAGGACTAGGTCCCCAATCAAGATACACGTTATACATAGTACATCGATTCCCACTTCACGGTCTCATTGTTCACATACAAGAAACAGTCCTGAATCGCATGCCCTAACTCGTGCACTTTCACATGAGACTAGGTACTTGGATCATGTTCACATGCATTCCTCTTTTGCATTATCAATTAATGGTCCTTACCCTGTTCTCATTGGATATATCATTATGGAAGATGCACTTAGAGGGATTCATCTAACTGATCCTTGTTACCTTATGACACACTCTTGTTCTAGGTTTAAACATGATTATTGAGGGAACAAGAACATGCATGAACATAAATTTGCGCACATACACATTGGGAGTAACCTTTCTTCCCTTTCCTATCCATAGGATCTCATATTCCAATAATATAAAAAACATTAGGATATTTGCAAAAATACAAAATCATTATCTTAGATATTGGTTGGATATATCTTTGCTTTCTTATACTATTCCATGTTGCATTTTACCTATAATGCTAACTTGATTCATAGTAGATTCTATCCTTTTACATATACATATGCACATTGATATGGTACTTTGAAGTAAATGTAGGCTATATACAGGTTATCACACACTACATGATGTTTTACATTGTTCTCTACCAGTTCCACTGAGGATCTTGGGGGCATCTACCTTCCATAAATTTCCACATTTAAGTGTTGTCATTACAATATCTACTACTTTCATTTCTATTTCATTCATATATATACATTGTGACATACTATTAATTATTCTAAAAAGATAACGAGTGATTCATATGTATTATTTATCTTGTAGGCTTACTTCCCACCAAGGTTATATGCTGATACTATTTTCTTGTATCTTGTCTTCTATGATTATGACTTGTTGTCCATTGTTTATGGGATATGACCTATGATTTATTTTTTATTGTATGTTCTTAAAGGCCATGAATTTCTTGTGACATCCTGAGTGGTGTATCATTTTGTACATCAGTTACTATGTTATCCTCTTGTTTTGTTATTATGTGTTTGACTAATTTCTATTACATTATGCCATGATTATTTTTTAATAACACTTCTTAATGGATTTATTTCTATTTTTTTCATGTGTTATGGTTGTTACCATGCACATAACCTATTCCCCCTACAGTATTAATTCTTCAGATATGCTCATAGATATGATACATCGTACATACCCAAAATAAGGGGGGCAACCATCAGGTGATTATTTCACCCTCTCATAAGTTTAGACATAAAAGACGGAATGGTACAGAGCATAATTTGTAGAAAAAGGACTCAAAAAATGGTTCAGAATTAAACATGGGATTGAAACAAAAAAGGATAGAAGTGCCCAAAGTAGACAGTAATAATGGGAACTATTTCCCCACCTAGAAAATTTTATCCTAGGGGGAAAAAACACATTTTAAAAGTGAAAAAAAAATGAGCAGTTATAGTTTTACAAATAATCTTGAAACATACATTCAACTCCACTTTAATATCCAAAATGAAGGAACAAAATCAATAGCATGTTTCATACTTTGGGCACAGGAACAAACTAATTTTCTCTTAGTTCACATTTTTCGTACGGATATCTTATAAACAATAGCACCTAGATCATATGAAGGGACAAAGATATGTTTGGAATAAAGTGTCATTTGTGGTCATTTACTATTGTTTTAGTGACTATCTACACTAGCACTTATCCATGGGTTTCAGGGTTCATTTTAAGACACCCCTATAAAATTGAAGGTGGAAAATACCTGGCGAATATCCCCGTAACCACTTTTAGCGAAAGGTGAATTTGACAGTATTCAAAAACAAAATTTTCACCTGGTTTTTCAAGGCTAAATCAGTGACGTGCGACAACAGGAATCCTTAATGATGCACCTCACTGGCGCGACAATAGCTCCTAATGACGTGCGACACTAGAACGACACTAGATTGTAATGACGCGCGTCAGTTGATTCTATTGACGCGCGACACTATTCTCTATTGACGCGTGACACAGTCACTAATTGACGCGTGACATTACAGTCTATTGACGCGTGACATTTTCCTCAATTGACGCACGACATTACCCTCTATTGACGCGTGACATTGTCCTCCATTGACGCGGGACATTATCCTAAATTGACGCGCGACATTGTCATCTATTGACGCGCAACATTGTCCTCTATTGATGTGCGACATTGTCCTCTATTGATGCGCGACATTGTAAACAAATGACGCGCAACACTGTAATCAAATGATGTGTGACACTATAGACAAATGACACGCGACACTATAGACAAATGACGTGCGACACAGCCTTCTATTGACGCACGACACTGTAATCAAATGACGCGCGACACTATAAACAAATGACGCGCGACACAACCTTCTATTGATGCACGACACTGCTTCCTATTGACGCGCGTTATTTGAAGCAAATGACGCACGTCAATAGGGGACAGTGACGCCCATATTTAGGTTATAAATACCCTTATTCCGCTCATTTTCTCGTTTACGTTTTCCTGTTCTTGAATTTTTGCAGGTCTAAATCTTTGACAAAGACGCAATTACAGCTACAATGTCGACTTCACATGCCTCCCAATTGCAAGTTCAGCAACAAAATGAAGAGAATCCAAGTCAATCGATTTCCAAGATAACCTACAGGAATCCCTTATGCCCTCACATCCATACGGCTTTAAGGATGTCTCCAGAATATCAAGGTATAATTGAAGAGTGTGGATTTACAGGGCTCGTTAATATGCCCCATTTCGAAACAGATCTGGATATTTTGAATTACCTTCTGTCATGCTACAATTCAGAGGACGGTATATTTTATGTGACTCTGAACGATGGCCAAATGTTCCAATTCACTATTGAACCGAATGACATACATCGGTTTACCGGCCTTCCTATTAGAAATTTACCAACTGTTACAACCAAGGCAACACTCGTGGAAGAAAACAAGAAATTTCTCGAATCAAAGTACGGTTTCCATGTTGATTGTAAGTATAATTCGTTTTAATTCAAAAAAATTATTCTGTTTTTTATTCTGATACAATTTGCTGTTATAAATTGATAGTAATTTTCATTGTTTCGCATTTGCAGCCCATGTCAATAAATCCAGGCATGGTGTAGATACACAATCAATTGCACACCACTTTCTTGCTGCACTTATTGCATTTTTTCAAGCCAAAATTGTTATGCAGGGTCGCCAAACAGATATACCAAATTGGGCCATTGCATACATTTGTGCCACTATCTCAAAACAAAAATTTGATTGGTGCACATTTCTATCCAAAAAAATAAGAGCTGACATATCAAATTTGAAAATGTCAGAAAAACCTTTCGTTTATTCAACAAACTATCTCCTCGGCTTCTACTATGAGGCACTTTTAAATTTAAAAGCTAAAGAAATTCCTACTTGCTCTGATGAGGCTTTGAAGAAATTCTCAATTCCATTTGCAGAACAACAGGTATAAACTATTTAGTTTGTAATTGTATTACAATTTTCTTCATTACAGTGCGAAGTTATTAAATATTAAATTTTAATGTTTTGCAGAGAAGATATCTTGAAGCCATTCCCAAAAAAAAAAGATGTCGAGAGGAAGAGGCCAACTACACGCGGAGGCTTCGGGGGACTCCCATTCTGAAATGGAAGCTCACTCCTCTCCAGACCTGAACTCGTTAAACGCCAGAGAAGTAATACATTCTCATATATTAATTACAAATTCCAAAGTTGCAGATTTATTTTTCAATTTAAATTTTATCAAAATGAATTGACAACATTTAATATTGATGAATAGCAGGGACTATGGAACCTTCTTCCCCAACTCACTCAATACAGTCGCATGCATTGATATCTTTAGAACAGCCACTGAGTACAACTCCTACAAGGCCACCTGTAGCACCGAAAAAAACAACCCCTTGACAACAAGGTACAACTTTTCTATAGAACGTTTAATTTCGTAGTTTTGACTTTATGAATTGTTTTAATATTTTTAATTTTTTCTTGTACTTTTCAGCACATGTCAGTCATGATCAAGCCACGGCACCGACACCCACTCAACCATTAATTTTTAAAATGCCAACCAGAGGAACAGTGAAAAATAGCATTGCTAAACGCATGCCTTTTGCTCCGGCCCCTAGCGGGACACTAAACCTTGACTCCTCGTTTCGAATTCCAACTCTCTCACTTGGTGGCTTTCCCAGTGCAACGGGCATATCTGTTTTGAACAATATAAATTTAGATGAAGATTATTTGGGCATTGATAGCAATGACCCAACTGGTTTTTTTCGATACCCGCGAGATGATTCAAGGCCAGCAGGTATACTTCAGTCTTCAAATTTCAATTTTAATATTCTTTACAATTTTAATTACATTCTGATTTATCTAAATCTAAATCTTCAGTCTTCAAATTTATTTATCTAAATCTTGATTTATTTTTTCAACAACAGGATCAGCCCACCCAAAGACAGAAACAAGGAGCAGTTGATCTTGGTCATGGTGAAAGCCCCCACACTTTTCCAGCAAGATCTTCTGCCTCAGATTCAGATAGTGAAGAGTTTCCACCTTTTCCTTTGGAGAACTTAATTGGTAATGATTGTCAATCCCATGTCAGTGAGTTTATAATTCCTCAAATCCAACAGCTTATAGAATGGGAGAAAAGGGCTAAAATTCTTATCAATGAGATTATTAGTCGTTATGAAAATTATTGGCAAAGGGATAGTTTATACGCTGCAGTCCAGAATCAACCTGCAAAGATGGATTCCTTACTTACCCAAGTAAAATGTGGGACTGTCACATTTAATAACGACTATAAAGATGGCATTCTAGATAAGGCACTAAACAAATTGGAAAATATTAGTGCCGAGGCCCAGGCATATTTTAACAAATGGTCAAAGGACAAGGATTTGGTATCAATCGCAAATGCCGAAAGAGATAGAGCGGTTGTAAGTACTATTACATTCTAACAATCATTTTTGTTAATTTGAAATATTGAATTTACATTAATAATTTGAATTGACGTTACTCTTTTTGTGCAGTTGAAATATGAAAATTTGAAGAGTCAGGCGAAGGTTTTGCAAGTTCACTTGGAAACATTAAAGAACAGCTTATCCGCAGCAAAAAATATGAAGCAAAATATTGTTTTGGTTAACAAACAAAACAATACACTAAAGCGGATCATTAAAGAGCATGGTCTCGACCCTGACATCTTGTTCAAAGCCAAAGCAGTTGCTGATCCAAATTTGTTGTCGCATGGAGATGCAACAAATCAAGAAGAAAGAATTATAAAAAATCTGGACAGTGCTGCAGAAGATCTTATAAGTTCAGGGGTTATTTCTACTGTTGGGGAAAGGGTTACAACCATAGTGGAAGAAGCCGTTGGGGAAGGGAGCAGAGGAGTACAATTGGATAAAGAAAAAGAGGGTTGAAAACTAGAAACTTTTATTATTGGGGAAACTATAAATATTGAGTTTGAAAACTTCTAATATTGAGTATGGTATTTGAATTTAATTATATACAATCTTTAATTTTGATTGCATTAGATGGTTGTGAAAATTAGAAACTTTTATTATTGACTAAACTTTTAATATTGAATCTAAAAACTTCAACTATTGAGTTTGTACTATGCTATTTGAATTTAATTATGTGGTGATTAGATGGTGATTATCATGAATTATATGTATGTTTCTTGTTTACTTGCATTGTCATGAATAGTATGTGGACGTAGATGATGAATGATGACAATTGATAATCAATGATAGATGATGATGAAAGACGATGATCGATTTAATGTGTATAATGTAAAATTTATTGCCTGAATATCTTGTGGGACTTTAATTATCTTGAAAATTATGTCGTGGGACTTTAATTGTATCTGTGGGGTTATACTGTCTATGAAAGTAGACTTAAGGTTGATAGGTTAAGAATCTGTGTTGTACTATGATTTTTCAACGTGTTGAGGACTTCAAAGTGTGTTTGGATTTTATGAATGACCTTTATCAGTCTAAAATAAAGATATCCAAGTCAATGATGCTAAGGTCTAGCAATCTGTCCTGTTATCTAGTTGGTAAAGCTCATCCTTGTTAAGGAATTCATGAATTGAATATTGGAGTGTCAAGTGCAAGTTACTCTGTCAGTGCTTCAAGCTGACTTAGTCCTAGTTGGTGATGAAAATTATCAGTGCTTCATGATGTACAAAGTGAAAGAATTTCATCAAGGAGATTTATAATTCTCTAAAAGTGGTATAAGACCATGTCAAGGTGTTGATTCATCAATGTCTTATAGTTCTAAAAGGTGACATATTAAGAGGACCTTGTTTTATGCCTTAAGAAATGTTTTCACATCTTTGAGAAAAGCTCAAGGTCTGTCAAGACCCAAATGTCATGCTATATGTCATTATGTGGTCTATCATGGTGCTGAGACAAGAATGTATTGCTACTACAAGAAGATGTATTGTGTAATAGAGGTTATACTTCTGATTCATGCTCAAAGTTAGGAAAAATGAGTATCTACAAATGTTATAAAGTTGAGAAATCTCATATTGATGTTACCTTGTCATAAGATTTCTGCATAGTAAGGAAGAGTATAACACATTGTTTCTATATGTCATTATGTGGTCTATCATGGTGTTGAGACAAGAATGTATTGCTACTACAAGAAGATGTATTGTGTAATAGAGGTTATACTTCTGATTCATGCTCAAAGTAGGGAAAAATGAGTATCTACAAATGTTATAAAGTTGAGAAATCTCATATTGATGTTACCTTGTCATAAGATTTGTGCATAGTAAGGAAGAGTATAACACATTGTTTCTTAAAGGATTCTTAGAGGTCAATACAAGGTTTGACAGTGGCTCCAGGAATGCGTTGATTCAAATGCTCATCTATCTTTGCATCACAAGGTTATTGCCTATAAAGGTTGTGAGTTAATGAAAGTGTGAAAGATGATGTGATATGTGTAAGGTAATTGGAAACAGTCTCTTCCAGTACAAGAAGATTCATGGTGTATGGTCAGGTTATCTAAGATGAGCTTTGTAACTTTGTTTGACCTGAGGAGTGCAATGGAAAAGTTTAAACAAAAAAAAGATCTTAAGAAAACTGATGGAACCAAGAAGGGGAAATTAATTGATGTTCCCAAACTCGATGCAAATCAAGCAGGAGGGAAGAATTCTGATCAATGTACTTTAATATTAACGGAGGGTGACTCAGCCAAGGCTCTTGTGGTTTGAATCAAGGAAATGTGAATATTGAATTTGGTAGTATTGTGACATGTTTCGACATCACTTTCCAATTTAATTTTTTGTTATTTTAGTTATCTTTATCCTATCAGATGGCAGGAATATCTATTTTTTGGGAAGCTACCACTCACCAACAAATGGAGAATAAAGAGATAGTAAATAGAAAAAAAATCCTTGGTCTACAGGAAGATAAAATATATTAAAAATAAATTAATATAATTCTAAGAAATCAAGAAAGAATCATCACTGGTAAGAAATTAAACATAATTGCAAATATGCTAGGGTTTAGCTTACCTCTTGCGTATTAGATTGCTGTGAAATCATCAAGGGTAACGTGCTAGATCTTTGTTTCACATGACATTGTAGATGGAGGGGTGAGTTGCTTGACATTGTCAGTCCTGAGAAGTGCCAGCAACATCTTTAAATATATAGACCAACAATATCTTTAAAGGTCAAGTAAATATAAATATTATGTTGAAGAAGATACCTATTTAAAATTGAAATCATCACCGGTAATGTGCTAGATTTTTGTCTTAAAAAATTCAACACAAAAAATTGATTAGTAGATAGATGGGTGAGTTGCCTGACGTTGTCAGTCCCGAGAAGTAAAAGCTTCCTCGGACGGATGTCAACCCACGTTTTCAAAAAATAAAATTTTGTATTTAACTAAATGTAAATACATACACCTGTAACATCTTTAATTATAACCAGAGCTGAAAAATGAATAGTAACAAACAATAAGATTAAGGGGAAAAAGATACCTGCTTAAAGTTGAAATCATCACTGCCACTGGTAATGATATAGATCTTTGTTTTAAAAAAAATCCAACACGAGAAATGAATTAGTAGATAGATGGGTGAATTGCCTGACATTTTTAGTATATAGACCTGTAACATCTTTAATGATAAAGATAAAAGATAGATAAAGAAGATACCTACTTAAAGTTGAAACAATCCATTATCAATAGCTTCATCAAAGTCGATGATGTCTTCTGTAGAATGTGACGAAGAGCCAATTACACTCTCAAGGTTGGGAATATTTGTACTTGTAGCTGTATTATTTACATCTCTTTTTTCACAAAGGGAATTCCAGTGAGCAATTGCTCTGTCGAAAAATGAATAGTAACAAACAATAAGATTAAGGGGAAAAAAGATACCTGCTTAAAGTTGAAATCATCACTGCCACTGGTAATGAGCTAGATCTGTGTTTTAAAAAAATCCAACACAAGAAATGGATTAGTAGATAGATGGGTGAATTGCCTGACATTTTTAGTATATAGACCTGTAACATCTTTAATGATAAAGATAAAAGATAGATAAAGAAGATACCTACTTAACGTTGAAAACAATCCATTATCAGTAGCTTCATCAAAGTCGATGTTGTCTTCTGTAGAATGTGACGAAGAGCCAATTACACTCTCAAGGTTGGGAATATTTGTAGTTGTAGCTGTATTATTTACATCTCTTTTTTCGCAAAGGGAATTCCAGTGAGCAATTGCTCTGTCAAAAAATGAATAGTAACAAACAATAAGATTAAGGGGAAAAGATACCTGCTTAAGTTGAAATCATCACTGCCATTGGTAATGAGCTAGATTTGTGTTTTAAAAAAATCCAACACGAGAAATGGATTAGTAGATAGATGGGTGAATCACCTGATATTTTTAGTATATAGACCTGTAACATCTTTAATGATAAAGATAAAAGATAGATAAAGAAAATACCTACTTAAAGTTGAAACAATCCATTATCAATAGCTTCATCAAAGTCGATGTTGTCTTCTGTAGAATGTGACGAAGAGCCAATTACACTCTCAAGGTTGGGAATATTTATACTTGTAGCTGTATTATTTACACCTCTTCTTTCGCAAAGGGAATTCCAGTGCGCAATTGCTCTGTCAAACGGAAAGGTTTCGAGGGAGTATCGTGAAACGTAACACCTCATGCAACTTTCCAAATTTTTATCCAACCTGTTTCTCAGTTTTGATTTTATAAATGACAATGCACTGAAAACTCTTTCATCCTCCACAGACCCCAAAATCATTGTCTGGCATAATTCATATAGTCTGAAATACTCATTGATATCTTCTTGTAAGATAGAACTTTAATAGATTCCTCTCCACAGCCTTGTAATAGCACCACTTTCAGAAGGTTGATCTAAATTGTTATATTGGTTCCTCATTGTTGTTGCAAAATTGGTTGACTGAAACTTTAATAAATCGGCATTCAGTATACCTTTGATTTCCATACCCTTGAGCTCTGACGTCTTAGTAAATTGTTCCATTATTGTACCCATTGATTTATGGAAATGCTTACTGACAAAGTCTGCACGGCCACCTTCTGTATTCCAAAAATTCGGATTCATCACACCCATGGCTTCCAGAATTTTATCTTTACAGAAACGTTCCCTAATTTCTGATGACAAGGTTTCTGAAAAAATTTTAAGCTTTATTCTAGTTTCAACTATCACAGACTCAAACAAATTACGTGTCACAGGAACATCTTCTCGTTCCGATCCTGTAATATCTCGACGTCTTTGCAAAATGTGCATAGGTATTTCCTTCCCATTAACAGAGATGCATAGGTGATCGTGGATATTAAATCTCAAATAGGTGTTAGGATTTTTAAGATCTAATAAATCTCTCCAATTTTCAAAAACAGGTGCATCAAAACTATCCTGGGAACAATACAATATATCAAGACTTTGACATACCATTTTCCTCATCCGTATAAAATCCACAATATAGATTAATCTGCCCTGTGCATGCTTCATCAGTGTATTGATCTCCTTTAACATTGGAAGAATACCAACCAATGTAAGCAAAGTCTCCAAATCAGTTAAGCGGAACAACAGGTCCCTTGCCCTATCAACTTCATGACGGTATTTGTGCATGAAACCAACCAATGAAGGATACTCCTCATGAACTCTGCATGCTGGTTCATACAAAGAGATCCATCTAGTCTCCACATCCTTCAGAAGTTTTTTGCCGTCTGTAATTCCAATTGCAAATTTTTGGAACTCCAGAAAACGCTTTGGGTTGCTTGACATATAGGCATGGAGTTCTCTTATTAGGTCTTCTAATTTAGCAACATTTTCATGGTTGCTTACCATTTTATACACTAAATTCATTCTGTGAGCCATGCAGTGAATTGGTAGCATATATGGGGCCACTGTTTTTTGTAATCTAACACAGAGCCCTGTTCGGTGACCCTGCATGACAGATGCACCATCTGCTCCAACACATACCAACTTCGTAGCAATTTCATAATCAGTCATACCAGCAACATCTTTCAAATGAGAGACAACTATTTTGTATAGGTTTTCAGCATTGCAGTTTTCAACCATTTTCATAACACCCAACAGATGAGGTGTCCTTATATGATTTTCTAATGTATAGATGTGGATACATACCCATGCGGTGTTGTCGACTGTTGTCACTTCATCAATTGAAACAGAGATAAGTTTGCTTTTTTTACATTCTCTTTCAAATTTTCCTTCTCTATCATCGAAAGGCATTTGCCATTTCCCATCCACTACTCTCAGACCAATGAGACTGAGGTACATTCAGCATTCCGTTAAATTGATACAAAACTTTGAAATCAAGGAAATCTGACATCGCCCTTCCTTTTTTAAGTATTTGAAAAAGAGTAGAGAATTGTATGAATTTTGCATGTAGATTTGTTTCTTTCATCTTACCAATATGCGATGTGATTGTTCCTCCCTTTTCCAACAGATGTCTATGTTTTTTCTGCTCTGCCTCATATTCCGCTGCGTATCTGACATGCATGCACTCCTTCTCAGTTTTCCACCTATGTGTTTTGATTTTCTGGCCATCCGCCCCTGTTACAGTTAAATATTGTTTTCCACAATGTTTTTCTATTGTGTCCAGCTTCAGTTGCATTTTTGTTGCTTTCCCAACTTCCACGTACATATTGTACATGTGCATTCACATGGGATTTCTTCAGAATTTGATGATTGTACAGGTTCAATAAATGGAAATTTAGCTGCCCAATCAAACTTGTATGTCCTGCCAATGGTCCACATATTCTTGTTTGTTTTCAATGCTTTACTTTTTTGAGTAGAATTTTGAGCAATATCGCAATCACCTGGTTTCCTCTTTCTTGGACCAGAGTTTGATATTGATTTCTGTCTTCCATTTTGCTGAGTGTTTATATCTGTGATATCTAGCTGCACTTCTGGTTGCACCCCAACAGGAACAATATCTTCAAGATCTGGCATATTATCGTAGGTTTCATTTGTTTGACTGTGATACTGTGCAGAATGCATGTCCACCTCAATAATGCCTTCCACACAGTCAGTATTCTGATTCTTTTTGGTGGCATCTATATGATTGGTATTTACATTATCTGTATCCGCAGAGTTTCCAAAATACTTGAAGAGTGATTTCTGATATTTCTTACTTACTTTTAGGTTATTCGTATTCTTTGAGCTGGCACCTTCCATTATTCTGAAAAGAGTCCTGCATCAGCAAAAGAACCAAGAAGCGACTCTGTACAGTCTCTGAGGTCTTGTCGCGCGTGAACTGTCAGATGTCACGCGTCAACACTGCCCAGGTCGCACGTCAAGCCTTCCTCTGTCGCACGTCAAGCCTTCCTCTGTCGCGCGTCAAGCCTTCCTCTGTCGCGCGTCACTTCTTAGCCCAAGTCACGCGTCAGTATATCTCTTGTCGCGCGTCAATACAGCTCTTGTCGTGCGTCAGTACAGCTCTTGTTGCGCGTCAGTATATCTCTTGTCGCGCGTCAATACTGCATTTTTCGCGCGTCAACAATCACAGGATAACAGTAATATGAATCTCTGGTGCAAAGGGTATGCGAGTTCAAATTTCACAGTATTGGTAATTTGGTAAGCTACTTGAGGTATACTACCCAGTGAATCACATAGGTTTTTATAGGAGATGTTTTCAAATGAAGGCGAAGCCGACCCCCCAAAAAAAATATACTTTATATTTTAGGCGAACAGGACACCGACCCACTCCGAATAATTCGCCTTTTCAAATTTTCCTAAAATGAAATTTTCGCCATATTACGAATATTCGCCGCTAAAATTATCCCTGATGGGTTTTATGGAAGTATCATGGATGAATGGAAATCCTAAGAGTATTCACATTAATTCAAGAATTGATCACTCCTAGCCCCTCCAACCATCTCCAAGAAAATTTTCTCCAATGCAACAATAAAAACAAACACTATATCATTTCTCTCTCAGTATTTTAGTGTACTCTATCCTTGGTTCAATTATTTATTATATACATTTCTATTCTGATTTCTCTTAGTTATAGTTTAATTCCATATACCTTAAGCATTGAGTACACTTTTTTTCTTTTGCAAGTCCATCCTCATCTCAAAAAAGGAAAAAAAACTAGAACAAAGATCAATATCAAGCACAAAATGTTTAGGAAAAGGAAATATTTGGTTACAAATGTACATATCCTTTTTATTAAACACACAATTCACCCTTAGGGTTCTTATCACCTCTTAGACTCCATGATACACATCCTACAATTTCCATTTGGGAAATTATTGATTACAATCTACTTTAACTCTCCACGAGGTAGGCTCTTCCAATCTACTTTATGCTACAAAATATTCATTCAATAACATAAAGTGGTGGTAAATGTAGACAAAAAATTATGCATTTTATACTATTACATCATGCCTCTAGTATGTTATATATGCATGATTCCTAAGCAAGAAAACTAGGAATTGATAACATTTGTTTTACTTTGCATTGACATTGTTTAATCTTTCCATTATTTCGTCCTCTAATTTTTTAGAAATATCCATTTACTTCTGGACATCACATAATTTTTTTCAGTTGATGATTTATATTTGGAACTTTTTGGACATAAGATCCTGGTAGAGAACAATAACAACTGGTGATAGTTTCTCCATATGGGCACTCTTATCCTTTTTCTTGTGTTATTATATTCTAAGATGACCCATCACTTGTTTATCTTTTCTAAACTTGCATTGATCACTTTAGGTCGACCTCTAGCATTGTTAAAGTCAAAATTCGAACAAAGTACTCATATATAAATCTAACCTACTAACTATTCTAAGGGGCACAATGGGGTTATTATTTTCTATCTACTACTTGAGAAAAATGAGAACCTTAAGAACTACATTTGAGCTCCATTATTCATTGCATAGAAAGAGAAAAATTTGAAATCTAGAAAACACATTATCTTGAGGTAAAAGTACATGTAACTTGTTATCTTGGTGCAACTTGCACGAAGGAAACCTAGATTTAAAGGACATGATTTCTATCACACACACATACTATAACTACATTGATTTTAAAATTTAATGCAACGATCAATGAAAATCACATTAAGGAGACCACTAAGATGAATCTAACTCAAACATTTGCATATTTTATTTAGTCTAATGTTTTTTTAAGTCTTTTGTAAGTAGTTAGAGTTTGTTTTATAGGTACAAATGTTATAGGATAATCGTACAACAAATTGCATGGAATACAACGTGAAGTGAAGGTGACATTATTAGACACTGAAAGAACCAATTCTACACCCATTACTAGGGCATTAGCACCATTTTAGACACGTGTGCCTAGGTGATCATATCCCCTTCAACTTGATATTTTCCATATTAACTTCCAGATCATTGATTTCTACAAGAGGCATATATATTGCATATTAAGTCTATTCCATTATCAGTACAACCCAAATCTAGCTCATACAGCTAAATATCAGCTACGTCGTTCTTCTCCTCTTGTTGATTACACTTGATTATCATTGTACTTTGGTATATTGTGTGTTTTTAACATATTCTATTGAATCTAGTCCTCTGATTAAAATTTAATCCTTATTAAATAAGAAATACATTAAATTTTTAAAAGGAAGAAAAACAAAAAGAATGTTAACTAACATATCTATTTTAAAAAGGACGAATGACGCCAACAAGTATCATTCACAAGGTGTATATTTCACTTATGTTAAAAATTCAATATAAGCACCTCGAGAATAATATGTCTCAACATATTTTGTATAGATTATTCTAAGATAGATATTCTAGTTATTATTACATTGAAAGGTATATATACTACAACAATAAAGAGTTATAATGGTATGATTTTCTCAAAAAAATATGATGGAACAACCAATACAAAAATCACAAAACTAAGTTTCTTTAATAATAAAACATGTGTTACATTATTAAAATCATGAATAAATAATCAATTATGTGTTGTTTTATTAATAATATATCCTCAATTTATTTATTAAAATAAGTTATGTTAATAATAAATAATGTCTTGTATAATTAAAACTATGAGTAAAGAATTAACATAATTATTTTTTAAATAATGTAATTTTAATTTATTTAATATTAAACTAAGTTACTTTAGTATTAAACTCTATCTTCTATTGTTTAAACCATAAATTAATTCATTAGTTATAGAATTAAGTTTGTAATGATTTTTTTTAATTTGTGTTTTATAAATTATAAAGTAATATTATTAAAAAAATCACAAGTCTAATTAAAAGAAACCCTAATATCCAAAACTATTAACAATCTAACATCCAAACAACAAACTCACAAAATCTTTGAAAAAAGTGAAATGTATAAATAACAAAATATAAATGAAATGGAAGAATCTAAATTAAATTTTATATTAAGTATCACAAAACGACAGTAGAGAAAATGGGAGATTTGAGATAATCGCTTCAAAATATGAACAATAATAATAACATTGAAAAAAATATTACAAGAATAAATCAAAAATAGTTATTATTATATATGTGTACACATACATACATATGTGCATGCATATACATGTATATACACACATAAACAAATATGAGTGAATGTAAGGATTAAAAAAAGTTCAATCAAATTCTCATAAATTTAGGAGATATATATTATCATTTGATGATGTATATTAATATATTAAAAAGAAGTAATTGTGTATTAGACGCAACCATTAAGAAAGACTTTGAAAAGTTAATCATCTACTGACACAACAAAGAATAATGTGCATAACTAGAACACAATGATATTGTAATCATTAAAATAACCAATAGCACATAACATTACAACTAAAAGAAGATTACCTATCCATCTACAATTTAAAACAATATACAAATGTGGAAATAATAAATGTTAAGGCTGCAAATTTGATGTTAACCTCTAATGTATACATATAACCATAATTTTAAATGAAACTTTAAGATATATTTTAATTATAATATACAATCCTAAAAAATATCTATTAGTAAATGTTATGATGGAATTTGACAAATCGTTATGTAAAAATGCCATTTAAAAATGCAATTATATATAAAATTCTAATTACCAAATAACCTTATAATTGGCTTAGGTATTAACAATACACAAATCTTTTTTAAAGAAACAATTGCATGTACAATGATGAACCCTATATGAAAGCAGAATGGAGGTTATTTTGGTAATGCCTTATCAACCTCCGGAATATGATTTCGAAGAAGTTCCCACTGTTGTAAGGTCAGAGAAATTCCTTTCTTGCCTGGTAATTCCTTCCCTCCCTTCTCATAAAATTCACGAATATCTACAAGAATTTTTCCTTTCCACATTCTGACTCCCACTTTGCGGTTTCTTGATATCTTCCAGACATCATTTCTGCTGCCATGATCGCTGGAATTGTTGGTCAAGATTTCTCTATCCCCTTCGCGCTTACGCTATCCCCATTTCCCCATTTCCCCATTTGTGTTCTCTTTTAACTGGTTATGGTTAGCACTAGCCGAAACAGCCCCGGGCAGGAACCAAAGTTACAGAATACAAATCTTTCTTCAAAAAGAGAGGGAAATACTTTATTTATATATTTCTAACATAAGGGCACGACCCTACGTGTATTAATCTCGTTCGTAACTTGTAATATAATATTGTTAAAATAATCGTATTGGATAGTAATGGTGAACATATGAACTTATGAGGTGGTCTTTTATTAATATAATTGTTGATTGCTTTACAGTGAGTATATTTGTTTGTTCGGTCTTTTTTTTTGGGGTTTCATAATCCCAAAAAAAATCATGCACAATTGTCTCTAAATACATGTTTTATTATCCCAAGTCAAACATACCTCTCCACTGCATCTTAGAATTGCTTCTACGACTCTAAAAATCCTTGAATCAAAAAATTATTCTCATAATAACATACAAACCCCAATCTATAATGATCATTATGCCATTACGAATGACACCATAATGAATGTGGTTCTCTAACTAACAATAATGGATGTGGTTCTCTTACTAACATGATGGTTGATTAATCGTAGGATGTGTATAACTTGCCATTTTTCGCTCATTCTCTCACCACCTCTCCATCTGCTCCCAAAACTCTATCGGATTTTCCATCAAATCTCCCTCCATCATTTTCGTACTCTACCCATTGCTAAAATTTTACCATGATTAGATGAATAAAAAACATGTATTTTTGAAGGCTCTAGGCTTCTTCTTCACCAGAATGATTTTGTTGCCTGCAAAGTAAAAAATATTCATAACTTGAAGACCGGTGCATGGATTGACATGGAATTTTTTGCGATCATCCACATTTTTAGAGGTTGTTAGAATCCAAGTGGAATATTTCTCAAACGTGCCCTGGATGTTTTGCAGCAAAGAAACCTAGTTTCCCCGCAGTAAAATTTTTGAAATTTAAAATCTCCATTTCCAAGCACTGAGTAGACCTAATATTTCAGAGGTGCACTGAAGAGTAAAAACCCATACCAGAAAAGTAATTTTCCTCAAAAAACGAGGCTCAAACCCTAATTTATAAAAATAGTAAACCTTCTACGTGGGAACTTGTTATTTTTGGTCATTCTACATAGAAAGAAGTTTCGACAGAAGCGGTGTGCACTAAGGTAATCTAGAAAGAAAATCTCAGTGGTCAGAACCGAAAAAGGGGGAAAATTATCACTTATTAAAAATAGTAAGTCCCCTTCTCGAATACAGGAAAGTATTTCATAAGCCATGGAATTCAAGTTCATAGAATGGGTTTTCTTCACTGTCAGCAATGGTGTACCCATCAGTGTTCATGGCTTGTTTTCTCAATACGGATGGGAGATCTCAATAGTGTCTTTCAACACTCATTTGACGGTTCAGTCTTTTGGTGTATCATATGCGAGGTGGGGTTTGTGGTCATCATTATTCACTGTTTGAAATGCACTTCATCAGAGATTTCTAATCAGTACAGTATTGTAGAGAGTCATGGCACGATCGGTTCCAATATTCAATCTCTTCAGAGGAGATCTTCAGGAGTGACACTCGCGGTCACCAAAGGAATCATTAGAAAGTGTTTCTAAAGAATTAGTTTGTGTTGTCCGTGTGTCATCCAAAGAAGTTTTCTCGTGGTGTGATACATTCAAGAATTCAAATTTCACTGCATTGGATTATTTCATCATATCACTTGGAAAGGATCAGTGGACTTCATCAGAGGCGAATTCTTCTTCATCGACATTCCTTCTCAAGTCTCTCTCTCCTCTTTATCTTTCTTATCTTCCCCCACTTTCTCTCTCCTCATTCTAATTCTTCATTGGGGTTACACTTTTTCATAATTCCTTTAATGTAATTAAAAAATTGACTTTAGGATTATAATGTAATAAGTCACCTTTATTTTATAAAAAGGGACTTAATATTTTCCAAGGAATGTGAAAAATCTTAAGTTGTGAAAAGGCATATGAAAATTCATTTAGGGGTAGGAGAAGAGTCAATCCATGTTGTTATACATTGGGATGGCATCTTCATTCCAAAGTATTCATATTTTTATAATTTCTACTCTATAGCATTGTGAATTGTTGTAGCTTGATTTCACTACACATAGAATAAAGGCTACATTTCTTCTTTTCCCTTTCCTTGTATTTCCTATATTTCCATCTTATCATACAACTTTTTGAATGTCAATAAATGATAAAATATTTTATGGATTTTCTTAATAAGGAGATTTCTATAACTTTGGATTCACGATCTCATCTTGTCTTTATGTCTGTAACAAGGTTGTTATTCTTCTATATTGAATTTTGAACTACTCTGGTTATTGGGTGTGAACTCTGCAATTGTCCTACTCACAGAAGTAACTCCCCTTTCCTAATTTATGATCTTTCTCTCTAAACCACTGTAATTTCCTCCCTTGTACCCCCGTACAAGCATTTTGTCATAGGTTTAGTGGAGTGTCCCACTGTGATGCTCGACCTATTTTTCCACCCACAACATTTAGATTAGGATTAGATGATTTACATTCAATAATGGGATTTGTACAATTTAATGCAGAGGGGTGTAGCTCCGTGAACGGTGGTGGAGATACCTGATTTTCCATATCAATAAAATTTCTCACCAGCAATACACATGCCCTAGTTTGATTAAAGTTAGACTCTTAGAGGTTGAGATGGGCAAAATCACTTTGCAGAAAAACTCTCTCCTATGCCCAATTATGACATTAGGTGGATACTCCAGGGAGATTTGGGGAAATCTTATGAATATGAGCCTCATTATGAGGACTATTAGATGGATTTTAGGGATGAGGAGGAAGTTAGATATATAGACTACTCTAGGATGACCCTCACCTAAGTGATGGATTACAAAATTACAGTAGTTCCTCAAGGGCTAGAGGATGGGAAAGATTTGGTGAGTAAACTATATTTTGACAAAATATAGCCTCATAGCCCACCCTAAGTGTTGATTGGATGATGTCATAGGTTCCTTCATGATGTAATAGGACTACACGTCCTTAAAAGGACCCTAATCTGGCTAAGTACGAAAATATAACAATTCGTAAAGCACAAGAAAATCATGGATAAGGAAAAAATCATCACTATCAAAGAGAGGAATATTTAATTCATGCAAAAGCTCTCTTTGTGTATCAATTTTTTCTTCATCACTTACATCAATATCATATTTATCTCCCCTAATGGGATCAAAATCTAAAGTGTGTAAATGTTTATCTAGTATATCAAGTTATTCAGAGTAAAGAGGATCATTTATATAATGTTGGGTTCACCAAATGTTTACAACCTAATTAAATATATGTTATGGAAGTTCATAATAATAAAGAGGATGTAAAAAAATTTAATAGGGTTTTATTTTGATTAATTAACTTCCAACATTAACTATTCACAATCAAAATAATGCTTTTAAACTTGTAATGATTGATAAAAAGAAAATTAATAGCTCAAATACACAAGAGGAGAAAGAAACTTGGTTTTACATGTAAGAATAGAGAGGATCTAGGTGTGTATAATAGTGAAACAATTAGATCAAATACTTTGAATGCTTCAATGCAAGTTTTGAAACTATAAATTGAGTAGGGTAGAATCGTGTAACTATTGTACGGTCTAGACAATAAACGTATATTCCTAACCTAGATCTATATGGTTTTGGACACTCAAGAGTTCTGGGCCTACAAATTTTTACGTGAATCACTTTCATTTTTAAATGACCTTCACTTTATGCCACTCTTGCTCACACAACTTTGGGATATACTATAATCAGTTTTAAAAAGTGCAAACCTAGAAAATTGTAGAACTCTTCGTTATAGCATGAGAAAATCAAAATAAGAAAACATATGTGTAGGGTGAGCATGGACTACCCTTAGCGATCAAAATCTTATTTGTTGAACAAGTCCAAGTGTTACACTATATGTCCTTTTTGTGTGATAAATCCTCATGTAGTTCTCCTAGGTGCTTTTGTTTGTGTGAATAACTAACCATCCCCCCAGGGGTTCCTTGGTGTATCTTGACACTGATATAGAAGTATAACTATATATTATATAATGTACCAAATGTATTTATAGTGTGATGAGATGTGCCTTAGATACGTGGCCTAACCCTTTGTTCCTTAAAACCCCTTGAACGATTTTGGGAGTGAATTTTGATCCGAAAAATGGGTCTTATAAAAAATGAATTAGTTTCCAGTTCCACTAAATACCTTAAAACTTTCTCAATTTATCGATTTATGATTAATTTGGTCTTATTATCTTTAAAAATAACAAGTGATTAAAAACATACCACAAATGCAATACCAAAATTGATAACGAAGTTCGTCCAAAAAATGGACTACATCTTTGGGTCCACTCAAAAGACAAACCGATATATAAATGATGAAGAAAATACAATTCTCACATCACCTATTCACTTACGGTCATTATCATCAATTGACCTGACTCTGGCTCAGGATTTGTCTATCTTGACATCTCTTGGCTCCATGATATTGACCCTCAACTTGACCAACAATAATGGTGCATCATCTTTCTTGGATGGAGGGCACGATATCTCAGTGTCTAAGATGATAATATCAGCACGCTATGGGCCTTGATGACATCTCTGCAATATCTCCATCTCTTTAGCCTCCTTACAATAATGGTGTCATAATAATAGACTCTCTAGCTCTAGCAATTATGTTGAAAAAATAAAATCTCTCAGGGTTGTCAATGGTATCCTTTGACGACTATCGCTACCGATGGCTCTTTGACCTCTTTGATGACCTTTTCGATTAAAATGTTTGATGGGCACATGGTCTCACTTCATTATAATAGTATTCATCTCTCTGACTAAATAGAAAATAGTGTCATTACAATTGTGTCTTCTTGTTCACGACAATAAGCTTCACCAGAGCTTCACAAAAATTCTTATAATTCACACTTTATTCCTTTCTAATAAGCTTTAAAAATACTGAAGGCTTTAAAATACCTTTAAAATTATTTTGATAAACTTGTAATGCTTGAAAACAATTATTGGGCTTGGTGTCTTTTCAAATGCCCATGGGGTCCCCCTTTTTTATACTTGTATAGGGCCCAATGAATAAGGATTTTTAATTCATCCTTTTCTTTTGATTTCCACCAAAATCCCCAGATTAACGAGATAAACAAAATAAAATTTAAATATAACTTGTTGGTTATGTAGAACATTCCACGTTCCACATGGATCACTTTAGATCTATTTCACTCCATATTAAAATGTGGCCACATGATAATGCTTTATCCTATGAATAGGCTTCCATAAATTTTAAATAAACTTAGGGATATATTAAATCCCTTTTAAATGTGGCCCCCTAATGTGGGCATAAAGTGATCCTATATTTTTCTCCACACACGTGGCCGTATAAGTGTTTTGACTAGTGCTTCCACCAGTATGCCCTTTGCCATTTTTATGTGGTAAGATTTCACATCCGTGGGAGGAAATGAGTAAGAAAGGTTTATTAACTAGAAAAAATGTACAATGTGAACATCAAAAGGTATACAGTAAAGAATTCAATTCGGTTGAAGAGGAGCAATGGGAAAGGAAGAGGGGTGTAGGAAACGATATTAGAGAGTGGAGAAGTGCATGGGAATGGGAAGAGGAATAGAGGAGCTAATGTGAAGTTTACCCTCTATAAAAAGTGCGACATGTGTGTCAATTGTAAGAAGGTGAAAAGTCATGTTGCGGAAGATGTCGATGAAATTGTAGAGGGAGATATATCAAAATGCAAGTTTTTTATTGAATTTTTTTTGAGGCAAATATTTGTTTGAATTTGCAGCTCTTGACTTTATTAGATAGTTAGGAAAAATGTAAATGTAATGGGAATTTGTTTGCTTGTTTCATCAGACACGATAGGGATAGGAAGACATAGATTGTACATAGAATGCTTAGGTATCAATATCATGCAAAATTTATATTGTTGTTTTTCTCCAACTATCGAGTTAATGATTAGGGTAGTGCAGTATTTAAGCGAGTGCAATATGCATTTAAAGGGGAAATCCAAAAAGGGAAAAAACCAATATGTTCCAACTTTAGAAGTTGGCCATAAAGACTACTTCTTACAGAACTATGTATCCCCCCCCCCCCCTCCTTATCTTATTGTAAGGTCAAGTAATTGTAGGGAGTGGATGCACAACCATGTATCGATAATTGAAAACTTCCAATGATTGGTCATACAAGTCAAAGGAAGATTAAAGCTTTGGATTGCATATTCCACACATTTTGTATAGATAATATTGTTCCAACCCAAATAATATATGTTATCTATGCTCCACTTAAGCATTTCAATTTCACAAAGAGGACACAAAAATTCGGGGAAACTCAAAAAATTTAAGGGTTCGAAACCTAGGGTGAATGGATGCATCCTATAGTAATTTGTATCCTCCATTTTAAGTTGCAAGCTCGAGAAAGTGTGCGAAAATAGATGAAGTGCTAACAAACACTGCTAATTGAGTCCCAAGAGCAATCAAACATATCAGTGAAATGTATATTTTATTTTTTAATCAAGCTTGTTATTTTATATTTAATGACATCAAGATTTTCAAATGGACACACTTTAATTAGATATGTAAGATGTAGACATGAATGGATTGTCGTAAATTAAAAGGTGGGAAATTATATACTTGCATGCCCCACACCTATTCCATGAAGCATATTGTTCCTTCTGAAAAATACCTACTATATGTGCTCCACTTAATCATCATAATCTCATACGATTTATTCACATGATTACAATGTGAGCTTAAAGGGACCAAAATAAAAATCTATGAGACTTCACTAGGGTCCCAAATCAAAACCCAACTATATTGGTTTCTTCTTGTAGAACTTTGCAAGCATGTTTTTTATAGTTTCAAGATCGAGAAATTATAGTGAATTAGGCAATGCAGGAAGAATCACTGATAATTGAGGTCATTTGGGTAATGGATGTACGTGGTAGAAGATGTTGTCTGACAAGTGAATTATATTATTTTGTCATTTTATGTATTTTAAGGTGTAAATATTTTATGACTTCACAACATTTATTGTGTCAATTGTTTTAAATAAAAAGTGCATATGGTGAAAAATATGTCGAGGAAACATATTATGGAGATATCCAGAAAATAAAAGAGTAATCAATCATTATTGTTGATGTCAATAGTTGTTATTTGCAATTTTAGCTATTGCATTTTATAGGTAGTTAGAACACAAATAAATGCAAGCAGAATTCACTTATGTGTTTCAAGGGTTAATATAGAAACAAGGATATATAGTGAGGACTTAAAATCCCAGGGTAGGGGTTGTAAACACAATTACAATTAGGGTTTCTTTATAACTATTAGGGAAACGAAAAAGGTTTTTCTCTAGCCGAGAGGCATGCAGTTTTTCCAGGTGTGAAAATGTAGGTGAAGTACACTAGGAAACATGAAGGATGATGAAATGTGCTTGTGGATAGGATGATGATTGCAGTTGGGGAGAGGTCTGGTGAGATTGCAACTTGATAGCTAGCATTGCTCCCTTCAGATTAGGCAACAAAGATGTGTACAAGGAATGTTCAAGGAAGGGAAAGACATGAATTGAATGTTAAAAATTAAAATGCATTATGTGATCCATTTTTTCATGTCTTTCTCACACGCATTAAGCAAATGAATGCAAATTGTCTTTAAAGGGACACTAATGTAAAAAATGAGGAAAACCCAATAAACGTCTATTTTTAGTTTCTTGAGTATTTTTAGGGTAATAGGTGATTCTTAACAATAATTGATAATTGAGCCACTCTAGCAATTGGCCATATGAGAAAAATGTGTATTTTATATGTCAATCAAAAGAGCAATTTTTAAATCAAAACATGGGAATTAAATACTTGCATGTCCCCCACATATTCTAAGACTTAGTAAAAATGTAGGGATTAAATCCTTTCACTTCCCACACATATTCTTTAGTTTAGAATATTCCAACCCAAATAATATATGTTATGTGATCTACCTTATACACAAATATGAAAAATGGTTCTATACATAATTGTTATTAGGGGTTTCATACGAAATCGGGATCAGGGTTTCTACTATAAGGGAAAAGAATAGGGTTGTGTATGGCCTTGAGGCACATAGTTTTTTCACGTGTGGATAATGTAGGTGAAGTAAACTTTGGAATTAAATACCTACACGTCCCACACTTACTCCATGACTTAGTTAAAACATGTGAATTAAACCCTTGCAAGGAGATTCACTTACGTTATTTAATGGACAATTTAAAAACAAAGATATGTCGAGTGGACCTAAAACTCAAGGACATGGGTTTCATACACAATTGTGATTATGATTTTTGTATAGCTATCAACAAAACAAATGTAGTTTTCCTCTATCCATGAGGCACGTAGTTTTTCTAGATGTGAATGATGTAGGAGAAGTACATCTCATAAGTGTGAAGGGAAATGGAATGTTCTTTTGGTAATGGATTTTCTTGCTCGAGAGGTGTGTTGAAATGGAAACCCAACAGATGAAATTACTTCCCTGGGATCAAGTAGCAAGGACGCATAAAAGGAATGTTAAAGGAAGACAACGACATGAAATGAAGGTTTGAAATAAAATGTGATAATTTAATACATGCATGCCCCGCGGTTTTTCTACAAGTTAGATTGTTCCCCACAAGTAATATCTTCTATGTACTCGACTTTTTTTTATCAATGTCTCTTACATCATGCACATGAATGCAATTCACTTTTAAAGGGACCAAAATTTAAAAATGAGGAAAATCCAGTAAACATTAATTTTCAGTTTCAAGCTCGAATACTTGTAGGGGAATAGGTGATGTCTTACTAAAAACGTAGGACTTAAATACGTGCATGCCACACACCCATTCCCCGACTTAGATTTTACGTCACCTAAATAATATATGATATGTTTGGTTTTATACGATTAAAATATTTATGGAAAATTATAATATGTAATAACAAATGCATTTAGTATTTTCTATGATATGAGATCTCATATGTTTGGTTTTATTAATAAATGAATGGTCAAGATTTGTGTGCAGAGGACGTCGATACGGTCCTCCACATCTACGACCTGCATTTCCTTGTGCACCCTGACTATATCAGAGGGGGTGCAATTTTTCCCCCTTATGAAACACCTTTTGGCATAATAACCATTCCCACCATTGAATTTGGTCAATAGACTATATTGCATTTGATTTTCATGGAGTATTGTTCGGTGGTTCTGTTATAACGTGGCACGTGCTTGGGTTGAGATTTTGGGTTGGTGGTTTATTGAATGGTCCCTTTGCATGACATGGAATTTGGTGTCGTGTGAGTAGGTGACTTCACATTGTTGGCTTAGGCTGCCAACACTTGGCATGAAAAAGTTTTATGATCCACTGATGAACTCAGTTGGTATTGAAATCGCTCACTCCACCAACTTGGTTGTGATCTCAATTCACCCATCTCAGTTACGAGATTATCCAACTCAGGTCATAACTCGCCCTCCATCATGTCAAGATGGAAATTTCCAACTTGATAACATTATTACAATGGCCGACCCCCCCTCCCAAACAAAATTTGACCCCATTAGCTTTGTTCACATCGACCATTGAATACTAGAGGATAAAATAGACCCTTTTTATTCACTAATATGTTTACACAAATGACATGTGTCATCTCCTAATAGGCCAAATGGCATTTTCACAACGTGTCATTGCATTGCTACCCTTGTCCTTATTTTTCCACTTACACCTTATCTAGCACGGATGATATCTTCCACATACGATGTCCATTTTAACCCATTAAAAATGCTTTGGAAATATGACTCCAATCTCTTCCATAAGAAATGGGTTTTGGGAAATTTAGGTGACTTTTGGGACCTATAATGTCCTTTGGATCAATGTTTTTCTTATTAAGACATAGCTCTATGACCTTTACATGATTAGAATTGGAGGAAGCTAGAATATTCGACTTATTTGAGTGTTGTATACCTATAGTAGGGAGTTCTCTAATTAACACGAAACTAATTTGAGTAGATTTACGAAACCCTTGAGTGCTTGTAGAAGGATATTTGTAATAGAATCATGTAAGAGTGTTGCGTGAGTTATAAAGTGATAATGACTTGCTTATATAACCTTCCGTGGGAGAAATATTATAATAGGGTCAACTTAAGGAAGATGAAATTACCAAAAGAATATATTCAAATTTAAAACAATGTCATAAAACTTAAAGATTCAGGTTAGTACCGGTCAGCCAAGACAAGGCCCCACATCCTAACCCATTTTTATTATGCTGGAGAGAAAAGGGGAAAAGTAAAAAAGGAAAATTTGTGACATGAAGTATAGAGGTTGTTTACTACTTTAATTGAAAAATGTTTCTAAAATTTACAATAGATTGGAGTGTAAAGATAAGAAAGTCACATAAGAGCTAGAGAGATGAATTGATTGGATTGTTAAAGTGAGAATTTGTCTTAGAAATGGAGTATAGTCAAACTTGTCATTCCAAAAGGAAAATTTACCAAAAAGAAGTGTCTACACAATACTCTGAAGAAACATTCAACATTTTTAGTTTCCCTCTTAATGTATGATTGAAATATGTATATCAATTTTTTTTTAGAAATTAAAACCTTCAACACTTGGTAAATATATTTGGTTTGTAATATGTCACTTTTAAAATTAGCCTAGCACAGTTTTGTAAGGTGCATGTAGACTTATTTTTGGATAAAGTTCTTGATAGAGTGATTTAGTAACTTGGTGATTTAGTATGATCTCCTACATAACCAAAATATGTGAGGTATGATGCCATTATAATGAGTTATATGAACATGATTTTGTAAATGGCTATTGCAACAAGATTTCTCGCTCAAATGACTAGGAAAATTGGGGTAACTTATAAATTTAAAAATACGAACATTAAAGATTTGGCAGATGAATTCATCGGCTTGGGAAAAAATTCCAAGAACCCTTTTATTTTATTGTAAACATCACATAGGAAAATTTCACAATGTAATTTGTTAGTTGGAGATGGTGGTTAGATTTACAAAGATGGGGTTTTTATTCTTAGAATGAACTCTTGACTAGTCAGTGATGGACAACAAGTGTGACCTAGAGGCTAATAGGGCTAGTTGAGAAATATGCATGTAGGAATCGGTAATTTTAGTGCATAAGGACTAATCGCAAAAATGTGTTGGTCCAAATGTAGGTATCTATGAAACTAAACCAATATTTATAGATAATTACAAAAACATGTACATTTTTTAATTCTTCTCTTAAATTCCATCCAACAAGAACTTCCCCTCGTTCCTACCTTATACATTCTTGCAACTGAAGCATATGGATACTTTATTTCTCCTCACATAAAGAGGGGTCTTTTTTGGGGACTGTTCACCCCTTATGAAACCTAACAATTATTTAAAACCCATTTTTATTACTCTTTTCTATTTCTAAAGAAGAGGCTTCTATTAATAGAGCTTTACATTTCTGAGGTATTTCTTTCAAATCATCCAAGTCAAATTGTAGTCTTTATATTTACCAATGCTTAGTTGGGCGAATTGGCACTTCATCCATATGAAGGTCTGAACGCTCACCCGAAGCATGCATAACCACTAGCTCCCTCCTTAGTTACTTATCAAGATGTGGTTTGCATACAATTCATCATAACATGAATAAAGATAAAACAAAACATAAAAATGACAACATATATAATAAGGAAACTACTCAATATACATAATTATCAATAATATTTGAATTCCCATTACACAGTATTTAGATCTACTAACCTTTGCAATCCATACACAATTTTCCATCATAAACACAGTTCATTACATAAACATATTGATTACATCCATGAATTGATTACATTAATGCATGCATACCTTTAAATAACACTTAGCATCCTAACAACACACATCTGATTACAAGAGTGCAACATCTATTTATATATAGTGGAACTTTCCCTTCACCACTTACATGTGGTATTCCTATTAATAGACACCCTAAATATAGGTCGCATTCCTTTTTCAAATTTTCTTTATCTCTAGACAAGGCTATTAATAGCTTGGCCTCATCCATGCTTTAATCTTATAAATATATGCCTTCCTTACATGTGCTTTACCTTTTTCTTCACCTATTTTTAGACCTTTCTTGCATGCTACACCATCTATTATTATTCCTATTTTTGGACTTTTCTCTTAAATTTGCTAAGTCCTAAAACTCTTGTACATGCTCAAACGTCTTTGCACTCTAAATTTATTTTGTGTGTTACACACACCTTCACACATTGACTTACCTTTGTTCACTTCTTGCAAGCGTACTTTTATGTGTTCCTTATGATATTTGTATATCTTTTTACTACCTGCGCGTACCCTCCTTAGCACAATCTTCAACTTTTGTGCATGGTTAATAGTTATCCATTTTTTCTACCCAACATTACCCCACACTAGAAGTGTTTTCCATATTTAGAAATAAAATGAATCAAAGAATACTTCTCTAATGAATGGTTAAAATAATGAAGAGTCCCCAAAGAATAAATAATAAGGGTAGTTACCTAGTTGAATAAGATTAAATAATATATACGCGCATCTAAAACTCAGACCTTATGTTATGAGAGGAGTTCTGGAAACTCCCTTTATATTTCATTCTCTAGCTCCTTCCAGCCTTTGAGCTCCTTAACATCCTTAGTTGGCATTGCTTCTACAATATCTGGAACTTGCTCATCAGTCATGTAGTATTATTTACGCACCACATCCCAAGGCATTTTAGCACATCACTCAGCCATAACTAAGTGCTCACCCAAAGCGTGCAAGGGTACCAGTTCCCTCTTTTATGGCGGATTTGTCAAGAAGTTAGCATGATCATATAAATACTTGAGATCCGTAATAGATAATTAAGTATATTACTGAACATAAAATAGATCTAGATCTTAACCATATGCAAGATTACTCATACAAGAATCAATATTAAGTTTACCATGCATGTACCAGTCACAGATATATCAACAATCAATATCCGGCCATAAGTATCCATTATATTAATTGTTGTTAAACACAAAAGCTTCATACATACATAGCATACTCACCATAAGTTACACGCGCTCATAAACCCATAACATAACTCTACTAAAACATGGATCCCTAAACCGTGAAAATCAATACATATTTATAGGTAGTGGGGACTTTCCCTTCACTGCCTAAGCACCCTCAAAATAGACTGCATGCTAAGAATAGCCATCCACCCTTACATGATAAATATACAATCATGTAATATCATTAGTAATAGATTATATAATAATATTGAACTGCATTCTAATTCTAATCCTATTAATAGCTCCAAAACTATGCATGTCGATTTGATCTTCCACTTTTCCAAAATAGCCTTTGCATGCTTTCCAAGTCTTCATACTATTGTGTGTTTTTACACTCCATGTCTATATTTATCCTCATACTGAAAATGGCTAAGTCCTAATTCCTTTCTTTCCCGTGTGCACCCCGTTCAAACTATTCTTCTATGTGTTCAATCCTTATGCGCCTTCAGTACTTAGGCTATATTTCATCAACCCAACATTACCCCACACTTGCTTCATTTCTGCCCCCAAAAATAGTTAACCATAACTTATCTCTCCATGAAAAAGAATAAGGAATGAAATAATAATTATACAAAATAATGAAATAATTCTTGGGTGCCCTACACTTCTATATATATAATTAATTTTAGATATTCAGCTTTGACCTCTGCTTCTAATTCATTCCACTAGCTCAATGCTTTATTAGTTTATTCGGGGATGTCGGAAAGCACCCCATACATCTCATCTAAGGTCATGTTCTCACCTTCATTCTGTAATACCCTAAGAACATTGGCCATGCTTGAGACCATCCCTTCCATCATATCCATCTGAAGTGCTATGATTTTTCCAATCTCCTTTATTTTTTCCTTGTGAGGGATCTGGACTGCTGCAAGCACATCGCACTTTTCTTCTACCAATGTGATCCCCTCCTCATGCCCAAGTGCTTCATTCTTTTTTTCCTTAAGGACCTCATCCTCCTCTATCATAGTCCTTGTATTTATGATTACATCAGGCATTGCACACATATTCAAGGCCAAATTTTCCTTTTTCAGTTCATCCTACAAGGCCTGAAGTATAGATTCATAACTTGTAATTTTGTGTGCAATAGTTGCCTTGGCCTTCTCTGCATGTGCTGCAGCATCCTTTGCTTTTGGCATGCACATTGTACCTTCTTCCATTACCAATTTAACAAGGGTGTGTACAAATAGTGCATCATAGATGGGAACTTTCCTTGCACCTTCTCTTCCAAGTGTGGTCTTACCTTCAAAATTTCATCCCCAATTTGTTCTGCCATTCTTACCAATGCATCCATATTTTCTTCATATTTTTCCTTCTCCTCCGTCAAGCACTTGATTTCAATATATTTTTCCTTCTTATCATCCAACATTGCCCGAATAGTTGTCGTTTTATCTATGCTTCTACACGCAACCTCTACAGATACCTTTTCTAATGCATTACTCACTTGTTTGTCCAACATCATAGTAGGTTTTACTACTAATTGGCGTGAATGTGGCACTTTCTTCAATCTATGAGAGGACACATGATTCTTCATATACATCAAATTCATGCACATCCATATGAGTCTACATGCTCCATGATAATTGTTTTTATGTGCGTGTGGTTTCCATCTTTGCATCTATCATCTTCTAGTCATACAGGTCCTTGGGCTCCAAAGTACTTTGGAACCTTTTGCGTATGATATTTTTTAGGTCCTTAACATACCCAACTATTGGTGTCTCATATGTATCTCCCTCCTTCTCTTTTCCAGAACCCTTCCCCTTAGGGATGTGCACGCTTGAATCTCACATGGGTTTATTCAATTATCTGTGTCATATGAGGTGCACCTGATGGCTTGCCTTTATATGGATCTACCTCTATATCCATGGTGCCACTGTCTAACTCCCATTCCTTTAACTCCTCTATGTCATTTTTTAATTTCTCTTCCTGAGACCCTTCTACATCCTCAGCATTTACCAAAGTCCTTGATGTGTTTTCCTTGTATTTCTCTCCCTCGCTATCCTTCTTAGGAATGTACTTGTGCCTTATTTTCTTCTATGGTTCTACCTTCACAGGAAAAATTCTAGGTGACTACCTTAGTGGATGTGAAGGTCCTATGACTTGATTTTTGGTTCTTCTCAACACCCTTTTGTACTATGGGTCCCCAATGCCCTGATCTATATTTACCTCCATAGTGTCTATTTCCACCACTTCTTCTTTCGTCAGTGGAGGGGTCACCTTGCGCTCT
Source organism: Taxus chinensis (assembly GCA_019776745.2). Classification (NCBI taxonomy): domain Eukaryota; kingdom Viridiplantae; phylum Streptophyta; class Pinopsida; order Cupressales; family Taxaceae; genus Taxus; species Taxus chinensis. The sequence goes on from CM034149.1 coordinate 735,368,357, forward strand.
CTTTTCTCTCCTACAAGGGGTTATTTTCCTCCTACCATGCTCCAAGCCACCAATATATTCTTTCATTTGTTTCTCTTCTTTTTCTTCTTCTTCACCAAGGGGGAAAAGTATCTTCTTCATCTTACAACGTGCCCATCATATGTTTTCCCTTGGGAGCCTCATGTAGTTTGAACTTATTCTCTATATAATTTCCATTTTTGAACTTGGGATTAAGGTAGATATATAGCTTATTTTCTCCAATATTTCTTATTTCCAGGATCATAAAATTTATATTAATATTGTCTGAAATCATCTGCTCAATATATGCAGACCTACCTAGATAGACATACGTCTTCTTGAGCGTATGGTAGTCACAATCCATCTTATATGAATTGAATATCAACCTTTGTGTGTTTGAGAACATATGTACAGATGCTTAAAAGTAACATGTAGTAAAGGCATAGGGGAGCTTTCACCATGGGCTCCACTTTCCATCCTTTAAACCAAAACACGCTATGCAAAAGTGCTGGTAAACTACAAACTGTAATTGTTTTTCAAATACCAAAGGAATATCCTTGGGTATCCTTGGGTATCCTCCATTCATACCAAACTTCTATTCTTTGTTTATAGGCTCTGTTCACAGATCCATCACATGTGTACTTTACAAAATTCTCTGTAAGAGATTTCTTCTCTTCTGGGTATTACTACAACTTATCCTTTGGCCCATTGGGAAATCTAATTTCTACAAATACAAGAGATAAAAGGATATCACCAAAACTTATTTTCTCACCTTCGTGTGCCTATTCAAAAATAGTCTTTGTAATAAAACCATCCAAATTGTAAATCACTCCTTCTATCATCTTCTTTGACACATGTAATGATGTCATGTTCACCTGCAACCAATGCTCTTGATTATTCAGAATAGTAAGTGCGTTTCCACCTGAATAATTGGGTACTCCTACAACTTGGGGATATTCATCACGTGTCATCCTTTCATGTAACCCAACACCTTCTTCGTTGCTTCTATTACCTCTTTGTCAGAGAGGTCATTGCCTAGTTCAATATCGGAACTCCTAAGCCCTGTCAATTTCCCAATTAGGGCCACGGTAAGCCTCATTCATCACCCAACAAAATAGAAGTCCTCATGGAATCTTCTCATTAACCATTGATATAGCTTTTCTGGTTTTCCAAAATAAGGAAGTTCATATAATTACAAAACACCTACATTTGTTAACATATTTTCCCCCTCGTCGTTATACACAACTATATCATTCACTATTCTCAATGTCATCTTTATCACAAACAACTTGTCCAATTTATCTTTTTTATCTTTGGTTTTATGGTTATGATCACTTACTTTTCAACATCGAACATCAGATTCCCAATTGTGGCCCATATAAACCCCTTCTGGATATTGCATCTCTGAAAAATGGCTCTTGGGGGTGTCTTCAACTTTTACTTCGACTTCCTTCTACCTTCTATCCCTTGTACCCACTCCAGGTGCTCACTTTGGTGTCATAGTATCTATAAAGATGCATTTTTAAAATTAATTTGAGCTCTACAACTCAAAATCCACTTACCCTAGCTCAAACTCCACATGCCCTAACTTGAACTCAAACCCTAACTATCGATTCTTCTCCCTGCACGCCTTTATTTTTCTCAAACACCTTCTCTAATGGAGTGACAATCAATCTCATGCTCAAATCTATCTCGTTCAATTTCATAGCATATCTCTTCACATTTATGACACACTCACTCTTATTTTTCTCTTCAACTCACTCGAATACTTCTCAATCACGAGGTAAAAATGATTTCACAATACCACCTTTTATAACCTTTGTAAAAAAAATTGAATTTATTGCTCTCCACCTACCACCATACTCAACATTAAATTAGCATTGCTTTCCTTTTTGGGGGGCTGATTTTTCCATGCCAAAGTCATAACCTTCTGGCATGCCTACTACTCCTCGGCCACAGACCTCATTTCATGTTCCTTCATGCACTAAATTACCTATCCACTATGCCTTTCATCAAGTAGTTCCTAATGCTTCAACCTACCTCATATTTCACTGTGCATCCAATCATCCATATGTGGTCTTCATTCATGAGAAATATTTATGTATCCACACCATTACTTCAATCACCTACACAATATTCCACTATGCATACCCATCTTCTAGAGAACATTCAAACTCATTCAAATTATCCTTTATACACTCCACACCACACTTAAAGTATGTGTGGTCCTCTACACATGAATTCAATAAATAGAATCACCTTTTGGCACACAAGTGCACTTATTACACAAAACACTGAACTAAATTGACAAAGCATTACAATGATGAAGGAAACACATATAAAGGAAATGCATTTAAGGAAATCTAATCTAATGGAAATGCTACCTTATTACAAACACCAAGAAGACTTATTTATAGTAGGGCTTCAACCTACTCCCGTTGAAATAAGTAGGAAACCGTGTCCCCATCCAGTGCCTGTAACTTGAAAGTTTCTGAATCAAGTATGTAATTCACAACATACAGTCCCAACCAATGCATTTTAAGCTTTCCACGGTGGCACAAAAACTTGGAGTCATAAAGAAGAACCATCTTTCCAACTTCAAGCTTCTTATCCTTAATATGCCTATCATGCCATGCTTTCTACCTATCCTTTTCTGTCTTTTGACTCTAATGTGCTATAACATGCATTTCATCCAACTACATCAGTTTTTCAATACGCTCTTCAAGTGATTTCTCATCAGCTGAACCTCTTGCATGTGTAATACACAAAGAAGGTAACGTGAATTCGATGGGAAAAACAACCTCTACGCAAAACTCCAACTGAAAGGGTGTGGCTTTATTCAATGTTTTATAAGTTTTCATGTATGCCCAAAGTATAGCAGAGACTTTATCATCCCAGTCCTTCCTTCCAACATCACAAATCGTAGTCAATGTATATCCCAATATCTTGTTGAAATCCTCAGCAGTTCCATTTTCTAGAGACTAATAAGGTGTTGTTTTATGGTTTGCCTCCATCAATTATATCAATAATATTCTGATGGTATCATTAAGATAGTGAGTGCCCCTATCACTTGTCAAAATTAATGGGCATCCATACCCAATGATAATTTTTTCCCACATAAACCTTGTTGATGTAGTTGTTGTACAATCCTTTATAGGTTCCACTTGTGCCCACCTTATAAGATAATATGTACAAGTTATAATGTAGCGTGATCTAGTCCTTCACGCAGGTGGGGAAATAGGAACCAAAAATTCAATTCACCCTTTTTCAAAAGGTTCTACACTAACAATAGTCCTCAAAGGCATTTCATCTCTATGCCCAGGCTTTCTAAGGCGCTGAAAATGTTCACATGCCTTACAATATTCTTTATAATCCTTTTACAGTTTTTCCCAACACAAACCAACTAATAAAATCTTTTGTTCGGTATCATCTCCTGTATAATGTCCACCTGCAATACTACCATGAGATTCCTCCATAATGGCTTCTTGCTCATGTGCAAGTATACATCGGCACAAAACTTCATCCTAGCCTAGTTTGTATAAATCTCCACTAATCAACATATAAGGAGTGATGCTTATAGCAAGTTGCTTCTTCTTTATACTCTTCATTCCTTTAGGCACCACACCAGTATGCAAAAAAACAACAATATCTTCCCAGTCACAGGACGCGTGGTTAGAATCTGAATAGTTGTGCATCTGGCATGGTATCTGATGAGTACATTATTTGGCTTATTTATATCATTCATATGATTGATAATTTTTCATTTAAACATGATTTGATAATGCATGGGGATTCTGTGTATAGGTATATCTTAGTGAGTTTAATGCATTTTCCTTGCTTTTTCTCATGCAACCTGATTAACTTTATAACTTCTTACTAACTGCCTTCGTGAGAGAAATATGGTGATGTGTGTAGGAAAATAATGAATGTTTATTGCCAATGCAATTAAGGATCCCCAAGTTTGGATTTGGAGTGCAGAAGTGGAAGACTTTTTCCATCTATCGGCCTATAAGTATGGGTCTTGTTTTTAGCATTCTGTTAGGAATTTATGAGTCTTGATCAATATTTTTAGTGGAAGACATTAGTGCAAGTAATTTTTGTGTATTTTATAACCACCCGTGCCTATATAAAGACACCTCCTTGAAGAACAATGTAGTACTTGGTAATATTTATAATTTTTGATATAGCTTGTTGCATTTAGTAATTTTCCTTTCTGCACTGAATATGTCATGGAACTTATTTGAATTAATATAAGGAGATATGCTTCTGAGAATCTTGAGTTGTTAAGATTTCCTATGTCCTAAGGAAGAGCAAGGTCCCACTCGACCAAGGAGATAAGAGGATGTTTATGTTTACATACGTATATGGTTTTCTAATAAGTCATAATCACTCAGTTACTTTACTATAATTTCTATTTCAGTGTGTTTCATGCAATTCTTGTTCAAGTGTGTTTATTTTCCTTATTGAAATTTCCATTGAGAATTTGTGTTTTCTCTTATGAAAATTCTAGTTAGCATGTGCTTTTGCTTTTACTACAAGTTTTGATTATGAGTCCGCAATTTAAATTTTGTTCTTTCAATTTTGCGTGCACATTTCAATTTGAGTTAGAGGTACAACTTTCAGAATTCATTTTATCACAGTAACTTAATTCTGTAGATTTACATTGAGTTTGCATATATTAGTAGCAAATTCAGAAAGATCTAACAAAACCCCCCTAATATTATAGCTAGATATATAGGAATCCATTTCATATAGCCTAGGACATAGCCTTGGTTTGATAATGCCACCACTAGATTAATCTATTAGTTAAATGATTGGAAGAATACAATGACCCATCATTTTTGGTGTCGTTTCTAGGGAAACCATAAGATCAATCCACCATTTTCTTCACTTTATATGATATGGGTGTTAATAGAGTTCATCTATGCAACCAGTAGAATTCCTAGGCCTTGTTTACATAACCAACTTTGATGTATAGGCCACGGGACAATCAAGGGAGATTCATACCATGCAACATCCAACATATATCTGTAAACAAACTACACATAGGGAACACTAAGAGTGACATTGAATCCCATCCAACAACTAGAATCCCTTCTGAACATTCTACATCATCCTATTTAGAACCAGAAAAACATTCTGAAATGGGAGACAACAGGAATAATGAGAACCGATCCTTGGGTAGAACCTTTACTTATCCCATTGTCTTGGATGAAGATGAGGATGCACCTATGAAAAATATCTCACCATTCGTCCTCCCTATCTTCTGAGGTATGTCTGTAAAAGACCCCAATTAGTTCTTGTTTTAATTCAAAGCTCTTTGCCAGACATATGATTATAGAACAAAAAATAAAAAACTCAAAATCTTTCCTTCCACTCTCAAAGACTCTACTATGAGATGGTGCATGGGATTATCCTCTAACTCCATTCATTCTTGGGAGGCCACGGAGAAAACATTTTTTGGATAAATATCAAGACTAATACAGGGGAAGGGATAGGAAATAAGATCTTTTCTAGATAAAGAAAAAAGAAGATGAAAATCTAGAGGATTATCTAAATAGATTTCTATTTCTCCATCGTAAGAAGGGTTATGAGTTACATGCATAAATTACTAAGACAATTTTCCTTAAAGGACTTGATGAGGAAACCAAGAATTCCTTCCATCTTATGGGAGGAGGTGATGTTCATAGAATTAGTATGGAACAAATCACGGAGCTATGCGGAAGTTACTCTAGAACATGAGGAGGTATATAAAAAATAAAAAAACATCCAAGCTTTCCCTAGGCACCTCTGAACTTCTGGAAGAAATGGCCAACATGAAAACAGACATCTTATCACAATTGACATCAACCATTGATGGGATAAAATCCAAAACCAATTTTGTAAAAGAACCATTGGACATATACTTCCCTAAATGCAGGAAGAGACATCCTCTGAGAGAGTTTCCTTTAGGGGTTATGGACATGTGTTTGATCTGTGACATCGTTGATCACAATACTAAGCATTGCACTTTCTTACCTTATTTTAATGGAGGATTGAATTTTTTCTCTCAAGTTGATACAGAGGCAAACTTTTTTCAAATTCCAAATAATTAGGTTGTGTATGCTCCTTGACCTACTCATAACCCTTGGAGGATTTCATGGCCCGTTCAACCTCCTCATCCTACTTAGGGACAACTTGAGTGGGTGCCACAAAATTGGATGGATTACCCACATCCACCACTATGGATGAGTCCTTACAATCAACAAGGTTGGACATAACCAGCCCCTACAAATCTATGGCAAAACCAAAAGTGGGTACCTCAACAAAATCCTAAAAAAACCCAACAATGGACACTGCAACAAAGTACTAATCAATAGAGGAGGTTCCAGAAACCACAACAGGCTTTAATTCCCCCACCAAAAAATTATCAACAACATGGAAAATAAACAAAAAAACAACTTCCAGCCCAGCCTATAGTGAACCCTAAAAATCAAAAGACACCTTCACTTGATGAAGCAGGACAGAGTGATATAATGTAGGTTAATACTATTAGTAATTTGCAAGTAAGGTCTAGGAAAATATTGAATCCTCTTATTATTATCACAGAAATACTTGTAGACAATGAGAAAGAAGAGATACTTGAGGAAAATGAAGAAACTGTGCATGCTCAACCAACACAAGACACTAGGAATGCTCAAGGAAAGAATAAGAATGTTCATACATCTCTTTTTCCTGAACGATTATAGGAAACTTGAACTGCAGAGGAAATGCCGCTAGTTTAAGAGTTGAAAAAGGTAAAGATTGAGGTCCTACTTCTAAGAGTAATAAGAGATTTTCCTGAACTAAACCAGACCATTAGAAATGAATGTATCAAGACACCATGAAGGAAGAAAAATACTCGAAAATAATCAAGGTGGAAGGGAATTTAATTGATCTTGTTGCTGGAAAAATTATTTCACCAAAATACAGGGATTCGGGGAGTCCAATAATTATTATTTGTATACATGATCAGTTAATATCTAGCGTTTTGGCGGATCTTGGTGTTGCCATCAATTTTATAACAACATATATGTTCAATATGTTGTCTTTAATAGGATTGCAGCCTACTAATACCATTCTTTAATTAGCATTTCAATCCATTATTGTACCAGATGTTGCAATTGACAATATAATGGTCATGGTTGAATCCTAGGAGTACCCTGTGGATTTCATGGTCTTACATCCTAAATCACAGAAGTTGGGATATCCAGTCATCTTAGGAAGACCCTGGTTGGCTACTGTTGGTACATATATTGACTGTACGTTAGAAAAAATGACCATTTTAAATGGGCAAAAATCCAAGCATACTTCATTATATCCTCCTTCCCATCTGTATGTGTATGATTGTGAACATGTATGGGTAGATTCTTCAGATACTAACTCTTTGAGTTCTTCTTATCAGGCCACCATTGTATGAAAAATCACATGACAAAAATTGTTGAGTCATATACATTGTCTAATGAAGAGGATATTTTGGCTACGATAATTTGAACTAATGCTGCAGAACCATTTTTTCTGAGCACATCTGATACTATTTCCTTGGTAAGTGACATTTCTAATGAAAATGTTAAGCAAATCTATGCTTATAATGCATAATGCATAGTCACTTATTTCTATTGTTCTTTGACCAAGATTATGTCTCATAAAAATGTAACTATTTTACACATGCTTCAACCACTCATGTTTTTCCCTTAAATTCTTTAATCACTGATGCAGAGCTCGCTATTTTGAAAGATACAAAGCAAGTGACTGTTGACATAGGAAAAGAACTGGCCATTGGTAATAATTTAAAGGTCAACCAAGAGGCTAGAGTTTTTGAAATTTTGAGGAAACATTCCCAATATTTTTCTTGGGATTATACTGATATGAAGGGAATTCATCCTAGGATCTACACTCACCATATCTACACTGAGGATGTTAAACCCATAAGACAACCGTAATGAATAATTAATCTAGCACTCAGATACATAGTAAAAAATGAGATAGAAAAATTACTGAAGGTAGGATTCATCTATCCTATATTTGATAGTCATTGGGTATCACCATTAGTTATAGTTCCCAATAAAAATGGTAAATTGAGGATATTTATAGACTATAGGGAACTTAATAAATCCACTGAGAAAGACGTCTTTCCCCTGCCTTTTATTGATCAAGTTCTAGACAATCTCACAGGTAAGAAATATATTTCCTTCTTGGATGGGTTTAGTGGGTATAACCAAATAAGTATTGCACCTTCTGACCTGGATAAAATAACCTTCACTTTCCCTTGGGGTACATTTGCATATCGGGTCTTACCATTTCAAATTTGTAATGAACCCCCTACTTTTAAGAGAGCAGTCTTGGAAATTTTTGTAGATCTCACAAATTAATGTGTTGAAGTTTACATGGATGACTTCAATGTCCATGGATCCACTTTTGATGAATATCTAAATAACCTTGAAAATTTATTAAGTAGATGTGAACAACACCAACTCTCCCTGAGTCATGAAAAGTGTCTGATTATAGTTGATTAGGGAATCATCTTGCGCCACCATGTTTTTGCCAAAGGAATACATGACGACCCCAAAAATATTGTAGTCATCACTCAGTTACCTACACCAAAAAATAAAACTAACATCAAGATTTTCCTTAGTCATGTAGGATATTATAGGTGATTCGTCGAAGACTTTAGTAATATTATTACACCTATGTTTTATTTGCTGATAAAATATTGTGTTTTTGAATGGTCCCCTCAGTTTCAGTAGGCATTTGATATTATCAAGGAGAAGCTAACCATCACTCTAGTTTTGAGAGGACCTGATTGGGGGCTACCTTTACATATTCACATTGATGCCTCTAATACAACCATGAGATATTTTATTACACATAAAGATGAAGAAGATCAGATGTATGCCATTTAATTTATTAGTAAGAATATGACCCCTACAGAGAAAAAATACACCACTAAGGAAAAGGAATTTTTAGTTGTTGTTTACTCTCTGAATATATTCAGTGATCTCTATGGACTCTAAGGATGCCTCATCCTAAGAAGTTGACACAGTAGACTTCCCTCCTACTAAATATTTTGAAGTCTATACTAAATATCAACAGCAACATCGACAATATTGGTATCAACGATAATTAGATGCCAAGATAGAACAGTCTGAAGCTACCCACATGATGAATTGGAACAACAAAGCCACTAAGACCATAGATGACCATATCACCTCTAATAATGAAAAGCTCAAGTGAATGCAAGATACTCTGAAAGCTATTGAGCTACACCAGTGAGGTGACATCCATTCTGTTTTCCTCTTGTTAACCAAAAGGGTAGATACTTTATCCACCAATGTTCAGCATATGCACTCTACCTTACAGAAAGTTCCTAATCAAGTCAACAACAGCCTATAATCACATATTCAATAATCTGTGCATGCTGCCTCTAAAGGAACAGAGAAAAAAGTCATTGATAGTATCCAAAATGTCAATGATAAGGTTAATAATCTTTGTTTCTCATTCTCTAAGCTCGAGAAAAACTTTCCTGATCTAATAAGTGTTGTTCATAATCTAGGAAGCTCACAGTCTGAAAAAAGTAGTATTTCTTCTAGTTCCCAAAGTTCCAATCCAGATTGGTGTAAGGCAATCACTTGGGCACAAGTTGCTGCTATGAAATATCCTCTCAGTAAGGAAAATAAAATTGGCATGGCAAGGCTTACAGCTGAAGAAGCTGAAAGCGTCATGGATGAAGGAATGCATGATAGCTCCACACCACCTCTTCATACTACTATGCGTACATAGAATTTCCAGCCTAACTACTAAAAGATTGAATGTAAGTCTCCATAATAGATCAAAGAAATGATACATGGTATGATAGGTTGGGCTAATACTCAAGTCCTATAGTTTAACAAGCATGATAAAGATGTCGCTAGTGTCATCACAAATGGTTTTGTAGGAATCTTGAAAGAATGGTGGGATGTTATCCCTGATCCACAGAAAGACACCATTATTAATGGTGAAGGACAAGGAAATGATCGTATTGGTAGAGGAACTGTTAGCTTAACTGTTGCCATCATCACCAAATTCATTGGCACAATTAATGATGAAAAAAGGCTCAACATCACTGAATTCTTAAGGGCTCAATTGTGTTATATGACAAAGGTTCCTGAATATCAGTGTTACATGTAGAAATTATTTTATAATACTGGTATGCCCTTCGATTCTACAATGAAACTCAGGTATGTAGAATCTTATCCCCAGTACTTTACAGATGAATATAAAAAAGCAATGCATGGGTTATCTAAAGTAGATATAACTTTTGGCTGCATCAATCAGATCATTAATGAAACTAACAAACATCTCTGTCTTGAAAGAAAACATAAGAAGGAAGATTTGAAAGCTAACAAAGCTTTAGGTGTTAAGTTATGTAATCTCCAAATACAAAATCAGTTTGGTTGTTCTTTGCCAAAGCATCCCAAGTACAAAAAGTTCAAGAAGAAGTTTAAAGACAAAAAGAAATGTGTTGATTGTATGTCTCGACCTCCTGTTAGGTATAAAAGAAAGTTTTTTAGGAAAAAGAAATATTTCCCTAAAAACAAACCCATTGAATGTTTTATCTACGAAGGTAATCACTATAGTAGAAATTGTCCTCAGAGAGGGCAGAAAGCCAAGGCCAAGGGTAAAGTTAATTTTTTCCATGATAATCATCTTGTTGAAGATGACTATGTTTTAGTATCTGACAGTGATAGTTATATATCTGATATTAAATATCATGATTTAAATGTTACATCTAACCAATAGATTGATTCATCTTTTGAAGAAATTTATTCAAATTCTGACTTTGTTTATGACTCATTTCCTTCATTTTCAATGCAACATGAATTGGATCTCGTATGAACATCCATTCATACTTCCTAGTTCTATTGTTCTTAAGCACAAGTTGGATCGTGTCAAGCTCGAACTTGCAGATTTTCCTCCTCATCTGGTTCATCGACATTTCTCTCTGCAGTCTTATATTCAAGATCTCTAGCTCAAACTTCACGCCAAGATCCAGCTTCAAAATGTCGAAGATTTACACCAAGCCCAACACGCTCAACAACAGTCATCTCAACCGTCTGCCAGCCCTTATCATTTTTCTTTTCCTCTAGGTAGAGGACATGGTCGTAGTCATGGTGCTTATAGTCGTGGTACACTTGGAAAAACCTCATACAGCCCTAGACATTTATCCTTCCTATTTCCAAAATAAATATAAGAAAGAGAACCAACACCCATACCAGTACCAGTATCTAAGATTGTTCCTAATCCAGGCACACCAGTATCTCAACCATCTGTCGACACTCAAATTACACATCTTACAAGAGTCAGAGAAAGGATGGGATGCAAAAGGAGTGAAGAATAAGATGATTCTATACTAGAAACAAGAATAACAACCAAATATGATACCAAATTTTAAACACAAAGGACTAAAAATACCCTGAAATATATTTATTTGTAAGAGCAGAACTCCATTACAATTACCTTGTTACATAAGATAAAATAGAAACGAAATAGGATACTATTATAACTTAATTTAGAAAGACAAAAATAAAACCTAAGACTTGGAAGAAAATCCCGATGAAAACTCTATGGTAGTGAGTGAATCCCTCATCTCTATATATAGAGAAGAGAGAAGCTTTTCCATGAGTAAACTGGAAGCAACCTAAAGAAAACCTAGAAGACCGGTAAAAAGGTGGAGTACTGAGAATAGTGAACTGTCACAACATTGTCGGCTAATACAATAAAGAGAATGGTCCCATAAGGTGTCATAATGGAACACATTATAGCCATCTGTAGTGATTTTCTTCCAGTAGAAAGATTCCACTATTGTCCCATCATCCTTAAAGCAAGACCAAAGAGAGGGAAAAGGAACAGGCCCACAATCTTTATACTCTTACGGCTAGATCAGAGTGGTGAACTTGTTCGCAATCACCATACGGTAAAGAAGATGTATTTACATGCATCCTAAGTCCTTCCTTCAAAACTTTTCTGACACATAGAAAAGGTCTTCATTCATAGCCAGAGGATGAGGAATATTCATCAGATGAGGAGTATGACAATAAAAGGACTCGCCTAGTGTGTCCACTGAGTTGCCTTTGGATACGATGCACGGGAAAGAGATCTGCAGGATGAATGCGTATCCTTTGAGATGGTGATGGAGGAAATAATTCCAAATGATGTATGCTTGTATATTTTCTTGTCCATAACTATCCTTGAGGATGAGCTGGTTGGATAGAAGAGGAGTGAATAGTGAAATACTTGATTTTGACACTCCATGTCTTCTTTGTCTGGATCAGAATGTTTCTGGCAGTGGTAGGAGACATCTGTAACTGTGGATCATTAGATATCTTGGATGGCATATATTTTTCAAGAAATACTTTGAGGTATTTTGGAAAACCAGGTGACTCCCAAAGATTAAATTCTAAGGGATGACTTTCAGGCCATTCTAAATCAAAGTAGATTCTCCACAATGTATTTGGTTTGTGTATCATTTGATCAAACTTAGTACATTTGACTGGATAGCCTTCTGGTTCAGTATCATGTGACCACCAATATGGCCAGTTTAGTGTACAGGAGCTCATCAGATCACTACGTATGTGATATGGAAGTGGACTATCAAGATCAGAGAATGTTTCAGAAACCATCGTTGTTGGATAGTTACGAACATTTTCAACAATTTCTTGACCAGATAACCATTCGACAGCTTCTCCACTCATTCACCTATTATTCTCATCATACTGTTTGGATAAAAGGCTTGAGATTATGTAAATTCTAGAGAGGCATGAAAAACTAAGTACTTACTTCAACAAAGCTGATTTTGGCTGTTGGAAATTCTCAGCTTACAAAGTAAGTAAGAGCATTCTTTTTTCCTGAGATATGTTCGACATCAAACTCATATCCATCAAACCATTGTGCCCGTCTCTGCAAGCGGCCATATGTAGTTTTGTTGGTAGGATCACCTTTGTAAAGTATCCCTTTGAAGTGCTATGCAAGTCAGTTCGGACGGAGAAATTTCTCATGTTGGAGAAAAAATAAGAAAGCTTGGATGGATTTCTTTGCAGCAAGGATTTCTTTGTGGCTAGAGTGATATTTGAGTTCTGGACCCTTGAAGGAGCCTGAAGCATACTTACAAATTTTCTCAACATTTTCTGCTAATCTTTCCTTGAGCACAACTCTCCAATGTTCTTCTGAAGCATCTGTCTCAATAATTTTAAGTCCCATACCTAGAAGAGACATAGGAGGAAGATTCTAACAACTTTTCTTAATTATCTGGACAACTTGAGTCATTTCTAAATTCCATGCTGGAGAATTTTATCTAAGTCTCTTGTTAAGAGTCAATCTGTTAGCAGCTACATTCTTGTAAAACCCTGCAATATAATTAATGCAACCCAAAAATATCTGGAGTTGAGTCTTGTCTGGTATTTCATCAGGGAACAAGATGATTTTGGAGATAATATGATCTTTCATCATTATAGTGCCATCTTTAAGAGTGATACCCAGGAACTGAACATAATCTTTGAATGTTTCCATCTTTGTTGGGCTAAGGTAGAGACCATTATTTTACACAACTTAATAGAATTGATTAATATGCTCCATGTGATCTTTAGTATTATGTGAAAAAATTATAATATCGTCTATGTATACAATCAGAAATTTATCAAGATGACCAAAGATCTAATCCATTTTATTTTGAAAAATGGAGGGTGTAGTTTTGAGACTGAAGGGAAAAACCTTCCATTCATATTGAGCACCTGGAATACTAAAAGCTGTTTTATATGTATCTTCTTTATTCAAGAAGATCTACCAAAAACCAGACTTGAGATCAAATTTACTGTATATCTTACTGCCACTGATATGTTGCTCAACAAATCATCTCTACTGGGAATGGGATGTTGTATGGGTAGAATATATTTGTTGAGTGGTTTATAATTAACAACTAACCTCTTTTTACCTTGGATGATTTCACTTCTCTTATTAACATAGAAAGCTGGGCAAGTCCAAGGGGACTTGGAAGGTTGAGATAAATCCTCCTTTAAGCAGATTATTGATTTCTGCTTGACATTCAAATTTTTCTGAGGGAGGCATTCCTATGTGATGTGCTTTGAATTTTGGACAAGTGGTAGTCTGAAATTCTAATTGACATAAATGATTCTTTCTATGAATGAAGGCATGAGGATTATCAGAGGTGCATTCTATTTTGATCTTATTGATGATTGCATCAATAGAGGAGGTATTGAGGGAAATAGACTTGTGGATCCAATCGAGGTTGGAATGTTTTTGAGGCTTTGGTGTAGAAGGAATGATGGATTGATAGGTTTGAAGCCTTGGTATTGATCCTTGTGGAAAATGAATCTCATTTTGACTGATGGTATAGGGCATGCAGTTGTTAAGATTATCAGACCCAAGAAACATGTCATAATGCAGGAGATCAAATTGATGTACTTTGAAAGTGGTCTGCATATGTCCTAACTTTATTGGTATGAGGGTTGAGCAAGCAGAGAATACCTTTTTAGAATCAAAACTGATTTGTAGAGGTTCTGTGTCCTAACAGTATCTAGGAATAACATTAGTTTTGAGTATGTTGATTTCAGCGCCTGTGTCTATCATAACATCTAGAGAGTATGGCTTAATGCTGGGGATGCAGAGTTGTATTTTACAAAAATGATTGCAAGAAGTTTTAACAGTACTTACCTCTGCATTATGTTCTACCTCATATTGTTTGTAGGCTTTATCCATGATTAGAATTTCCACTGCTTCCTCGTTAGTTTTTGTACTAGGATCAGATTCTTCTTCCTGAAGTAGAAGCTTGAAATTCTTTTGTAGCCTTTTGGATCACTCGTTCAAGAAGTGAGAGATGGTGTTGTCTCTAGAATTTGTGTTCTGGTGTGCCTGGAGTAGGAACAAGATTGGATACTGGAACCTGATGGGATTGGACTCTTATCTTCTATTTCTTCAAGAAATAGAAATGGAAAATGTCTCGTATGAGCTTTGTCCTAGGTGTGCCACGACCATAAGGACCTCGACCTTGACTAGAATAACTATGGTTACGACCGCGTCCTCTTCCTGGGGGAAGAGAAAAATGATAGGGATCCTCAGACGGTTGAGATGCCTGTTGAGCACGTTGGGCTTGGTACGTAAATCTTTGGCATTTTCAAGTTAAATCTTGGCTTGAAGTTTAAGTTGGAGATCTTGAAATTGAGACTGTAAAGAAACACGTCGATTAACAAGATAAGGAGGACAGTCTGCAAGTTCAAGCTTGACATGATCCAACTTCTACTCGAGGAACAATAGAACTGGGGGGTATGAATGGATGTTCATACGAGCTCCTATTCATGTTGCATTGGAATGAAGGCAAAGAATCATAACTAGAATTAGAATCGGAATAAACTTCTTCAGAGGATGAATCAGTCTGTTGGTTAGTTGTAACATTTAATTCCTGAATATTCAATATCGGAAATGCAACTGTCACTATCAGATATTAAAACATAGTCATCTTCAACAAGATGATTATCATGAACAAAATTCACTTTAGCCTTAGCCTTGGCTTTCTGTCCCTTTTGAGGGTAGTTACGGCTGTAGTGATTTCCTTTGCAGATAAAACATTCAATGGGTTTGTTTTTAGTGAAGTGTTTCTTTCTCCTAAAATTTTTTTTTCTTAGACTTAGCTGGAGGTCGAGAAACACAATAAACACATTTCTTTTTGTCTTTAATACTTCTTCTTGAACTTCTTGTGCTTGGGGTGTTTTGGCAAAGAACAACCAAACTGATTCTGTATTTGGAGATTACAAAACTTAACACCTAAGGCCTTTTCAGCTTTCAAAGCTTCCTTCTTATGTTTTCTTTCAAGATAGAGACATTTGTTAGTTTCATTAATGATCTGATTGATACTGCCAAAGGTTATATCTGCTTCAGATAACCCATGCATTGCTTTTTTATATTCATCTACAAAGTACTGGGGATAGGATTCTACATACCTGAGTTTCATTGTAGAATCGAAGGGCATACCAGTATTATAAAATAATTTCTACATGTAACACTGATATTCAGGAACCTTTGTCATATCACACAATTGAGCCCTTAAGAATTTAGTGATGTTGAGCCTTTTTTCATCATCATGATAATTGTGCCAATACGAATTTCCTTGTCCTTCACCATTAATAATGAATTCAGTGATGATGGCAGTAGTTAAGCTAGCATTTCCTCTACCAGTACGATCATTTCCTTATCCTTCACCATTAATAATGGTGTCTTTTTGTGGATCAGGGATAGCATCCCACCATTCTTTCAAGATTCCTACAAAACCATTTGTGATGACACTAGCGACATCTTTATCATGCTTGTTAAACTATAGGACTTGGGTATTAGCCCAACCTATCATACCATGTATCATTTCTTTGATCTCTTCTGGAGACTTACATTCAATCTTGTAGTAGTTAGGCTAGAAATTATGATGTACGCATAGTAGTATGAAGAGGTGGTGTAGAGCTATCATGCATTCCTTCATCCATGATGCTTTCATCTTCTTCAGCTGTAAGCCTTGCCATGCCAATTTTCTTCTCCTTACTAAGAGGAGATTTCATAGCAGCAACTTGTGCCCAAGTGATTACCTTAGACCAATCTGGATTGGAACTTTGGGAACTAGAAGAAATATTACTTTTGTCAGACTGTGAGCTTCCTAGATTATGAACAACACTTGTTAGAGCAGGAAAGTTTTTCTCGAGCTCAGAGACTGAAAAACAAATATTATTAACCTTATCATTGACATTCTGGATACTATCAATGACTTTTTTCTCTATTCCTTCAGAGGCAGCATGCACAAATTGTTGAATATGTGATTGTAGGCTATTTCTGACTTGATTAGGAACTTTCTATAAGGTAGAGTGCATATGTCTGAACATTGGTGGATAAAGTATCTACCTTTTTGGTTAATAGGAGGACAACAGAATGGATGTCACCTCGCTGGTGGAGCTCAATAGCTTTCAGAGTATCCTGCATTCACTTGAGCTTTTCATTATTAGAGGTGATATGGTCATCTATGGACTTAGTAGCTTTGTTGTTCCAATTCATCATGCGGGCAGCTTCAGGCTATTCTATCTTGGCATCTAACTACCGTTGATACCAATATTGTCAACATTGCTGTTGATCTTCAGTATAGACTTCAAAATATTTAGCAAGCAGGGAAGTCTACTATGTCAGCTTCTGAGGATGAAGCATCCTTAGAATCCATATAAATCTTATGCTTACCTAAGAAGAGGCTTTATCCAGACTGAGAGTTTGATAGGAACTAGACAGGGAACAAATGATTCATGCTTATACGTGGACCCTTTTTTGGAATATATTTCTGCTGGACAAGAACTTGACAGTGGTCACACCAGAGACATTCAGTATTTGGATCATGTACCAAAGAAGGATGGATACACTGAGGAATATCTTCTTCATGACTTTTCTCTTTGTCAGATATAAAGGATTGAGTGGAAGAGGAAGTTGATAAGCGAGGCTTAATGGAACCAGATCTTCTGGAAAGAAATAGTAGCTTTCCCTTTTGCTTCGATAACTTTAGATGTCAGATTGGACAGAAGAAGTAGCATCAGTGACAAATTTATTTGAAATAGATCCATTCTCTGGGTACTCTAATCTTATCCCAAGTGACAACTTCAGGTTCTATCTTTTGGGCAGTTAAACTAGCATGCATGACAATACTACTTCCCTTAGAGGGACCATGTTTGATTGTAGGGTGTGTTGTGTTGGTTAATCCGAAAATGATATGATAAAATATGGCCAAAGGGGATGAACCTAGTTTCATGTTCAGACCTGTAGTTTGAAGATGGAGCTTTAAAAATTTATCTAAGAGATTGTCAGTTTGAATGGAGACTGGATAATTCGGGAAAACATTAAAGTGGATAGGTCCATTACTAAGACTGGTCTGAAGAGCAGCCAACAAACAATCTTCTAAAACTTTCATGACAGGTATCAAGAAGACAACATAATACGGATGCATTCAAACCATCACCTAAACAAAGGAGTAATACCAATTTGGATGTAACCAATATGAACAACTTTATAAACAGACTATTTTTTTAGATATTGTAAGTCACTGGGAGATATTAATGGGATATCATATTCAGAATTTTCATAAGTTTTAGCTTGGATGCACGACTCTCTAGATATAATAGAAGTACTAGCTATCAAATGAAAAGCTTTAGATCTTTTGATAAACTTTATTATAAGGAAGTTTGGGAAGTTTCCAACCTGGTAACGGATTATCTTCTTCCATGATATGCGTTTCATCGTTGACAAAAATCAAATTTGAGAGATTGACAAAAGCATCATCGTGATCATCTTCTTGCATTCCAGAAGTAGATGTAACCCATTCTTCAGTATCCATTACACTGGAATTTGTCTATCCTTCACCGACTCTTACAGGAGTTTAATGGCCACCACACTGACCACTTGAACATAATATATTTTATGAATAAACCAGTAGTCGGAGGTCAGATTATTATATGGTTACTCAAGTGTTACAAAAATTCAATCTGACCATTATTGATATGCTAGGGAAATCTATTGTTGTTGCTGATTTTATTTCAAGATTGAATGTTTCAGGTGATGATGAAGCAGTACATGATCATTTTCTAGATGAACATTTATTTTCTGTATCAACTCAAAGTCCATGGTTTTCTGATCTCACAAATTATTTGACTACAAGGAAGTTTCCTGCCTATTTTAATCGTAAAGAGAGATGAAGATTAGTCAAAAATAGTGAAACATATAAGTGGTGTAATAGAATTTTATTCAAATCTTGTCTTGATACGGTTCTTCGCAGGTGTGTTTGGGAAGATGAAGTATACGAAATACTACGAGCTTGTCATAATGAACCTCAAGGAGGACATTACTCAGTGAAGTAGAAAATTCACAAGGTCCTTGGAGCGGGGTACTATTGGCCTTCCCTCCACAAATCTGTAGATAAGTATGTGTGGCAATGTGATGTGTGTCAAAGAATGGGGAAGCCTACACTATCCATGTAAATGTCTCTCAATCCTTAGCTAGTCTTAGGACCATTTGAGAAATGGGGAATTGATTTTGTTGGACCTTTTGATCCCCCATATTTTGGGAAAGCATACCTGTTGATGTGCACTAACTACATCATGAAATGGGCCGAAGTTCAAGTGCTGGCATCTACCACTGAGGACGTTGTTGCTGAAAATCACATAATGTTAAGATTTGGTGCCCCTCAAACACTTTTATATGATCAAGGACCTCAATTTGTGTCTAACATGATTGATGCTTTTATAGAAATCTACCAAATCAAGCACCGGAAATCTTAACCATACCATCCCCAATCCAATGGGTAGGTGGAGGTGAAAAACTAAGAACTTGAGAACATTTTGACAAAAGTGGTCAAATCGGACAAGAAAAACTAGGTACCAAAACTCCCCAAGGCAGTTTGGGCCTATAACATGACTTGGAAAACCACTACTAGTTTTTCCCCTTATGAGTTGGTCTATGGAAAGAAGCCAATGTTACCTAGAAAACAACACTAGATATCAACATCAATTTGGATGAAGCACAATGAAAAAGAGTGATGTAGCTAGATGAATTAGATGAAATGAGGATGGAAGCACAAAAACAAACAAAAATTCTCCAACATTAGAGGAAGACATGGCATGATGCTCATATTAAATACAATAAGTGTAATGAGGGAGAATGGGTCTTGCTCTTTGATTCCAAATACCAGCAACTTAAAGGTCATCTACAGACACGCTGGTTGGGACCATGTCAGATTGACAAAGTGTTTGATAACGGCTCTATGAGAGTATTACCAATTCAATGGCGATAGAAGGAATCTTCTTGTGAATGGATACAGACTTAGTATGTATTAGCATCATTTGGACAAGGAAACCTTCACCAATGACATCATGTTCAGTGAGGAAAGGGATGCAGAGGAGGCGCTTAGCCCCTCTTGTTAGGAGTAATTTTTTTTTTTGAATTTAAATAAAGGAGGATGATCACAACTTTTATCTTTTTCCCTTATTTAGCTATCTTGTTTTCAATAAAAGTAGAAATATTTATTGTTTAAAAGACCACTAATCACATTTTATCTCATACTACAGGACGTCAAAATCTATGGATATCGGAAGCTAAACATGCATAAGTAAGTGAATTATAATTCACTACGGATATTTCCTTATGAAGAAATACCCCATTACATGTACTTATCATAATTTCATCCCTACATAATGTTCGATGCATTTATTGAAAATATCAATCCAAATCTTATGACATGAGGTGGGGTATAATAAGTCTTAATTACAAAGGGTATCGTTGGTATCGAGATTCAAAAAAAAGGATGCGCTACTTTCTAGGAGGGACAGGTGTCAGTACTATTTTAAATGAGGGTTTATGTGTGGTACCACATAATAAACCTTCCCATGCATGCCCAGTCCTATCAACTTTTCATGCCACCAAATTTGCACCAACTTCAGGCAATTTGAGGATTTGGGTGCATTTCAAATTGATCCTTATTAATGACTCCCTACCATTGCTTGGTGAATTTGAACACACCATTATCACTACCATTATGTTGTGGGTTCAAGCATGCCCTTGTTTTTGTTTTTCTACTGTTTGGATTCACATTCACCATGGGACAAAAGAAAAAGTCAGAGCTAGATTCTCTGGAACCATTACTCAGGAACATCATGATTTCATAGGTATTTTATGATCCCGGTTGGCTTAAATTCATACGAAAATTTGAAGGTTTTTATGAAAGTGCAGTGGATGAATTCTTGGTAAATTTTGAAGCTACTTTCTCATGTGTTGGAGGAAAGAGAGTGGAAATTACCAGCCAGGTTGTTTCTGAACTATCTAGTTTACTAGATTTTGGTCTAAAAGTGATGACAAATTTTCCCCTCAAGGACTTGCTTGATCTATTTCATGTGGATGGTGAAGCATTTCTCGAGGTAATCCTTACCTCCCAAGGTGCTCAGAAAGGAGTTAAGATGGAAATTTACACCAACATCTAGAGAGAGGTGGCTAAATGGGTTAATAGATATTTTATATGTGACGGCTAGCCATCTGTGCTAGGTGGAGATTCACTCAAAATTCTCAATCATTTAAATAAATTTTGCACCAACCCTGCAATCAAGGTGAATTTACTGGAATATTTGGTTGATTTAGTTATCAAAGTAGGCCAAAAATACAAGAATGGAGGAGGAAAGGAAGCGCTAAAGCACCCAGGGATCATTCAATTACTCTACTCACATCAAGTTATTTACAGGACGAAGAGAAGGCTCTAGCATATGATTGGGGGGAGGTTCCATAACCAAAATAGCTCAAAAAGGGGTCATCTTCCATACCTTGACCCACTATTGAGTCCACCTCTCACCTTCCACTAGAGAATGTGGAGGAACTTAGAAGTCAACAGCAGGTAGAGGAACCTGGTACTCAGGAGAATGTGGGAAAATTTGGTAGTAAAGTGACTCCATCTTCTACACCTTCTAGTTCTAAGGGTAAGAATACATTTCCTCTCTATTCTTCTATTTCACTACAGCCATGACAATCCTATACGTTGCATAAACCTAGAAGTTCTTGGCTGAAGGTTTTTCATGTTGATTCTACTCCTATTCAGGAAGAGAAGGATGAGATAGAACCCCTAGATGTACCTACTGACAAATTGTCTAATGTTATATTCACTACAACTATACCTACCCCGTAGAGTTGGGATATTCCCACATCTTCAAATATCTACTCAGTAGCTCAGGAAATGTCTTATGTACGTGAAGCACATATTCCCGCTTTGGAATCAAATGCAATGGATATTGATAGCCATGGGTTATGTGAAGTTGATGTGCCATGAGGTTATTTGGAAGAGATTTCATTCCTTAAAGAAAAATTGAAAGGTATGAAAGAAACAAATTTGTCTTTGCAAACTGAATTTACCCAGCGAACAATAGAAAAGGTTCAAGAAATCACAACTTTACAAGTAGAAGTTAATAACCTAAAGAGACAAAGAGATATAGGTCTTAGCATTTTGAATGATATCAATCAATTATCTCTTTATAATTTAGAATTAAAGAAAGAAAACAAAAAAATAAAGGGAGAGATAGAAATCAGTAAAAATGAAAAATAGAAATTGCAATCTCTTTTGGACTCTGTTTGTCCTTTAACATGTAAGCTTATGTCTTGTTGGAAACAATCTTCGACGAACACCTTGTTTGTTCAGGAACAATTTTACTCTTGGAAGTTATTCAGGTTATGTTCTCATGATTCTTATGAAGCTCGTGATGGTAATACTTTTCTATCCATTTACAAAACCAATACCCCTAATATTTAGAATCTTCTCTGTGAGTTCTACGTCCATAACATGTTAGTCTCCAATGTCCCTGACTTCTTCATTAACTTGTTTGTGTGGGATTTTCAATAAAAATATTTTCAATCCTTGCTTCAAAATTAGATTGTGTTGGGTGATCAAATGGATATCTTCAATCAAACAACTCACACGATAGGATTCTATATTCGGCCTACACATCACAATGGCATGGCTATGCAAAAGAATTTCAGATCTCTTTACAACCAAGTTGGTATTGGAGAGAATACTTCAAGAATACTACTGAAATGTGTGGAGGAATTTGAAACTTATAGTCATCAACACTTTGGGTTAGCAAGGCAGGCCTGTGATAGGAGCTGGGTCACCTTGAGTTTACCATTAAAGAGAAGAGAGGTTATTTCACCTCAAAATTTGAGTTGGAGTATCAGATGATGTGATGCACTCATCACCATAATTCGTCAATTATTAGAAACGAATGATAAATAGTACAATGATGAAGAGGTGGGATTGCAAATAAGGCCACCTCTTCTCCTTAGCCCAACTACAACTTGGCAGAATAATGCTACCCAATCCAATGAGAGTTTCACAACTTTGGTTGAAGTAATTTCAAATACTCAAGGATGTAAAGCTACCAGGAAGCAATATGCTAACTAATTTGAAGAGTATGCCATGACCCAACAGCTTGGTCATAGGCCAGGATGTAGATGAGTTGCATTAGTACATGCAATAGGTAAAGTGCAGAGGAAATGATGAGTACAATATTCAGCTTATTTATATCATTCACATAATTGATAATTTGTCATTTAAACATGATTTGATAATGCATGGGGATGCTTTTTATAGGTATATCTTAGTGATTTTATTGCATTTTCCTTTATTTTTATCATGAAACATGATTAACCATATAACTTCCTACTAACTTCCTTCACAAGAGAAATGTGGCAATGTGTGTAGGAAAATAATGAACGTTTATTGGAAATGCAATTAAGGAGCCCCAAGTTTGGAGTTGGAGTGTAGAAGTGGAATAATTTTTCCATCTTTCGGCCTATAATTATGGGTCTTGTTTTTAGAAATCCTATAGGAATTTATAAGTCTTGATCAATACTTTTAGTGGAAGACATTAGTGCCAATAATTTTGGCATATTCTGTAACCACCTGTGTCTATATAAAGACACCTCCTTGAAGAACAATGTAGTACTTGGTAATATTTATAATCTGTGATGTAGCTTGTTGCATTTAGTACTTTTCCTTTCCGCACTAAATATGTCATGGAACTTATTTGAATTAATATAAGGAGATATCATTTTGAGAATCTTGAGTTGTTAAGATTTCTTCTGTCCCAAGGAAGGGCAAGGGCCTAGTCGACCAAGGAGACAAGATGTTTTTTTACCTTTACGTACGCATATGATTTTCTGATAAGTCATAATCACTCAGTTCCTTTACTGTAATTTCTATTTTAGTGTGTTTCATGCAATTCCTGCTCAAGTGTGTTTATTTTCCTTATTGAAATTTCCATTAAGAATGTGTGTTTTTTGTTATGTAAATTCTAGTTAGCGTGTGCTTTTACTTTTAATGCAAGTTTTGATTATGTGTGTGCAATTTAAATTTTGTTCTTTTAATTCTATGAGTGCATTTCCATTTGATTTAGAAATACAACTTTTAGAATTGATTTTATCATGGTAACTTAATTTCCTATATTTACATTGAGTTTTTATATATTAGTAGCATATTCAAAAAGATATAACAAAAACCCCCCAATAAAAGACCCAATAGTATAACTGGCTATATAGGACTCCATTACATACAACATAAGACACAACCCTTGTTCGATAATGACACTAGTAGATTAATATATTAGTTAAATGATTTCAAGAATACAGTGACCCATTAGTATCCTCAATGCTCTACGCATCCTCACTTGACTTAATACTTGATAAATGATCTAGTCTAGAATTTCTCTTTCCTAGATTGACCCCATTGTAAAATCAAATTCCTGAAACAATAGAATCCAACAGCATATGTACCCCTAAAAAACAAGCTTTTTCACCAAATACTTAAGTTCCATGTGATTTGTATAGAATATAAATGGTTTTTCTAGCAAGTACTGTCAAAACTTATGCAACGTGTAAATCATGGACTAGGCTTTACACTCTGTAGTTGTATAATTATGTTTAGATGGTGTTAACTTCCTGCTTACAAAAAAAATAAAATGATCAACAATACCTTTTCTAGGTTGGGCTAATACAATGCCAATGGCCATGCCAGAAGCATCCACATGCACATGGAAAGGTTTGGTCTATGAAGGAAAGTGCAGAATAGGTGATATAGTAAGTCTTTCCTTTAATGTCTCAAACATGCATTGATGTGCTTCATCCCAATGGAACTTGCCTTTAATATTAATAGTTCTTATAAGGGCACAAAAATATTAGCATAACCTTTGATAAACTTAATGTAATAACCTATGTGCCCCAAGAATCCGTGCACTTTACTCTCGTTAGTAGGTTCCTCTAAGCCCAAAATAACAACAACCTTAGTCAGATCTACCAACAAGCCTTCTTTACAAATAATGTGTCTCAACAAAGTCCCAAAAGGTGTGGTAAAAATGCACTTCTTAATGTTTAAGGAGATGCTCAAATTTCGGCACCTCACAAACATAAGCCTTAAATTATCACAATGATCTTTCACTATCCCATACATTGTCCAGTCATGCAAGTAAACCTGTAAAAACTTATGAAAGAAGTTATGAAATTTTTTAACAATAATGTGTGAAAATACTATTTGCGCATTCTTCAATCCAAAAGGCATAATTGTGTATGCAAAACTTCCCCATTATGTGGTGAAAGTTGTCTTCTCTTGATCCTCTTTTGAAATCTATACCTAATGATATCCAAAAAATCCATTAGTGAAGGAGTATATCTCGTGCCCTGCAACACCTTCCAATATCTCTTCATTAAAAGGTGTGGGAAAGGGATCTATCACACATGCAACATTTAACTCCATATAATCAACACAAATCCTTATTCTTTCATATTTATTTCTACTTATCACCATAGGCTTAATCCACTCTGACTCCTCAATGGGATGAATGATACCAAATTCCAGAATCTTATCAATTTCTTCCTTTACCTTGACGTGCAAATTAGGATTCATCTTGTAAGGCCTCTTCCTAACCAAGAGCACACCTTACTTTAGCTTTATCTTCATCTCATCCAATGAGTGATGTACCCCTTTCAACTCATGATAGACTCTAGAGAATAAGTCCTAGAAGTCATGCAACAGATCAGTTATCCTAGAAATCTCAGAGTCAAATCAATAATCCCCAATGATGTCCTCCTTATGTTTAGTTTTTATTCCAATGTTGACCTTCTTCATTTTCATAGCATCATCATACATGTGTGTCTTCTCGTCTGTACTATCCAATACCTCGCATGTAACCTCAGTGTGCTCAACATCTAGATTATACACTTCTTCATCATCAATAACATAGACCATCTTACCTTTTTATATTTCTAGGTACATGTACCTAAGCCATTATTCATTTGTCTCTTCTTCTTCAAAGTGCGCATCCATATCTAACTCACATATTAACTCCTGAATAAGTTCCGTAGCCTTTACACTATCTCCCAACGTCAAGTAATTCATAACATATAATGCCTCATTCACTAGAGCTTTAGTGGAAAAATAGTCAAAGGTTTGAATCATACCTACATTCATTTCTTTCCAATTTCCTATTTATCTATTCAACTTTGCATAAACATACCATGTGTGTGCGTAGCCTTATAAGGTGTAGCAAAACTTGTGCACCCATAGTGAAGGTGGTAAGGCCTCCTACCTCTCTATCTAGAGTCTCTCACACTATTGAACATGGTGTTGAGCATCCTTCCCGTGAAATTCACATGTCTTAGTAGGTGCATTACTCCAAAGAAATCTAGCAAAGAAGGTGACTCTCACTTCTCGCCACTCTAAAATACCATCTATATGTACCATCCACCAGCGTGTGATTGTCCCATGAAGGGTATATACCAAAATTTTCCTTCTTTCCACTTGATCTATCCATGGGGCTTCCATAACACATAAAAATATCTTAGGATTTCCTTCACCAATGTACCTTGGTGCCTGGTTACTGCCTAAATTCCTAACAAAGTGTGGTTGACTTATGCGTGTAACTGCACTTTTCATCTCTTGTCCAACCATTTCATAAGTCCTATGCGTCTAGTTATCACAAGTAATGTTGGTTGTGTTACTCATACATTGTGCATCATCCCATTGAATAAATCTTTCCTTTGATGGCTCAAGTTCCTCATAATCTTGAATGGTGTGCACATAACTTCTGTTCAAATCATCTTCACTCAAAGGTTCTACATAAGGTGCAACTTTCCTATCTGTCAAAGGAATGATAATGCATTCTTCCTTTTTCTAAAAAAAGATATATCCTTTATTGAAGTGCAAATCAACATTATTCGCATAACACCAAGGGTGCCCAAGAAATGCTAGAAAACTATTTGAAGATGGTTATAATGGTGGTCTCCCCATCTTATTCCACTCATCCAAGGTGAGTACATTCACTTCTGCACCTTTATCAATCAAAATATTACTCCAAATCCATCCTTCAACAACTGCATTCAGAGTGATCTCTTTATCATAAGCCAGATGATGAGGAGGTAATTAGCATGTAAAATATGTCTCTCACACTCAACTCCAATGTACGTAATTTCCCCCCTTAACCATTCCCCTAATAAAGGAATGATGTTCTCTTTTTGTAACATCTTACAAACCTCCTTTCATTCGTCAACATCCTTCTGAGGAAGATAAGATATGTTTTCCTTCTTTAACTTCCGTGAATAATCCTTTAAGCATTGTATCTCACTCTATAAGCTTATAATAACCTCCATGGTTTCTAGATAAACTTTATTTTGATGCGTAGGGTCTAGATACTTTGCATACAATACCTACTCCTTTGTAATAATAGGCTTCTGCTTTGGAACTTCCCTTGCATGCAGAGCCTCAGCACGTGAAGTGACTAACACAGGTAACATCTCGAGATCAGGCACTAACTTTGGCATCCACTGATCTTCCACATCATGTTGTACTCTAACCATTCCCACACCCTTATCTTGTTTGTGTATATTGCTTAAGTGTTCATACAAGTCCAAGAATTCCTCATAATTGTGGTTCTTCACACCAAAAAAAATGATATTATGAGGGAATTCACGCTTGTAATGATTAGGGGATTTGCATGTATAACATGTTCCTTGTGGAAATTCAATTCTTCTACCACCACAACCTCAACCTCTGAATCCTCCACGCTATCCTCAACCTATACCTAAACCTCAATCAGATTGCCCTTCATTGTGATTATGATCATGATGTTGACCTTGATCCTTGGAATTATTTGCAATAGTGGTCTAATGTACACTAGTATCAATGACATCATGAATCTTATCAATAAACCTATAATTCTTTGTATCATGAGTGGTAGACCATCAAATCTTGTAGTAATAGGAAATGTTCTTCCTTATCGTACGTTGAAGCAGGGGGCACCTACTTGAATCATGATCTAAAAGACAGATCTCATAGTCAAACAACATGGCATGCACCGATTTCCAAGGACAACTATCCATAGTATGTCCTTCCACTTCACATTCCATGCACCAAATACCACTATACATCTCATGTGCTAAATTAGCTGACAATATTTCTAGCTGTATTTTCATAGATGTAATATGAGATACCAATAATGGGCTAACTTTAGTGTCTACACTCCCAACTGTCTCAACACATAGAGCAGATTCCAAAGCCTCATGCGGGTATGTAAATGTCTTATGTGAGATTTCCCTTATGAAATATGTGATTAGACCTTTGAAAAACCATTGAGCATATTGACTTAGGTGGATTTCATAAGACAACTTTGATAATAAAATTTTTAAGCAGGCATCATACTCCCTTACACTCTTAGTCATGCCCTGCTTGATGTCCTTCAACACATTGATGCTCTTCTTCTCAAACTTAGGTATGTGGAATTCTACCAAGAAAGCATCATACAGCTAGGTATAGTCTACACAAGTCTGGTTTATATCATATTTCCTATACCAACTATGCACGCACCCTTTCAAAGTAGTTACAAACTGGCTTGCCTTACACTTTGGAGTTCTAATATCTTTTTTGTACCACAGTATTTCATAAATATGCACATGCTCAGTTACATCTTCCATTCCCTTGTATTCTGGGAGATGAAGATACATCTCAAAATAGACTTTTTGGGTTATTGTGGATCATGCCCACTAGATCCAGAACCTATATTACCTCTTGTGTTTCCTCCACCTCTAGAACCACTGGGTCTGCTAGATCCCGAACCACATGATCCTCTTGATCCTCCCTTGTAGCAGGAAACAAACTAGAAGATGTACTACATTGTGTTCCAACAATTGTTTTAAAATGAACTCCAATAGTCTGTGAAGTTGTACTACTTCGAGACGTGATACCAACGTTCTGCGCACCCACATTTTGTGATGATGACGTGCCAGAAATATATGTCCAATCAGACCTCAAAATAACACATATGATGATTGTACCATTATAGATTAATAAGCTCCCTGATTAAATCCTGAACTTGATGGTAAATTAACTCTATCTGTCATTAATCTATTGCCCACACTAGCCTTCTTACTGATGACTACCATAGAAACTAGAAAACCAAGCGCAAGGGCTAGGTCACCAGGAGGGATCAAATGTGTGCTCACGGTCCTTGTAGTCTCCACTAGTGCAATCTCATCTGAGGTCAAAGAGGGTTCTCTATAATGCTTACCCAAATGGGGGAGTTCCAGATGCTCCAGTTGCACGTCCTCTGCGTGAGCACTAAATCCTTCTTGAGTCATCTCTCTCCACAACACCATTCTTTTGATAACTTCATGTTGCTTCTTTGAATCCCTCTTGTGTGCCTCATTAAACTTAAGATTCCTCTCTTCTCTCTACCTTTTTGCCACCATGTCTACCATATTTCACCATACCTACTCTTACCCCCATGCGTGGTGGGGTTTATCTAGCCATAGGACATTGTTCCAAATCTAGAGTCACGATCAAGATCTTATTTGCTAAAGGGATATCATGCAAATACGATCCTCTGGGTTCATGCAAAAACTAGAACTCAGAAACCTCTAGACATGAATAAGTAGAAACTATGTACTCCAAAATATTTCTATTCTAAACACCACTCCATGAATGATCTACAATGCGTGTCCAAGTTAGATGAGCATCATGTAAATCCTAGAATACTTCTTACATTCAAACAAGTGTTCAAAATATACATTTTCTCTTTGATGCATAAGTAACTGACCACTCATACAAATATATGGGGAAACAGGCAAAAAACGTCTCGTAGAGCTTGTGATACAAATTTTGTTCAACCCATGCGCATGCATCAAATTCAAGTCCATTTTAAATTTATGAGCATACTCTTCCTCTAAATTCTCTAGCTACTCTTCAATACTATCCAAGGTCAACTGGTACGTCTTAATTATGCACCATCCTAGAAAACAACTAAAAAAGAGGTCCTGACAATGGAACTAAAATGTAGTCTTATTTTAAACACAACAACCCAAGGAGCGGTGGCACATCACTCAGCCATAACTGAAAGCTCACCTGAAGTGTGCAAGGGTACCACATCCTTCTTTTATGGAATATTTTAGAAAAAATTAGCATGATCATACAAATACTCCAGATCCATAACAGATAATTAAGTATATTGTTGAACATAAACTAGATCTAGATCTTAACCATATGCAAGATTACTCATACAAGAATAAAGATTAAGTTTACCGTGCATATACCAGTCACAGATATGTCAACAATTAATATCCAGACATAGATATCCATTACATTAGTTGTTGTAAAACACATAAGCTTCATACATACATATCATAGTCACCATAAGTTATGTGCACTCATAAACCTGAAACATAACTATACTAAAACATGGATCCATGAACCATGCAAATCAATACATATTTATAGGTAGTGGGGAGTTTCCCTTCACCTCATAAGCACCCTCAAAATATATTGCATGCTAATAATATCCATGCGCCCTTACATTATAATTACAAAAACATGCAAGCTCACTAATAATATATTATCTAATAATATAACTGTAATATAATCCTTTTAATAGCTCCAAAACTATGCATGTCGATTGATCTTCCACTTTTCTAAAATAGCCTTTGCCTACTTTCCAAGTCTTTATACTATTTCACTCTTTGTACTCCATGTCTATATTTAGCCTCATACTGAAAACATTTAAGTCCCGGATCCTTACTTTCCTACGCACACCCTATTCCACTATTCTTCTACGCACACCTATGCACCTTATTTCCACATTCTTGTGTCCACGTGGTCAATCCTTATGTTCTTTCAGTACTTAGGCTATATTTCATCAGTCCAACAAGTCATGTCATCAACCTTCTATTTCATCTCTATGACCACCACATATAAGTCTGATGCCACACCCTCTAGAGTATCCAGGTTTTGCATTACTTAAGGGTGGATCTCCTTGAGCCTCTCCTCAAGTTTTCCCTTCATGTATTTGATCAGCTCTCTCTTTTTCATGACTTCTTCCATAACCTTTTCATGTTTGGACTTATTTATTTTCATTGTGGCTTTAATATTCTTCAATTCCACCTCTTTGACTATGATGCGCTCACTAATAATATGAGATAAATCTTAGAAGTTATCAAAAACATGTTCTGCCCTCCGTATCGACTCCTTTACTTCCGTAACCAATGCCTCATACTCCACAATATTTCTTTTAACCTTTTCTTTATTATTCTTATTTACCTTTTCCAATTCTTCATTTATCACCCATGGCCCACTTTTCACTTTGATTAACACAATTCTAACCAAATCTTCTATATATTCTAGTTTTTTAGTATACTCTAGTGTATCTTGATCTACTAAGTTTGGGCACATGTGCATAATACTGGAAACTATATATGTCACTTTGTTGTATGCATCAGCCATTATCGTTTTATCATCCTTTAACTCCTCTACAATATTTTGAATTTTCTTTTCCTTTCACTATGTGTCCTCCTGTATATTTTTTAATGTGGCCCATTTGTCTATATTCCTTCTTCTAACCTCGGTGGAAATATTTTTTAATTCATTGTATGCTTTTTCATTAGACTTTTTAGTGGATTCAATCATAGAAAATACCTTCCTCATTTCATTTTTCATCCTCATCTTTGATTATGATTATTTACTTATCTCAAACTCGATCTCTTCCATATGCATTTGCATACTCCATGAGAGCATCTTCCTTGTGCACACAAGTGCCTCATCCTTTTTTAACATTTCCCAATAGAATAGGTCCTCTGCTGGTACTGAAATTTGAAATATCGCCCTTAGCACTTTCGAGGGGTTGTCGATATAAGAAATTGTGGGTGTCTGTGAGATTTTTCTTGGCTTCCTCCCTCCTCCACATTTTTTCTTTGGGGTCTCCTATGAATTATTGAATTACCCCCCACTTGATTCTCCTCCAGCACCCTGATCTCCCCCAATTACTTTTTCTTCATCACATGCTTCATCCTCTCCATATCCTTTTGTCTCCTCTTCATGCTCTCCTTATTCATGAAATTATTCATCATGATCTTCCACTTCCTCATCTTCCTTCTCCTTGTGTGGTTCCTCCTATACTGGCTACTCCACATCTTCCTCCTCTTATAGTATCTCCTCTTTATGTGTCATATTTTCTTCAAGTACATTTTTTCTCTAAGTCCTCTTCTTCATCCACATCATACACCACTTGAGGGTTCTTCTTTTCCAAGCTGAGTTTGGGTATCTTTTTGGATGGGAAATCCTTAGTTTTTTAAAAGGCACTTGCATCTTGACGCTCTTCTCTCCCTTTTCTTTACACCTTCTTTCTCCTAATCTAGTCAAGAGCAATTTCTTCATCTTCATATTTTTCTCCTTCTTCATCCTATAGGGGATTCTATTCATGCCTCCATTTAGGAACTCCAACCAGATTCTTCTTTTGTTGGGGCTCTGACATTTCAAGGTTGTGCACACTAACATATTTTCCTACTTTGAACTTTGGTATGAGATAGATGTATACCATATATGCATGCTTACCCAATACTATGGTCATGTAGCTCAAGTCCATGTTATTTTTCTCCGCATTCTTTACATATGTTTTCCTTGATGGATACACATATGTTTGGTCACGAGTGTGGTAGTTAGCATCTACCTTTTCTACATTGAATGTCAAATTTTTCACATATTTTATGTGGTTCAAAATGGTTTGAAATTACTTCTCTATGAATGCAAATGGTAGTTTACACCATGGCCCCATCTCCCCATTACATAACATAAATTGACTAAGGAAGAAGAGTTATAAGGCCACAAAATCTTATTTTCCTTCCAAAAATGCACAAAATTCCCATAGAATGTGTCATTAATTCTCAAATGTGTCACATAGCCTTCTATACCACTCCACACACATCTTATATGGGCTTGAAATTGCACCATCATAGGTAAATTAAGAAAATCATTGCACTAGAGACTTACTCTCAATTGGATACTCCCATATACTATCTGTTAGACCATCATGTACCCTAATATCCCAAAACACAATCAGAAGAAGAATAGTGCCCTAAGTGATCTTCTCACCTTTACTTGGTTATTAACCTCCTCTATAATGCATTTAGCTATGAACAAGTAAATGGTATATTGTGTCTTATGCACCATCTTATGCATGACATGCAAAAATGTCTTATTCACTTCTATCCAATGCTCGGAAGCTTCTAACTTGCAACTTACTAGGCACGTTGCCACTCTAGTGTCTAGATCAGTTATGCTTATAATACTAAATGCACGAGTCCCTCTTTATTAGTTAAAATTGGTTGGTTTGTCTTCAACTACATCATCATCATTTAGGTCTATTGCAATCTATGCTCAACTGTCACATAACCCAATGACCTTTCCAATCAACTACGCAGTCAAGCACATTCTCCTTCCTACAAAATAGAAGTAATATTCGTACACTCCTAACATGAGACACTGATATAGGTGTGCATGCTTTCCAAAATATGGAAACTCATAAAGTTTCAAGACTCGTAGACTCTCCAAATCCTTCTGAACCTTATCATTAAGGACAATTTTCCCCTCCATCATCCTTTTATCCATTTTCTTAAAAACAACATTCTTGATATCAGTCTCATGGGCTTATGTCCTATGGTTATAATCACTGATATTACTCTTGGTCAACTATGAAGCCTAAGGTGTCTCAACAATTACTTATAGTGGATATTACATTTATGAATATCAATCTTTAGGTGATTCATCAACAATATTCTTGTTCCTTGGTGACTTCATTTGGTTTCATTGTTTTTCTCTAACCAGTATAGCCCTTAAATCTACAAATTGTATGCCCTAGGTTCTGTTACTTAACCACTTACTTGTTCAACTAGTTTCTATGGTGTAAAAATAGAAACTTTGTGCTGGATTCCTTGCTCTTTTTCATTTTTAAATTTTTTCCCTACCTACTCTATGATAATCACCTATAGCCCTAGCTTTTCTTTCTTCCTTTAAACCATATCTTTCTCTTGCTTCCACACCCTTCATCTCCTAACTTCAACTTCCACCTAAAGGAGATCTCTGGACTCAAGGATGTGTACACGTTATCTCATATATTTTTCACTTTTCTCTATTTCACCTTCATTTATAGCTTTGTTTTGTTCATTCTCCGTACTTTGCTCTTTTTTGCACAATCTCTTCAATCACACAAGTTCTCAAAAGTAAGGTATGATTGATTTCGCTCATGCCCTATTTATATATTTTCCAATTTCATCTGCATTAAATTCTCCTAACCTGCCACTATTGTTTTATTTTAAAGCGCTTTTCTACTTTTCTCATTTTTTTCCTCCTCTTTCTTCCTTGCGTGGTAGTCATAACTTTCTGACTCGTCATTACTTCCCAAGTTATAGAAATTATTGTGTGCATCCTCACTTATCACGCACATTCTCCCAATGTGTCACTTACTAAGTATTCTACCTTCTCACTTCCTCCCTTGGTTTGCAATGTGTATCTCTTTCTTCATGTGGTTTCATATGATATATCCCATCAACTTCAAGTTTACTCACACCTTCACACCATATCCAACCACTTGTGAAATTTTATTTTGTGCACCCCCTATACAATCACTCATACAGGTGCATGCTTCCAATACCACATCTTAATTTTCTTCTACTTACCTCTATCTCATCCCATCATGCACTTGTTAACCAACCCCCTACCAAGTATGTGTCGTATGTCCCACACAACTACACATGCTTCACGACACACTAGAAGCATGCGTGGTCCTATGCACATCAGTCTAACATAGAGTAATCAGATCTTGCACACAAATGCACTTATAATAAAAAAACATAAAAATAAATTAAAATGGGGATATATAATCTAAATGGCAATATTTCCTTATTACAAACACAAAAGAAGCATATTTATAGTAGGACTTAAATATTCTCCCATTGTAGTAATCAGGAAACATAATGTGATCCAACACCTGCAAATGACATGCACATGATTCCAATATCTTGGTTACTAAAAATGGTCCTAACTAATGCACTTTGATCTTCCTAGGATGACATGCAAACTTGGAGTCATGCCAAGATTTCTATCAAGCTTTCTCTATCTTCTAACTACAACATAAAATGGTGTTCCTCTCATCCAACTACATTAGTTTATCAATGTTCTCCTCTACTTATTTTTCATTATCAAATCCTCATGCATGTGTAATATGCAGGGAGGGTAACATAAACTCCATGGGAAAAAATTCCTTTACACCAAACACCAATTGAAAAGGTGTGGTCTTATTTAATCTATAGTAAGTAGTCTCATATGCCCATAAAACAACTGAAACTTTTTCGTCCCAATCCATCCTACCTACATCACAGATCTTTGTCAATGTTTTTCCCAAAATTTTATTAAAGGCCTCTATAGTTCCCTTTTCTTCTGTGTGATAGGGTGTAGTCTTATGGTTTCCTACCATAAACTTTGCTAATAGGATTTTAGTAGTCTCATTCAGAAAATGAGTTCCCCTATCACTAGTAAGGAACAATGGATATCCATTACAAACTAATGTTTTTTTCCCATAGAAATATTGTTGTTATTTTTGTAGTGCAATATTTTATAGGCACAACGTTTGTTCACCTTGTCAAGTAATCTTTGCATAGTATGATGTAGCACACACCTTTCTAATGTGTAGTTGGTGTAATTTCCAACAAAGTCAATTTTCCAATTCTCAAATGGTTATGTGATTGCTATAGGTTAGAACGAGATTTCATCCCAGTTTCTTGGTTTACGTATTCTTTAACAATGGACACATGCTTTGAAAAATGCATTGGTATCCTTATAGATAATTTCCAACCATAATGCAACAAGTAATATCTTACATGCCATTGCTTCACCTGTATAATTGTTGAGAATCTAGGCACTGAGAAGGGGGTGAATCACTGTTATATTCAAACTTATCAAAACAAATTCAATTTAATTCACCTTGTTATGAAGAAACAATAACACCATTCATATGCAATCAACAAAGAAAAATATGGGAAGATAATATTAATGTGGGAAACCCTTGAAGGGAGAAAGACCCAATGAAACTAATTCACTAAGTTGGACAACTTGTCCAATTAGAAATTAAAAATATTTCAAGCTTTTCTAGTACCTAATAAACTTTAACATCAACTCCAAAATATGGTCAAGCACCTACTTGACAATTTTACAAGTTAGTACTTACATAGAAGAACCTACACCTGAATTTACTAAGATCCTAATTATACTTAAAAAAATTCATCACTTTTACTTGACCTAGTTTCTTAATGAACATATTATGATCAATAAATTATCTCATACATTCTCAACTCAATTCTTCATTCACCTTCACTAGTCTTCATACATCACCAGTTCTCTTTTTCTTCAACAAATACTTTCATGTACAATAAAGAGTTTATATCTTTAAAAGATACATTCTCACACAAATTTTACACTTCATATTCCATTAACCTTTCACCTACTTGGAGCTATAACTCATACAAGGAAAAGAAGTATGACCTCATACAAAAACTATCCTTGAGCAATTATGTCTTATAACATAGGGTCACTTACATGCACTAATTTTGTAGGAAATATTGAGATAATCCTGATCCAAATGATGTTCAAGGAAGTCTTATAAACTCTCTGACACTCTTAATCCACCTACAAACCTTCCATCTAACCCCTAAAGACCTAGTTTGTAATGATTCTTGTCAATTTTTATTATTCTCTAATGTAGGATTTTTTTCTTATAGCTAAAGGAACTCAATGCCAAGTGTTTTTAGCATGAATGAACGTTATTAGACTCCTCCTCTAGCTTTATATCCTCTTAAACTCCTTCATTCATTGCCATTTTATTTTTAAGATTCATTAGAGATTCTCATTTGTATGACTAGGTGTATGTTCATCAAGGAAACTGACTTGATATTGTTGTATGAGCATCCTCATACACTTATGTCTTGCAAAGTAATCATAGAAGATGAATATACATGAGTTCTACAACTTCACAAAGATCTAAGGAATCAATCGATCAAATCATGAATCCTTCTTATTCAAATCTTCATCAGACCTTTATGTGCATAGTCATGGAGGAATTATACACTAGTCAGGGAAGTGCTTGATCAACCACAAAGAATGAGGCCTCAAAAAAATTAAAACATAGAAAGAGTATAGTGTGATCTATAGACCACCTTCAAATGAGAATAATTAATCCCTCTACCTTTATTTCACCAAGAAGACACTAATTTGAACAAGAAACTAACAA
The DNA here is from genome assembly GCA_019776745.2 of Taxus chinensis. NCBI lineage: Eukaryota > Viridiplantae > Streptophyta > Pinopsida > Cupressales > Taxaceae > Taxus > Taxus chinensis. The sequence goes on from CM034149.1 coordinate 735,405,553, forward strand.
GCTTTCAAACTCAGAATTTTTACTTTCACAAAGAGGGATAGATCATGCATTCAACCATAAAACTATGGTTTAAAGGTCACATATATAGAGGGATCTCTATCTTGAGAAACTACCCGGTTCATATCTTGCTTCACCTCATAGTTTATATTTTAAATGTGCTTGAATATCAGGAACAACTCAAATTAGTTTTCAAGCTCCAAAAATAGTCATACCTTTGCTTCCATCCAACACACTACAACTCACTTCCATAGAAAACCCTTGCATACACACCTCAAGAGAGACCCCCACTCCATGGAAAAACATTATTTTCATAGGTGGAATGAATAAAAATTAATTTTTCAAGTATATTTTACAGGTCTTCTTAACTATCCAAAAATGGTAATTATTGGCCATTAGCTCTAGTACAAAAAGACACTTCATATCACCATGTCATGGGCTTGAAAAATTTGTAAGTTTATCATGCTCATATAACACTTGAGAACATCCTATTTTATCAAGAATAATTATAACACAACTGACAGATTTTGTCATGTTTAGCCCTTAGCAGTAGGCTCACTTGTTTGACATGGTTAATTATAAATATTCAAAGGGATTACCTGAATATTTTCATGGACATGAAGGACATGTCCCATATAAGCATCCACATCACATTTTTTATCTTGAAACCTTCTAGACAAGATTGTATAAGTAAAATCTCGAAAAACAAGGTTAAAGTTGTACCGTACAGTTATACCTGGAGAACCAACATGTCACAAACGTTTACTATGATGAATTATCTACAACCTTGACCAATTAAATTTTCTTGCACATGTGATTTCATGACCACAAAATGAGTTTTTCTTTCCATTGCTACAGAGTTAGGGTTTTAGGAGGGTTTTGAGCAACTTGGACTCTTAGAGTTCGTTCATAAAGGATAATACCTCATTCTTCCTCATTCCAACCATAAATTGTTCTTGACTACATGCCTTAACTATGATTAATATATTAGGGGACCATGTACAAGTTTCATGTACCTTTGAGCTCTTCAAATATGACCCTAAATCTGGAACAAAGCATTCTAGAAGTTTGGTAGATCCAAAAACCTTCTAACTTGATAAATACTCCTCACTTTTGTATGAAACTTGGTCCACAACATTGTAACAACTCCCTCCACATTTTCAAAGTCCTTTTTTTTCCATAAATGGTCATTTACCATCTTTACCTACTTCATTTTTACTTTCCTATATTGCTTTTTCTCAAGGAAAGTCATAAAGAAGACCCTAAATATGCCTTCAAAGGCTTATATTTGGCATGTAGCTTCATATCAATACTCTAGAAAAGGTCCCTATACACCTATCATGCTTGTATTGGCTTGTCATATCCTAATTTTTCTTCATATACCTTACTAGGTCCTTGAACTAGGCCTGAATGAGCTAGTTCACACAATGACTTATAAGTTCTCAGCTATTTTCCATCACGGAAGCCCTTAGAACTCTTGAATCATCATTTACCTTGAATATTTGACACCTCATCACTCACTCTTTTCTATCAATACACCATGTTATCAATGACAACAACATCAAGATAGATCTCAATAATCTCCCCCTATGTCATTGATGACAACAAACACTAGAAATTTTGATGGCAATCATTCATACCAACACCTTCCAAGCCCTATTTTCTTATTTCTGAAGAAATTATCCCCATTTTACATATATCACAAAGGTTTATTCAGAAAATGACATCCAAACAATCAATAACAATGCATAAACATACCTCTTCAAGACCCTCCTTGGATTAGGATTGTAATTTTTGGTTATTCAAGGATTAAGATTATTCTTGGACATGTTCACCAATCAGCTTCAATCCTCCTGCTGAACATGTTCTCTTCAAAATCAAATTGTTTAAACTTTTTTGATGTCTTCCTTTTACCTTTTCAACATGTACCTTAAGCTAATGAACTAGCTCCCCTATTTTATCACTTCTTGAGCTTTCTTGGATCAAATGTAGCACTTGGTTTGTTCCCCTTATATGAATTTAAGCATTTAGTGATTGCTTAGGGTAGGGATTACCCCCAATTTGTGTCTTAACTACTTAAAATCTACTTTTGGTAGATGGTTGGTCATGATATTTACTACCTCCTCCTTGGTTGATACATGTTCAAGATTAATCCTCTTTTCACTCAGTTTTTCTCTCATGAAATGGTACTTGATTGGTATATGCTTTGTCTTAGAGTGCAATACTAGTTTATTGGACACACTTATAGCACTTTTGCTATCATAATAAAAATATATAGAACTATCATTTTAAATTTTATAGTCTTTAAGATTTTCCTTCATCCACATCACTTGAGAATAACATAATTATTTTGCTACATACTCAACTTCACACGTGGATAGGGATATAAGAGATTGCTTCTTACTTAACCAAGAAACAAGTCACTTACCTACAAGGAAATATCCACCACTTGTGTTCTTCTTTCCATCAATGCTACCTACCCAATTTACATCTATGAAGGCTTTGATTTCAAAATTATTATTTTTTCGATACCATAACCCATATTCCATGGTTCCCATGAGATATCTGAAGATTCTGTTGACAGCTTGAAGATGGTTTTCCCTAAGATCCTCTTGAAACATTCCAACCAAACAAAATACTTGCATGATATAAGGCCTAGATGCAGTTGAGTACATTAGGTTACCTATCATGGATCTATATGTAGTTTGATTGACTTTAGGTGAGTTGTCCTCCTTTCTTATTTTTCATCCTACAACCATTGGAGTGTATATTGGTTTGCAATTTTCCATTTGAAATATCTTGAGCATATTTTTTATGTACTTGGTTTGAGATATGAAGATACCTTCTGTAATGCCTCAATTAAATATTAATAAAAAAAAATTAAAATTAAAAAGGGGAGTCCTTTTGCTTGGCGCCATGAGGGGTTGAAGTGACAGAAGAAGATTAATGGAGGGTGGCGGAATGTGGTGGGTGGGCTGACAAGGCACATGGGTAGCCTGCCAGCATACGACCTATCTTTTTCCTTGCATAATAATAAATAATAATAAAAAATTGGACTTCTAGTGATGTCTTGGGAACCACATGCAACTACATCTGACATGTGTTTATTTGATTTGATTTCCCTATCAGCCGCTCCTCCTAGCCATGCCAAGAATGTGGGTTTTGAAACAGAGAAGGGACTCCTTGGAAAAATCCCTCAAATAAATGTAGTCTCATGGAATGTTTCGATTTCAGGATATACGTAGAATGGGTTTGTTGAAAAGTTCTAGAAACCTTCAAGTAACCTCCTTTCTTGTGTAAAATACAGGTTTAGAATAGGTAGACATCCATCAAAGAACAATGGAAATCTCCTTTGCCTTCCTTTCTTGTCCTATGCCAAATATGAGTTCTAGGATAGGGATGAACTTCCAACAAAGCATAAAAGATTGAGAAATTTTGTCTGATGTTGTATTTATAAATGCTTGGACATACATGAATGAAAAACCTGAAAGCATGCACTTGGAATGTGAAATGTGCACCTAAATGCCTAAAATCAATGTGGCCTTTGGTCTGCAATGGCTATAGGATATACATGAAATGGGGTTTGCTGAAAAAGATCAAAAAATTTCAAGCAAATGCGATTAGCAGGTGCAAAACCAGATTCCTTCTCCTTCGCCAGCATCCTCCCATCGTGCACTACAATGGGAACTCTTGAGAAACATATTGATATCCTTAAAAGAATAATGGGTTTTCAGATGGTTTTGTTGCAATTTCTTTAGGAGATATGTATGCAATTGTGGAAAATTGTATTCGGAATGTGAAATGTTTGAATGAATGCCTGAAATAAATGTGGCATCATGGACTGCAACGATAGCAAGATTTTCACAAAATGGTTTTTGTTGAAAAGGATTTGGAAACGCTGTGAAATTTTCCATATCCATATTAATATTGCAAACAAACTCCTTTTTTTAAAAAAATATTCAGCAGAGAAACTGCTTCTTGGATATATGAGATTTTCATAAAGAATCAAATCTTGCTCCTGGTATATATGAAAATATTAGGCCCATTTTTTTTCAAGAGGCTACAAGATATTTTTTTTGCTTGTTATCTGTGATATTATTAATGAAAATAAAGATGTTCTAGACACTAAAGTGGAGATCATGAAAGATGAGAAGGATGATAAAACTCATTTTTGTGCAACAACTACTGAATTAGAGGCTGAAGCATGGAGCCTTATGCAGGCCCTAGGAAATTGTCAGAACATATTGGGCAACGTATTCTGTTGGAAAACTTCAAGTGATCGGGGAGTTTGTGTGACGTTGTGGAGGTTAGATCAAGGCTTGTGAACTAGTTGATGAAGTGCTAAGCGAGATGCTAAACCGAATCTTGCAGATTTGACCGACTCTGTTCCTCCCAGGCATGGTTCATCTCCCTTTACCTCTCATAATTCTCGTGCTTTAGTTCTCTTTTGCAACTCAATAGAATTTTAAAATATTAGGATTTTAATATAGTTAAATGTTTATATCAACTCATTGTAAAAACAATGAAATGTTGTGTCGTAACTCACAAAATCAAAATAACTCTTTTGCATTAAACCATGAACTTCCACCCTCATTCTGAGGTGATTTATAAAAATTCTTACCCAACTAGATCACTTCAATATTGGTTTTTCGATAAGACGAGATTGACTTCCCAGTAATGATGTTGACCTTCTCCCTGTTTAAATAGTTAATTTTTGCATTTTTCGAAGACTCATTAAGTACCCTTCGTAACTCTAAAAATGAGATGTTAAGCTTCATTCATGTACCTTGGTATGCGAGGAGTCACCTTGACCTTTGGATTGACCCCGAATGAACATATGAGATCTTTTTTACGACCTTATAAGAGCCTTGTTACACTATTTTACAGTAGTAGAAAGTTGTTAAATCTAGAAAGTCGGCTTTCATTTTGACCGCCATTTGAAACCTGGATAGAGAAATTATTCCTCGTCTTCGCAAACCTCTAGTGTTCTTACTAGAAAATTTCATGGAAATTTCAATTTAGGCAAAAACAATTTTTTGGATAGTTTGGCAAAGCCATTTTCTAGGCCTCCAGTCGCAGTTTGACGAGGTCAAACTAGACCAATTTTGACTCGTCGCTTCAGAAAACTTGTCACTGTTTGAAAATGTTTTTTTAATTCCTAGTCCTGTCGACTTTGATGAATTCTCCTTATATAGGGGAACTTTTAGGAAGTGTCTTGTTGCATGCTTATCCATCGAATGTCAATTTTGGATGTGGTTTTCTGAGCCCTCGAGCTAACTTTTATCCTTTTACAACTGGGTCAACTATGACCAGTGGCCCCAGAAAACTAGCTTCCAAACGCAAACCATTCACTTTTTCCCAATTCCATCAGTTGCTATGAACTCTTGGTATATCTTGGGACACGTAGAAATTTACATGGTGTGCATTCTCATCATAAGATAACTTTTGGAAGTGGTTTCTTAGCCTCTGAGTTTGTTTTGAATGTTTTTGTAGCTAATAAGAAAGTGTAAATATAGAAAGCTACAGGACTCTCGTCGGGTTGCCAAACCACCGTAGATACTTTTGACACATGTAAATAACTGTTTAAAACTCTATAGTGTAACTCGTTGTGTGAAATATAACTTTTGACAAAATGGTGTTTTCTCTATCTTCCTTTCTTTTTCTCTCTCTTGGGTTACAAAATGAAGTAAAATGAAATGTAATGAATACATGTCTCTAAACTTTTTATTTCGATTGTAAATTGTAATTATTATCATATGTAAATGTGAAACTAAAAAATGATAATTATGTTAGATTAGGGTGGATGCCATGCCAACGATTTATTGCTAATATCATGCTCACGTGGTTTTGTAGGATGAAAGAATGACGATACGAAAGGGCGATGTGAAATTCATTAATTGTCATTGTAATTTATATAGTTCTTTGTTAAATGAATAAATGTATAATGTAGTCTCATGTTACAAAAGGTTATATTTGATCATTTTTTGCTATGTATGAGATGCTGGTTTCAAGTACATCTAGGAAATGTGCATTTAATCTTAGGTTCAATTTGATTCATAGTACACCTAGTAAAAAAGGTCTGATATTTATATAAAGTAAATGAATTTGAAGTAATATCTTGTAGTGCATAATTAGTGTTCAATAAATGATTAATGAGAATTAAATCAAAACACTCTACCCTTGTTCAATATCGGGACATAACTTGTTTTTTCTTGTGCGATACTCCTTACCATAGAAGACATTGAAAACTTTCGGATGAACTTAATCTTTGCACTCAATGGAACGCCCTAATTTAGGAAAATCAAAGCCCAAGAATGGGTTTATCGTCTTAGTCAGTATGGATAGTGACATAGTCATAAACCTGGTAGATAGGAGTGACACATTCAAACTTCATTTGGAGTATGTAGAGCTAACTCCCCTTTCGTATCCTAGAGGACTACCTTGCCTTCCGAAGATAGATTTAAAATTATATTTCTTCATCGAATGAAATCCCTGTTGAATCCAAACAACATAGATGGAGTTTGTGACTCAGTTGTTCTAGGTCTTAAACTCTGGGTATTGAACTCCTTATCTCTGCATAACTAAATGTGCTACCTTGGTCCCTTCTGGAAGGTGGTTAGCATAAATTTTTCCTCTCACTTAAAACTCATATATAGTTGAGGGATAGAACCTTAGGTGAAGTTGGGAATTAATCTAAACCTCAAACGATTTGGATGTTGGCTTAGGGTGTGTGTGTAGCTTCAAGCCTCCTCATCATTTATGTCTTCAAGAGGTTAGACAAATAGTTCGTAACCCCTTTTCAAGACAATGCTAAAAATAAGACGATAATGTGACGTAGAAAATAAAGCATATAAGAGTAAAAACAGGATTTGAGGTTCATAATAATGCCACACTTGGAGACCTTATATCTCGATTAAAAATACTCTTTTATTTCAAAGAATATGAATTGCCTTGGTGTGTTCAACCTTATAGAAAAAAAAATACATATATATAACAAAATGGAATTTCACAAGTCATTGAATTAGGATAACTATGGTAGGGAAATAACTAACCCATGATCGAGGTATGTTTTCAGTAAAAAGCTATCTCGCATCTAAATCTCTGTTAAAACCTAATATCGCTATATGGAAACCAAGTCACATCCACTTGAGTTGTAAGAATAAAAAGGTAGACACTAAATATATGTTCAAGAAGAATATTTTTAACATAAGAACAAGATAATTAAGTACTTTATATGCATTTGAATTATGCCAAATAAGTGTGTGTAAGTTATGGGAAATTTTGTAAAGTATAAGAAGCTAAACTAAAATGGTCGAACTGTAAATTATATGTGGGGTTAACTTAAAGTTTTTGTAGTTGGAAAAAGGAGGAAGTTATCCTTGCACAATAATGTTCTTGGAGTGTTAATCGTAACTAAAATACAATTAAAGAAAAGATGTGTTGTGGGTTTTCCTATCCTTGAGTCGTCTTTCTGTGCTTGGGGCATTGCTAGTATTCGTTCATTGGGAAAAGTGTGGCATCGGAATTCCTATGTTGTTTTTATGTGTCTATGTGAGTCGATGACTTATGTGATTGTCGTATGTGAGTCGAGTCTTGTACTTGGAGCCCTTATTGTGTTGTGTGTAGTGAGAAATGTAAGTCAAAAAAAAATTATCCTGGTATCTTATTGTTGTATTTGGGTGTGTAAAATGTGGGCACTACACCTTCTTTGGATTGACTGATTTAAATTCCTAGGAAGAATGAAAGGTCCTCAAGCATTGACATTTCAAAACCCTTCTCCATGATTTCTACAAATCCATATGTTATGCTTTCAAAATCTCCTCCAAATATTATTTCATCAACATAGACAACAATAAATAATAGGTTACCTTCTTCCTCTTTCATATAAATATTTTTATTAGCTACCCCTTTCCTATAGCCTTGATTAAACAAGTTCTTATCCAATCTATTGTACCATGCCCAAGAGGCTTCCTTGAGCCCATAAAATTATTTCTTAAACCTGCTAACATATTCATTGTTCTCTATGAGTGAAAATCCACCAGGTTGTTTAATGTAGACTTCTTCATTTAGGTGCCCATTAAATAATTTAGACTTCACATCCATATTATATACCTTAAATCCTTTTTATTTTTCATATGCAAAGAAAAGTATAATGGCCTCTATTATATACATAGGAGAAAATGTTTCATCAAAATCCACTCCTTCAACCTAAACATATCCTTTGTAAACTAATCTTTCCTTGTTCCTTGTAACTTCACCTTTTTCACTGAGCTTGTTTCTAAATACTCATTTGGTTCTAATGATGTTCTTATTTTTTGCGCCTAGGGAAAAGTTCCCAATTTTCCATTTTCTCTATTTCATCCAATTATTCATTCATTGCATTAATCCAATTTTGGTCTTTGCTAGCTTCCATAACATTCCTTGGTTCTATCTTGGATAGAAGAATAATGTTATCTTGATCTTGAATGTTCTTCCACCTTCTTCTTGTTTTAATGCATGCTTCCTTATTCCCTATGGTCTGATTTGGAGGATGATCTCTCTTAGCCAATCTTGAAGGAGCATTTATATATGGTATTTCTTCATATTCTTCTTCATTACCTTCTACAATTTCATCATCATCTTTTTTTTTTGTGCTTTAGGGAGTATCATTGGGCTGATTTTTAGTCTTTCTTGGATATGTCTCATCTATAATGAAATTTGTGATCTCTACTATATTTTTTGAATTTCATTGTAGCACCTATATGTTGAACTTACTGCAGAGTAACCCAAGAAGATACCTTCATCACATCTTGAATCAGACTTTCCAAGGTTTTCTTCATCCCTTTTGATAAAGCACTTTCTTACAAACACTCTTAGGTTCTTTAACCTTTCAGGTCTTCCTCTCCAAACATCGTAAAGAGTCTTCTTATTGTTTATTCTAATTTGAGCTCTATTCAAGATGTACATTGTTGTGTAAACTTCCTCCCTCCAATATTCATCTGATAATTTTGATTCATTCAACATGGTTTTTTCCCATTTCTTGCATTATTATGTTTCTATCTCTCAAGTACCCCATTTTGTTGAGGTGTTCTTTCTGGTAAGAACTGATTTCTTATCCCATGAGCTTCACAAAATTCATCAAACTCATTTGACCAAAATGTACGTCTTCTATCAGATCTCAAGATCTTGATTTTTGCATTTTTATCATTCTTCGCTAGGTTTTTGAATGTCTTGAATCTTTCTAGAGATTTTGATTCCTCCTTAAGAAGAGTAACCCAAGTCATTCTTGTAAAGTCATCAATTAGTAGCATGAAGTAGATTTATCCTTGAATATTCTTAATCCTTGTTGGTCTAACAAGATCAGTATGAATCAACTTTAGAGGTCTTCTAGTGGAATACTCCTTGTATTTAAAGCTTCTTCTAGTTTGTTTTCCATGTAGGCATGCTTTGCAAAGAGTGACGATAGGTTTAGTGATTTTGGGCATATTTCTTACACATCCCTTGGAGCTGATCTTAACAAGATTGTTAAAATTAAGATTTCCTAACCTCATGTGCCAAAGCCAACTATCATCTACCTTGCTAGTAAATAATTTTTCTATATTAATTTACTTTAGGACATACATATTGTTCTTGGTTCTTTAAGCCTTTCCAACTACCTTGTTAATTTTCTATACTTTATATCACAACCCTTATCATGAAACATCACTATATAGCCTTCTTTACACATCTGAATTACACTCAAAAGGTTATTTTTCGGACCTTCCATGTACAAAAAAATTTCAATGACAATATTTCCATTGTTAAGACCTAATGTGCCCTTTCTAACAATGATAGATGATTTATTATCACCAAATCTCACTATTCCTGATGAATTTCATTAGAGAGAGATGAAATTTACTTTGTTACCTGTCATATGACTTGATCAACCACTATCTATGTACCATTAGATGTCTTCATTTTGATTATAGAAGGTAGTTTGAGCTATTAAACCTTTCTCCTTGCTTGTAGGATATGTTTTGTTTATATAAAATTTCTTGTCTTGCTCTGAAACCTTCTAATAACAAAATCTTGCTATATGAAAAACAAATTTGACAATTATAGAAGATCAGTTCATTATTTCTTCTCATGTGATATGAATTGAGATGTCTACCATGACCTTTTGCATGTCTCCTACACCTTAAAGAATTATGTCCAAACATATTGCAAGAATAATAATATCCACAGAAGGAATGATAATACCTTATTGCATGAGATTGCTTGCTTGGGCTAGAATTCTTCTTGGCATTCTTGATAGTAGAATTATTTTCTTTAGGAGGTTCTTGAGTGATTTTTTCTTCATCTTTACTAGTTTTCTTTTCATCCTTGTGGTTTTCCTTGAATCCTATACCAACCTTTTCATTGAAGGATATCTCATTTATTAGAATTTATTATAGTTCCCTTGAGCTCTTGTTAAATCTGTAATAAGCCTTCAATTGTTTGAGGTTTGATCTAATTCAGTTTGGAGAAGCTCCATCTTAATTTTGAGTTTTATATATTCTTCATCCTCGACTTTGAAATATGTTTTAATCAGCTTTATCTTTCCTTCAAGTTATTTGATTAAATCTTCATGTTATTTTTCATTGTTTCTAAGCATTTTCTCATGCATAATGATATGTTCTTCATAATTATTCATTATTGAATGTGATTTTTTATTCTTCTTCCTTTGAAGCTTCAATTTCTGAAGAGCACTAACTAGTTCAGCTTCACTATTTACTCATGCATCCTCCCCATCTGAGTTGTCATCTTCAAATTCCTTTTTTACCATTTCAGTTTCTTGCAAAGGTTACTTCCATGAACATGAATAGAGTCTCAACTTGGGTACCTTTGTCTTCACTTTCAGACTTATTGGAATCACTAGATTCAGACGAACTTAATTCTTATTTGGTATATAAATTCCTTTTATTCTTGAAATAATTTTTCTTACCTTCATGTTTCTTGAATTTCTTCTTGTTCTTATGAGAGTATTTTTCATCATGCTCAACTTGATTTCCCTTGATCTTGTTGGGACACTTAGATGTAAAATGACCTACTTTTCCATAATTAAAGCACTTGAATGGTAGTTTTCCCTTGTTTTTTCATGATCCTCTTTTTCAGTTTCCTGACAAACATAACTTCAAAATTCTCTTCATCCTCCTCCAAGTAAGATTCATTGTTAATTTTCATCACTTGAGATTCCTTGTTAGCTTTGAATGTAGCCTCTTTTTTACCTTATTTTATTTCTTTTATTCTCATTTCATAGGAAGTTAGAATACCATGAATTTCATCTACTTTTAGAGTGCTTAATTCTTTTACTTCCTCCACAACTAAGACTTTAGATTCATACATAGGAGTTAAAGATCTAAAACACTTCTTGAACAACCACTTTTTGTTCCACCTTTTCCCCTAGTCCTCTGATGAGATTGATGACTTCATAAGTCCTTTATAAGTACGATGTAACACTATTATATTCTTTTATTTTCATGCTCTCAATTTGAATATGGAAGGTCTATGATTAACTAAAATTAACTAAAAATGAGGGAAATGTAATAATAGTTAATCTAATCTAGAAAGGCACAAAATTTGTACATAAATGCACTAAAGTAATATGAAGTGACTTAAATTATTAAAATGATTGATCTAGTAAAAATAAAACACTAATATGTAAGAGGAAGGTAAGGAATAAACTTAGATGATTATGGATGACTATCGTAGGGTGTCCTAGGTCTGACAAGAAAATATAGAAGCTGGAACGACTGCGTAAAGGTCTTGAAAAGAGTGAATTTGGAAGATCTAAGTAGACTGGGGTGCTCAAGAGGGTACTGGGGCACCCCAAGGTGACTTGGTGTGGAAGAATAGGTTCCTTATTCTCTGAAAAATCTCAGGATCTGGTTCCTTTTAGGTTAGAATATGCTTTATAACGTTCACTGTCTATCGCACTTGAATCGTTGAACTATGCTGAATGTGCCAAACATACCAAGATAAAGTTGAAGACCTGAAAGAGATAAGAGAAATATTAAAACCCTAAAAAATAAATTATGTAAATGAATGGGTCAGATTGACCTCAGCTGCCACAACATTGGGCTTACTAAACTAAGTGTTGTGCTACATTTCAGACCCAAATGTAGTTCTATTGTTTGTGTGTGCATGTCATGCCCTTAGTTTTCTTGTGTTATTCACACTTTTTGGAGTAGCAAACAGCCACTAAATGTAGAAAATGTAATAGTATGTGTGCATGGAATAGAATAGAATCCCTCCCCCTATGAAGTGAGTGTTGATGCAGATATCCTAGCCTTGATGCATGGAACTATGTGGATGCAAGTGATGTAATGGATGGAACTCTAGATGGAGTGATAGTAGTAAGTGATGCTAAGACCCTCATTATATTCTTATAACTTTATATTTATAAGGCTCTCTTGCTCTAATTTTGTAACTAATCCCAACATAGCCAACTGGGAAAACTATAGGGATGAAAAAGTCTACAAAGAGACCAAGAAGAGGTAGGAAATTAAAACAAGGACCTGGGTACCCCTTGTAGGACCGGGGTGCTCCTGTACAGGTGTGGGCACCCCAGTTTAGGCTAAAATGATGGGAAAGTGCCAAAATAGCTAGGCATGTATATAAAAATGTGCAGTAATGATGAAAAGAGATAAAACAAGATGACCAAAAGGTGGGATTAATTAGTAATTTCTTCACTTAAGAACCTTCTAAATAGTAGTATGAGATTGGGATAAATAATGCCTAAAGTGCATGATTTTTTGACTTCATTTTTCACCCACTTTATGATGGTGAGTGGAAATATATGTAACATAAAGTAGATACATGATATCTATGTAGAGTGTAGTAGAAAATGTGCCAAAGGACTAGAAAAAAGTGTGGAATGATAAAAAGATGGAGGATCATGGAAACTATAGAGAAAAATGTGCATAGAAAAAGTCAATAAAGTGAACCTAGGCTGAAATGCATGTGTAGTTGTTGCATTGTGTAATGTACCTGCATGGTTAGTAAGGCATGTTCCATCATGGAATGCTGTTATTTTTTCAGTCATTATTTTTTTCCCCCATTTTGACTGCTTCTTTCTCATACGGAAGGTCCTGTAAGGAGAAAATGATATAGTATTCAAATATGTATGTGTGTAAAAATTCTATGTAAAATATGCATGTTTATAGAAATGTGTAAAATCCATAAATGGAACATGTGCACTTGATCCATGTCGAGAGAAAGGGTGTAGAAGGATATCTTGTACAGCTATGATTTTTTTGGGTGATCTCACGCTACCCTGTCTGAAGAAGTGTAGAGAGGAAATGATCTGTGTCCTCCAACCTTTGACCAATTCTACTAAAATGTCTATGAAGATGTCTTTGTAATGTCCAGGGTTTTTGGGTGATTCGACGCCACTGGCCAAAGTAGTGTAGAGAGGCACACACATTGTAATCTCCAAGCTTATAACTACTTCCTAGAAATGCTAAGGACACCGTGTCTTATAAACCCCACTATGTATGGGGTTCATAGACTGATTTGAACCCACTCATTATATGTAAAACCACAATGTCAAGGGTGGAAAAGTATACTGTATTGAACCAGTGTAAATACATTGTGTTAGTATGTAAACCCACAATGATTCCCCCCCTCTTTGGGGGCATATGTGACATCATTTATAAGAGAATGGGGCCTCAAAAGAGGACCAACCGCACTTTGAATTGTGCACCCTAGAGATTTCTTAGTAGAACCAAAGGCACACACAAATAATAAGGCTAGACAAAGACAAGTGTAAAGAATGCATGCATATAGAAAACATGTGTAAGATACACAAACAATGTAGTAAATGTAAACACATAAGAAAACAAGTAAGCCACACAAATCGGGTTGTAAACATGGGACATCACTGATGATGTCGCAAGACATACAAGGTTTTATTTGACGCAAATAATGAACAAGTGTGCAAAAAACCATAGGGAAAATCCCGCATACAATGGAAAATAATGGAAGATAAGTAGAAACAAATAAGCAAGGATTCATGGAGACATATAATCCTGCAAGAAAAGTGTTGCACATGGAAAACCTTGTTAGCATGTTATATTAATAACCAATATGTCAAAGCATGTATCATCAAGTAATATAAGATACTAAGTATAAAATGAAACAATAACACCTAGATGATATGAATGTGCATGCCCCCACTGACCGTTGTAGGAAGGGTAGAAAGCAAGCATCCATGTCGCATGTAAGAATCATGTATCTACGATCACACTAGATAGAGTAATGAAATCACATGTGTGTATGATATAGATAATGACATATAAGAAATAAATCTAACATGTGTAGTAAAGTGATCATCCAAAATAGTAGAAAGCAAGAGTAAATGCCCCTAAGACAATATTACATGTTGTGGATGGATGGAATGATAGTAGAAACATGCCCCCTAACTGTGTGGAAGTGTATGTAATGAGGTTCATTTTTCCCCCTCATAAGTCTAAAATGAACCATAAATGAGAGTGCCTCATGAGGAAATGGTCGAGTAATGTTTTGTAGTGTCTAGTGCACTGTAATGAATGTTTTTATGTAATGGTGATGAGATGTGACATGTGGAGATATGTGTGTGAACCCTATAACCGAAGCTTATACCATGACTTGTTGAATGGTTGAATGATGATTTATCCCTAAGATTATATCACTATAAGCTGTAAGGATGATTGATGATTTAGCACTAAGCATATATCACTATGATGTGAAAGGATGAGTGATGATTTAGCACTAAGCATATACCGATACATGATGATAGAGATAGGTGATGATTTATCCTAAATCGTATGTCACTAAAAGATGAAAGGAGGGAGTGGTGATGTAACCTATGGTGTATAACACTACAATATGATAGAATAGGTGATGATTTAGTCAAAAGCATATGTCACTAGGTTGGAAATGTTGCACGGTGAGTGTAGGGTCCATTTTATTTGTAAACCATCGGCTTTCGAGTATGAACCAAGGAACTAAAGTGCATCATAGGGTGGTGAGTGCATCGCGTAGAGAAAAATATAGTATATGTATGTTGAGACTAGACTACCACGTGATGATAAATGTACGGTGTGGGAAATGTATTGTAGGATATGTAGGGTTTGTAAGATGTATATTATATAATGTGTAAATTGAAATAGTAGGTGTAGATAGAAATGGAATATGTAATGTAACCTAACGTAAGATGTAGAATATGTGTAGAAATGCACAGTGTATGATTTGACTAAGTGCGTAGATTCCCTAATGGATGTAATGTGTAGATGATGACTATTATAATATAGAATAAGTGTAGAATGAATGGTGTATGATGAAAAATGTATGATGAAATGTAATGTGTAATTCCTAAGGTGTAGTGTGTGGGGTTCATTGTAATGGTAATCCCTTAATAGTCAAGTGTGAACCAAAGCACAAGAGTGTGTCATTGAGTAATGATGGTGCTATGACATGTGATATGATATGCAAATACTAAAGGATGATAGATAATAAGTAAGAAAGGTGTGATGTGATACTATTTGACTAAGATAAAACATTAAGGAGGGAGTGTTTAATTTGTGATGCCCCCCCCTGAGCATGTATGAGAGGATGGTATCTAATAGACATTATGTTGGCTAGATTTTCTGCATAGCACAAAACCTAGGTAGTCATGAGATAAATCTCCCTCATTTTACCGGTGAGGCTCCCATGTCATATTTTTCAATTAAAGTATGCTAATATATAAATGGGGTTTTACTTTAACTACTCAGTTCATGAACCATAACTAAACAGTTTTGCAGCAACTAAGTAGTTGTTTTAAAGAAAGGAAAAGTTATAGAAGAAGGTAATTACATAAACACATAGAAGAAATGGGGAAGATGTGCACCCCAATCAGTAGATGGAATAGCTGATTGCATGCCCATAGAATAATCAAATAGGTATAAACACAGAATTCTAAAACAAAGGTAGCTCTAGATCTAGATCTAAAATAACAAAATTTTTATCAAGAGATCTAAGATTAAAAGTAAGAAACACAGTACACCGTGACACAAAGTTCTTTGGAAACCTACTCCTATATATTTCTTTACTTCAAGTGGCTCTCAAGGGTTTCAACATAAAGTATGGAACACAAGGTTGCTGCTTACAAATTCTGATCACTAACCCAAAGGTTCTTCCTCTACTTATAGAATGTAGAGGGGCAGTTACGAGTTGGAAGCTTTTAGTTGAACTGGCACATGTGGAAGTCAAAGGAAAGAAACAACTAACAATATCCCTCCTGGAATTCCTCTTTGCAGGACATGTATGATTTGCAACTGAAAATAGAACCTTCTATTTTACACGTCTGCCACCTATTTCCAAGTAGTTGACTTCTTCAAGTAATGGCTTTTAAACCAATCACTTAAGTTTTATAATTTAATTGATCACTCAATTACTTTATCAGAGGAAAGAAGACAGAAGAGGAAAGCTACAGTCTTGTCATTTTCCATGTCTGCATATAGCTGATTATTTTGCCTTTGATTCTCACCAAACTGGATCTGGGAGTAGCTAGATCTGGAAGTAAACTAGATCTGGAAATGACAAGCTAGATCTTGAAGCGGCTAGAATTTTACCTTTGCCTTGTCTTCTCTTTTATCCTTGAAGCTTTTGCAGTTCTTCTCCAGTACATGCATCAGTGCAATGTTTGCCGTAGATAACTCATCATCTTTATTTTGAATTGCATATGAGCAATTAAAAATTATGGAAAGCACTCCGAATGAATGAAAATTCAATGAAGGCTTCAACTAGAAGATGGGAGCATTTGCACAAGATCTTGGAAGGAATTTTCCACACATTGACTTCTTCATGAGCTGCATTCAAAACAAGAGGATGAAGCCTTTGTGCCAGAAGCTTTTGCAACTATGAGATCTAGATATGGATCTGCATATAGATTTACATCTGCATCTGGATATAGATTTGCACCTACATAACAATTTTGGCAACTAGGCTGTGGACGGAAAAGTTGCAGCTCGAATAATTCCACTTCTTTTAATCTACACGCATGAGTGAAGTCTTTCCTGCTCTGGATCTGTCTATCGATTCAGCAAAAGGTTCTGAGCCTAGATTCATGTCTCTAATATCTAAAAATTTAGAAATGATGCATGACTTCGTTGTGCTTTCTTTTTCATCTTTCTTTTCCATAGCTTTGTCTGAACAATTCTTTTTCTTCTTATTTGACTGGAATTCTTCAAAACTGGTGCAGATCTGGATAATCCTTCAGATTCAGAGGAAATATTCAATGTATTGGACATTGATATAAGTTCCTCTTCTTTATAAAAGTACCTGTATGTAACTCCTACAATTAATTCACACAAAGATGGCCACTGGAACATGAACAGTGAATTTTAATAATAAAAATCTGCACTATTCAAGCCTGCTGCCCCAAAAATTGATGTTTTATTTACTTGGAAAGTGAGCATGAATTTTTCCAACTTCACCTGAGTACCTGTATCACTTCTACAAACAATTATACAAACACAAATCAACCTTCTTCGAAGCATGTGCCAAAACTAGAAGCTTTTAGCCTTGATTTCACCTTTGTCTGAGCAAAAATCCTCTTCAAATGGGGTGCATTTTTCCTCCGGGCTGCACTTCTTTACCTGTGAATTAATTAATTCACCCTTATGGCAGCCCATGCTTATATAATCCTCATAATTCTATAATTAATAATTGCCCTTCCTATTCCTAGCAATTAATTAATTAAAAATCATGCTTCTCTCTTTAAAAATAGCATGTTTAACGACAACCATCCATTAAATTAAATTTAATCAATTTAGTCATCCACTCTTCACTTCACTTAAGCTTCACAGTGTGCTTTGACCATAGCCACTGAAAACATAATTTAATTTAATCACTTAATACTTTAAAAAGTATTATTTCCTTCTCAAAAGGGGCTGTATTAAATAAATTAAATTTATTTAATTTTGGAATTCTATTTTTAAATTCCTTTTGTCCACTTCCCTTTGTTGACTTTTCCACAAGCCTGGGCGCCAAAATTGGGTGAATAAATATTAACAAATATTTACTTAATGCATTATTATTCACCCAAGGTGGTCGCACTTTTTAGAATAAGGAATTTTCTATTTATAAAAGTCACATGACAATGGGATTATTTACCCTGCAAAGCAGCCCTAAAAATCCCATGATTCACTTAAGTCATTTGAATTTCATAATGGGGTTATTTACCCTGCAAGGCAGGCAATAAAATCCCATTATTTCACTTAAGTCTCTTTTCTTTTATTTCACCATGGGAATTTTTACCCTGCAAGGCAGGTAATAAATTCCCGTCTGCTTGTTATCTAACTTTCCCACTGCAGCTTATGTGAATTTTATTTCATGGGAAAAAATACCCTGCTAAGCAGGTACAAAATTCCCACCTTTCCTGCTGCTTCTATTTTTCCCACTGCAGCTTAAATCCTTTGTTTTCCAAAAATGCACCCAACCCCGCAGGGGCTTTTTAGTGCACGACTTCACTTTTTCCCAGTGAACCAAACCTCCGATGGTGACTTCCTCCAGGCATAACATGCGTATATGTTCTCTAGCTTCTCCAGGCCAAGAATCGAACTTACCCGACAAAGAAATTTTTCTAGAGAAATTTCACAGAAAATGAACAGGAAAACACAAAAACACAAAAAATTGCCAAAAGGTACAAATAAAGTCCAGAACTTATTCCTTGTTAAAACCCTTCTGGTATATAGGAATAATGATATGTTTGATCATAACAGAGTTAAAACGGAGTGCAAATAGCCTCATATGGGGCTCAAAATAATTAAATACAAATTTCCCGCAGACAAATCCCGACGACAGAATATAACAATTTTGGGCATCTAGGTATTTAGCGAAAAAGGCTAATATGGCTCTTTGGGAATATCCTGACACAATACAAGAACTTTCAGGTAATAAAAACATAAAATGACCCATTATTTTAAAAGTATGAATTTTTTTTTAATAGGGTAGTCACAGATTTCAGGATGAAATGTGGGTACACCACATTATCAAGGAGGTCATCATTATCATTATCAAAACCTACTAGAGCTGCATCAAAAAACCGATAAGCTATAGAATGGGGAGGGTCATGTATGGACCCATTACAGCGAATTGTGTAGACATTCATCGTGTACTCTTTTTCAGTAAAGGAAATAATTGGACAACTAAGGGCACCAACAAGAGTTGTTTAGGGCATGAGCAGGGGAAGAATCATTAGAAATTGAGATAGTACTGAAGGGAATAGGAAAATGTGAGCGACAAGTGGAGGGGATCTATTATACCACCAATATTGTTTAGTAAATATTGTTAATGTGTGAGTGGGGAAGCGTGAGGGGTACACTCAAAAAATATCATTAAGTGAAACATTCACAAGCCACAAGCTATTGTAATGTAAAAATATTCATGATAAAGATGTGGTGAATGAAGAGGAGGTAAGATGTCATTAAGTGTCATGCCAAACCTAGAAAAATAGTCACGTGTAAAAATAGTATCTAAAAAAAGTGGAATCAAGAGGGATGTGTTACCAAAAGGACTTGTTGATAAATAATATGCATGTAAAAGGAGGTCGTTGAGTTTCTAGAGGAGTAAAAGAAATAGCGTCAACATTGTGGACTGATTCTTTATACAATACCATGGCATTAGTTGGAGTTTTTAACCAATATTCTCCTAGACCGTCAACCACAAATGTTTCTTCAAAATAAGTATCATAGACACCAAGAGGATTAAAATACATTGTTTGCAATGATTCATTTGTGAGTTAGATAATATCTACCTCATCATCAGAGTATTTAGAAGCATCAGTGTGAGAATCATTGTGTTGTGTGTCACTATCAGGTATGTTTGTAAGCGGTTCTGTTGTTGGTGGAGTACAAGGTGCCACAAGTGGTGGAGAGGAGACACTAGCAGGGACAAATACAATACATGAAACAATAGTTGTAGTGTGAGTATTTATGGAAGGAGCACTAATGTTTGTAGAACTAGATTGCCCAAAGTCATATGTGTCATCACTAGCATATGGAATACGTGTTGGAGGTGGTATGGGCATAGCTGTGATAGGGTATAGATGACAATACTTGAATGGATCAGGATTAGCAGTAATAGTGTGTTCATATCCCGCATGTAAAAATTTTACACACTGGTGGATAGTAAAAGGAATTGCTTGCATTTCGTTAATCCATGGTCTACCTAACAAAAGATTGAATTACAAGGAGGTATCAATGATGTAAAATTCAGAGAGAATAGTTTCAGGTCCAACCTAAACATGTAATAAAAAAATTCCTAAGCATGTGTTGTGGTAGAATCATAACCATGAATGAGAGTAGAATTATGGGCAATAAGGCTACCACTTATACCTAATTGTTTTATGAGTGAATGAGCACAAATATTAACAGTTAATCCATGATCAATTAGAACTCATTTGATGTAAGTAGTGCTAATGACAGGGGTAATGAGAAAAGGATCACATGGATTACTTTTAGCAAAGGGCGAAATATCCTCATTGGTGAAAGAGATAGCATGGGGTAGTTTACAAAGAAATTAGATGAGGTGTGAAACATGAATAACACAAAGGGTGGACTCTGTGTTACGCACATGAGGTGCATTATACAATAAATCATAAAGAGATATCTTAGCGGGAATATTTTTAAGTTGTTCAACAATATCATAGCCCTTAGAGGTTATACTAGGAGTGGATTATGTAAAGGTTGGTGGAAAAGAGGTGGGCAGAGCCATTGGTGGAGTAGGATGAGTGTGACGAGTGGAAAAAACATTAATGGTGGGATCAATCTTAGGTGCAATAAAACGAGGAGTATTTTGGGTCCGTACACGCATGAAATCAATGGCAGTGGTGACTATACCTAAGACCTTAGTGGGTGCGTAAGTAGGATAATAGAATTGAGCCATTACTTGATAAGGGGATGATATGAGAAAAAAGGTGTTAAAGTGTGGGGTTCACCAAAATGATTAACTAAAATTAACTAAAAATAAGGGAAATGCAGTAATAGTTAATCTAATTTATGACATAAACGTTGTAAATAAATGGACTAAATTAATATGAATTGACTAAAATGATTGAACTAGTAGAAATAAAACCCTAATATGCAAGAGGAAGGTAAGGAATGAACTCAGTTGATTATGGATTACTAACACATGGTGTCGCAGGTCTAACTGGAAAATATAGAACTTGGAACAGCTGCATAGAGGTCCCGAAAAGAATGAAAATAGAATATTTGAGTAGACTAGAGTGCCCGTGAGAGTACTGGGGTGCCCCAGGGCACCCTGGTGTGGTAGAATAGGTGCCTTGGTCTCTAAAAATCTTGGAACTTGGTTCTTTCTGGGTCAAAAGATGTTGTGTAACCTTTGTTTCCTATCACATTGGATCCATTGAACTGCTTCGAATGTGTCAAATATAGCAAGATGAATTTGAAGACCTGCAAGAGATAAGAGAAGTATCAAAACCCTAAAAAAATAAAATATGCAAATGAATGGGTCAGACTAACCTTATCTTTCACAACAATGGTCTTACTAAATTGAGAGTCACACTAGATTTCAGACCCAAATGTATTTCTATTGTTTATGTGTGTATGTGTATATTTCTAGGTTATCTTGTGTCAGTTACACTTTGTGGAGTAGCGGGAAATAACTAAACGTAGAAAATTTAATAGTATGTGTGCATGGAATAGAATAGAATCCCTCCCCCTATGAAGTGAGTGTTGATGGATATCTCCTATCCTTGATGCATGGAAGTATGTGGATACAAGTGATACAATAGATGCAACTCTATATGGAGTGATAGTAGTAAGTTATGCTAGGACCTCATTATGGTCTCATAACTTTATATTTATAGGGATATTTTTCTGTAATTGCATAATTAATCCTGACATGGCCAACTAGGAAAACGTTAAGGATGAAAAACAACTAGAAAGATCCCAAAAAGAGGCAAGAAAGTAAAACAAGGATCTAGGTGCCCCAGGTGGGACCGAGGCACCCCAATACATGTCTGGGCACCCCATTTTAGGCTAAAATGATGGGAAAGTGCCAAAATAACTAGGAATGTATATAAAAATGTGTGGGAATGACAAAACAAAAGATAAAACAAGATGGCCAAAAGGTGGGATTAATTAGTACTTTCTTCACTTTAAAACCTTTTAAATAGTAGAATGAGATCAAGCTAAATAATGCCTAAAGTGCATGATTTTACGACTATAGTATACAACTGGTCTTGTTTAACCTTTTCATTTCCTTCATAGATGGTCTTTAACTTCTCCCAAATTTCTTTATTTGTAGTACAATGTATAAATTTCACAAATTATGCCTTTGAGATACCACACAAGATTGCATTCATGGATTTCAAGTTATTCTCACTAGCTCTCTTTCCTGTTGCATCAGCTAGAGGTGTAGATACAATGGTGTAACCATCAACTACCAATTTCCATATGTCAAATCCTAGAGACATAAGATAGGTCTTCATCTTGATATTCCAAAATGCATAATAAGATCCATTAAATAGAGGTCCCTTAGAAGTAGAGAAACCACGTTTTGATTTACCGTTGGCCATGCTTATGTTATCTAGATATCCTTTGAGATGTTAAAATCACTTCAAAAGGACCTTTTTCTAATACCAATTATTGGGAATCTAGGCACTGAGAGGGGGATGAATTAGTGTTATTTCAAAATTTTGGAAAACAATACAATTTTCTTCCCCTTGTTATGACTAAACAACATTACCATTCATATGCAATCAAAAAAGGAACACATAGGAAGAAAAAATTAATGTGGGAAACCATTGAAGGGAGAAAAACCCACTGAAACCAATACACTAAACTAGACAAATTTTCCAATGATAAATTACAAATATTTCAAACTTTTTGAGTACCTACTGAACTTAATCACCAACTCCAAAATCTGATCAAGCACCTACTTGATAATTTTGCAAGCTATAACTTACATAGAAGAACCTATTTCTTAATTTGCTAAGCTCCTACTTATACTTAAGAAATTTGATCACTCTTACTTTACCTAGTTTCTTAATCAATAGATTATGATCAATAAATTAGCTCATGCACTATCAACTCAATTCTTCATGCACCTTAACTAGTCTTCATACATCATCAGCTCTCTTTTTCTTCAACAACTACTTTCATGTACAATAAAGAGTTTATTTATTCAAAAGATGAATTTTAACACACCTTTTGTACTTCATATTCCATTAAACTTTCACCTACTTGGACCTACAACTCGTACGAAGAGAAGTATGACCTCATACAAAAATTGTCCTCAAGCAATTATGTCTTCTAACATAGGGTCAGTTACATGGACTGATTTTGTAGGACCTGTTAAGATGATCCTGATCCAAATGATTTTTAAGGAATTCTTATAAACTATCTAACCCTTTAAATCCCCCTGCAAACCTTTCATCTATCCCCTACAGACCTGATTTGTAATGGTTCTTGTCAGTTTTTATTATTCTTCAATGTAGGAGTTTTATCTTGTAGCTAAAGGAAATCAATTCCAAGTGTTTTCAGAATGCATGCACATTACTAGACTCCTCCTCTATCTCTATAATCTCTTGCAATACTTCATTCCTTGTCATTTTATCTCTAATATTCATTAGATCTTCTCATTTGTATGATTAGGTGCATGTTCATCAAGGACACTGACTTGATCTTGTTGTATGAGAAACCTCTTACATTTATTTCTTATAAAGTACTTGTGGGATATGAATATACATGAGGTCTACATATTCATAACCAGATTAGGAATCACTATATCAAATCATGAATCCTTCTTATTCAAATCATCATTAGAGCTTTGTGTGCACAATCACAAAGGATTTATACACCATTCAAGGAAGTGCTTGATCAACCACAAAAAATGAGACTTCAAAATTTTCTATACCTTAGACAAAGTAGAGTGTGATCTCTAGATCACCTTCAGATGACAAGAAGTAAGCCTTCTACCTTTATTCAAGCAAGAAGACAATAATTTGAAAAAACAGCTAACAAGATTTCAAACTCAGAAATTTTACTTTCACAAAGAGGGATAAATCATGCATTCAACCATACACTTATGGCTTGAAGGTTAGATATATAAAATACCAAGTTCATATCTTGCTTCACCTCAGAGCTTAGATTTAAAATGTTCTTGAATATGAGGAACAACTCAAACTGGTTTGAAAGCTCCAAAAACCAATCATACCTTTACTTGCATCCAATGCACTACAGCTCACTTGCATGACAAACCCTTGCATACACATTTAAAGAGACACCACTACTCCATGGAAAAAAATTCTTTACACATGTGTAATGAAGAAAACATAAGTTTTAAAGTCTATTTTACATGTCTTCTTAGCTATCCCGAAATGCCAGTTATGGGCCATTAGCTCTAGTATAAAAAGACACTTCATATCACCATGTCATGGGCTTGAAATTTTTTTAATGCGAATATACTACTTGAAGATGCTCATATAGAATTTTAGAACATCCCATTTTCAATCATAGAATCATTTTAACACAATAGCATCGTTGATTTGGGTAGTGACGAAGAGCCCTTAGCATCATGATCCTTAAGTTGTAGGGATGAAATCACCAGAATCATTGAACATGATGGTACTACCTAAGTCATTTTTTAAGGTGCCTAAAACATTGGAAAATGGCTTGAGATCATTTTATGGTACTGATATTTCTTGAAGAGATTCTATCATGGCTTGTCAGTGTTATGGGGAATTTTGGATAAGTTCGTAAAGGGACATTTCAATGTGTGCTTGATATAACTATTTGAGAATAGTATTTTGTATGGATTTTGTGGGTTGAGTATGGGGTTTTGCAAGAATGGATACCTTGGCTTTTGAATACGATGGATTTGAGTTTTAGGAGGGTTTGGAGAAACTTGGACTCTTAGAGTTTGTTCATAAAGGATAAGACCTCATTCTTCCTCATTCCAACTGTAAATTGTTCTTGACTACATTCTATAACTATGATGAAGAACTTAGGGTACCATGTATGATTTTTGCATACCTTTGAGCTCTTCAAAGATGACCCTTGAGCTAGAACAGAGAATTCTAGAAGCTCGGTACAGCCAAAAACTTCTAACTTGAGAAATTCTCTTCACTTTTACATGAAATTTGGTTCATAACATTGTAACAACTCCCTACACATGTCCTAAGTCTTTTTCTCTCATAAATGGGACTATACCATCTTGACCTAATTCATTTTTCCATGCATATACTACTTGTTCTCAAGAACAATCATAAGGAAGACCCAAAATATTCCTCCAAAGGATGATATATGACCTTTAGCTTCATATGATGACTCTAGGAAATGTCTCTATGCACCTATCATGCTTGCATTGGATTTTCATAACCATATTTTTCTTCATAAACCTTAATAGGTCCTTGAATAAGGCCTAAATGAGCTAGTTCATGCAATAACTCATAAATCCTAACCTATTTTCCATTACAGAAGCCCTTACACACTCTTAAATCAGTATTTACCTTGAAGAGTTGACACCTCATCACTCACTTTTTTCCATCAGTGCACCATGTCAACAATGAAAAAAATATCAAGACAGGGTTCAACAATACTAACATCTTGCAATTTCACCATGCACTTCTTCCATTATAGCTTTGCACTCATGTTATAACACACACCTACACAAGACTTCATCTTGAACCATTTTGTATAAATATACTCCAACTAGCATATATGGCATTACACAAATGGAAATATTTTTCTTCTCTAGGGTCTTCATACCTTCAGGCACAACTCCAGTGCACAAGAATATTGTAATATCTTCTAAGCATGATTACACATAATTTAGTTTGAATAATTGAGCATATGGAATAGAGTATTCTATGCTCTGCATCTCTTCACCAAAGTTAATCCTTGACAAATGATTAAGTCCCAAATTTCTCTTGCGGAGATTCATTATAACTCAGAAATAAAACTCTTGGAATAAAAGGATCCAATGAGAAATGTGCCCTTTCTAACCTAGTTAATTGACCAATTAATTTAATGTCATATCATTAGTATAGAATATAAATGGTGTGGCTAACAAGTATTTCCTGAACTTATAAAGCACATATATCATTGAAAACACTTCACACTCTATAGTTGTATAATTTTTCTCATTCGGTATTAGCTTCCTACTCCCAAAACAGATGGGATAATCAAAATTTCCTTCCCCTATTTCTCTAATATTTATACCATAAGAATCTACATGTACATGGAATAGCTTGTTCTAAGAGGGGAAACATAAGATACGTGCGGTAGGTAGATTCTCCTTCAAATTCTCAAATTCTAGTTGTTGCGCATCACCTCAATAGAATTTTCCCTTTTCCTTTAACAATTCTTTAAGTTGTGCGACAATATTTTGACACCTGGTGAAAAATTTCATCAAGTGAAAAAAAGTGCACCAGCATGTAATCCTTCCCTCTTTCTTCACTTTCCAACACAACTTTCATCTTAGGTGTTTTTTTTCAACTCACCCCACTCAACAAGCTAGTACCCCTTCTCGTGTTGGCTACCCCCATGGCACATTTTATCCATGCTACTACACATTTTCACCTCATGTCCCCTTAATAAAAATTTTTAGGGACATGTGAGGCTCGTGGATCTATTTAACAACCCCTAACCCAATCTAGACCTAGGTTAAGAAGAAAGTGTTACAAGTGGCTGAAGGAGTGGGTTTTCCTAACCTGGGTTAAACGTGAATATTTTTTGATCATAGAACACTTGAAAAAGATCAAAATAGAAGTATGCATGGGAAAAAAATTCATATTCACAGGTGCGAATGGATAGGAAAAACATGCGCGTGGAATAGAAGTTTGGATTTTTCGGGACTTAGCCAATTTTCAATTATGAAGGTCTATTTATAGAAGATGGCATACATAAGCACACAAACGAGGTAGAGGCATGTGCACGCCACACATTGTATATTCTTTGAAGGATTGGATACAAAGTGTTTTTACATGAACACAAGCTAGAAATAGGATCTGCTACTATTAGTTAATTGTACAGCAGGTCCATTGTTAACGCACTTGTGTATGTGGATAGTGCCTGTAAAGGCATGCATGGCTAATAATAGCATGCGACCTATTTCTGGGAATACATAAGTGGTGAAGGGAAAGTCCCCACCTTATATATATATATGATGTGAAGTAAACATAGTAATGTATATAGAGAGAGATCGACATACAGAGAGGATATATAGAGACTTATAATGTTAAATACTGTAATACATCCATGCTACTATTATTGTACAGATGACAGCTACTGTATAGAATATTTTGTGTTTATTGAATATAATGGAGGTTATTAGCTAAATCTAAGTGTTCATTCCTGTATGTGTAATCTGAATCTAGAGCATGTTATTGATCTCAATCATGGTTAGCTGTTTAATTCTTGTTCTCCCTTAGGTACAAATCTGAATGTATGCATACATGTATAGAATGATGTGATTAGCAATAGAACTGTAAATGTTAAAGTATCCATCATGCTCACATACTACTACATAGCAACCCTAAAGAGGGACCTGGTACCTTTGCATGCTTTGGGTGAGCACTTAGTTTAGGCTGAGTTATGTGTCAATGTGTCTAGGGTCTTATCTGGATTCGTATCACTAAATTCTAGGTTGCATCAGTGGTTCCGTTGTTGGGACCTCTTTTTCGGTTGTTTTCATGATGGTTCACGATGAAGACATACCGGTTGACCTCTAGTAAGTGTTGAAGAATGGATGCATGATTTGGAAGAATAATACGCATGGCAGATATTCAACACTGGATCTGAGTTAAATGCATGAACGTGTGGATGGAAACATAATCTGTATAACATTTTATATGAGAGCTTTTTCGCTATCTTCCAAGTAGAATTATACGAGTGACTAAGTGCCTATGGATCACAGTGGAATTGGAGGTATCACGCACTTGTATAGATGTAGGAATAATTTGATGCCGTTTATGATGCTGCTATGACTCTGGAATCGACATTGTGGATATGTATTTCTCATGGTGTCTCTGAACAGTTATATTCTAGGAATACTCAATTTCCACTTATTCCTATCTTAGAAGTAGCTGAATTTCCAATTCTTACAATATCCAAGGGGAACATTCTCTACAAGGAATTCCTCTGGTCAATCAAGAACCTTATGGTAACTTTAAATCTAGAAATTAAACCAATGGCTGACTAAACCCCACCACACGTGTGAGGGAAAGAGTAGGTCTGGTGAAAGATGGAAAACATAGCGGCAGAAAGGAAGAGAGAGGAAAGGTGGATTCAGTAGATTGAGGCACGCGAGAGGGAGATAGAGATGAAGCATACCATTGCAGAAAGTATGGTGTTGAGGAGAGACATGGCTCGTGAAGGATTTGAAGCAAACATAGAAGAGGTATGTGGAGCTAGAGTATCAAGAACTCTCCCATCTTGGAAAATATGACGGATATACCCCCTCAGCCTCACGATAGAAGCACACTAGCAGAGACTACCTTGGTCGCAGCGAGCTCGCATCTAAATCCACCTGGATAACCTAGCCCCTTGTGCTTGGCTTTCTAGTATCTAGTACGACAAGTAACCAGCAAGCTAACTAGGGAAGTAAGAGAGCGGGAGTAAGTCAGGGAGTAATTACATCAATGGCAGGGATAGACGACTTCATTGTTATTTGGAGGTGTTTTTTTTAGGTGCATCGTCCACACAAAATATGAGTGCGCCAGAATTTTCGATTCACCTCTGAAAGTTGAACTACTTCATAGACCGTAGGGTTTTCAGTATAGTACTACTGTTGAAGCACATGGTGAGTACGTATGCATGACCCATTCCTAGCTACAAGTTTCGGATTAGAAGGCATAGGTAGCTCCGAGTTCAAGTGGATCTAGTGGTTCTGGAGGTAGAGGAAAACATACGAGGATCTGGATTAGGTGGGCCAAAGCCCATACCAAACAAGAGAATATTTACACGGAGATGTCTCTTCATCTTCCTAGAGTATAGGGGTATAGAAGTTGTATGTTAAACATGTACACATGTGTGAGATATTGTGGCGACGCAAAAGGAATCACAGCTTCTGAGCGTAAGGCAAGTCGAATTTGCTACTATGTTATAGAGGGTGTGCACATAGCTAGTATAGAAGGTTTTACGCTGATCAGACTTGTGTAGACTATATGTAGCTTTAAAGGATGCATTCCTTGAAATATTTTCATATCCTTGAATTTAAGTAGAAAAGTATCTACAGTGTGCTCAAAGATATTAAGCAGGGCACTACTGAAAGTGTTATGAGAGTATGATGCCCATGGTTTAAGACATTTTGTTATCAAAGATTATCTTATGATGTACACGTAAGATAGCATGCACAATGGTTCATTGGGGGCTTTATTACCCCTTTTAGGAGGGAATTATCACATAAGACATACATTAATCCATGTGAAGAACTTGAAGCAGCCTTACATGTTGAGGTAGTTGGGAACATAGATACTCAGGGTGAGCTCCATTTTTAGAAGCACATAGATTACAGCAATGGCCAAAGCAGTTGGAGAAACTATCAACAAATTCAGCTCATGAGATGCATGCACTTAGGGATTTAGATGCACAGATTGTAGAAGTAGAGGGCCACACAAAGGATATTTGTCCCTTCGCAAAGATCTGTACACTCACTACTGATGGATCTATGAAATATGCCACCTAAACCATGATGTTAGTCCACTACCCATTATTACAATCACGCGATAAGGAAGAATGTATCTAAAGATACTTGTAAAATCTATCCAGGTCCACAACTCATGACACTGAAGGATTATCAGTTGATTAGATAGATCCATGATGTTATAGATATTAGAATACGACAAACAGGATATTTTAGATAATCTCTAAGGGCAAGAATGATCACCAGGAACAGTGAGCACAATCAGGCATGCTATGATTAGGAATGAGGGGAATTTTGAAGGTAGACGTGGAAGGGGATGTCAAGGATATCACATGGTAGATATCAGAGGGTGAGGCTGCGTAGTGGTGGAAGAGGTGAGTTTCCTCATGTAGCACATGTTATACATGCAGATCTCTTGACAACTATAGGCATGAATGTCCTCAAAATAGTACCTGTTATTTCTGTGGAAAGAAGAATATCTATAAAGAGTGCTCGAACTTATACGAGCATTTGAGTAAGCAACATAAATAAGAAAACAAAGGTATCAGTGATGGTTAGAGTGTAGCGCATTTTGGTAGAAGATTAATGGATGCCTTAAGATGGAAGCAAAAGGATTTTAGGCATACTACACTGTAAAGATCACGACCCGCGTATGAGGAGGCACGTACACAAGAGAAGCATTGCAGAAGAAACCTACCATCACTAAAAATGAGGTATTCTCCATGAACAGGTACCTAGATCCTACCTCATCAAAAGGAGGTTTATTAAGATACCATAGAAGTTCTAAGGAATCTTCAGGGTGAAATACAGTACTTTAAGGAGCAGAAGAAAGTATCATAGATGGTCTAAATTGATGTATATGACTCTGAGATAAGTGTGTAAAATTTTACGCTAGGAGAACATCATTCCACTATTAAGGAGTTGGTTAAGAGGGAACACTCCACGCGACAAGTACTGAGACATGGATGACAAGATCCTGCATGCAAATCTTCCTCCTCATAGCCTAGATTATGAAAAGGAAATCACTCTGAATGTTTGTTGTGGATGGGTGGCTATTAAGTAATATATTGATTGATATATGTGTGTAGAAGTTCAATGTTCTTAACTTGGACCCCCAAAATGGGTACCTATTGGATATGACTTTCCATTGCAGTAAATTTCCTCTAATGTATTATTCATGTACTAATCGAATTGAGGCCTTTCCCATAGGAGTTGTGAAAGATGCCTCCATTACCATACATGGAGTAAATTCTCTCCTAAGAAGGTTAAATTTTTAGCTCTTAGCTAAAGTCTACCTGCCATAGCCTTCCAGTGCTATTAGTGTAGGAAAACTAAATGGTGCTATGCAAATAATGTTGATCTTTGGTTCAACAAGGAGTTGTATTAGTTTTGAAAATAAGAGGAGAAAAATAGAGTTATTATCACTAAAACAGATGATACTTCCTTGCAAGGAAAATTTTGAGCCATCTAAGCGAAGAATTATCATAGAATAAGATTTATGTAGGTGAGCACCATCTGAGATCCAGGACGATGATTGAACCAACCAAAGAAGGACCGATTCATTGGGATGGATGCACACACCAAAAATGATTCTATGACTCCATGAACATAGCTCCATAAACTAGCTCATATCACTTCCAAACACACAAATAGGGCATGCAAGTAAAGAGCATATTCCAAGAAGAAAGGCATACCAAACCTCGTCAAGGTCAGGACAAATAGGTAACATCTCGGTAACATGTTTACATTGCTCCAGAAGGGGATCCCATGGCATTCATGTGTGCATTTCACGGGTAGAAAAATGGATAGATTCCACTGGACAGAGCAAGAAAGGAGGCTCAGCATACTACACATTTTCAACCATAGGGATAGAAGCAGACTGGTGAGGTGCTCCACAGCAGATAATAATGGTAACAACCCTTTACATGAAATTGAGATTGCTCTTATCTACTAGCTTATTAACCATCGAGACAGAATACGCCTACACAAATATATAAAAATGCGGGGGGAAAATCAGACTTGTTAAGCTCCAAACGTTCAATAGATCCAGTTTTATTAGAATCTTGACAGAAGTGATGGAAAATTTACCACCTGAAAAATTTGGGTACTTC
This sequence comes from Taxus chinensis, assembly GCA_019776745.2. NCBI lineage: Eukaryota > Viridiplantae > Streptophyta > Pinopsida > Cupressales > Taxaceae > Taxus > Taxus chinensis. Next base: position 735,437,292 of record CM034149.1, read on the forward strand.
GGTTTTATTTCACTTTACAAGGTTATGTGCATGCTTGGTATGTATATGCCAAAACTTCATAATTTTGGTGACTGGGAAATTGGCTACATTTTAACTTGCAGGAACTAGATACGTTTTCCCATTCTTCTCCCACAAAATCCTCCAATGGAATCAAGGCATTAAAATTTGTAGAACTTCTTAACTATGGGATATATCAGATGACGAAAATCTGAGCTTGAATAAAAAATTCATGAATTCCTTGATGAGATTTAGAGGACTCAAAGAGCACGTGTCTTGAAAAGAATCAGAGTTGGCAATGGCCAACATACTACTTTAACATGCTTTCCCCTTGAGAGAGAAAAGGGAAAAATGGTTTACTCCACTGGATGATGAAGAATTCTGATAACTATGGCATATTAAACCTTTCAATAAGGGGTGGTGTGAGGTCTTAGACAGTGTGGATAAGGCCATGTGCGCCTTATCACAAACCAATGAAGACAAATTTAGGTGAATATAGGTTCAGATATTGAGCCTAAGGAAGCCATCGCTTGGAGACTACTGGTCAGACTTGGATTTCTTGACAAAGATCATCTGAGTTACTCAGGGATTATCAAGATTATTTCACTAGGGGGTATCCATGAACTTAAAGGTATGCATGAATCACTTAGGGAGATAAAGATAAAGCTTAAAGATGGTGCACTACCCAGTTAGGAAGATGACCTTAACAGAATGAACCCCAATTTGCATGAAAAGGTAAAAGAATAGATTGATAACATGTTGAAATATGGAATTATCAAGCCCCTTGATGAGTCAGAATGGGTTAGTCCAATGGTGATCAGTATCAAGAAGGATGAATGGATTATAATATGTGTGGACTGCCCAGGGAGCTGAATGTTGTAGCTTCACAAACTCCATTCCCCGATGCCATTAACTTGCAGGAAATACTGGAAGGAGTTGTAGGAGTGCAAACTATACTCTTTCATAGGTGGGTTTTCTGGGTATCATCAGGGGAAAGAATTATCTCAGGAGGATGAAGCAATACCCAAAAAATTATTACTGAGTGCCTAAATTTGTCCTATACTATGATGCCTTTTGGACTGAAAAAGGCATCAGCAATTTTCTAAGGCATAGTTGTTATTGCCAAAATCAACAGCACCCTTGGATGGTCATCAGACTTCTAGTTTGACATCTTGGACAACAAGTGTGGATTGCACAACATTGAATGCTCTCCCCATTAGATGCATGGGACTTGTACAAATGGGAGAGGCCTCCATTACAACCATCATGTAATGTGTTGGTTTATGGAACTCCTCTGATCAGATATATGCCGCTTCCTAGTAGTAGAGTTTTGAAGGATTGCTAGTTCCTATTCTAAATTCCAAGGGTACAGAGATAGGGCCAATGTAAAAGAAAACTGGGGACTAATGCTAATGAGGTTATTAGCACTTATAGGAATGGTAGATAATTTTCTAGCCTCTACAGATTGACACAGATGCATGTGGTATGCAATGTGACATAATGTACAAACTTATGAGATGTCAATGAAGGGGTCATATCAGAAAACAAACAACATAAGCAGAGGATTGAAGAGTCAGTCACAGATACCTGCATTAACAGATGGAATAGTCTACATACATATGTTACAGCCTCTTAGTGAGGTAGAAAACATGTTACAGTACTAGAATTTATGTACGTGATTATTCCAAAGGATCACTTTCAGAGGTGAAAGAGGGAGCCTTCGATACATAAAGAATGTTCAATCCTTCAATAGTGAGCCAGGATCTATCTTTTACTATGCTAGAAACGATACTATGAGAGAGAAACTTGTGACAATGTGGGCTCATGAGCTTCAAATACTGAACTAGTAGGGCGTGAGGTGAAAACAACATGGTTGCATCCACATAGGACCATCCCCTGACATTTTCCATTCATGCTTCGATGAGATATGCGTAGCACATTACCTTCATTATATATGGTGGTAGAAGATCTTCTTGTATTTCTTTTCAAGACCACGTGGAAACATGGTGTTTTTCAAAATAAAATCTCCAAGAGATCCATCAGATATGTTAGTATATACCTTACGCAGGAATCTTGTATACAATTTCACTGGCTGGGTCCAGTCGATAGAGATAATCTTATAGAATGGGAAGCTCTAGATTGAAAGATATCCGCCTATCTATTAGGTTTTTAAGGAACAATGCACCTAAGGCCATATCTTCACTTATCATGGTGCAATCATCCTGTTCAGCATCACATTCCAATAGCTTGAGAGACTCTAGACAACATTTTCCAAGAAGCATTACCACGTGCTCTGCCACTCTGGGTGCCATGTAGCATGCTATGATTGGGTCTACGTTATCGAGGATGCTGCATGTTCCATGGTATGTCCCTATCGCATAATTCCTGAAAATTCCCCATCGAGCCGATGATCTGAGGAAACGTGGAAAAAATGCTGATTGTACGCGAATGATCTAGACCTTTAAATTTTCCATCACTGTTTCTTCCCATTTCTCCAGTCGGACACGAGGCATTAACCCTGATTTGTTGTGGACGTTTAACTATGGGAGATAGTGCAAAAGAAGAGAATATCAAGATTTTATTTGCCGTGACCTGACAGAGTTCGGCAGAATTCCATTGGCTTAAAAGCGCTTGGAAGAAATGTGACTCCACACTACTTGAAATGTGCTTGCATTTCCTTTGAGAAAGGAAATATGGTTCCTACATTCATGGATGCCTTGAGGAAGTCTGGAGAACCTAGATATTGAGCATCTCACAAGGGGTGTGTGAGGTCTTGGACAGTGTAGACAAGGATACGCGTGCCTATCACGAATCCCTTTTGAAGACAAAGAAGGTCCAGTATAGAATCCAGAGGCTCCCCTTGCCTAAGGAGGCCATCATTGGAGACTACTAGTCAGACTTGGACTGGGTAGCAAGGATCATATGAGGCACTCCAGGATTTATCTTTTCCTTATTCTCCCACACGGTATCATGAATTTTAACTCCACCTCCGCGTTGCATAAATTCCAACCCCTTGGGGAAATGAATGGCAAATCGTTAAGGAAGGTGCATGCCTTTCCTTTTGAGAATTTTCCATGGCGCCAACACTTAAAGTCAATGAATCCTAATTTTTGCACAAAAAGATAAAAGAAGAAATCCGATAAAATGGTGGAAATATGGGGAATTATCAAGACCCTTTTGATGACTTTTCCAGACACTGGGTAAAAAGTCCAAGTGGTGATCAGTACCCAAGCCACTTCCTTGGACACGAATTGGCACCATTTCATTGGCTGCGGGACTATCAGGGAGATGAATGTTACCTCTATAAAAGACTCCATTAGGCCATAACTTCAAAAGTACATGGAGTTAATGAGGAAATACTAGAAGGTGTCTGTAGATCATAAGAATATAGATCTTTCACAGATGGGTTTTTCCGAGTATCTAGTAGGTTAAGATTTCTCTAGGAGGATGAAGAAAAGACTACATTATGACTGAGGCTGAAGAGAGGGTAGTTTTGCCTATATTGTGAGTTAGCCTTTTGGACTGAGAAAAGGGGGCACCTGCTGTATTCTCGCACATAGTTGTTCAGGAATTCAAATATTTTACTCACAACTTCTTACAAGTCTACCTAGACGATTGGACAAGTATATGGGCTTATGAAAGATCATTGTGACAATATGTGCAAAATGTTTGAACGGTGCAAACAATTGAGTATATCTTCGAACATCAAGAAATTCATATTTGATACATCATTTTGAATATTGTTAGGACATATAATCTGCAAGGAAGGTTTATTGGTTGATCCAGCTAAGGTTGCGTTCATTCTAGGCCTGGAGGCACCTATCAGTCAAAGTGAGGTGCATGGATTTTTAGGTCATACAGGATATTATAGAAAATTCATCAAAGGGTATGCCAAAGTTATTTCACCCTTAGAAGAGTTACTGAAGGGGAAAGGTGTGTTTTATTGGGGAGAACCACAACAGCATGCGTTTGAGATATTAAAGGAGAAACTTACTACCACGCCCATTCTGTGTTTTCCCTCATGGGATAAACCATTTCATGTGCATGTGGATGCTTCTAGCATGGACATTGGTGTTGTGTTAGCTCAACTTAGTGGTATTGTAGATCATACAATTTGTTTTGCTAGTAGGAAGCTGACTCCTACTAAAAGGAATTATACAACTATAGAGTGAGAAAATTTTTCAATGATCTATACATTGTAAAAGTTTTGACAGTACTTGTTAACAACGCCATATTTTTTTATACAAATCACATGGCATTGAAGTACTTAGTAAAAAATATCATCTTATAGTGGCACATATGTAGATGGGTACTCATATTTCAAGAGTTTGACCTCATAGTTGTGGTGAAACCAGGGAAAAGTAACTTTGGACCAGACCATTTATCTAGAATCAACTCAGAAGAAGAAGCACAAACAATTGAAGAAACCATTCCAGATGCACAGTTATACAGGTTACAATGTGTGCCATTAGAATTATAAGACATTGTTGTCTTTTTACAGAATAGTGTGGCACCAGAAGGAATGAAGGCATTAGAAAATAAATATCTTACTATACGTGTGACACCAGTTATGTTAATCAGTGGTGACCTCTACAAGTTAGGTAGAGATAAAGTATTACAACATTGTGTATTAGAGCATGAGCGTAAGGATATTATGGAAGAGGCCCATGGTGGTATTGCAGGAGGCCATTATGTTGGTGATGCGACTACCCAGAAGATCCTACTTATTGGATTATGGTGGGAGACATTATATGAATACTACAAAGAATATTGTAAGGTGTGTGATCATTTTCAGCACCTAGGAAAACCAGGGCAAAGAGATGAGATGTCTTTGAGACCAATTACTAGTTTTGAACCATTTGAAAAATGGGCCATTGACTTTGTAGGACCTATTTCACCAGTTGCACATAAGACTGGATCACACTATATCATTACTTGCACATATTATCTCACACAGTGGGCAGAAGCAACACCTACGAAGGACTATACAACAAATACAGTAGCTAGGTTTCTATGGAAGAATGTTCTTACAAGATATGGATGTCCTTTAAGCTTGACAAGTGATAGGGGTAAACACTTTTTGAATGAGACAATCAAGATTGTATTAGATGAGTTTATGGTTGCACACCATAAACCCACACCCTATCATCCTTAGGAAAATGGAACTGTTGAGGATTTCAATAAGATTTTGAGCCAGACTGACAAAAATTTGTGATGTTGGAATAAAGGATTGGGATGATAAAGTGTCAGTTGTTCTTTGGGCATATAGAACAAATTACCAGAGATTGAACAAAGCCACACTGTTTCAGTTTGTGTTTAGCACAAAATTCGTTCTCCATATAAAATTTATGTTACCTTCTTTGCACATTGTGTGCGCTAGAGGTCTAGCTGATGAGAAAGCTTTATAAGAGTGTATTGACAAGATGATTCAACTAGATGAGCAATGAGCCATAGCACGATGGAGTCAGAAGTAGGAAAAGGATAGGCAGAAAGCATGGCATGATAGAAGCATAAGGGATAATAAGTTTGAGATTGGACAAATGGTACTTCTTTATGACTCTATGTTCTTGTGCCATCCAGGAAATCTCAAAGTACAATGGTTGGGGATGTATGTCATCACTCACATACTTGAAATAGGTTCTTTCTAGTTAGAAGCACTTGATGGAAAATGGTTACCCAGTTACATCAATGGGAGTAAGTTGAAGCCCTACTATAAATAAGTCTTCTTGGTGTTTGTAATACAACAGTAGTGCCATTTAGATTAGGTTTTCAGTTATGTATTTCCTTCATTGTCGCTATGCTTTGTCAATTTAGTTTTTGTTTACGTGTAATAAGCACCCTTGTGTGCATAGAGCTAATTACTATATGACGTATGTTTATGCATAGATGACTGCACATACTGTTAGTGTGGGGTGGTTGTAGTTATCCAGGTACAAGGATGTGGGAATCGAAAGGTGAAAGGAATAAGCTGCTACAAGTGTGCTTTAATTCAAAAGAAGATTGCTTCTCACAAGTGACCAATGAGGGAGATGAATGAAAGAAAGGAAAATATAATGCAAGGTAAGCGGAGGCCATGATAACTACTAGGAGAAGGTACAGTGATGATGTACTTGGGCACAAATGTGCATGATGAAGATAAGTCTATGACCAGAGGGTAGGGAGGCACACTCAAATTTTATAGTTGGGGCATGAAGATGTACCACGTGGAATGAATGAATTTGGTCAATGAATGAGGGGATATTTAGTAGTTGAAGGAGTAATAAAGGCATCAAAATTTGAAAAATTATATAAGGATGGGATGCAGATTCATTTTTACCATTGTCACTAAGATAATTTGAGGAAAGAGCTAAGTGCAAAGAGCCAAGTGATCGGGTTAAGGTGCAAAGGGTGTGAAACCAAGCGTGACAAACAGATCTGTGTGGAAAGAAGCTTGTGTCCCTGGTGGTGAAGGTTTTGAGAGAAGCAGGGAGACAGAGAGGAGTTAGGGCAAAAATTTTCCACCTAGGACACAATTAAATTGAGCTAGGGTTTGATTTGTAAATTGTAGTATTAAAAATAGGAGATGGTTGCAAGGTAAAAATGGCACCTAAGAAGGCAGCTACAACAGGAGCAAAAGGAAAGAAGAAGGTGGTCATCGAGGAAGAAGAGATGGCACCTGAAAGTGATTTTTCAAAAATGCAATATCCAGAAGGATTCATCATCATCCAGGAGTGGGATTCACCTATCAGAAAGAGAAAAGTGAGAGAATACAATCACAGGACCGCGGATAACAAGAAGGAGATCGATTCCCTACCCACTGTGAGGATGAACAAGTGTATGGCGAATGACATACTGGTTTATGATGATGTAGGTGAGAAGCTTCTGAAGAGAATTGGGGTCTACCAATTTTATGAACTTCCATATTTTGGGAAATATTAGCCGTTATATCGGTGGCTCATGAGGAGAGTGCATGAGGACTTCTTCTACTTTGCAGGACGTAGAGTTATAATCTCATCTACGCTTATCTCATCAGTTACATGTTTGAAGGCCATATGAGAGGACATAAAGAATGATCTCACATATAAATCCATGATATTAAATACTATAAAGGAGTTGGGGTACCTAAAGGTTCTGCGTGGTATGGATATAGACAAATTGAAGAACTTTCCAATTGTACAAGCAGTAGCACACCTTGTTACAAAGTTGAATGATCAGGAGCAGTGGTCACAAGTAAATACTATGTGGTTATACAATGCGCGTAAGATGTTAGAAGGATAAATCTACAATATTGTAGGCTATATTATAGAACAAATAGTCGAGGAAGTGCGCATATGAGGGAAGATCAACTTTGGGGTTATTCTACTATCACTAGTATTCATAGAAATTGGAGTACTAGATGGGCCAAAGGAAAAGCTATGGGAATACCCCATGGAGAATAAGTCACCAGCTGAAAGGTTCAACAAGTACCTCTGTAAAGGGGCCATGACATAGAGTAAAGGTTGGAGAAATGGTACAAAAGGCTCTGTGTGACATTTGGAGAAGAGTGGTGCATCCCAAAGGACCTACCATCAGTAGTAGGGAAACAATTTTAGTTTGTTGTATATCAGCATTTTCGTATCGTGCGCTTCCCAATGAGAGATGGAGGTTAGAGCCCTTGGTGTAAATTTCCTTACACATTCACTGTAAGGTATTTCCAAGCATTTGTTCATAGATTTATAGACACGCATTGACTGGTATTCAATGCAGATAAGGTAGACTGTGACTATCATACATTGAGAAATAAGTATGTGTATCCTAGAAGAAGTTCCTACACCGAGAGGATCATTTTAGAGGTGTTGAATATTAAGACAATAAGTTTGGCTCTAGTAGATGTAGGGGCAGCATTGGTGTATCTTCATCTCAATCCCAAGCTGGAAAACAATAAGTATATAGAGAAAGAATTTGTGCTCCCGGGGCCACTGAAGGGTAAGCACATAATAGAAAACATACTGGCATAAAGGTCCACATAATTTTTTCAAGTAGAGGTTGAAGAGGAGCATGAAGATAGTGGAGGTTGAAGCATAGAAAAAAGCAAACATATGATAGAGAAGAGTCACAGCACGCAGCCACTCCACCTCAAGGATAGGATAACGAGGAAGATACGGAGGTTGAACAAGGGGAGCATAGATTTAAGAAAGTGTTCAGACGTACAAGGATTCAAAGTGGAACCCCACAAATGGTACGGAAATCACCTCGTCTCTCTCCACACAAGGAGATTGTTGAACCAAAGAAGAGAAGAAAGTTGAAGTTAGATAAATAAGTGGAGGAATAAGAAGAGATTGAGTGTGCATCTCCTACTCCACTTGAGAAATAAGACGAGCCAGAGAATGAGGAAGAGAAAAAATATGAAGAGAAGAAGGATGGATAAGAAAAAGAAAAGGAAACCTCTGGATCCACACATGCGACTGCTCAGCATGTAACAAGACAGGATCCTAACCTTGAAGGTATAATTCCCAAGGGTCCTAGATCGAAGAGGATGAGTGGAGAGCACATTCCACTAGTCATGGGGTATGCAGAGGACATAGGTAAAATTGTCCACACCTGCTTCTAGATCACAATAGCACAAAAGGATTTACTTGGCTGGGAACTAATGGATGAGGATATGGTGACTGTGTGCACTCAAAATAAACTATCATGGTCAATGCACACCCACATGGATGAGCCTAACTTTGATGTATACGAAGAGTCATGCATTTTGAGAAGGTTGAAGAAGGCATGACAATCTAGACATATGAAGGTAAAGCCTACTGTCATGTTGGATGAGTAGGTCAGAAACACATTGATGAAGCTTTATACTGAAGTTGCTAGAAGGAACATGGAAAAATCTGCAACAATCAGAGTGTTGTGCAAGGAGCTAAAGACAAAGGATGTTGAGATAGCATGCATAACACAAGAGATGGACTTTGCATAGAAGAAGAATGAAGTATTTATCAGCATCATAGAGGAGATTAGGGACAATGCCATCAGAGCAAGGCCACACTTGGAGACCAAGGTACCACAGACATTTCCCTCAGTGATACATTATGTAGGAAATTTGGTGGACCTGGTGCTAGAAGATGAACCTCTACACATGACACTGCCAAGGAAGTCAGAAAAAGAAGTAGAATGAAATAAAGCATCAGTAATGTGAAATATTGCATCATATGAAGGGTTATTACAAGTGCTACAAGAATTATTAAAGAAAGCAAACTAGGATTTGAATATATGCATAGCTCCAGAGGTGCTTATCAACATGAAGAACCTAGAAGAAAGCAATGAAGGATGAGACATTGGTTCATGCAGAAAGATTGTCAATAGTTAAACAGGAGTGTGAGGCCCTTACAATAGCACAAGAGTTACATAAGACTTGGCTAGAAGAGCTTTGGAAGCTCATTACGTAGAAGATGGATCTTTTAGAAGGAAGAATGACATCAATGTCCAACGTTGTGTTGGTTTTGAGGAATGAAAAAGGAGAGATTGCAAGGGATTAATTGGAGTCCATTATTGTGGACATTCCATAAAAAGTGGAACAAGCACTCATTAAATGGAAAGCCTTGGAGGCCAAAATAAAGGAGGAGTATCCCAACTTGATACTTCAAACTAATATAGAGGAGGCTGCCTCATAGCCTCATAAAACTTCTTTATTTATCTGCATGCTTTCATTCTTTCATTCTTCCATTCGTAACTTCAATTTTTGGAGATAAACATTTTCGGGATGACAATGAGATTAGTCTGGGGTGATGTTGATCAGAGAATACTTGTTAGAGATCACAAAATGAGTCCACGTGGGAGAGAAAGCTAGGATCAAGGGTGCAGAGGGACAGGAAGAACCCGCATGCAGATGGAAAGTGCAACATTAAGGAATTAGCCAATTTTGAGAATGAAGACCTATTTTCAGAAGATGGCATGCGGATCACACCAACGATGCATAGACATGCGCACCACGCATTGTCTATCTTTAGAGGATCAGATCAAGTGTTTTGCATGGAGATGACCTAGGAATAGGATTTTCACTTCAGTTAACTGTAAGAGGTCTATAGATAACACACTTGCATGTGTGCCTATTCCTATAAATGGCATGTGGCTATTAATAACATGCAGCCTATTTCTGGAATAGATAAGTGGTGAAGGGAAAGTCCTCACCCTATATATATGATGTGAATTAGATAGACAGGGACAGAAAAAAATATACATACACACAAGGAGAGATGGATGTATGAAGGTATAGAGGTATGCACATATGATTGGATTATTACATTAGATCCATGTGTGCATTGGTGTAAATTTACATTATTCTAAGGAGATTATGTGTTTATTAATAGATGGAAGATATTGGCTGAATCTAAGTGTCATTCCTATGTGTAATTGAGTAGTGCATGTTATTGATTCAATCATGATTATTGTTTAAGATTATTCTTTCATAGATTTAAATGTGGCATGCATGGTAGAATGGTGGATTAGTTATGGACATATATGTTTCTTCCATCATCACGCTAACATCCTACTACAGCAACCTTAAAGAGGGAGCTGGTACCTTTGCGTGCTTCAGGTGAGCGCTCAGTCTAGGCTGAGTGATGTGCCAACATAACTAGGGTGTTATCTGGTAAATTCTATACTACGTCAACTGTAGTGCATTCTTCAGGATAAAGGGCATAGTTGTTTAGGAAAAACATTCCCATTTAGTTTGTAAGAAAACTCTTTTCTTGGTCTTCCCGCATGATCCTAACCTAATTATATCTTGAAAATTCATCTATAAATGAGTAGATATCACACCCTGCAACACCTTCTAGGACTTACTTAGTAAATGGCATAAGAAAAGGTTCAATGACAATTGAAGCATTTAGAACTCAATAATAAACATAAATCCTTATCATGTCATATTTTCTAATGTTGATAACCATTGGACTTATCAATTCTGACTCTTCAATGGGATCAATAATATCTGACTTCAACATCTTATCAATTTCATCTTTCACCTTGACGTGTAAATTAGGATTCATTCAGTAAGGCTTCTTCCAAGCCATCGTGCTTCCTCTTTGAGCTTTATTTTCATTTATCCTAGTGATGGATTTATGCCATTTAATTCATGGTATCCTCTGGTAAAAAAATCCTAAAAGTCACACAATAGCTCAAGTATCTTCGCTACCTCAAGTTCATACCAATAATCACCTCCTTTAGTGCATCTTCATTTCCAATGTTTACTTCCTTGTTCATTAATGTCATGTGGTATGTGTGCACTTTCTCATCAAAGGATTCCAATAGTTCATGTGCACCCTCTATGTGCTTGATATACAAATCCTCTACTTATTCAGCATCTATGAGGTATACACAATTTCCTTTCTATTTTTCTTTCCAAGTGCACCCTAATTTCGTATCTTCTATTTCTACAAGGTCTTCATGTGCTTCAGTATCATCCTCACCAAAAAAATGAATCATAAGCTCCTTAACCTTCATGTTATCTCCCTATTGGTGAGAAAATTTTTGATGGACAAAATCATGGACTTCTTACTAACACTCTGGGAATCTAAGTCCCTCTACTTAACCGGTGCAACTTTTGTATATGCATGTGTGAGTAAAAAGGTGGATTTTCCTAGTGGCCTTTTGGCTAGGGATCCAAAAGGGGCACTCCACTGACCCTACAGAAAAATCTTACAAATATCTGTAAGGGAATAATTTTTTAGGAGAGTGGGAAAGTGGGTGAGAATGTTTGACAAGGGAAACTAATGCTGCAAGTAGAAAATCAGAGACTTACATACACCAGTTAAAAATTACATCACATGCACTATAATTAAGAAGAAACAAATATGCATAATAGCAACAAGACCAAATGGCATTTAATGAGCAAAAAGTATCACTAAACCCCTTAGTAAAAAAAGGATAGAATTAATTCTTCTTGGATTGATGCTCAAGCATAAATTGTACATAACATAAGAATGGAAGACATTTTAGAATAGGGAGAGATGGAAGAAAATTTTCTATCTCTTTATTCTCTTCACAAGGATATATCTCTCATGAATTCACAAAAAATAGCTCAGAAATCTAATAAGATCTAAGAAGACCCTAAAATGAGGATCTTGCTATAATTTATAGAAGAGAAGGAAACTCTTCATCTTCCCAATGACTTTTTAAATACCATATTTTGACTTTAAACTATTCATATTCCAATTAAATATTTAATTCCCTTTTATAAAAACAAGGTGACTTGAAGTTTACATTATGATTCTAAAGTCATTTAAAGATATATCAAAAATTGCAAACCCCAACAAAAAATTATAGCATTGAAGTGAGAGAGTTTTGGGTGAGAAGATAAGAGAGAGAAAGAGGAGGTAGAAGAAGAAGGAAGGAGGAAGAATAATTATGCAAAAGAATGAGCTATTACGGTGGATTTTATCTTGCTCCTTGACTGGTTTCCATCTCACACTCCTGAAAAGATCTCCATCCCTCCAAATTCCTTACTGAAAATATATGCTATAGATTCCACTTTGTCAGCATGAGGACTATGAACACTGCTCATGGTATCTGCCTGCCCATTCATCAAACACATTGTTGATTTCTTTACATTTTCTGAACCATGATGGATGTTTCTCTACGATAAGTGTGATGACAACCCGAATCTTTGAGAGGAATTCTAGGGTATTCTTGGTAAAGGAAAATTGATTTCCTACCTCTTTCTTTACATATTCCTCGAATGAACCAATTAGCTCATCAGCACTTGTCTCTTCTCCCATTGCAGGTACTCAAAGTTTTTGAATTTAATGATTTATACTATCCTACAACTTGTACACTTTTCCCTCTTTTTCCTCTAGTTCAGCACTAGCCTGATTGACTGCTTCAAATCTGATTTCTAAAGATCTCGCCCATACACGTGACAAGTCTTTTGAAGGAGTTTCAAAAATATTCCTGTTGATCAACTCATGATGACAATTGATGCTTATTTCATTCACTACTAGACCTGGAGGATCCCAGTAGTCCCTTTCTTTATCCAAGTCTTCTTTTAGTGCCTACATCCTATTTGTTTTCGTACACATGTAGGTGAAGAGCTTGACTTCCTCTTAGAGAATTAACTTCCCCTTTTTAGAAATTGAATTGATCCATTCATTATTAGCTCACCCCTACATTTTGAACTCGTGTGTCCTCTTGATAGATTCCAGATTGAAGCTAATGATGGGTGCAACTTCTTCGATAGGAATTGTCGTGGCATTTGGATCTACCGAATGTTGTACAAAGGATGATAGAGTTTGTAACTTTTATTTTAACTTTTCAATATTCTTCTTATATTCCTTATTCCTTTCCACCATGCGAGTAGAATATTATTGATACATATGCGAATTACCTTCATGAGTAGCCGGCCCTAGTTGGATTGTGTTCACCTCATAGCTATTCAGTGTCATCTCATCTACTGGGTTGATCACCATTGGCCAAGTTACCTCAATTTATTGATTACCTATTTCCCCATTGTACAACCATGAGGCCGTGTGTGCAAAATTTCTTTTCTTTCCCTTGGCCAGTGAGGTAATTTCTTATAAGTCATATGCTAACACTTGATGAATAGTATGGGTGTCATGGGGAATTGTTTCCTGCATCCAAGGGGAAAATTCCTTAGATTTAGGTTCTAGGATAGGTGCATCAACCATTCCCTACTCTAGAAAAGGAGGCACATCTTGGATGGGGGATACATTGGTGTTAACAATAGGTGAGGCCTCCTATGGTGGTTCAAATACTGGGTCTTGAACTATGTGCTCTCCTTCAACTTGTGCTTTTGCCACTGCATCTTCTTTTTGCATTGTTGCAACTGAGACTTCCTCCATCCTAGATTTCTTTGGTGACATTTTGTGAGAAGAAGTATCTAATTATATGGATCTTCATTTATAACTTTCTTGATAATTCCATGAACTCGATGCCACTTCCACATCTCTTTATGATGACTGATGAGATGCTTTTTTTTTATCCTGCGGGCATACCTCATGATTGGATGATCATGGTTCTATTCCTCTTAAACCAATCCCTCATTATCTTGACCATCTTCTCATCTTGCTCTTTTATATCCCTTGATTCATGGACATACCAGTTGACTTGAGGCAATGGAGAAACCTTTACTGCCATATACTTAGGGTCATACATCTATGTCCCACCATCCTATAAAATATCTTCATACCAAGAGAACTTGAATTTCTTCATTTCATTGACTGTCAATCTCATATGATCCTTTTCTTGTACTTCAAATTCATTTGCAAAATTAGCCCAATAGTAATTAATTTTTGGGTCATGGTGTAATTCTAGAATGTGGAAAGAGTCATGATCATCTCGGATGTCGAAATTAGGCCTAATAGTGTAAGAATGCAAAGTCAAATGAGCGAAGATGGCCTCCAGATGAGATGCATCACTTGAGCTCTTATACATGAATACATTGAGATAGATAGGAAATGAGATCAACTTCTTCTTCCTAATCCTAACCTTGTTGTTTACCTGTATGATTTTCCTGCAGAGCTCAAATAGTATAATTTGGTCACTAAGGTACTTGGGCAACCTTAAAAGAGCTTGGTCAAAGCCAGCAACTCGCAAGTAAGAGAAGGTTGATAATTAGATGAAGCTTGATTAAGGATGTTACTTGTGGTGACATACTAGCCTCCAAATCACCCTCCAAGTTTTGTACCACATACATCATGAATACATCATTCACGTGAGAAAAGTTCTTGTGACTTTTCTCCATCACCAACAATCAAATTTTATCATGTGCAGGTACCTTGGCAGCAATGTTTTGCATGAGAGCCAATGATTTGAACGATCTTGAGATATTGATTAGATAAACCAAGTACGAAGTCATGTGTAACTTATTTTTCATGGGAACTTGAAGTAATTATAGGTGCAGGTTATCATTGATTATCTACCCCCAATCGACTCTTATCTTTCCTTTAGTCACTATCAAAATGAAAAGGCCCATCCACTCTTAGAAGTATATCATGTTCACTTCTCCCATCACCCTATTGAGGAGGGTAATTATATCTAAATTTCCCTCGCAAAACTCACACCTTGAAAGGGTCTTGGGAATCCTTAATGGCTTTCTCCTTGTCTACATCCATGATCCTAGTGCAGCCCCTTGTACATATGAATCCATTATTTACCAGTCATGCAAGGCCCTGTCCTTCAAGATGACAACCATGCTAGGTAATTTCAGGATTTTTAGAGTGAGTGAGATGGTTCTACGACTAATGACAACCATTATTGGCTCAAATCGTTAATTTTTTTGGCTCATAGTGGTGTGAGAAAGCCAAGACTAACTTAAGGTTTTTTATAGACACAGGGTGTCCTACCGCTATGAACAATCCACTTATGAATACTTGATCCTCAATATTCCCTCATTCCTTGGTTGTCATGCAAGCCCTTAGGTCATTTAGGTCCATATATGAGACATCATTATCCTTTATCTCATACTCAGAAGCAAAAGGTTGTGGTGGATTTTGTCATGTCCATTTGTACTTCATGGTTTCTTCAGAAAAAGAAACTTACTATTTTTAGTAAGTATGAAAAATCAGCTCCTTCGAACATCAATTGGATACGATAACTCGAACCCCCTTTCTCCCTGTGTTTCTTTCACCTTCTGGATCAATTTTATATTTTTAAAAGGTGCTTGTGAGACCACTTAATATTTTTAGTAAGTGTCAATTTTGGACCAAGATGACATTTTGATGAATTTTCAACTGCAATACATCTTCTGTGTTCACCGTCACCTTCGTAGGTTCTTCAATTGATGACTTTCTGAAAATTGAAGGCCCCTATGTAGAAGATACTACTTATAGAAAGTGATATTTTGGTGGTCAGGTTGCCATAAAATGAATTTTTCTTATATGTGTTTTTGCCCAATATTACCCCTCTGAAATCTTGGACTTACCAAATCAACAGTTTGGGAGATTTTAAAATTTCAAAAATTCGACCTGGAAACACCTATGAACACAAAAACCATTAACGAAACTTGGAATTTGTAGATTTTTTTTCTTCTCCATTTGTGACAAAAAAAAAAATTGTGGGTTTTTGCTTCTTATTCCACCGGTGAAAATTATCTCTTCAAACCGACTACCAATTTGACAGGAAATCGAGTTTGTTCCTTTGTTGGTCTGAAAGGAATATTTCTTCGCTGCATGAGTGGTTTGTGTTACAGAAGGAGGATTTAAAGGTGGTTTTTTAATGGATTTTTTTAGAGTCCAAGAACACAACATCAAATGGTTCTTCATTTCTTGCACCAGCTATCAAGATGACGTCTAGATCTTCATGTCTCATGGCAATGGAGTCTTCTAAAGAATTTTCTCTATTCTTCCTTTTGTTCTTCAATCCTTCAAGTCTTTCGATCAATACCTTCTCCTCTAAAAACTATGTGTTCTCATGGATTTGATGTGTTTAGTTTCTATGGAAAATTTTTTTTGGAGTAGACAATGGTGAACAGTACAGGTATGAGTAAGTTACATAGCAATGACAAGGATGAAGTTGTGGAAAGTTAGAAGCGGGAAAGTTAGCTTTAAAACCAAAATTAAAAATGCTTTTAAAACTTGTCTACTAAGGATGGGGCACAATTTTATGTCCCTAATTTCCCTCAAGCATTAAGGGATAAAAGAGACATCAAATTTCACGTCATGCCTCATCGCAACACCTTGGCAGAGATCTAACGGTGGAGTGTTTTGGCCAAAAAGCATGTTAGAAGCACCTGGGGGCTAAAAAATAGTCGCATGGGGGACCAAGAGACATTCCTTGGGTTGGGAGAAAATTTAATTTACCTCATAAAAAAGGGACATGAGGGTCATCAATTTTCACACTGCACCTGGTGTTGACATGCTTGTCATAGATCCAACGACTGAGGGTTTAGCTTCACTAGCTCCCGGGGGCTGATAAAATGCACTGAAGGGGGTCACATGGGTGACATGAAGGCTTCCTGGGGCTGGGAAAAAAATTTATGTCCCTCATGTACCTCAATATAAAGGGACATGAGGGTCATAAATTTACATGTAGCGCCTAGTGTTGACACTTGTCACGATCTGAGTGAGTGAGGGAATGAGTATCGACAAGCACCTAGGAGCTGAACTGGTGATCCAGGAGATTCCATGTGTGACCAAAGGACTTATAGGTGCTGGGAACATTTTCTTGTCCCTCATTTCCCTTAGCTACAGGGATAAAAGGGACACAAAATTATGCCAATCTCCTAGAGCTGACACGTGTCCTCATCTAATTTTGACTAACTGCAAGAACTCACCTAGAGGAAAACTTGAAATAGTTATATCTTGAGCTCCTGATGGAATTTTTTGGTGAAATATTATATGAACTTGACTAAAAATGGCCTTGTAAATCCAATAGTTAGGGTATTAGATCTTGATTCTTCCATTTATACCCTGAAAAATTGGATTTTTGATCTAGTCCCTTACTTGTGCCTCGAAAAAACCAATTATAAACATATTGCCCTAAAGTGCTTGGAAAAATATGATTCCACCATATTGTATGGATTTTAATTACCTTTCTAATTTATTTTTTTATCCTAACTCCAACTAGAGCTCCCAGAATCACCTCCCAAAGTTCAGCAACTCTTTTGGCCCTATGCATAGCCTAGGCCATGAACCCTGTTTTTCATCAAACTGCCCCAACTTCTCCAAATCCTTCCTGAATCTTCCAAAATAAGTTCCATGATGTTTCTAGAACTTAAATCCACCTCTAAATTGGATTTTTCTCCTCCGTTCTTCCCTAGGGGGGGTGCATTGGTCTTGAGAAGGCCAGTGGTAGCCCTTGCTAACGCTGCCTAGAAATAGTAGTTTTCAAGAACTCCTAAAATCACCTAGGGTGCTGAATTGAATTTCCTAAATCATCTAGGTGACTGAGTTAATATCATCTAGGAGGGTAATTAGACTGATCTAGTAGACTTGGGGTTCCTCAGAAGGGTGAAACTTGAAATTTTTGGCACAATGGTATCATTGACATGCTTGAAAATTGTCAATTTTCCTATTACACATTTGCATGATAACACCCCCAATGTAAAATGCCTCATAATCTATAGAGATTCATGAATTAGTGGGTTAGTATTAAAATAATAAAATTATGGGTGATACCTAAAGTAATCTTGTGCCAATTCATTTCTCCTACTTCAACTCAGAATGTACATACCAAGCACACACACAACCATGCAAAGTAGAGTATAACTTATTTACTCATAGAGATGGTGGTAAGGTAGCTTTCCTCGTCATCCAGTTCTTCTCACAATTGTTAATATGTACCAAAGGAGAAGTCTTTCCATCATAATCATGTACTAATGAAGGGATATTGGTCTGAGTAAACCTTGTTAAGAAGTATACTCTTATCTTGCACCAACAAAGTAGTTGTTTCTATACAAAGAAAACTAGTGCATTGTGGTTCACATAACATGTATACCATAATATTTCTCCTACCCCCCTCCTTGTGCCAATTTTTTCCATCATGTGCAAGAATGATTTTTTATTCTCTTCCCTAGTATACTTTAGTAAACTGACCTTACCCAACCACCTAACAGGTTGTGGCCTAATGACCATTGTCACCCTTCCTCTAACCTTACAACCAACCATTTTGTAAGTACCATGAGCCCAATTTTCATAAGAAACACCACACTAGTAGTATCATTGATGGATTGTGCATCTTCCCACTAAAGTATGCCCTCCTTTGATGGCTCCACATGCTCTGGATCACACATAGTATGCGTGTAGAGTTTTTTGAGATATTCTTCATTAATGGGTTCTATATACGGTGCAATATTTGAATCATCCATTCATATCACAACACACTCATATGTATTCTTAAAGATCTATAGTGCTTATTAAAGCATGAGTTTGTGTTGCTAGCATAACACCAAGGACACCCTAATAGTGTAGGAAAGTTTTCTGCTTTGACTAGCTCTAAGACCTCAAAGTCACTCATGAGATTCGCTCCCTTAATGATGATAAAATCATCCTTTAGTACCCTAATGGGCATAGAACTTATCTTGTTAGCCATATACAACACATTTGAGGATGGTTGCAATGGCAACATACCCATTTGGTTCTAATCATAAAGGGTGAGAACTTTTACTTTCATGCATGTGTCAAAGGGGATATTACTTATAAGCCACCCATTAATCAGTGCATCAAATGTGATTTATTTTTCATATTCATTATCTTAAGGAGGTAAGCTGACATGAATAATTTGGTTCTCCCTTTCTACACCTACGAATGGTATCTTATCTTGTAATAATTATCCTACTAGGGGTATGATTTTCTCTTTCCTAATAATTTTTCTTACCTCCCTGAAGTCATCCACATCCTTCTGTGCTAATTTAGTATTCCTTGTGCGTTCCCCCTTATGCACTTTCTCCTTTAAACATTGTATTTCCCCTTGCATCTCCCTTGATAAAACCCATGGTTTCTTTATAACCTTCCTTATGTTGGCCCATGTCTAGATAATTCATATGAAAAACTTCTTCCCTTATGATAAGTGGTCTCACCTTTCCTTTCTTGTGTGCATGTTGCTTTTGTGCGTGTACTGATCAATAATGGCTAAGGTTCTATTACAACTAAATTCTTAGGCATCTATTTCCCCTTCTTAGTGCATTCAACCTTAATCATGGCTTCTCCCTTATCCATTTTGTTATTCTTACACATGTGGGAATACTAGTTCAAACAATCTTCAACCTTATGTTCCTTTCCACAATACACACAAACTTGATTCTTTAAGTACTCGTGTTGATAGTGATCAGGTTACCAAAAAACATAACATGTCCCTCATGTGAACCATACATGGCCATCACGTCCTCTAATTTAGTATCCACCTATAAATCCTCCATTTCCATTATTGCACCCCTCATTATTTTTCCCCTCCTATAGTTGCAAGCTACTTTCCAAGTTGGCCAGGTATAACCCTATTTCAAAAGCCTCTAAATCTGATCAATCAGATGACAATTGGTTGTGTCAAGAGTATGCACATTATAGATCTTACAATAAATAGAAACATTCTTATGTTTAGTTTATTTCAAAATCAGATATTTATAGACATCATGATTCTTATGAAAAATTTCAAAAGTTGTCAATAGTGTGCATAAAGCTATCCTTGGAATTTCGTTCTACTTCAAAATCAGTGCACCAAAGTCCACTACACATCTCATGAGCTGAATTGGAAGATTTTCTTTTAACTGAGTATCCATTGTTACAATATGGTCTTCATGGAATGGACTTACCCTAGTATCTACACTCCTGACCGGTTCGGCAAGTAGTGTTACTTCCAAATTTCCGCACAGGTCAATAAATATCTTATGTGATAGTGACCTTTAGAATGGTGTCAATAAGCATCCTAAAAACCACTGCATATGTTGGCTCTGATGGATTTCATAGCAAAGTTTGGACAAAAATGTCTTGAAATGTGCATCATACTCTCTAACACTCTCACACAAGCCCTACTTAATATCCTTAAGTGTGCTAATGCTCTACTACTCAAATTGGGGTATGTGGAATTTAACTAAGAAAATGACGCACAATACATCATAGTTCACTGCTATCTAATGTGGATCACACTTCCTATACCAAATATGTGCATGGCTCTGAAGTGTTTTCACAAACTTACCAACCTTCCAATCTAGAGCTTTTATTCCCTTGGCCCTTCATATAATTTCACACTTGTGCACATGCTCTATTGTATCTTCCACACCTCGATAATCTAGAAAATGAAGGGAAATATTAAAGAAGATCTAAGGGGTCTACTACTATGGTTTTTTAGGTTTTTTTTCTAGCTATTGTGGTCCTTTTCCTAGAGTGGGGATAGATCATCAATCTAAACCTCCACTAGGATTTACACCACATGGTGGAGGACTTGAGCCTATTGATCCTCCTTCTATGACCTAAGGACCTATAGAAGTACTTCCTTGCTACCCCATACTAGTGCTAAACTGTACACCAACTATTTTTCCTACCACTCCACCTATAGGGTTACTTTCAACGAGTATTGCATCACTACTTTGTCTGGATAATTTTCCTACCTAATTACTGAAAAACAAGGTTTGTCCAAACACAGGAGCTTGTTGTGCTACCATATGTGTGTCCTTAATCTACTACACCTCTTGTGTTGATACTAATATGTGTCTACCTACATCTCCAATCCAATGTGGCAATCCTTGATTTCATTCTTAATCATCGTCATGATGATGATCTTCTATAACAACTTCAAAATTACAAGCACCATGTGCAAGGGTTTGGTGTCTAGGTTAGATCGAATGTGCAGATACAATTCTCATTCTCTCCTTAGGATCACTCTCATCTGATGCCAAAGGAATCCTTCTACTGCGCTTCCCACTTATTGGAAAGACATGATCCTATGGTCCCTCACCTTTTTAAGGGTTCTCATCACTTCCATCCGACATCATTCCTCTTAATCTTAGCACTTCTTCAACTTCCCTCTCCCGTGCATCATTATATTTGTGTATTATGTCTTCTCTATGCCTTTCTTCTACTTCAACCAATGCCATATTTCCTAAACCTACTTCCTTCCCTTGTGTGCGATGTATTTTTTTCCTTCCATAGGTAGATTCTCCATCCCCAACTCAATCATCAAAATATTTGTTGCTAAAGGTAGCGTGCGTAAGTATGATCCCCTAGGTTCACACATAAAACTAGAATTATTCTTCTTCCAGGAACGAGTATATCAAAAATCATATATTCCAATGTATAATTACACAGTATGCCTTCCCACCAATGATCTATAGCTCTTGTCAACAATGCATCCAAATTAGAAAGTTTTTGGTACTTATCCTCGCTCCACACTTACTTCTTTCCTATTCGGACATCATTGTTCTTCACGTAAGATGATAACCATTCGTACAAATCTACTGAAAAGAAACTAAATAATGTCTCATATAAAAAATCATATAGGTTTTCTTCCACCCACTTGCATGCATTAAATTCCTAGCCGATATTGTATATCTGAGAAATTTCCTAAAACCCATTTTCTCAATATTCTCCAATGATAGTTGGAACGTCATATACACGTCACATCCTAATGAGAAAAATGAAAATAGGTCTCGTCAACAGAACCAAAATGTAGTATTTTAATTTACCAATGATTATTTGGCCATGTTTTCTCTTCATCCAAATAAAGGTCTAAACACTCACCTAAAGCGCACACAACCACCAGTTACCTCCTTAGTTACTTATCAAGATTTAGTTTGCATATAATTAATTATAACATGAATGAAGATATACATCACAACATAGTAATGGCAACACGTATACTAAATAAACTACTTGACATATATAATTATCAATAATATTTGAATTCCCATTACACCATATTCAGATCTACTAACCTTTTTTTATCCATACACAATTGTCCATCATAATCATATTTCATTACATAAACATGTTGATTACATCCATGCATTGATTACATTCATGCACATATTACTTCCAATAAAAATTAGCATCATAATATCATACATCCACACACACATCTACTTACAAGAGTGCAACGCCTATTTATATACAGTGGTAAATTTCCCTTCACCACTTACATGTGTTAATCCTATTAATAGACACCCTAAATATAAACTGCATGCTTTTTTAAAAAAAAAATTATCTCTTGATTAAGGTATAAATAGTTCAGCCTCATCCATGTTTTGATATTATAAATAAAAACCTTCCTTGCATGTGCTTTACCTTTTTCTTTTGCTATTTCTGGACCTTGCTTACATGTTAT
This sequence comes from Taxus chinensis, assembly GCA_019776745.2. Taxonomy (NCBI): domain Eukaryota; kingdom Viridiplantae; phylum Streptophyta; class Pinopsida; order Cupressales; family Taxaceae; genus Taxus; species Taxus chinensis. Next base: position 735,460,005 of record CM034149.1, read on the forward strand.
GCCATCTATGATTTTTCCTATGTTTAGCCTCTACTCTGAAATTGGCTATGTCTTGAAACCCCTATGCATGCACAAACCCTCCTTGCACACCAAATTCCTTCTCTGTGTTGTACGCACCTTCGCACATTGGCATGTCTTTATTCACTACTTATGTGTGTATCCTTGTGCATTCCTTTTGATATTTGTATATCTTTTTATTACCTACCCGCGGTCTTCAGCTTTCGTGTATGGCTAAGACTTAGTCATTTCTGCTACCCAACATGAATCTTTAGGGGGATATGTTCACACAATGATGTATAAAATTGAAGATATCTATTCCTAATTAGAAACATTATGATACCTATTCCTAATTATATTAAAGGATTTCATTGGAAATGGATCAAAAGTAGGGATAAATCAAAATTCATTTGTATTTTTTTTACATTTGATTAGTCCTCCTCTAATTTTTGGCATTTCATTGATCGTTTAGAAAATGATATCCTATTAGATTACCAAGCCTCTATCTCTTTCCAATAAGCTCCAGATTTGTACCAAACTTATTGTCACCACACATGTTTATTAATTTTCTTGTTGGGATCCCTCTGTTAACTATATAAATTATTATGAGACTTACTATGGCCCAATGTTAGATAGGAACCCATTTTTTGTAGAGTTACTTAGGATATTCACTACCTTCCACACAAAAAAAACACTGGTATCATTGACATCCACCACCAAATCCATGCTCTTTATGTTAAGTGGGGTATGTAAGCTATGGATAGAAATGAAGATTGTAAAATCTTGTCAGGGAATATTTTACAAGCTCTTACCAAAATCCTCCTTGCATTTTTTACGAATATGTGAACTCATGTTTCAAATTCATTGTGAATAATATCAAAATTTATATAGTCATGCAAGTGAATCAAAATTATGAACCATGGAATGGAACTAAACTATAGTGAATGGTATGGGTAGGTGTCTGAATGAATACATATGCAGATATGTATTTATATGGCCACCACCCATCATCTGTAACACAGACATGCATTTGGGGAAAGAAAAATTGTCACTTAAACATAATGATTAGTAACTTATTGTTCTGTTACATCTCGATAAACGTAGATGTATTTAGACACTTGTAATTGATGTCAGCTAGATGCACATGTAACTAGTCAATACCATGTCACTCATGTGTGGTCAACCAACCAAAAGTTTTCATGTGTTCCCAAAATTTTATAAATGTGAAAAAACCCATTATTTTTCAATTTTCTCAACATTCTTTGTTGTGAACTAGTACCTCTCCCCCTCCTTCCCTATCTATATAAACCTTGAGAGTCATATACCCCAAGTTTTCTAAAATTTATATGGATTCCCATTTATATTCGTAGTTTTATCTATGCAACCAGTATAGAGAGATGTATTTTCACAAATCCACCATGGACACCAAGATTAATATTTTTTTTCAAATCCCAATCTTGGAAGGTATTGGATGCCATTAAGTTCATTCTAGGCTATAATTATCTCAATCTTTGAAGTTTTTCACTGATAAAATATGAAATAGTGGCAGCCTTCATTGACAACCTACTTAAATAAATCTTGACAAAAGGTTCATGGTGGCGATAGGTGTTATCTTCATCGGATATGAGCATAGGATAATTTGGACATCATGCTTGAAATTTTGGAATTAAGTGGACTTAACTCATCACTTATTTCCCCTTTCAGGAATGTCTCACATGGATTCATAATTGTTATTTCATTCAAGACATTAGAGGATCACTTTTCTACTTGTATTAATTTTATCAGTAAACTTATTGGTCACAATTCTAGGGACACCATTAGAGTGTTAATGCCCAAATTAGATGCCTTGAAGGCTCCAATTTCACTAGATGAAGAGCATCTTGAGAAATCACACATCAAGGATTCCAATAAACAAAAAGCTTAGAAAACCCTACTCAAACAAATTGGAACTAGAGCATTTAATGTATCTGATATAAATATGTTATTGGTCTTTCGACCATCTACAAATAAATTTCTAGATATATTAAGATACATTATACTATATGTTATCCAATTTTGGCCCCTCAGGGAAAAATTATACCCTGAGGCCCGAAAAAGTATTTTTTAGGAGTACTTCAGGATTATCAGGCACAATTTCAAGCTTTAATAGCATTTATGGTGTTTTGGGAGGATTTGGTATTATCTTGGTCTACTTTTTGGTTTCAGGTGATCTGAATGCGTTAGGTTTTCTTATAACAAGGAAATTGCCTTGGTGGGCCCATATATGTCTAACAAGGACAAATTATGGTTAACATTGGCATAAAAATTTCTAGGTGTCTTATAGTGCTTCAATGACCCACTCATTCATAGAAAGGTTCAAAAGTTGGAGAAGGGTCAATGCAAGACTTGAAAATTTGTCAACATAAGTCACTCAGGAAAATGACCTAAAATTTACTCACCAAATAGCTCAGAGAGCTGCTCAATGAGCCAGTTGACGTACATTGGTGTAAGTTCATAGCTCGCAGAATCGACTGTAATATTAAAAATCAAGCAAGCCATAATTGGTAAATATCAAGTGAGCTTGAAAGTTAACTCAGTGACACATCGATCTTAAGGTGGAAGCTCATGGTGGACACTTGAACCACTCGGCCTTGTGGATTATGAACGGATGAATGCACCAGTGATATGAGCTCATGAGCTAAGTTGTAGGTAGCTCTTAGACTGAATGGGTGCACTTAGATCTTAATGCTATGTTGGAGCCGAGAAAAGTGTATCGTACGAACCTGATCGAAGAAGAAACCAAGGACAGGTTGAATTCAATGTGAAATGAAAAAAAGATTGGTCCAGGAAGAGTAAGATGAGAAGTGAACTCAAGGTGACTCAATGGATGTTTTATGGTCCAAGCTTCATGGAGTTGTGAGATGAATCAAAACCACATGAAAGGGAACCCATGACACAAGTAATAGCTCAGTTTTCGATTGAATGATAACTTAGGCCTTTCATGGTGCCTGACCAAGTCATTGAAAGTCAGAGCTCATACAAAAAATTAACTAGACCATGGGTATCACAGAAGCTTGATCAAGGCCAGGTACATATAATTTTAGGATCCACCAAATAGGTGAAGGAATTACTCATGATTGAGCCAACACGCAAAGAGTCAGCTAAGTTAGGGCCCTAATTGGAGATGTCTTGATGAAATTCGGGCTCATCGATTTTCAAGACTAGAAGTGGGTGGTTTTGGTTGTAGGGGGTGAGTGTTTTTGAGGAATTCCTTCTAGTTTCAGTGGTGGTTCATCTCTGAAATTGATAGCTTGGGGAATCTGAAGTAGATAAGTTTGAAACCTCGAAGCATACACTCCTATCACAATATTAAAAATGATCGCCGAGTTAATGCATTGAAGGCCACATGGAAGGCACGTTTGTTGTGAAGATTTGGGATATCAACTTGGCTGACCTAGTAGTTAGTAGTTAATTTCACCAAATGAAGAGGACAGAAAACAAAGAAATAGGTGAGAGAGATCCCGAGATGGCTTGGAATCAAGATTTGGGTATTTGCAGTGTGTATGTTAACTCATTAATGAGCTTAGCTTGATGAGGAAGCTTGAGTTCAAGTTGTTTGGAGAATGGAGCCGAGCTAGGTCAGTTTTTGGAGTAGGAATTTTTTGGGGTTTCCTTTCAAGATTATATGACAAGTTAACTCTAAAAAAAAAGAGTGCCTATGTCTAAAAATATTATTCATTTTGGGTTTCAGACCTAAGGCATTTCAGAGGTAATTTGGAGCTCAGTGCGAATTGATGTTTTGGTTTCCGAAATTTGAATTCATATAATGACTAAGGTATATGGTGATTCAAACACCGATCCATTGGGATGGTTGATGATTAATGTGAATATGGGAGTCTGGTCTATGTGTCAAGTCATTTGTGTTGGTGGGGTCAAAGTGCCATCCAATACGGATACGTGGCGGGCATTTAAAATGGTGGTTGGAGGCATTAAAAAGGTGAGTCAACTAAGCCATTAAGAATTTGGCAAGATTTATATGAAGGATCATAACCAATAAAATCCTGAATGAGCCATTTCGGAACCCAATGTGGTCACAAAGGTGGCTAGGAGGTTATTGGCTGTAAAATTCAACGGAGACTTGATTAATGCAACTCATGGAAAATGAAAAACTTGGTGGTTAGTTTAGTTGTTTGTGATTGAATACATGGGCACCAGGTTGTTTTCTAGTTTGGCATGCAAAATTTAATACCGGAAAAGACATAAAAAAGAGCATAGGAATCAGGGAGGCCTAATCAATACAAAAGATCTAATGTGGCTCAGTCATCAATTAAAAGTGATTCAGCCTGCTAAAAAAAATATGAGTGGTCAACCAAGTAAGAGTGGTGAGATGGTCAAGGGTAAATCTCGTTAATCAATACAAAGATCCACTAAGCAATGCAAAGGAGAAGCTCACCATTCATCTCGGCGAGGTTGCTGGCGAGCCATTTTCCTAAACCTCCTAAGAGATATCCTACATGCAAGAACTAATCCAAGGGATTTTCACCAAGGGCACAAGGTGCTTCGAGAAAATATATTAAAATAATATTTTAATTAAATGGAGACAAATTTGGAATTTAAATTTATGAAAACATCATAAGTTATTATCAAGAGATAATGGAGCATAGTTCCCAAGAGGCCCAAAACATGATTTTTTCTCAAAAGACCACAACTTCTTCCCAAATTTCCCGTGTTTTACAAAATTATTGTCATTACAATCAAGAGAATGAGAGCTACATATCGAAATCACTAGAAGATGAATTTTTTGAATTTTTTCATTCAAAATTTGTAGGTTTTCCTCGTTCCTTAAGTGATGCCTCAAAAGGTGGAGGTGCAATAAATGAGTAATCATGGCCAACAACAGTGATTAATTATTTCCTACATTCTAGCCTAGATTCTAGGGTTTCTCCTTCTTCTTCTCACCTCTTAGTAAGTGGTATAAAATGTAAAGGGGTGCTTATTCCAAAAAAAGAGTTAGACATTTTCCAAGTTTCTCCTCTCTTCACATGTTGAGCTATTGTGAATTTACATGCTCTTATGCATTTCTTCTAAAAATTGTAATGACATCCTATGCCTTTTCCCCACTATAATGATACACTGAAAGTGCTTGAAGTAATGAGAATTATGTGTTGTTATCAATTTTATGTCCTTACATAATTTTGTTGCTTCTATTTGCCTCTCACATGTTTACAGGTGAACTATGCAACTAGGGCTTCTTTTGCAAGTTTTGGAGGTCATTGTGCTTATCAAGGAGTGAAGTACTATATGAAAATTGGGTGTGTAATGTATGTTCATTCTTCCTCATGACCATCTCTCTTCATTGGCAAGCCAAATTGTTTTTTAGAAAAACCCTTTCTTGGGTCATCACCATTTATAATTTATGGTTTTATTTCTTGCAAATCTCTCTCCCTAATCCCTTTCAAATGTTAGCATATGTCTAGTTAGCCATTTTTCTTGCATTAGGAGTAGTGTAGTGCTTAGTTTAGGAAGAGGAATTTGGCATTCTGCGGAGGTTCACCTCGAGCCCAAGTCCTAAAGCTTGAGTGGTGATCCCATGTTACCCAATCACACTGAATGTCATGTTCACCTTCAGGCCATTCAGGTGGTGCATTAATTTGGTGATAACACTATATATTATACTATTATAGGTATCATGTAATGTGTTTTCATATATAAAATTCTGATACTTAGTATTACAAAGCATGTAATGAAGTATTTTTGAAATATTAATTGAAGGGAAAGGGATCTTACAACCCTTTTTTAACCTATACAAATTAATATTAATACTAAATTTTTAACTTTGACGGTACTTTTAGATTTTCTGATATATAGAATACAATGTCAAAATCAACAACAAGACTACAAATAAAAATAAAGCTACTGGAATTATTTTGTAATAATGAACACAAATATATAATCATGACATATGAAATTTGATATAAGAATTACTATTTGTAATACATATTGAACTTAAATGTAGGTTGCTAAATTAATCCTTGAGCAATTTATTTTTGATCATTTTCATAATTTATTGGTATCTTGCATGTATTCTTTTACATTTTTCCATTTGTGTGTTCTATTTTTTTATCCATCATTTTTCTTAACCAACATATATATTTTTCCAAAATGTTTCTCAATTGTGTCCAAGTCGAGTTTAATTTTGTGTTTCTTTCCAATTTTATAACTATATATTTCAAATCTACAATATGTTAGATTATCATTACCATTTTTCTGGCTCTAATGGTTTAATGAATGAATATTTAGCTACCCATTCAAACTTAAAATATCTTCTAATTTTCCATCTACTTCTCTTCCTTCACTTATATTTCTTATTATTTTCAACTGAAATATATATTTGATTAGTAGGAAACTCTTTTGTTAGTTGCATCTCATCATCAGGAATGTCCTCCAGTATCCTCTTCCTTGGCACAAGATTATGACTAGTATTTACAACTAAGTTGGAGTTTTATGAAAAGAAGAAATTTCTTCGTCTACTTACATCTCATAATCAAGACTATTATCCAGTGGAGGCACATAATAAGGATTGTCCTCCAATAGACTCATAGAGGCATCATATCATCAATAAAATATCATCAATAATCAAGACTATTGTCCAGTGGAGGAACATTCTACTGTGAATAATTATTTTTGTGTTTTTTGAATGAAAATGGTTTTTTATATTATTATTAAACTTAAATATGGAATTAAAAGTAAAAAAATATAGTTAATAATTTAGTACTTGTATTTGGTGTGGATGTTGATTGCGTTGGATTTTTTTTTAGCAAGATAAAATAATACAATAGGGTCATTCTTTTATTATTTTTCTAACCCCTTACCATTATTAGTAGAATTCATCACATCAAATTAAAGCGAGTAGCCATAGAATTCCTAGGAATTGATAGGAAATGTTTGTATGGTTGTAAAATTGTGAAAATTACATATAATTGGTGTATATATAGTCAGACGACTGCAAGATACAACCACATTGAATTTTCATGTGGTGAGCTATTGTGTGGAATTAACATATGTTTCAAATAACTATGGATCAATTGTATACACACTATTGTTATGTAGATGGATGGCTATTATGTAAATGGATGGGAATGAAATAGACATCTACGAGATTTACCTTTGGTCTTAGAACACCTTGGGGCTCAGAGTCTTATATCGTATAGATTTTGGTGATTGTGTCTATTTTGAGTTTCCAAGTAGTGGTGATATACATTCATATCAATGTAATTTATTTTAAATTATAGGTGAGTTTACTGGGAATGGTAACTTACATCCTAATAATTTAAGCAAAATGGTGATGCATACTACTCCTCTAAATTTCTAAATGTTAAGTTGAAAAACCAAAATATTTTTGAATTAAGGAGAATTCACCTTTAAAATTTTCCTTGAATCTTGGTAAGACATTATATATCAATGAGTTCACCATATTGTAAACTTTGTTGGAAAAATATAGGATTTTGTATACTTTTGATCACAATCTTTCCAATCTAAATTGAGGGGGATTTTGTTCCCAAAAGCATTTAGAAATCCTTTGAATTAGTGAAACCCCATATTAAGTGGGTTGGGATGGTTTCAAAACTAGACTTTATTTCAATGGTTGAATTTTATGGTTGTTCTATATTATGACATCATATAACATTTTTATTTTTGAAATGCTTGGTATAAAAGCAAGGGAATTACTTCTATATGAGAACTTATCACCTCCTAAGATAGGATCCCATGGACTAATTGATAGAGGAAGTGTTAGCTCATAGCTTCCGACATACCTTATATCATTTATATTAGATATATTTTACCATATTTCATGCTTCATAAGCTTAAGCTTTAATCACATTTGTCTTGGTGGAAGGATTGATGATTGAACTATGATATTTCATTTTTAAACACTCTCTTAGGCACATATACATTCCAACAATGGATTCTCCACTCCTCCTTGTCAATGAATGGGTTGTAGCCTACCATTGCCTATAAATTGTTTGATTTTCCCATCGTAGTGGTATTCTTTAGTGCATGGAAGTGTTAATATTTTTTCTCCCTTACCACTTGTGTGGAGAATTATTTTTTCATTCGCTCCTCCTAGTGACACTCTTGATGGGAATGGGCATGTGGACCCTGATTCTCATTCATATGAGCATCCTTCTTGGTTTCTCTAAAAAATGATCATCCTCCATTTCCCCATGGTGTTACAACTACATGCGATTGATGTTTCACACTCAATGTTATGAGTTCTAGTGATTTTTTTACCCATATTTTTTGGAAATTTGTGTAGTTGTGTGTCTTCTAGTGTTTATTTGATTTCCCCACCACGTATACCAACTGAATTCCTTTTTTCGTAACTTATTATTTTATGAAAATAATATTTATATCAATCGGTTCTAATAAAAATATCAACAAAAAGCTAGAATTAAAATTCACACTAAAAAAGATAAAAACCATAAGTATTAAGATATAAGTTATTACAAAACTTATATATATTAAATTATTTTCAATCCTTCAAAAATAATTAAGACTTAGAATGTTTCTAAATATGAACATTGCATATTTAAAGTGTTTTATGTCAAAATTAGAACATACCACCTAGATAAGCACTTCATACTAAAATAAATGAAATTGCTTACAACCATTGTTCAAGTTTACTCCCCTTCTTACCACATTCAAACCTATATATTTAATTTCTTCATATACCATATTTATTGTTTTCTTCACATTTACATAAATGCATCAAATTTCAACAAAATTATTTTAAGGGATGTGCAATTATATTGTATTAACATTCAGTACATAACATGATCTTCAATAACATTATTTATTAGAACATGTCAATATATTATCATTAAATTTTAAAAATACAATATAGTTATGATAAAAGGGGCATCTCGTAGGAATGCACGACTTGGTCTTCACACCAATAACACAACTCAAACAATACAAATAGTACCAAAAGTGGTCGTTACATATCAATGGTGTCCGGTAAACACATTAAAAGGATTTTTTTTTTAAATCATACACATTAATAATAAACAATAAGGGGATGTGATAGATAGTCCTTTAGAGGAAGGGTGCCAAAAATAAAGATTTTTGACAAACGAAGATCTAGGTTGGAGCAAGCATCTTTAGCTTGAGAATTATCTTACATAGTTAAAGGCACCATGATATCTCATCCAAGTGGTAGAGTTCCAAATAACTCAACACCTTTATGTTTTGGTGGTAACCACCATGAAGGTCAAAAAAATAGATTTGTGATAGGTAAGTGGTATTTAATCTTCCTACTGAGATAGTGGAGTTAAAAAACAAACAGGTAAAGAGAACTAGTTGTAGGAGTGGCTTCACCTACACATGGTATTAGGAGGCAAAGAGCCTAGTTGAAGTAGATCTATTAATAAAAATATCATGCTGAAAGGAGAACTCCCCTGATGATTTAATAGCTCCTACAAATGTTATAATTCTAATTCCACTTTCTTATCTTATGCTAATGTTTACACCTTCTAGTTATATTTCTAGACTTTTATTCTACAACAAACTAAAAAGGATGTAAGGGTTAGCAACAAGTGGATTATCCTAATCTAATTAACTTCCAACATCAATTATACATGACCAGAATAACACATTCAACTTGAAATTAATTATTTTATTGATAAAGGATACGAAACTAGTTCAAAATATGAGGGAAGAGATGGACTTATCTATTCAAGATGATTCAGGGGTTATCTAGGTGTGCAAGGAAATGGACCATGAATATTTGAGCTATGGATTATTAAAGGAAGATTATAGAATTGTAAAATGAGTAGGTTCAGGACCGTATGTATTTTTTATAGCCTAGGAAGGAGTTGTATGGTCTAGTATATAAACTATACAATTTTGTACCCTAAGAAAATATTGGTTTATAACTTCATGTGTTCTTTTTTGTCAGGAAATAGTGCTTATTGTGTGTTGTTATTTCATGAAAAACCTTGAAATGAACTATGACGACCTACAAAAAATTAGAATCCTTAGTAGCCTACATAAACCTTCATTAAAGCATTGACAAATAAAAGGAAATAATCATATGTGTGCATTTGAATTTGGACAACGATTATCATTCAAAATCCCAGTTGTTAAGCCAATCCATGTGTTACATTATATATCCTTATTATGGAAATAAATCTTCATGTAGCTCTCCTCGGTACTTGTACAAGCATGTATAGTTAACCAACTCCCTAGGGATGCCCCCATGTCCCTTGACACCAAGATAGTGGAACAACTACATAATATATAATGTATATATCATAGTAGTAGTGAGATATGGTGTGCCTTAGCTATGTGACCTAATACTTGTGTTGATTGAAACCCTAATGCAATTCTTTGAGTGAATTTTCTCTTATTAGAACATGGCTCTGTGATCTTTACATGTTTTTATATGGATGAATGTTGGAGTCTAGTAGTCTTATTTCCCTATGCGTGTGTTGATCCTATATCAATTACACATAAGTTCCTCCACCAACGCGGTGGCACATCATGCCTTAGAGAACAAAGGGGAACTCAACCAAAGTGTGAGAGGTCTCTAGGTCTCATCAAGGTTATAAAGGGTGAAGTGAATTGTCATTTTAGTTAATAGGATTATATTCCTAGTTTATTAACATATAACACAACCCTATATAGACCAAACGCAATGCTCATATATTAAGTGATGCAAAATTACAAGTTTTATCCATCAAGTAGAAATATCTGAGTACAAGTGACTCATACATCACTCATATATCTCTGCATGTTCTTTCCCATAAAACTACTTACATTCTAGACCCTCCATGTGTATTTATACTAGTGGCGACTTTCCCTTCACTAGTATTACAAGAACTAATAATAGTCCTCGAATTTACAATTATAGTTAACTAATACATTCAGATAATGGAAATTATTAGCTGCTCACCCCCTTAACCCTTTTCTACATGTTGATCCTCTTTACAACATGATTCTTAGCCTTATCCTTACCCAACATCCTACAAGCTCCACGCAATTTTCAATAACCAAATCTTTAGTCTATTTTTGCATTTGTGTCTATTTTTAATCCTTTGATTCTCTACATGTCATTTCCCTAATCTTATACATTTTTCATGATCTTATTTTTGGATATTGTCCCTTCTTGTGTTTACACTTTCTACCTTCTCATGTGTAGTTACCTTTGAGCACTCCTCTTCTCATATTCTACACATTCCTTGTGAAATTCCCATGCACGCCTCTAATATTAATGGGTCATGAATAAATAATAAAGTCCTTAAGGACTTGAGTAAATAATGTAAAACTTGGTTCCAACATTACCATAGAATAAATTGGTTGTCCTTCCTTGGGAAACATGTTATTGGATTTCTTTAAAAATTTATGGAAATTCTTCCTTTAGTATATAATCATGTGCTTGCTAGTTATTGGTTGCTTCAAGAATAATTTGATTTATACTATACAACTATGGCACTATCTGGTTAAAAATTATGGCACCTTTTACCCCTATTGTAATAGTCATGTGCAACCCCATTTCTAGGAAGATTTGAAGGCTCAATTAATCAATCAATCAACATCATATGTATATTACAAAATTTTACACATATATAGAACGCATTAAACTTACTTTATAAACCAATCTCGCTAATCTAGGATGGTTATTCTAACAACCAAGATTCTCTCCAAACAACTAACCACACCCTAATATCTCTCACACCGAATTTTCACTCACTTAAATTACTACATGAGTGTTAAACACATATAATATTTTTTATTAGATAGGGTGAAAAACAGGGATGGTCTCCCAGAGGCCAGCTACAAAGAGATCACATCATGACAGCACAAAAGAGAGACAAAAAATGAATAGGACCTATGAAGTTAAACAGGCTTAACTCTAGAGAGAAAAACAGGTCCAGAAAAAAACTAACAATAGAGAACTAAACCGTTAACAAAATGGAATAGAGATAATTCCCTGAAATTTCGTAAATAGTTTAGGCAAATGGCTCTTAGATATCCTTACAATTATTGGGGGGTTTAACCTCCCTGGTCTCAACCATCCTGTTGGGCTTAGTTTTTCAGCTTCTTCTAGCTGGGCTCTTCGATGTCATATCCCTCAGAATTCTCCTCAGTCTCATCCTCATCCTACTCCTCTTCATCAAAACTAGAATACTTCCTTTTCTGTTTCTCTTTGTCCACTACTTCTAGCTAAGTACCCAAATCCCAAACCATTTTTTCCATCTCCTTGAATTCCCCTCTAGTATTCTTCTGGGCCATACAAATTTTTTTGGTGGCTTCAATAATGTCATCCCTCACCACAAAGTTAGTCTCTTCCATGACCTAAACCACCATCTCCAAATATTGCATCTTGTTCTTGAACATCGCAAGGTCATGCTCGCCATCCAGAGGCACTTTATCCTTACCCTTCGAAGGACCAGCTTCATACTTTTCCATCCCTTCCACGTCCTTTCCCTCACCCATTTTCTTACTACCTAGATTTCCCTTGCGCATCTTGGAAAGACATTCTACCATGCTCCTCATCCTCAATTTGGGGCATAGGTTTGTCTAGGGTCAGTTTTCCATTTCTAAATAGGAGAAGAATGAGCCCCTCATGAATGGGGGAATCCACCTAGTCCTGTTGGAAATCCTACACCGAGGTGGTCAAAGACATAAATAAAAATAAGGGAATACTAAGTATTTTCTTGTATTTGAACATGTTTTGGAAAGACAAGTGGTGATTATATATCTTGCGGTATTTACCTTCTAGGGTAAGATACTTCATAATATGCATGAAGACCTCACTCCACACCCCAGGAATGTAAGACCGAGAAACATCGTCAGTGAAGAAAGGGACAGTTTCCTTTCCCACAAAAAATGTTTTTCTTTCTTTCTCCTTCTGATTCCTATCCTTGAAAATTTTTAGACCTTCCATATCCATACCGGTTATACAAGAAATGTCCTCCTCCTACGTCTCATTTTTCATTCAATGGATCACCTCCTTCCCATCTTTCCATGCCCTCCCAAACTCATTTTTAGCGAGGGATCATGCCCTTGGAGCCTAGTATTAAAGCTCCTAAAACCCCAATCTTTAATAGGTGCCACATATACTTGTCATCCACAATACTCCCATGATTTGACAGCTAAACTTTGGTTCTATCTCCTCCCATGGTGGCAAAAATTTTACCGCAATACTCAACATGTTGAAGCCTACAAATTTTGATGGTAGACTTACCTTTCCAAAAATATATAAAACCTGACTTGCTCTTGCAACTTTGGAAAATGAGCCCATTATTATCCCTCATGTGGCGTAAGGTGAAGTCATTATGATTTTTCATGATTTATAATATCATTAATGGACACAGGGATGACATCACCTTTATGTCAAACTTTGAAATAATTAATTTGAACTCCCTCATTCACAAATCTATCTGCACATGTGTTACCAAGACAAGGGGTATGAGTGATGATATAGGTATCAAAACTTTTAAGATGCTCTTTAATATCAAGAATAATATTACCAAGAGCCCAATTTTAAGAATTAGTCTTGTTGATTGAATTTATAATGAGAAGAGAGTCCACATCAATAAGAATGTGTTTAATTCCTTTTTCCTTAGCAATACTGACACCTCAGAGAAGAGCACAGGATTAAGCCACATTGTTGCTTCGAATCCCCAAAGGCTCTGCATAGGCCAGTATCCAATCCCCATTATGGTCACTGATAATGTCTCCTCCTCTTGTTAGACTAGGGTTACCTTTCGAAACCCCATAAAAATTAAGTTTGAGTTTCCCCTCTTCTAGTTTAGACCACTTAATGATAATGGATGGGAAGCTGACCTGAGGCAGATTGAAGGCAAACTGTTTGAGGACTTCTTCTTCTTTGCTAGAATAAGCCTTTAGTATTCACCTTTATAAGTATGGAATTTTCTTTAATAAAGGAGATCAAATAAGCATTGACCTTTCTGATGTTAGCTTTCTGATTTCTAAAGATGAGAGCATTCATTTCCTTCCATAAGCTCCAGATGAAATGGGGAAGGAGCATCTTCTAGGCTAATATAAGAAAGGGGAACCTGAAAGGACAATCCCATTGTAACTAACAATCCTCAATGGAATTAGGTAAGATCCATTACACTTTGAAAATATCCATCACCTTGGAAAACACCACTTAAGAGAAGGGGTGAGAGATGAGAAGGTGGTTAACACTCTCCTCCTCTTTATTGCAAATCACACACCTTTTAGGGAGGACCATCCCACGTTTCCTCAAGTTATCCATGATGAGGATTTTATTCTAAGTAGGTAGCCAAAAGAAGATGTTAACTTTAGGTAATAGGTCCTTCACCCAAACTTTACCCCAGTAGTCTTTCTGACTTGAGTTCTTGAAATTTAGGAGATATGTTGATTTGACAAAGAAATTTCTAGAATCTTCTTCCTTCCATATAATAGAGTCCTCATTCTATTGGAAAAAGGGAATATATAAAGTCTTTAAATTAGAATTGGCATTATCAAAAAAAAATTCACCAATGAAATTAGGAGGGGGGTTCACATTCTCCCAAGAGACATGACTATTAGAGGGGATCCAATAATCTCTAACCCAATCTTTTCCATTTTCTTCATAGAACTAGACCACAATTCTTCCAGGTTTTTCCTCCCCTAATAGTTTATCAGAAAGCCAAAAATCCCTCCAAAAATGAATTCTATTACCTTTCCCAATATTCCATTTAAAGCCCCTGCACAGAATCTCCCTGGAAGACATAAAACAATTCCAAAAGAAGGATCCCCTAAGGAGGTTGTCCTGTAAAAAGAAAGTCTCTATTCTACCAATCCCTTAATATTTCATTTTGTTGATATCAATCCAAAGACCTTATTCCTTTATCACTCTCCATCCATATTTAGCCACAAGTTCTTCACTCATGAGTCTCATATTCTTTAACCCCATCCTGCTAAAAGACTTATGCCTAGTCACTTTTTCCTAGGCCACAAGAGGGAATTTGAACTTCTCCTCCATGCTATCCCACAAGAACCTTTTATGATTTTTTTCCATAGCCTCCAAAATCCTGACCGAAAGCCTAAAAAGGGACATGACATAAACATGAACACCTTGAAGAGATCTTTGGAGCAATTGAGATTTTCTTTCTTGAGAAATGAGATTTCCCTTCCAAGTAGACAACTTATTGGTAACTCTTTCCAATAGGATGTTCTAGATGAAAGGGTCTGATTTTTTATGAATGAGGGGCATTCCAAAATAGAAATATGGAAAATTCTTTATCTTTCATCCAAAAATACAAGCTAGTATCACTTGTAATTTCTCTTCCACATTAATGAAGAAAATAGCACTTTTATGAAAGTTGACAAGATGACTAAAGACCTCCTCATACTCATTCAGAACATATTTGAAGATAGAGGCATCCTTAATAGAAGCTTTCCCCATCAATAAATTTTCCTCAAAAAATTGGTTGAGGCAAGTTGGCTGAAGACCATTTGAAATTTTAAGACCTTGTAAGCGGTTTAGGTAAACTACTTGGTTACAAAGTATACATAAAGTCTCCACCAAAATAGTGTAAAGGAAAGGGGAGAGGGGGTCTCCCTATCTGAGTCCTCTACCAACTTGAAAGGAACCTTCTAGTTTACCATTGACAATAACAGAGAAAATGGTAGAAGAAATGCAGACCATAACCATGTTAATAAAAAAAGCATCAAAACCCACCTTGGCCAAAATGGCACAGAGAAGGGCCCACGAAACTCTGTCATATGCTTTATGCATATCCAACTTGAAAACATATCAGATCTTCCCAATATTTTGACATAATGAATGGCCTCTTGGATGACCACAATGTTATCTAGAATTTGTCTACCAGGAATGAAGGCCCCCTTGAGTCGGAGAGATGAAATTGACTAGAACTTTCCTAATCTTGAAATCAATAATTTAGGAAATCAATTTGTAGCTAGTGTTGCATAGACTAATGGGTCTAAAATATTTCATGTCCTTGGCCCCTATCATCTTGGGAATACAAAACAGGAAGGTGTTTTTCATTTGTTTAAGGAGATGGCCATTATTGAAGAAGGTTTGGATCATCTCGATCACATCGTTCTTAACCACTTCCCAGAACTTTTGGAAAAAAAGGTCGGGAACCCATCTGGTCCAAGGGATTTATCTGGTTCCATATCAAAAACAACATATATGATCTCTTCCTCACTCGGAATGAGTAGAATTTCTCTATTATCCTGCTGCAAGATAAAATTATAGAAGATCCCTAAAGCATTATCCCAATAGGTTCTATTTGGGTCTAACCCAGGGAGGAAGAGGTCCTTGAAATAATTGATAATATATTCATTGATTTCTTATTCATCATCAGTAAGTGTACCATCATTTTTCCTAATTTCCTTTATCTTGAGATGATTAGTCCTAGAGGTAGCATAGAAATGAAAAAAATTGGTCTATCTATCACCCTCCTTTAGCCATTTAACTCTAGATTTTTACTTCCAATATATTTCCTCCTTAGCCAATATGTCATGATATTTAATGAGGAGAGCTTGCTATTGACTTTTAAGTGTTTGGTTGAGCCCATCTTCTTCCATCAACTCCTCAATAGTCCTTAAATATTCCTCTATTCTGCTTTTAGTCTGAAAGATGTTCCCAAAGATCTGCTTATTCCTGATTTTCAGATTTTTTTTAACATGTTTCATCTTGAAACTTAATTTAAACGTTGGAACACCATGGACCATAACTCCCCACCACTCCAAAATTCTATTGAGGATATCAGGGTGTTGGAGCTACATTGTTTCAAATCAAAATGGTTTAGATTTTTTAGGGATAGCCATACCAAACTTGAGGATGATTGGGTTATGGTCATATCCAATTCTAGGCAGGGTGGACAGGAAGTAGAGTTGATTAAGCATGCAAGTATGACTCACCAAAAATCTATCCAATCTGATTTGTATGAGATATTGTCTAGTTCTTATGTTAGCCTAATTGAATTTGGAACCTCCAAGCTCCAGATCAAAAAGATCATTGTTCACCATAAAATTAGCCAAATCTTCCATACTATCCATATAGGAAATGGACCCTCCTTTTTTTCCCCAGGGGAAAGAGGGGTGTTGAAATATCCCCCAACAATCCAATCACAATCTTTAAATAGAAGCCTCCCCCTTGTGAGTTCTCCCCAAAGATTCCTTCTTCCAACAATAGAGTTGAAGGCATAGATATCAGACACAATCCAACATTTGTGTGAAACTAAATCAGTGAAGCACATGGACAGATGGTTGGCCGAAGATAGAAGCACCATACCTTTAACCATGGGAGGATTCCATAGGGTGGAAATTCCTCCTGAATCTCCGTCCGAGCTTACCCCAGCCCAAAGTCCATCTTTCCATATCACCGTACTAACTTCTTTGAATCTTTTGGTACTCATTTTAGTTTCTTGGATCATCAAAATATCAGGTTTGTATCTTTTCCTAAAATCCTTCATAATTTTTTGCTTTTTGGGGTTATTCAATCCCCTTATATTCCTTGATAGTAATATCATTTATCCACATATAATATTAAGTTATTTATATAAACTTAATATTATCTTATATTATTATTTTCCACACACACACACACAATATATATACCCATGTTAGGACTAATTCCAAACATTTCCCCCTTAGTTATAACATGGGGTGAAGAACATATTGGAGCCACATAGCGAAGGTTGGCTTTGGTTGTTCGTTTCCTCCATATTTTGGGTTGTCGCTAATGGTTTAAGGTTACCCCATTTTTGAAATCCCCCCCCCCCAACCCCCCTCCCCCCACTTAATTGAAAAACCACAGATGTCGGTTTCGACTGATAATGCATCCAGGTAAAAAGATATCCCATATAATATATTTTTTTGCGAAAATCCTACCTACCCCCCTTTTACGAAAAAAATAGATATTCCCCCCCCCCCTCCCCCTACAATGTTTTCCTTAAAAAAGGAAAACATAATCTCCTTTTATAAATATTTTCTAAAATATATACATTCCCCCCATTTTTCGAAACAATTTGATCCTTTTCTAATCACCTTGATAGATCAGCCTGCATATCATTGGAAATTTTTATTTTTATAGTTTAAAATTGTTGGCTTTAAATATTAAACCAATATAAAAGTTTTACGAATAAAATATTTAACTGATTAGGGTTATCATTGACTTTGCTAAAAGAGAGGGGTCCTTATATTCCAGGATATATCCAAATCATGTAATCCCGAGAGTGTAATTTTATTGCTGAGGAGACAATTTACAAGTAACAAGGATGTAGTATATAAAACGGCCAACTAGGTATTTACAGAGTTGACCATCACATTCAATTCATTCCTAGGGGAAAAAAATGTTGAGAAATATGAATAATTTCATTCTGCACTGTAATAAACCTTCATCTCTTGAATCAGGGAAATTTTGTGAAGCCTTAAATAGCATGACTCCAATCCATCGTACACGACAATGCATATTTATTTCCGACAGTTGTCATGGATCTAAGTTCAGATTAAGGATAAGCCTACAGCTTGCATTATGTTTGCTATTTTTGACCTTCATTTGTTTCATCTTTTAGCAATTAAGTTGTAAGCTTTATCAGGGCCCCAAATCCATCCATATGCATTACACATTCTTTCTAAAGGCCAATGAAAAATGAAGAATATAACAAGTCACAAAGACAATTCATTTTTTCAAGAATCTTTTAGGTTGCATTGACACTCGATTATCATTCCCTTGTTGGTCTTCTTGCACCACCCTATCTCCTCTTGCCAAGGATTATTGCCATGCATCCCTGGGTTTCTCATAAGAAGATCCAAAATCCCCAAATTACCCCTTAAACTTCTGGTCAACGTTTGAGAGATGAGGGATCGAAAACTTTGACTACTTCAGTGATACACTAGGGACTACTGAAATTCTTGTTAGCTCAATGGCGATGAAGATGGAGAATCCATTTGAGGAGGTTATTGATCGTGTTGTTTCAAAGGAGAATGATCATAGAGTTGTTAATATGTCAATCCAGTACTGTAGGGAGCGAATCCAAAAACGCAAGCAAAGATTTAAAAATATGAGCCCTCCACAAATGCAAATTCTTCAAACCGTTTAGAAATCTACAAAAATTAAATACATAGGAGACAACATAAAATCAGAAGCTATATATATATATATATATATATATATATATATATATATATATATATATTAATTCTCTAATTTTTTAGTATGCATACTAAGAATAAGATGGAGTGAAAATTTTGTGAATAGAAGGTGAACAAGATGGAAAGGAGAGAGTAAATGCAGGTGAATGGTGGTCCACTAATGTATGCACGTGGTCTTCACTGCACTTTGTGGATAACATGCAAGCAGGGGTGAACAAATAAATCAACAGTTTCACGTGTTATGCACTACAACTCTTGCATGATTTGTTTTGATGCAATAAACAAATGCATGGAAGGAAAAAGAGAGGGCCCATAAGGTTCCTGCTCTGATACCCACATGAAAATGTAACCCCCATTTCTAGGAAGATCCAAATGCTCAATTAATCAATCAATCAACATCATATGTCTATTAAAAAATCTTACACATATATAGAACTCACTAAACTTACTGTACAAACCAATCTTTCTAATCTAGAATGGTTGTTCTAACAACCAAGATTCTCTCCAAACAATTAACCACACCCTAAAATCTCTCACACCCCAATTTTCACTCACTTGAATTCCTATGTGAGTGTTATTCACATATAATATTAAGTTATTTATAAAAACTTAATATTATCTTATATTATTATTTTCCACACACACAATATACCCATGTTAGGACTAATTCGTAACAATGTGCATGTGATAAATATTCTAGTTAATCTCTTTTCTTGTTACCTGGAGCTCTGTTTTATCTTGATTGGTGAGATTTTGTTGTTATGTTAATTTTGCTTCACCTTTTCCATTTTCATGGTGACATCTTCATTAAGTTTCTCATACTCCTCCATGAGTGCATTCTTTTAGCCGTATCAAGATATTTGTCTTCCATCTAAAATTCCATCTCAGCTAGCTTGTTAACCATCTCCTTGATTCATGTGCTTATGATCCTTGGCTGCATATAGAGTCCTTTTAGTAATTTATCTCCCTTTTCTACATTGTCCTCTAGTAGTCTAGTGCTCTCCTTGCATTTCTACAACTTCTTGGCGTAAATGACATAGATATTTTCACTTTCTCCCCCTTGTATTTTGGCTCTTTCTCTCTCCTTATCCATTTCTTTGAACAAAAAAATCACAAATTACTCGAGATCATTTATTGTTTCACCTGGTATGGTATTATTTTTTTATAATCTTAGGCTCATTATGCACTATTTTATCCTTCATGGTCTCTTCCTTCAACTCTACACCCACATATTTTTCTAGGAGACTTTTATTTTCATGTTGAACTTTGCACAACTATCACTTTGTCTCCCTTAGCTCCTCCTCCAACTTCCTTTCCTAAGCCCTATATATTGTTTCTTCATTATTATTTTATAATTTTGTTGTAATAATTCCCCACTACTTTTCGGAAATACCTCCCTCACTTGAATCTCATACATGTTATAAGCTATGGTGAGGAGAACATGATCCCCCTCCTTGGTCGAAAAAAGTTTGGATGTTATCGTTTGGTAGCTCAATGAGTGGATCTTTAGTACATGCATCCAATGAAAATTAAAAAAACCTTTTTTCAAAAACTTTATGGCCATGGCATTCTTAATATAATCCCATTAGAACAATTCTTTCACATTTTTCCCAAGTTGATACTCCACACACATCAACCTCTTTTCCATATTTTGGTAAAGTTTTTTATCCACCTCTTTTTCCCTCTATGCCAACCTCTTGTTCATGTACTGGTCTCTTTCCCATACTTGAATGGGTTTTTCCCAACTTGACTTCACTTCTGCAGCCACCCTCTTTTCTCATGACTTCTCCTATATCTTTCACTCCGTTCATCCTCCTATGGACTATCTTCAATCTTTATCACCTTCATGGGTGACTTATGAGAAGATGTTGTTTATCTGCCAAGGCTTGGTTTCTCCATATGTTCACTTGGCCCAACCCCAGAGATATCCTAAAATAGAGAGTGCTACATTGGGACCTTGACATTTTTCCCTTCTTAGCTAAGGCCTATTGTGGATTTGGCAATACTAGGTTTCCCTAGATCTTATTGCCCATCTACTTTTTTGTTCAAGGGTTGGCCCTTACCTTCGATTCAATATTCTTTTCTTCTTAGGTTGACCCATTTGCATGCATGTACTTTCTTTCTCTTATTGTACTCATTAAACTCACTCTATTTCTCCCATGCAATTTTCCTTGTGCACTTAGGCATAAAAATATCCTCATCTGGTTCTTTATCGTGTGCATCTTCATTGGTATCCCCTTTTCTTGGGATGTAATAGACGAATAGTTTCTACACTGTGTTTTTCACAACAATGGTCTCTCAGTGAGTAAGCTTGCAGATACCTACCACTTGCTTCTCCTAGTATACTTCCATGACTTCCATGTCTTCCATGTCAGGGTACTTATAAGTGGTGTGGATTGTATGTATATCTTCATCTATTATTTTTGCATAAATGTTAAATTTATTGGCTTCTTTAATCTGTTTGATGGATCGCTAAAAAATCATATGGTTAACTTAGCCCATGGGGACAAAGTTTCATTAATATTATTTAACCATGCCACTAAATAATACATAGCCACCATAAACTCTACTTCTTTTTCTATCTCTTTTGATAATTGGCACGGTATCCACCAATCTTGTTTAAATACTTCACACAATTTTCTTCAACCTATTCGTGAATCTTTCCTTGTACACATTATTTAGTGTTGTGAGTGCCATAAATTTCTTATACATTATTGATAGTAATGGATACTCTTGTGGGAATATTCATTTTAGGTATCGATACCCTTATGGGATTCTAATTTCATCAAAAAATATTAGAAGTAATATCGCACCTAAACGAAACTTGATTCCTTATTTTTCATGGAAATTTTGGATTCTTTTGATATACTCTACGTGATAAATTGATAGAAGTTAAAAACTATCCCATGTGTTACCTATGCACAATACTTAAGAACCTTTTATTGATCTTCATCCACCTTTTAGCCCCTGTTAGTTTGGTAATAATTAATTTCATAGAAACTCTTGTCCCAGGGTCTTTAAGTTCATCAATGGACATAAACTTCCCTCTTAATTTGTATTTCAAGTTGTCTCCAATGTTATCAATTGTTCCATTATATTCTAGGGCTTGAGCTAAATATTCCCCTTGATTATTTAGCCATGTTTCTCTACTGATTAGGTGGACCGATAGTTTCATGTTCCTTCTCACAAAATAGAGATAACCTTCCCTAACATGCAAGATAAGGTATTAATATAATTCAATTGGTTTGTTAAATAAGCTAAATTTGATTAAATGTAATACTCATGTCTTTTCCAACATTTGTATGACAATATTATCATAGATTTAATTCCCTTGGTTGTTATTATGTCTTATAGGATGTACCATTTATTTTTTAATAATTACATCAAGCCCATACACGAGATGGTTGCAGTATGATATTTTTTGTTTAAGTCACATTGTTATGTCACTGTCTAATCCTTTCCACCTCCTTAGGGGTATTGCATTTCAAAACTGAGGGTTAATGCATTGGAGCTTTAATCTTTCTCCTTTTTGGATCCTTCCTTTTTTTCCTTCTTAGGTGCTGAGGAAATTGGGCCTATGATTTTTTGTCCTTACTTCTTCCATAATGTCACGCACCTAAAATTTCACACCCAAAAACTAGCTAATTTTTTTATTATGTTTGCAATATGATACTAGAAACAAATAATTTATTGCTTTATGCATCGTTGTGATATAGAAAGGATTGTGTCTCAACTTTCACAAGGGCCTTGCTAATCTCCTTTGTATCATTCCAATTTTATTAGATGTCTCCAAAGTGACTAATACATTATATGTCGTGTTACAAGGCTTAAGCATGTGTGTTTCCATTATATTGTATTATTGTGTTCGTCACATGATTGATGTTATGCTAGAACCATTATGTTACATTAACTATATTATATACTACCACATGATATTATGTAGTATAATATAATATAACCATCATATTAATTTAGTATGTTATAATGTTATTATTATCATACTAATATAATGTTACATAATACTATATGTTAAACATTATGGTGTAATATCAATGATATAAACCCTATAACATTTATCGGGGTTTATAACATTGCCACAATGCATCTCATATAATAGGTTTTAATCACTGCATAATATCATCATATTATATCAATAACAATATTATTTTATTTAGTATAATATTATAGTAATGTAACCATCTAATTAGTATCATTATATTATTACATATATATTGTATCATGCCTTTTATTTAATACATTGTGTGTGTGTGTGTGTGTGTGTGTGTGTGTGTCTGTGTGTGTGTGTGTGTGTGTGTGTGTGTGTGTGTGTGTGTGTGTGTGTTGTATTACCTATGCTACCCATTATATAACATCATAGAATATATATGAGCCCATCATTTATCTATTATATTACTAATACTATATACCTATAAATTTTAACCCCCATTTATCCCTTATGGTATTACAACTACTTTAAATGTTACGCTTCCTTGCATTTACTAGACTAGAGCATTATCAATGTTATAACATAGTGATGATATTACCACACTACCATACTATTGTGTGTGTGTGTGTGTGTGTGTGTGTGTGTGTGTGTGTGTGTGTGTGTGTGTGTGTGTGTGTGTGTGTGTGTGTGTGTGTGTGTGTGTGTGTGTGTGTGTGTGTGTGTGTGTGTGTGTGTGTGTGTAAAAGTTATAAATTATATAAACTATTTTCCATATGGTATGTTAAAAATATATAAAGGGATGTTGGGTGCTTTGTTAGGGTTTGAATGTTATGCTTGAGTCTGCGGCATTGTACTACCTATCACACCACCTTTCTCGATTAAGGTAGTGACATTTATTTAGTCAGTTTATTTCTCTTAATTAATTTTTTATCCCTTTAGGTCGGTGGTACTTTCCTATTTTAATGGCATTTGCCATTACTTCTACATTTATTGATGTAGGTGTAGGTGGCGAGAGGTCAAATGACCATGCCTCTGATAAAGAAATGAGCTCACAAGTTTGTCTCAAAGTTTTATGACGAGGTAATGACCCTCCTCTTACCTAATCCTTATGTTGTTTTAGATTTACCTCAATTTGAAAAGACTTTCTTTTGGATTGAATCTTTCACTTTGGTTACATACTTTTTTGGCCATGTGCCCCCGAAGAGTATTCTCAAATAGTGGGTTCACAACCAATGGCAAGTCCTATGCTTTCAAAATTGAGGGATTTCAAAATATTACTAAGGGTTTCTTCATGTTTCCCTTCTCACAGTATTAAACATTGCAAGGCCATTGTGAACCATGACCCCTGGTTTATTAGTAACACTTTGGTCATTGTTTCCCCTTAGATGCATGACTTTCAGGTCTTCGAACATGCTAAGCTTAAATTTCATGTCTGGGTGGAGTTTCCTAGTCTACCTTTTTCCCTATGGATTTTTTTTCAAAGACCTAGTAAAACCCCTTGGGCCTTTCTGTTTTCCATGAATCAAAAAAGTTTTATATAGTCCGCCTCAGCAATGTTGGATCTGTGTGGAAGATGACCTAACCAAAGACCTCAAGGAAACCATTGATATCCAAGTGGGTGAAATTCATTTCTCTTAGTGAGTCATCTACATCAATCTTCCTAATAATTGTCTTTCTCTGTCAATAAGCCAACCATATGATTCATGAATTCCTCGCTAATGGCTTCATCGGCCCCGTTTTTCAATGAAAAGAAAACTACTAACCCTAAATTATCCTCCTCCTCTAGTGAGGGTTATGACTGTGGTTACCAATAATAAAAATCTTAAACCCCAGCCATCTATGTATTGATCCTGTTGGAGGTTCATACCTCAGCCCCAGACCACCACGAATACCAAACAGCCAGTTGCCCCTCATCTAGTTCATCATTCCCCGCTTATGTCGTCAATAATTGCACCAATTCCTATAATTTCACAACTTCGTTCTTAGGTGAATCTTGACATCTATGATAATAATTATATGTGCACACGTATTCTCATATCCCCTCTCCCCCATAGAGATGATAAGTATGTCTCGCTGCAGAGGAATCCTTTTCAGATAAGAGATTATGTTCATTTTTCAAAGATATTTTTTCATCTATTTATGCAAATTTTCACCATCTTTGGGGGAGCTCGAGGAAGGAATCTAGCATTAAACTTGATGATTCTCAATGATTGTATTCTCTTTAATGTTTCATGGTCTTACTGAAACCAACTTGTTAATACATAGTTAGGGATGGTTTTCAAAATTTTGGTTACATTCATGTTCTCTTTCTGTAGGAGGTTAAACTTGATGTCATTCTTCTTCAGTCTATTTCTCATACTATTTGCTCGAGTGCCATTTGTCATCATTCCAATCATGATCCTAGGAAAGGAGGCATACTTACTCTTCTCTCTCCTTCTCTGTAACATTCAATTATTTTTTAGGGTTCTTAACCCTCACATTGGGTTGTGTGGTCCTTATTTGATCTGCATAATCAGATTTTCAGTATTGCTAATATTTATGCTTCCAATTATGTTTTTTAATGATTTTTACTCTGGTGGTGGCTTGCTGATGAGCTACATGATACACATAAGATCATGTGTGGGGATTTTAACATGGTGGAGTATGTTTATGATAAAGTTGGGTGTCCTTACTCCGTAGTGGTGTATGAGTGAGTGAGAAGCATGGTTTTACATGTGTAAAAAGTTTGGAATATTTTATCTTAATCACTATTTTTGGCATACCTCAGATGTACCTTGGTTCACCTAGTCCAACCTCCAACAAGGTGATGGCAGAGTTGTCAAAATACTTTATCATACTTTCCTTTTGGATCAAGGGATTTTTATTTCTCCACCAATTATGGCCAGCCAGTTTATGTTTGGGAAGGGAATTTTCTCTCAAATCATCTACCTATTTTTTCAAAATTTTGTGGCATCCAGCTCCTATAAAACATAGAAACTCCCAATTCTACCTTAAAATTACTCACCTGTAGCATAAGAGAACTATGGAGCACATCTTGCACATTCAGAACCTAGTTTTTCTCCCATCTAGTCCATTTGGGTGGAGTTTTTTGTGGCAGGATGCTATTATTAGAGTTATGTCCTTTCTCCATTTGTATGGGAAAAAACCTACATTATTCAGATGAAGGGTGCATAAGGCCTCTTCCCAGGAATAAGTCAGAAGTTCCAAAGATCTTGATTGCTTTCCCTTCAATATCCATCTTCAGATCAAGGTGACACAATGGTGAAAAAAGCTTGGGATGAAAGAGGTTTATCAGGCCCGCAGGGCATAAATTAGAGCTTGGTTGTGTTGGCTCAAGATTGGTGACCAAGTTACCAAATAACTATTTGATTTCCTTCAACCTCGCCATTCCTCTAGGTAAATCTAGGCATTCAGGGTTGTTTTTGGTCATATCATTGACCTCCTAAGTTGTTCTGCAGTTCTTTTTTCATCATTACCATGATGTATTTGTTATGTAACCATACACTCCAGAGAAGGATACCACCTTGTTACACTACCTACGGACAGTTCCTTGTAAGTTTTCTGAGACTTAGAAAGTTACATGTGATCATCCATTTTCTTTTGAATACCTTAAGGAAGTTTTCATACAAATGAAAATAGACAAAGCTCTTGGTATTTATGGCTTTCCATGTGATTTTTATCTCATGTTATGGGATATTGTTTTTCCTGACCTTCATCATGTTCATTGTGAAGCTATGGACAAAAAATATCTTGGGCCTTTGATAAATCAAGGTAATATTAATTTTATCCCCAAGTTTGGAGATCTTGGACTCATCAACATTTGGATACCGATCACTATATTCAATGTGTCATACAAGATCATTGCCAGGGCCTTATCCCTCTAGATGTTTAATATTTTACCTCTTATTGTGCATAGTAAGAAAACTAGATTCATTAAGAGCAGATTCATTCTAGACAACATCATCGTTGGTTGGGAAGGCATAAAGTGGGCCTGATTACCTGATCAAAAGGATCTCTTCATCAAATTTAATTGTTTGAAATTTTATGATAGGATTGAATGACCTTTCATTATTTCCATGTTACAAAGTATTGGCTTCAGCCCTATGTTCATCTGATTTGTCAATGTGTTATTCCAGGATGCTAATGATAGGCTTACCATTAATGGAGTTTACTCTGACATGTTTGAGCTTCACAGGTCCATTGGGAAGGGAACTCCTTAGCTCCGACACTTTATGTGCATATTGCTAAGGGTTTCATCTATCTTCTTGCAAAGTATTCTTTGCAAGGGTTAGTTATGGGCATTTCTCTTCCTAATTCTGATCTACATCTTATTAATGGTCACATTGTTGATGAGTCTTTCTTAACTCTAATTGAGAATGAATAATCTATTACCAACACCTTATAGTTTTTTTATACTATTTGTTGGGCTTCGGGTTCTTCCATTTAATGGAAAACATCTTAATGTTATAGAAAATCCTATGGCTCCCATGCCTCCATAGATGGAAGGATTTGCTTGGAAGTGGATTCATCCAAGGGTTCAATTCAAGTTTTTGGGCATTCCTTTTACTTTCCATGCTACTCTTACTACTTTGCGGTATTATATTGTCCAACGAGTTGAGAAAAAAAATGCTTATTAAATTACCAAGCCCCTTTATCTTGCTAGTAAGTTTCATATTTTCTCTAAGGTGCTCACTACTACTCCTGTATTATTCTTTATATTGGATTCAGGCTCTAAGGATTCTTATGCTAAGTTGGAAAAAATTATTAGATATTTCTTGTGGGCTAACACTCATGGTCATAAATTTTTCCACATAGTGGCTTAGGACATTTGTTTCTCCCCTAAAGAAGTGGTTGGATTGAGGCTTATTGAAATTTGGTTACAATGTATTGCTCTTAGTTTTAAGTGGAATTTTAGGGTTTTAGAAGGATCTAAGGCCTAGAAAATATTACTTCATCATTACATCTATCAAGCTACTCCTTTTGGCAAGAAATCCTGGAGAAACTTGGGTCTACAAATCCTATTTCTCTCCCCTATTCTACTCAAAATTGGAGGAATTTTTTTTATGGAGAGTATCTAGAAGGCATATGAATTGGTGAAACCTCACCTGAAATGGGTGGGGGATGGTTTTTTAAAAAAACTATCTATCAACTCACACTCTTTATGGTGGTCTCCTGTTATCAATTTTCACAACGTTTCCTTTGTTATGGTCCCATGGATTATAAGCCTCCATATTTTTAAACATGGAATCAAACTACTTGGGGATATTTTTTATAAGGAAACCTATTCTTGGAAACCCTGGGTCCTTATCAAAGTGCAATTTAGACTTAACAATGGTTATAAAGAATATATACATGAAATATAGAAATCTGCACGTGAGGATATGCTTCACAACATTGGGGTTTCTTCGCTAGTTCATTAGTGGCATGATTAGCACTGGCCCATAATGGCTCCCTTCAGTTGGTACAAACCCCATCTTGGTTACCAACTTCTTACTCCTTCCCACATCCCATTCAAAAAATTGAACAAAACCTAGAATCTCAATTACCCACACAGGGTCTAGAAATGTATATTCAATAACATTTGGAAATATCTCTTAGAACCAAAAAAGGCTCATTTTCTCTGGTGTATTCTGTATTAGGGATTTCTAGTTGGAAAACATCTTCGACATCTTATGGTTGTGAATATTTTGTGTCCTTTTCAGTGTCCTAAGTCTCTTATGCATTTTTTCTGGTTTTCCCACTTGTCTCAGTCCTCCTGGAAATTTATTCACTCCCTCTTCCCACCTTTCTAACCCTGAGCCCTTCACCTAGATTTATTTTTTTACTAGGGTACTCAGCCTTGCTTCCTAGAAAATTAAACAAAAATAGGAAAATATTTTGTGCAGAATATTCTTTTAAAAATTTGGAAGGAGTAGAAATGAGACTATATTTTTAATCAAAATTCGACTTGGATCCTATAGTTTTCTATATATGCTAAAATTGGAATTATTTCTCATGTGGTTGTTTCAGATCCAAGTCCAAACAAAGAAATTCTACTTGGAGGTGGAACATCTACAGGATCTTCTTGTCCACTAGGAGTAGTTGCCCTCGTGCTCTTTTAGCCACTGGGTTGCATCTCCTCCAAATCATGATTCTTCATCATGGATAGATGGTCCCCACCTCCCCCCTTAGGCCTTGTTTTCATGGTCAAGGTGCCTAGTAAAGGCAGTGTGCCTAGGCTTGGCAATGCAGTTGCTCCACTCGTTGAGATGGACAAGTTGATGGTGTTTTCCAGCGGCTCAGTGGTGATGGCTTGGGGATGATTCTCCCCTGA
Organism: Taxus chinensis; assembly: GCA_019776745.2. Taxonomy (NCBI): domain Eukaryota; kingdom Viridiplantae; phylum Streptophyta; class Pinopsida; order Cupressales; family Taxaceae; genus Taxus; species Taxus chinensis. The sequence continues at coordinate 735,489,401 of CM034149.1, forward strand.
TCCTAGGATAGTGATGGCTTTGGCTAGGGGACTCCTTCCTCTAGCCACAATAGTGGCAGTGGCTCTAGGTGGCCTTCTTCTTCACCAAATTCTTGTTCAAGGAAAGGTGCCCCCATGATTAATTTCCACACTTATCTCTTGTGATTTCTCTAACCAAAGAGGATGATCTGGCCCGCGATCATGCTGATGGATGGAATCTTACGTCATCTTCTCCTGATCCCCTTATAATAGGTTAGGGTGCTTTGCGCAAGCCACCTTCTCCTCCTCCTCCTCCATCCACCATGTTCATCGTTGTTACTTAATTATATTCCATATGACTTGTCACTTATGTGACTTGTTCTTTGTTTGTTTCTATTTTGTATCCTGTGGCACATGTGTGCCTGGTTTGGTGTATTTGGGGTGTGACTTCTCCACCCAATTTTTTTATTGGGAACCATATGTACCTTTCTTGAGCATATTGGTATAAAAGTTTGTTTCAATATATATATATATATATATATATATATATATATATATATTGATTTACTATATTAAAATTTATTATGTATTTCCATGTATTAAATTTTATTATAAAATCTATTTATATAATATAAAAAACTATAACCCCAATCCTATATTTCCTACACATGAGGCTTCCTTAATATATAGTATAAAATTTAAAACTAACCTAAATAATACAAAATCCAAACTTAAACCTAAGTCCTTATTCCTATCCCTACACTAAAAGTCTATGCGTATGGTTTTTATCTTAGGGCCTACTTTTTTGTGTGTTTGTTTTGTTGTTTCCTTCTCCATGTATTTAACAACAAATAAAAATTGAGTGGGAAAAATAGACCCCTATCAAACAAACCCACCAACCGGGTTAAGCGCTATTCAAAACCCAACGCAAAACATGGATAGTGGCCCATCCTCTACGGCCTTTCAAAACTTTCACTTCCTTGCACAATAATACAAGAACTTTAATTGATATCCCAAGGCGTTAACCATGATGGAACCCAAGTTAACATGTAAATTTAATAGTAATTACATGGTTGCAATGATTGCAGGAGCTCTACAAGAACTGTGTTAGACATAACTCTAGATAATTTCCATCCTAAAATCAGTACCATTATGGTTTAAATCAGCCCAGTGTACAGAGATAAATCCACAACTCAAATATCTCCCCATTTTACTATATACAAATTGATAGATCTAAATATGTATCTGCAAATGAAGCAGGTTCCAATGTCTCTGCGAGAAAATTACTACCTGTTGTTGTTTTATTTGTAGTATGTAGAAGCAAAATAAGGTTGAGGATTAGGAGGCACTTCATTCAAGCATAATGTCTAGCTGAATTGATTTTTCTTCTTTTGTTTCTAAGCACTATGCTACACGCATTGTAACCTTTGTACCACCATTCTTACAATAAATGAGGGCTACCACTTCATTTTTCCTACTCTTTTATATTTTGTTTCAAGTAGTTATATTGATTGAGACATTGAAAGTGTTCTTTCCTCCTATCCCATTTACATCTCTGCAAGATTTGTATCTTTCACTCTTCCTTTGCGTGAAAACCTCTGTTTATCCATTCTCATGCCAATTTTTAATTTAATGAATTATATGCTTCTCAACTTTTTATTATTATTATTATTAAATATTATATATATATATATATATATATATATATATATATATATATATATAGATATAGAAATAAGACATATTAATATATATATTTAATATGTATTAAATATATATATATTCCTTATATAGATTTTAAATTCAAAAACTAAAACAATTGATTTATTATAATTATTATTTTTATAAATATATTTGAATTAAGGAAATTACTTAAACAACTTTAATTATATAACACATAGATTACGCATTCATATGACATCAATGAAGTATACAATCTTATCATTAAGACGCTTTTTTTCTTGAGTTACCTAGGGAGAGGGCCTTAGCCCTTATGGCATCACCTGCCCACATCGACCGTGGAACCATCCAAGGATGGTAGTTTAAGCTCTCAGCAAGCCCATGAATTAAACCACATTATCGTGGCACCCTATCACCAGGGAATCCAAACCAACAATAGTAGGCCGCCTTAACACGAGTCGAGATTTGAACCTTGGACCTATCAATTACAAGGAGACTCAAGAACTGATACATCACTACCTATTGGATATCATTAAGATGTATATAAGTGAATATAAATTATACTTATTTTATCTTAGTATTTGGATGCTTGAATATAAATAAATGCCTTTTCTTTTTGGTGATCTGCCACATTCTTTGGGGACGACATCTAGTAACAAAGAGACTATTGAAATAGTTTTACCAATCCACAATGATGAAAATGAGGATCCTAATAGGGAAGGGGATTGGAAGGTTGTAAAAGGTAAAAATAAAATAAATATTGTAATAGGCCCACTCAAAATGAATTTAAGATCTCACGATGGGTCGTCTAATGGGTAAGGTGTTTTATTTTTGTTTTTTTGGTTTGGCCACTGGTAGAGGCCTCTTCATGTGAGCTTAAACGCTATATCTTTTCTCCCTTTGTAAGGGGTGTTTTTTTATTCCCTCAAAACCAAAAGCTTTTAACATGTCTAAACAAAATAATAACGGCCTTGTCTTAGATGTCAGGGAGAAATTGTCCTTAGATCATTCCTGGGTGGGACCCAGAAGTGGATAACATCCACCCTCTTTTACAAAGAGGGGTATAACCAACTCGGAGTTCCGGGGGAAATTTTCAAGTTACTTAGCAGTTTAGGTCACATAAATCTAAAAATATTTAGCCTCCAGGATTTGGGGATAAAATACACCCATCACATTTGTACTTCAACCAAGCACACCCAAAATTATGACTTTGCATTAACCATTCAATCTATAATATACCTTAAATATACAGAGATTTTAAGAAATTTTCATGGAGAAAGTAAGATCAACTGCTCAATCATCCATCCAGCCATAACACTTGTGATTAAAAAAATAAATACTCCTTAGAATTGAAACCCACATTGGCCTATCTCCTTTGAGAAATGCTTTAAAAGGGAAAAAAAGGGGTGAAACCAAGACAAATATATTTGGGTATGAACAGAGTCATCAGATAAATAATAAAAAATGGAACTTACTTGAATAGGTGATGTATTGCGAGGGAAATACATAGTGTCTAGGGATTTTTGAATAACATATTTGCAAGGTGGGTGTATTTGAAGCAAATCATGCAAGGAGGTTAGAGTATTTTTAGGATCCATGAGAGAATTAAAAGAAGGATCCAAGCGTATTTGAATGTGGGTTCGCCAAATGCTTTAACAAAAAGTAGACTTTTGTAATAGCCTAATTCTTGAGTCACACATGATAAATAAATGCTAGAATACATAGTTAACACAAGAAATAAGATAATAAAATATGAAACCCTAAGTGCAAGAGAGAGATTAAAGGACTTAGTTGATTTGTAATTGATTCATGACCGATGTAGTCTAGGAAAAATGCTAAACATGAGGTAAAATGTATTGTTATTGTGCACTATTAATCATGGAGCTATCGGATGAGGCTTTACTAGGGTGCCTGGATTTGGTCAAGGGAACCTTACCGTTAGATTCTGCTTTTGAGCGCTTGTGACTGCAAAAGTGGTTAGAATCTAATTTTTTCTGGTTTCACATAAGTGTCACAGATAGTCATTATTGGTCACCTGTATGTCAGAATATGATCAACGAGTGTACCTGTAACCTGTAAAATAAATATTCAGCTGTAAAACCCATAATACCACATAAAATCCAAAAAAATAAATATAGAATATGAGGAGTCAGATTGACCCCGATAGTCACCCAACTAAGTGAACTTACAACAAAGTGTTGTACTACATCTCACTTCTTTTGAGTGTGTGAAAGAATCCTACCCTAGGAAGTCCTATTACAAGTGCACTTAATAGTGGGTGATAGCTAGATGTACCAATGTAAATAGATGTGTAGATGCAATAATGAACTTCCCTTTCCTATGCAGTGTATGCAGAAAATGTAGTCCCTTGTCCTTTGAATGGATGCATTTGATTCTCTTATATGCCTTTAGATGCAAGCTTAGGTGATGATTATAGATGATTAGATCTTGGTCCTTTATTTTTGTCACATAACTTTTTATTTATATGATTCCCTTGGTTGAATTTCATAATTTACAACTAGAAGGCCTATTCATAAGAAAATAAGATACCCAAAAAGATAAAAGAGACCCAAAATAAGTGAATAAGATAAAAAAAGGGTCAGGGGTGCCTGTGCACTGGCATATTGGCTGGTAACTAATGTCGGAAGTCATAAAAGATAATAAAGTAAAGTACCAACTAGGATGTAGGGTGTAAAAGACCATAAAGAAGACCAAAAGCAAAGAAAAGAGGCCAAACATAGTTGTAAATTACTAGTTTTATCACTTAGGAATCATATGAATGCTAGCATGTATTTAGGACCTAGAAATGTACCCAAGTGTGTGATTTTTTGTCTACACCAATCAATATCTAATATAACTATGTGATATGCAAATTTTGGGTGCATGGTTCATACGAACTAATAGGGAGAGATTTTTGTATGGTTAAGAGTGCATCTAACTACCATATTATCCAAGCACCTACATATAATCATAGAAGTATTCAAAGAATCATTACTAAAAACCCATAGACTCCACTAGGTTTTAGTAGGATTGAAATTATTCAAGATTTTTTCAAAGACATGAAGGCCTACATGCAAACTGATAAGGCATGATTTAATTGTTTGATATATTTGTTTAAGGGTGCCACAGTAAGATGGTGCGTACTACATCATCTAACATTGTTATCATGGATAGATGTAAAAGAGGCCATGAAGGATAGGTTCGAATAAAATAATGGAACATGAAGATACTCTAGTTTTAGTTGAGTCACTAGTCTATAGGAACATATAAACAAGTGTGTGGAGCTATCAACGATTGTAGAGAAAGTCAACACTACATTATAGATACATTTATTCTATCATACACTTTAGATATGGTGACGCACATGGTATATCAGGTGTGAGTTGTGGAGAGAATAAATTTCTTGAAAATTACTGACACAAGGATTTATCCATACCTTTTCTTTTTTATCATTGGTCCCTCGTCTAATTTATCCCCTTCAATGTATAAAAGACGTGGTATTTTGGGATTTTTCTCTTATAGAAGACAAAATTTTGGCACTACACAAAGATAATGGTTTCACACTAATCACAAAATTTTCCAAGGATACAGAGGGTAAAATATACAACAACAGGGAGGATGTACCACTGGAATAAGGGAATTATGCATATAAAGGAAAGATAAAGTGGTACAACAAATAGAAGACAAGGAAGATAATTACCATTTACATGTGGATGTCTCTTATGATTCAAGAGGACTCATAGAAAAAAGGAACAAGGGAATCAACCGTAGTATGAACCATTAAAATCCATACAGATCAACATTGGTAGTGAAAATGAACAAAAATGGTAACATTTGGTGACTAATGGAGTGAAGAAAAAATCACAAAGATCATTGATTTATTATGTGATTACGAATATATATTTCCCAACATCTACCATGAAATGAAGGGTTTACACCCATCCCCAGGGATGATGAAAATTAAATTAATTGAAGGGGATAAACCAGTAACAAAACATCTGTATAGGATGAATCCAAACCTATGAACAAAATTCAAATAGGAGTTTGACAACATGCTAGTTGTCGAAGTCATCATACTAATGGAAGAATTCGAATGGGTAATCTCTATGGTGATCAACATTAAGAAGATTGGGCACATAATAATTTATGTGGATTACTACACTTTGAACTTTTTGTACATCTTTAACCCCTTCCCTACTCCCTTTATGGGAGATATTGTAGGAGTAGTGGGAAAAGAGATATATAATTTCATAGATGGGTTATATGGTTATCTCCAAGTATATATTACATAAGAGGATAAACCAAAACCAATTTTTTCCACTGAATGAGGATCATATGCCTATACAATGATGTCATTTGGGCTTAAAAATCCACCCACTATATTTTCATGCATTGTTGTAACTCTTTTGAGGATTTCGTAATAAAATTTATTTAGGTATACCTAGATGATTATATGGTCTATGGCTTAGTAAGGGATCATTATTATAACTCGAGATTGATGTTTGAGAAATTATGATAGTTACAAATTTACTTAAATTTGAAGAAGTGTGTGTTCACTACACCATTCGGTACCTTGTTAGAGCACATTATCTATAAATATGGATTATTGGTGGACCCATCCAAGATTACAATAATAGTTAATATTGTGCCACCACGAACACAAAGAGATTTTTTTGCCTTTTACGGAAGTTGTGGGTATTATTGAAATTTCATTAAATACCTTGAAAAATTTGTGGTGCCATTAGAAAAGATAATACAAAAAAAAGATAATTTGAGTGGTGTTCAGATCAACAACATAATTTTGACCAACTAAAAGATAAATTAACCGAAACACCTATTTTACAATTCATAGATTGGAGCACACCATTTCATCAACACATATATGCCTCAGGAATTACTATTGGATTAATATTAACATAACTAAATGAAGGAACTCTCAACCATCCAATATATTTTACAAGTCAAAATTTGATGTGTGTAGAAATAAATTATACTACTATAGAGTGTGAAGGACTACCAATGGTTTACATGCTTCAAAAAAATTGAAACTATAATTTGGCCACTCCATTTGTGTTCTTTATGGATCACATGGATCTCAAACACTTTGTCACCAAATCAGTATTGCATGAAAGGATATGTAAATGGATGATATTGTTTCAAGAATTCTATTTTTTTGGTGGTGGTGAAACCAGAAAAAAAAAATGTAGGGGATGATCATTTTTCATGTATCGACATTGGCGAAAAAAGTGTAACACATAGAAGATGTAATGCAAGATGCCAAAATATTCCAAATACAAAGTACCTCTAATGAATTGGAATACATAACCTATTTTATACACCATGAAGTCACACCAAAAAAATATACACTTAGTCAAAGAAAGAAATTAGTTGTTAAAGCCACACCATACTAAATAATTGGCAATCAACTATATAAAATGGTGCAAGATGAAATTTTATAGTGATGTGTCCTATAGCATGAAAGGAAAGAGATCTTAAGTGAGGCGCATGAAGGAATTGCATAGGGGCACTATGTCGGAGACACAACTACTCAAAAAATATGAAACACGGGACTCTGTTAATTATCTTCATAAATGCGTTCTTCAACAAATAGAATCTCTTGAATATTTTTTGAAGATAATTGTTAATTTTTACCTTATATTAATTCAATATTAGTCTTACTGAAGTTTCAGTTCTATAAGAATATGATGTTATTTTATCTATATATTCATTCTTTTTATCCATAATGTTGAGTAGCACAAAAAAAGAATTATCTTTAGTGGAAAATTTTGTTTGAGGACATAAAACAATATGCTAAGGCATGAAACCAATGCCAAAGAGATGAAATACCTAGAAGATGTGAAAATATGCATTTAATTCCAGTAACTGCCCAATAACCATTTGAAAAATGGGAAATTAATTTTTTTGGACAAATAAGTCCTGCAACACATAGAATGGGCACAACATACATTATTATGAAAACTAATTATCTCACACGATAGGTAAAATCCACACCAACTAAATATTTTACGGAAGACATAACAACAAGATTCATTTGGGAAAAAATTATAAGTAGACTTGGTTTCCCATTGAGCGTAATGAGCAATACATGAAAACATTTCTTGAATAACATCATTCACATTTTGTTGCAAGAATTTATGGTCATACATCATAAGAGAACCCATATCACCTATATGTTAATGGTATCATGGATGCATTTAACAAGATCTTAAGTCATATATTGACAAAGATTTGTGATGTCATAAGGAAAGACTGGGATGATAAGGTATCATTAGTACTTTGGGCATATCAAACATCATACATGTGCTTAAATAAATATAATAGCTTTCAACTTGTCTATGTGATAGAAGCAATACTAATAATTAAATTTATTAGAAATATTGTTGAGAATTGCACACATTGAAAATTTGGAAGATGAGGATTCAATACAGGAAAGGTTAACGAGGTTGTTACAATTGGATAAAATAGGATTACAAGCATGGTGGTCACAAAATATTGAAAAAGCGTGACAAAAGGCATAGTACAATTGGAACCTCCAAAGCAAAAATCTTAAGAAATATTCTAAGGTTTTACTGTATGACTCCAAAATTTTGTGACATCTAGGAAATTTTAAGACTCATTGGCTAGGACCATATGAGATAGTAGATATGTTGCCAACTAGGCATGAAAACTAATAGACCTTAGTGGAAAATTTCTTCCAGGTTGCTTCAATGGATGCAGGATGAAACCATATTTACAGTAGCAATGGAATTTAATGAATAAGGCATATTCAATTAGATTAAATGATATTTCGTTCCATATATTAGATTTCTTTATATGTTGTTGGCGAGAAAAATTTTCAGGTGGAAAAACTGGTTTTTATCTTTCCAATGCTCTAGGATTCTAAGTACCTCTACTTAACTGGTGCAGCTGTCGTATATGCATGCGTGAGAAAACATGGATTTCTGTGGTGGATTTCGATCGGGGATCCAACAGGGGCACTCCAATGACCCTATGGAAAAGCTAGCAATCTCTTGCTAGGGAAGAATTTCTCTGAAGAGTGGGAAAGGGGGGTGAGAAAAGAGGTAGGAGAACTAATGCTACAAGTAGAAAATCAGCACATACACTAGCTAGAAAATTCACCCACATGCATTAAATTAAGAGGAAACAACCCTACGAATGGCAACAAGACCAAATATAATTTGATAAACATAAAGTATCATGAAATACCTTAGTTAAAGAAAGATAGAAACTCCTTCTTCTTGTATTGATGCTTAAATAGAAGTTGTACATAGTGTGAGAATGGAAGAAATTTGAGAGTGGAGAAAAGTAGAAGAAAAATGGCTATCTCCTTTTCTTTCTCTAGGTACAATACACTCTTGGGTTTACAAGATCAATCACCTAACCTTTGAAATTAGAATGTTGTTACAATTTATAGAGTGAGAGGTGACTTATCGTCTACCCCCCAATGGCTTTTCATATGTCCTTATGCAACTTAAAACTTTTCAAATTCCTAGGAGAATATTAAGTCCCTTTTTATAACATAAAGGTGACTTATTACATTAGGAATATTAGGACATGTGAAAAATTGCAACCCCAACTCAAAATTAGAATATTGGAAAGTGAGAGAAATTTGGGGGGAGAAGAGGAGAGAGAGAAGAAGAAGAGGAGATGTCATTCCCGATGAATTTTTTTGATCCTCGCTGATGGAAAGCTCCAAATACAGTGAAACTCTGAATCTTTGAATTCCTTTCACACTATGAAACTCTTTCAAATTGGCTCATGAATCACTCTCTAAGTTGAGTGAATTGTTCCACTGATGATCACAATTGTGGTACCATTGTCAAATTAGATGGTTTGTGTCTTGAGTTTGTAGTGGAAAGAACATGATAGGACTAGCTTGAGACTTTGCACAGACACTGGGTGTCCTACAGTAGCGAACAAGCCACTTGTGATTATTTGGTCTTTGATCCTCCTTCGGTCCTTGGAGGCCATGCAATTCTTAAGGTCATCCAAGTCCATGTATGATACATCATTGTCTTTCACATCATACTCATATGTGAAGCGTTTTTTTGGCTTTGGAACCGTCCATTTCAGCTTCATGTCTCCCTTAGAAAAATCAACTTACTATTTTTAGCAAGTGTGAAAAATCAAGTCCCCGCTCTTCAACTAGATGTTGTGGCTCAACTTTCCTCTTTCTCCCTACGTTCCTCGCTCCTTCTGGATCAAATTTCTATTTTTAGCAGGTATTTGAAGGCCCAATTACTATTTTTTAGTAAGTGCCAAAAATGTCCATTCTGGTGAATTCTCAATTGTAGTGCACCTCCAATGACTTTGTATCCTTTGCAGGCTCTTTTGTCGATGAATTTCCTGAAATAGCGGTTCCTATGTAGTGGACCTGCTATTTTTATAAATTTGTCTTTTGGGAGTCAGATTGATGTGGAAAAAAAAAATTTATATGGTTTTTTTCCCTATATCGCCCCTCTGAAATTTCGGGCCTGCCCACTTAATAGTCCAAGAGATTTTAAAGTTTTAATTTTCTGACCTGGCAGTGCTTCTGGATGCAGCAGCCATAGATGGACCTCAAAATTGCAGGTCTGGTTTTCTCCTCTGTTTGTGATGAAATAAATTTCATTGTGATAGGTTTCTTCTTTTGATGCTTCACGTGCAATTCTACTTCATTTTTTCAAACGGTTTGACGGGAAATTGGTTTTTTTCTTCGTTGAGCCAGAAGTGGGATTTTTTCACTATGGATGCTCTGTAAAATGAGGGGAGAGTTTGAAGGTATTTTCTTGATGGCCTTGGGTAGAGAAATGAATATAAAAATATATCTTGTTGTTTCACGCATCCATTTTGGATATTTCTTCAACTTTTCATTTCATGGCCATGGCGTTTTCTCTGTGCTTCTCCTTCTTTGTTTTGTGCTTCTCCTTCTATGTTATGTGCTTCTCCTTCTGTGTTTGATCCAATTTTCCTTTAGGACCTACGTGAATTTTTTTGGTGGAAGATGAGTACCTCTATGGAAGGTCTGGTATGATCTTCAGAAATGGATTAATGGAGGTGAGAAGTTACAGAGGAAGAATGGAGGAAAATTGTGCATGGGAGTGAAAGCAACTGGAAGCACTGAAGCGATAGTTAGATTTTTTGAATTTATGAAATTATGAGAGGAGAAGCTTGGGTGAATTTTTCCATGCTTGATTTCCCTGACCTCAAAGATGTGAGTGACATCAAATTCCATGGTGTTCAAGAGGATGACCCGTGGTTGCGATCCGACGGTAGGGAATGAAGGTGAGAAAAGCTACTTTAAAGCATTAGGAGCTGAAAGTAGGTCACATGGATGTCTAAAAGGATCTCCATAGGGGGCTGGGCACATTTTTCCATGTCTGATGTCCCTCACCTCAAGAACATAAGGGACATCAATTTCCAAGGTGAACCTGGAGCTGACACATTGCGCTTGATCCGATGGCAGGGAATGGATGCTCCAAAAATGCACCTAGGGGCTGAACTTTAAAGTCTGAAGGTCACATGGATGTCCAAAAGGATCCCCATATGGGGCTAGGTGCATGTTTCCATGTCTTATGTCCCTCACCTTAGGGACATAAGGGACGTCAGTTTCCATGGTGGTCCTAGGGCTGACACGTGTCCTCCCAAAAAATGACTAAGTCCAAAACTGCCTTTAAGAGGGTAACTTGGAACAATGATAACTTGAGCTCCCAGTGGAATTTCTTGGTAAATTTTTATATGATCCTGACTGGAAATGAAATTTGGATCCAATTTTTTGGTTTTTTATGTCTTTAATCATCCATATGATCCCTAAAAATGGATTTTTATTTGAGACTCTACTTATACTTAAGAAAAACTACCTGCCAATCCTATGCACCAAGGTGTTATGAAAAATATTATTTGACCATCATGCAGGTACTGGAGTTATCTTTTTGTCTATCTTTTTTTACTTCTAACTCCATCTGGAGCTCCCGTAATCTTCTTCTAAAGCCCAGCAGTATTTTTAGGCATGTGAACTGCCTAGGCTTATAAACTCTATTTTTTACTCAGACTGCTCCAAGTCTTTCAGAACTTCCCCAAGGCTTCCAAAATATTTTTCATGATGTTATAAGGTCTTCCATTCACCTCCATGTTGAATTTTTTCCTTTCATTCTGCTCCAGGGTGGTTGTTCCATTCCTGGGAAGGTCAGTGATAGCCCTTCCCAATACTGCCAAAAGATAACATCTTTTCAGAACTCCCTAAAATAACCTAAGGGGAATGAATAAAATTTCCTAAATCACATAGGGTACTAATTTGACATCAAATAAGGGGTGACCAGACTAATGGATTTGACCTGGGGTGCCTATGAATGATAAAACATGAAAATTTCGGCACAGGGGTATAGTTGTCATGCTTGGAAACTTCCAATTTCCCTATTACACATTTGCACGACAACATATGTATTGTAATAAACACATGATAAGCACATTTTTCCTTATCATGTTGTGTTATTTTTAAGCCAAAACATTTCATACTCACACTATTCTATAAAAAATGTGCACAGGACCACACAACCTTTTATGTTGGAGGGATAAAGAATAACTTTTGGAAAAATAATAACTAGTACAAGGAAATAAATACCAATACCAGAACATTTCGTAAAAAGGATCACTATAAAATTTACATGCATATAAAGTCACAATTGACAAAAATTTCCCAAGAGAAGAAAAATTAGATCAACTAGAGGAAGGGAATATTCCTTAAGGGGTAAGCTTTAAGGGGAATACAAGCTAAGGAAGTACATAAAAAGAAACATAGGGTATAAGGGAAAATGACACAACCCAATAATGTAAGCTACCAAATGCAGTGGAAGAAAGAAAGAAAAAGAAGGGGAAAGGAAACCCATTAATCACACTTAAATGGGAATTAATGGCCAAAGAAAGGAAAGGAAGGCTAGGGATAATTGTCATTCATTTGGTATTAATGACACTTATGGGGGAAACTAAAGTTTCACGCATATGAGGAGTAAATGGAAACTAAATTTTCATTCATGATAGGACTAAATGGAAGGAGAATTTATTACCAAAGGAGGAGGGTATAAAAAGGAGGTCAAGTAATTCATTTTTACCGTATAGTAAGAAAAGGGGCTCCAATCCCTGAAATTTCTATAAATAACAACCATCATTAATGAATATTCAAGATCTTGAGAAGAAAGGAAAGCCACATAGATTCATAGTAATAGGGGATAAATTATAATTCAAAGACCATTAACATGGAGGTCGAGTAAGCATAAAGACAATGAATTTTGGGGTAAATAACCATCCTAGGGTAAAATAGAGTGGTTTTATAACCAGAAATAAAAATCATAACCAAATAATCCAAGAGAATGAGGCCGGGTAAAAATAAGTGTAAAAAAAATGCAAGCATGTCTAGCTCCTTGTCAACATCGAAATATGAAGGTACCTTCATCAAACAAGCTTCACGTGATGAAACACAAGTTATGTGTAGTGCCCACTCCCTTTACACATTATTTACTACTTGGTTGAGATCCCTTCATTTTTGTTTCAATACATATGTAAATTATTTTGACTTTCAGTACACTAGATGACTTGGATGGTAGACATTATGAGTTATATGATTTGAGGCAAAAAGTTCCATAGACATTTTATACCAGTATGGCCTACTTTTTTTTATTTCACTAACCATGTAGGGATTTTTTTTTTACATTTATATGATCATTTGATTTATTTAACTAACCTTGCAAGGATTATATGTGTATGATCAAAATTCTATGTGTATGGTACATGTTTGATTATGGATGGAATTATCATGATATCTATAAATGTATGAGTTAAATTTATTTATCAAACACAATTAAAATTTTGAAATATTCCAATTGAATCATATATGTATATGTTCATGATGAAATTGAAATTTCATTTTAATTATTGTTCATGAGAAAAATATAAAATACCAAATTGAGGAAAGGATAAGGCAAACAACCTAGGAATGCCACATTTTAGCCAAGGATCACCTAATGAGCATTTGTGTGTGTGTGTGTGTGTGTGTGTGTGTGTGTGTGTGTGTGTGTGTGTGTAAAATTATGTCAAGTGACCTTGTGAATTGTGATTTATTTTATGTTTAATATTTGAATAAATTTTGTCACATTTTCCTTATGTATGAATTTCGAAAAGAGAATTTTTTATTTTAGCTAGGTAGGTTTTATTTGGTTTAGTTAAATTATGTTTGAGACAAATTAATTATGTTTGGTCTTTTCGTTTGTGTTGATTAATTAGCACTCAAAGTGCAAACTCGAGTGTGTCCTTTAGGAAAGAGTGTTGAGAAGGGTTACGTTGCTCCACAGTCCTAAAAATGTCCCCAATCCCATACATGTGGGGTAGGTGGGATTTTTAAAGGAAAAAAGGTACTTTTTCTCACTTGTGAGGGAATTTTCTCCTCTTTAACACTCTTTGGTTGATTTGATTCCATTTCATTTCTTTTACTTATTTGATTTTGGCGATTGCCTTGGGATGAGAATTTTAGAGTGTGGAAAGAAACTTCCTGTAGACACCTATAATTTAAACCAAGAAATTTAAATACTTAAATTGTGCTAATTATCCTCTTTTCCACAAATTGACAGCATATCGTCAACATAGCACACTCCCTCTTCTATCACTGTTAATTAGCTACATTACGCTAGTTAATTAACTCTCTTATCCAAACAATACACCAATTAACAACCTTCCGTTAATTAGCTCCCCTTTCTATCTACATTAATTAATTATTTCTAATTAATTAAGCTCCCATTTCTATCTATATTAATTAATTATTTCTAATTAATTAATCCCCCTTTCTATCTAGACTAATTAATTATTATTAATTAATTAGCTTTCTGTTCCATTAAATCAATAAATCATCATTTATTTGATTAAATCCCTATCATAGTCTAAATCATGCTAATTATTCCTCTAAAAACTTCTATAAGCTTGCACACCTATTAATTAATCACTTGGATTAATTAATAAAGCCCTTCAAACCCCATGGGTCACTAAAGGACAAACTAAACTCTCCTAAGGTTGACTCAACCCTTTCTAAACCCCCCTTATCCACAACTAACCCAACATCTCTATTATCCCACATGGAAAAGGATGTAGATATTCCTCTATCTATTGGGATATATAAAGAGCCCTCCTCCTACCTTTACACCTACACCTACTCCTTGATAAGCCAAAGTGAGCATGTAGTAAATACACTATAGCCATTTTTATCATCTTTGAGCATTTCTCCATTAGAGTGGAGCTAATCATCATCCTTTTGCATTCAAACAATCAAGTTAGTGTTGAGAAGAAAAATGGAGTTAATCAAGAAAGGCCTAATAAGTCATGGCTTGATGAACCTCCATCTTTGATCATCCTGGATCAAGAAACCACTATCTCTTTTTGATAGTTAAAAGATCTACATAGGTCTAGTTTATTGATTTATCTTTCTAAAGAGTAGAGAAATAAATGTTAGTATGCTAGCTTGAGGTTTCTTTTCAATATTTTAATGCATAGTATTGATGTTTATTACTTGATTAGCTCTTAGCATGATGATGTATTGATATTTGATTTAGCTTTTTTTTAGGACTACTCAGTGTTAGTTCTAATATTCTTAACTTAGCTAAACAAATACATGGATACATATGGCACACTTGGTGTGACAGTTCCTTAGTCCCTTAACATTATAGCTCAAATTTGTATTATTTTTGGCTAACCTTTGATATACACATATGGAAAATAGTGTTCAATTTCTTTGAATTTTGCTAGTATTATATGTGTAGGTTTTCATTTAGAGCTTTCATTCTAATGTGTTGTCAATTTCGGGCTAACTTACTAAAATTTGGAGTGTTTTGAGCTTTTTGGTGTCTTTGGCCATATTTTGACTGTAGGATGGGTGCAGGTGCATAAAACCTGGTGCATGCACACTAACCCTGGCATAGGCACACTAAACCTGGCGCAAACACACGTTCCAATACGTACACACTCTATTCATATTGTACCTTCACTTCTGCTAGAAACATGTCAGGCTTGCACACATACCATAATCCTGGTACAGACATCTCTTAGGTGGCGCAAGCACACTATCTGAGTTCTTGTGACCTCCTTTTTGCTACCCTAGCGCACATGCCTAAATCCTGGCGCAAACACACTGTCTAATTTTTTGTACCTCCTTTTGGCTACCTTGGTGCAAACGCATAAACCCTGGCACACATACCATCAACCTAGCATAGGCATCTCTTAGGTGGCATAGGTACACTATGGATTTTGGTTTACACATAGGGCATAGATGCCCTAAACCATGTGCACATGTCCTAAACCATGCACATATCATTGCAGGTTTTATTTTGTTTGAATGGATATGCTAAACTAAACATAGGAATAAACCTTACCTATTAATTATCAGAGTAAGATCGTGTATGCTCTTCCCTCATACCTTTTGGGGTGATCTTAGGAATCAGAAACTATTCTTATGTCTTTTGTTGCTTTAAGAGTATGTTGAATGTCCAAAATTGAGAAAATACGTATTTTTCGTTTGAATTAAGTGTACTAATTTGTTAAAATCTTGGATTTGCATCGTGTATTCTCTTCTCTTGCATCTTAGGGTGATCTTGAGAATCAAAAACAACATTTATTCATCTTATGGAAACTACTAATCCATTGTGTAGAATCAAAAACTCTTGTCAAAGAAAGGTGGACGTGAAACAAAACCAAACTACTAATACAGTTTCCGTGCAGGTTGCCAAAAGGTGTTCAAGAAAACCACACAATTTTTTAATCAAAAAATATTAAAAAATCACACCACATTCAAAACACTGTATTTGTAGGTTCGGATATAGGTACATCATGTCTGCTTAAAACTAGGACATAACCCCTTTAGAATAAGTCTTAAGCTACAATAATGGGGTGGTCCTAGGAATCCCAAAGTAGTCCATGCAAGAGGGAACCTTGTGGATGAAATGGGAAGTGCTCCGCACAACCTACTTGACTAGTTGTGTGTGTTATATCAATATCATCTTGATATCAATACCTTACTTTCTAGCAAAGTTTTGTTAACACATCTTGGAGACATTTTTGTGTCACTCACAATCGTAACTCGTACTTTTTGAGATATAGGTATTAATTGAATTTGGGCTTGCTTCTCGTATACCTTGTTTGGAGGTCATGTTAACTTCTTGTTATTACTTACGCCTTGTTCATTTCTTTGAACTCGATATAAGTAGGGACATATTGTTAATTATCTTACAACACCGACTACCGTTTTGAAACAAACCTAGGAAGTACTTCATTTGATTGATAGGCTCGATACCAAACATTGCATCACTATTGACTTGCGTATTTTTAGGTTGTCACTTTATCACATTGGTACTTTAACATTCATTATACTCATTCAATTCTTGATATTATTTTTACTTTCACTTAGGTTTGATAGAAAATCTTTAAACACATTCAAAAATACCTTAGTGAAACTGTTTCACATAATGTCTCCTAAAATAAGATTAGGACTCAAAAGGTAGGATTTGGAAACCAAACAAACACAAACTTGGGAAGCCTCAAACAAACAAGTTTCAAACCCTTTTATTGGCCATGATATTTTTCCTTTCTTCTCTATGAAAAAAGAGGTAGAATAAATTATAGATCATAGTGGTGAAAAGTTAGAATCCCCACATGTGGAATTTGACTTTGACCCCACCTTGTTAGATGAATTCCTTTTTAGAAACAAGGATAGGGTACTAGCATGAGTTATAGAATTGGGAGCCAAAATGGCTATTAAACAAGAAACAATCCCACATACAAATGATTTTAATGAAGAGGAGAAACCCCTTATTAATATGTATGATATCTTAACACATGGGTATGCTTCTGCTTCTAACATAGGAAATGATAATGAGATGGGATATAGAATACCTTTCCTCAAAGTACCACGTAAAGTCAGGATAGAACACAAAAATGTTGAACAACCTCTGCAACATGAAGAAGAAGAGAAACCTTTTGAAGAAGAAGTTACTATTCAACAACAAATTAGCAACCTTAGTTGACAATTAGCCTTGTTAACATCTCATGTGCAAAAAGAAACAAACAAGAATGTACAAAAGACAAAACCTAAGGTCAAAATTAGTGAACTTCAACTAGATAATCAAGGAGAATAAAATATGGAACATCGTCATGTATATATCCCTACTTCTCCTACCAAAGAACAATTACTCACTAATAAATGCAATCTATGAAAGTGACACTCATAAGCCTCCAAGAAAGTACTGTGGGAAATAGTAGAAAATATCAATATGAAGAGCTATGTCCCTATCCATTTAACAAAACTATGATGCTTCAACCCTTCCCTAAAAAATTTGAAACATGCCGAAATTTGAAAAATACACAAGGAAGGGTGATCCACAAGACCATGTAAAATATTTTTATATGGCATGTCAAGAAGTGGCCTACAGTGACAACTACCTCATATGACTCTTTCCAAAGAGTCTAGGGGGGTAAGCCTTAGAATGGTTTACTTGCTTACCTCGTGGGTATATTTTTACATGGCCTGAACTGTCATAAATATTTATACGACACTTCTTGTACAATATGGAAAGTGACATAACCATGGCAGACTTGTGTGGCATGAAACAACGTCCCAAAAAAACATTTTCTAGCTTCCTAAAAATATGGAGATGGATAGCCAGTCGCTTCCCTTGTACATTCCCTAAAAATAAGCTAGTGAGTATCTTTGTGCCCAATCTAAATCAAGGCATCACTTTCCACCTTCAAATGCATTGTGTTTGCACTTTTGAGGAGGTTATTAAAAAGTGAATTCAAATAGAGAAATCCCTTATTGTTAAAGGAACTCTTAAATCACACTATAAGGATAACCAAAGCGTTAAACCTATGGAAAAGCCAAAAATATTCAACAAAAACAAGAACATGGTGGGTGAAAGAATCACAGATTCCAAATGCGTACAAATGGTTCAAATTGGTCAACCTTTTAAAGTAACCAAAGGACCTATTCAACCACCACCTAAACGTATAATGTTCACTCCTCTCAATGAGCCTTTGTCGGTCATATTGAAAAAAGTTGATGCTGCTCACATGGTGACTTATCCCACAACACAACCATTTGATGAAAATGCTCCAAAACCTTCATGGTACAAAGAGCATGACTATTGTGAATTACAACGTGTCAAGGGAAAAAAAATAGACAAATGTCTACGACTTCATCACTACATCCAAGACCTCATGGACAATGGGGAGATAAAAGTGGAAAACCCAGAGAAAAACTCAGGTGCCTAGTGAAAAGATGGGGATATACAAAGAACCATTCCCTAAACATGGTAAGTTAGAAGAGCCATAGCCATATCGAGGAGATTCATCCCATATTTATAAAGTGGAAAATTATCTATATACCAAGAAAGACAATAATCATTACGATTCACTCATTGGGTGTATCTGATCCCCTAGTGACCATGTGAACACCATTCAAATCAAGGGAAAATATTGTGTTACGGTAACAAGGCACACCTGCCTCATGATTCCTGAACCCCCTCTATCAACCACGCAAAATGGTAGGTACAACCTTCTAGAACAGCTTGAGAAGATGTCTGCCAAGATTTCAATCTTGGATCTCCTCAAAATATCGAATGTACATAAGGAATTTTTTTACAAAACTCTTCAGGGGTCAGGAGTGCCACTAGAAGTAGATCCTACGTATCTTTAGGCTGTGGTAGCCAATATTGTACCAACTAAGAATATTTCCTTTAATCATAAAAATATCCATATTGAAGATCTAATGCATAATCTCCTCTTATATATTGAGGTATTTATTACCTGCTGAAAGATAAAACGGGTGCTTGTGGACAATGGATCAGGATTGAATATATGCACATTAAAATAAGTTAAGCAATTGGGACATACATAAGAAGACCTTGAGTCCCACATCATTACCATAACCACTTACGACAACGCAGAAAGAGAGTTAGCTAGCACAATCACAATACCCATGGAAGTCGGGCCCACTTGTCATCACACGAAGTTTCATGTCTTGGACTTGGAACTCCCATACAATATACTTCTAGGCCGACCATGGATTCATGACATGCAAGTTGTGCCATCAACATTCCATCAATGCATCAAACTAAAACATGAGGGACACACTGTCACGATACAAGGAGATCCAGAGCCCTTCACTCACTACAGAGATCTCAATAGTTTTACACGTAAGGGTGCCTATATGTGTCCCTCTACTGATATAGTTGTTCCTCTTCAATCCGAAGCCATGGAGTCCCGAGTAGATTCATATTCCCTCGGTTCTTACACTTGTGGTGCCTCTACATCAACTTACCCTTTTGATTCATGGGAGATAAAGGTTCTAGAATATGGTTGTGGGGAGTATAATATGCAACAAGATCATTTAGTTTCATACCACTCATTGTCACCTAAAACTAGAGGCCGACCCAACTATCATTTCAGATGGCCTAGAGATGAGTGAAGTATTGGGTCATTTTTACCTAGAGGGTTGCTTGCTGAAGAGAAATTGTTAGATCCACCTACGACTTGGGTCTTGGAAGATACTCAACAAACTTACTACCAAATCCCTGATTATAAGAAGTCTAGCCGAATGATGTATTCCATGGGCTACAAAGGTCTAGGATGTGGAAAGAATGAACAAGGACTGAGAGAACCAGTTCCTCTCCCACATTTTAAGACGGAAAGGTATGACATTGGCATTCAACCCTATGGGTCACACCCCAACGATCAAGATTCCACCTGTTCTGAGCATGAAGATATTTCTGCCTATTTAGATAGTGATATTGATTCCCACTGTAGCCAATATGAGGATCTTGCCTCCATGAACCTATTCATGAGTGTCGTTTTCCTCACCATAACCCCTACTAAACCTAAAATTGACCTTTTTTACCCTTGCCTTGTCAAATGGGACCAAAAACGTCATGTGCCACTGGATCTCTTTGAAAATGATGAAGCCATTATAGAATTCATGGGCATTCAGGATACAATCCCCATTGGATATCATTAGAAGGGTTTCTACATTGACTTAGATACATGTGCCTACTTTAGAAAGGAAGATGAGCTTCGTGGTCAGCAAAATTTAAGAAAAAGTAAGGGCATAATTTCCAATGACAATCCTCAGAAAAATTCAAAGTCCAAGTCGCATAGTGAAAACCTCTTTGAGGTGTTGGTTGACAAACAAGTACAAAAATCAATGGACAAGAAAAGTGACCACGCCAAGGGTGAAAATCTCGTAGAGACACCCTTAGAAGAAGATCTCAACCTTACTCCCGATCCTACACGTATGGAGGATTTTTCCAAAATGATAATGAGAAGAGACCGTTGATGTAAACATTGGCATGGAAGATGACCCAAAAGTGGTCAAGTTGGTAAATTCACTCTCAACACGAGAACAGAAAAAATTCACCATGCTTCTACAAAAATTTATAGATGTGTTCGCATGGTCTTATAAGGATATGTCGGGCTTGGATCTAACTTTGGTAGTGCATAACTTAGTTATACACATAGATGCCAAGCCCATCAAGAAAAATATCAGAAAGATGCACCCGAGGGTGGCTCTCCTAGTTAAGGAAGAGCTAGAAATATTACTCCCAGCTGGATTCATTTGACCCATTGATTCCTCTGAATGGATATCAAATATCGTCCCTGTACAAAAGAAGATTGTTGGGATCAAAATCTATATAGATTTCAGAGACATAAATAAGGCATGCCTAAAGGATGATTTTCCATTTCCTGATATTGATATGATTGTTGATTCAACTGTGGGATATGAAATGCTATCTCTTATGGATGCCTTTTCAGGATATAATTAGATCAAGATAGCTTATGAAGATCAACATAAGATGGCCTTCACAACTCCTTGGGGTACTTTCTATTATCATGTAATTCCCTTTGGCCTTAAAATGCATGAGTAACCTGCCAAAGGGTAATGATGGTGATTTTTCATGATATGATCCATGACATCATGAAAGACTATGTGGACGATATCCTCGGGAAATCCAAGAGGAGGGCATATCACCCTGATATTTTTTGGCGTATATTCGAACGCCTGCAGGAGTACAAGGTTTGTTTGAACCCAAAAAAATGTGTGTTTGGCGTGCTGTCAGGAAATTTTCTTGGTTTCATTGTATCACGAAGAGGGATTAAGGTAAATCTAGCTAAAGTTACTACTATTACTAAAATGCCTCCTCCTAAAAACATTAAACAATTGTGCAGCTTGCAGGGAAAGATATAGGCTATTCTTCATTTCATTTCCCAACTTTCTGACAAATGTCATTCATTCACTCATCTGATAAAAAAGGATGTTGCCTTTATCTGGGGACCAGAGCAACAATAGGATTTTACCTTTCTTAATTATTACTTAGCCAATCCACCTGTTCTCATGCCTCCAACTCCTGGTGAACCACTTTTGTTGTATATTTCTACCACACAATTTGTTATTGGTGTGTTACTAGTGCAATATGACATTGGCCATAAAGAAAAGGTTATGTACTATCTAATTCATACTCTCATTTCTTACCAGACTCAACTATCCTTAGATTGAAAAATCTTGTTGGGATGTATTTTTTACCTTCCAAAAACTTCTCTATTACCTGTTAAATACTAAAACCAAGCTTATATTAAAATTTGACCCGCTCAAATACCTGTTGTCTAAACCCACCCTTACCAGTAGAATGGCTAACTGGATCATTCTGCTGAGAGAATTTGATATTGAGTTTGTGTACCAAAATTTGGTCAAGGGATAGGTACTTGTTGATCAGTTAGCAGAAGCATCTTTACAAGGAACAAAACCTATGAATTTGGATCTGTCCTATGCTTCATTAATGTACATTAAGGAATCTGTCATGTGATAGGTGAAATTTGATGGATCTTTTACTTTTTATGGTTCAGGGGAAGGTGTTGTACTAATTACTCCTTCTAGTGACCCCATACCTCAAGCTTTTCACCTTGGTTTTCCTTACACAAATAATATCGCAGAGTATGAGGCACTCATCACTAGAATGAAGCTCATAATCAAATATGACATTCATCATGTTAAGATCATTGGTGACTCACAGTTAATCATCAAAAAATTCAATGACGAGTACAAAGTCAAGGATGAAAAGCTCATCCCTAACAAGAAATTTGTCGAAACTTTAAAATATTATTTTGTGCATATCACATTTGAACAGATTCCAAGAGCACAAAACAAATCTGTAGAAATTATGGCAACTATAGGTTCTATGCTCCACATTCCACCGAAAAGTAATGATATGCCTTTATTTTTTGAAAATATACATCAGTCTGTGTATGACATGTCAGAATCATGTCTAGCCTGTGATGTTGGTGGTCCTAATTCCCCATGGTATGAGCCCATTTTCACTTACCTTAAAGACAACATGTTCCCTCCTGACATCTCCCGTTCTGAAAAAAAATGACTTATCCGTCGAGTAACCCGTTATGCCCTCTTAAGAAGTACACTCTATCATCATGGCTACAATGGAAATCTATTACGTTGTCTCAATACAATAGAGTCAGTCCAAGTGATTAAAGATGTGCACAAAGGGGTGTGTGGGGCCCACACAAACAGGATAGTTCTAGCCAAGAAATTGTTAAGAGTGGGCTACTATTAGCCTACCATGGAAACTGACTACTGCAACTATGTGCGGACATGTTTACACATCAAAAGTCTAGAAATTCCACCCATGCCCCATCACATCTGTTGTAACCCATCACGACCCCATGGCCAGTTTCCAAATGGGGACTTGATTTAATAGGGAAGCTTACCCCTACTTCATCTAATGGCACACCCACATCATTACAGCTACTGAATATTTTACCAAGTGGGTGGAAGCTGTCCCTTTTTCTTATGTAATGGATGCTCAGATTTCAAAGTTCATCATGAATAATCTTATTTGCTGGTATGGCATTCCTGTAACCATAGTTACTGACAATGGAAAATCATTTAAGAACAATATTGTGAAATATTTTTTTCATCTGTTTCAAATAAGATTAAAATGGTCTACATTGCATTACCCCCAATGTAATGGACAGGCCAAGACCACTAACAAGACTTTGGTTCAAATCATGGAAAAGATGGTAAGTAAGACGGGTCGCAACTGGCATTTTCAAATCCACCCAGCTCTTTGGCTTACATGACCTCTATTCACACTCCTACTGGTGCGACACCATATTCCCTAGTTTTTGGAACAGAGTCTATCATCCCGTTAGAAATCAAGCTTCCTTCCCTATGAATTTCTCTTAGGGATTATCTAGACAAGGATGAGGATTACAGAGTGGCTATACTGGAAAAGTTGGAACTCCTGGATGAGAAGCGCATCCGTGCCCTAAATCATCTTAAAGTGTATCAGAATAGAGTCTCTCGTAATTACAACAAAAGGATCATACCTCATCAGTTTGAGGACAGAGATTTGGTCATGAAAGAAAATCAGTTCAACACAAAAGGGTAAAGAGAGAGAAGAAAGGCAAGTTCGAACCGTATTGATTAGGACCTTACGTCATTGTGGCCAAGTATGGCACAAGAGCATACAAACTTGCCCATCCTAATGATGATGAGCTCCACAAACCTATGAATGCCATGCACCTTAAGTGGTTCTATGCTTAAAAATGGCACAAAAATCAGAAAATCAAACCAAAAAAATAGTAAAAATGATCAAAATATAAAAAAAATTAAAATAAGAGAAAAATAAAAAAGAGAAAACAGGTCATCCATAAGTGAAAATCATGCAATTGTGGCACTTTGGATAAGTCCTTGGGTGAAAACCGGTTTCCGGCGCCTTGGGAGAATTTATTGTTTACAAGCATCTTGCATTTGGAGGGTACTTTTACTTAGCCTAGGGCTAGTTCTGTATCTGCATCTGAGATTCCCTGTGTGCCTATTCTTGTCAAGCCTTGATCTGGATTTTTCTCCTACTGTTAATCTATGAAGGGATGGTCTTTGTCTATTCCCCATCTAACATTGGGGGCACTTCTGCAACTTCACCTTCCTATTTATAGCATGTGGCAACTGCCCTTGTATATTCTCTGTCTAACACTAGGGCCATCCACGTTTCTTGGTTACATATGCATAGCTTTGGAAAATCATAAAAACAATATAAATTTTTTTAGAAAATCACAAAAACAATAGAAAACCTTAGAAAATTATTTAAAAAATGGAAAATTGTTTCACAAAACAGTCTAGCAAAAACATTACATTAGTTTCCTTACTTTGTCTTGTTTTTTGCTTTGTTTGTGTACATTGTTTGCTTGTATAGTTTATTTCTTAGACATACTTTGGTAAGTTTTGTCTTTTCTTTCTTAGATTAGATTCATTCTTACTTGTACATATGCAGTGTGTTTTTGCATGCTTGTAAATAATTGTACATTATTGTGTTAATTCGTGTTGGTTGGAAATGTGTATTTTGTTAACATTTGATTGTGTTTGCTTGTTGCATGTACATAGTTTTGTTATCACATCATCATATTTCAATCAATATTGTCACATCTAACATCATATATAAATAAAAATCTAAGTATACATCATACATGAATGCTAAGCTAATCATCACATATCATATCATCAAATGGGGTCACAAATATCAAAATATACCCCCCCTCCCACACCAATATCATCATGTCATCTCATCCACTACTCTAAAGCATCACAAGTACAATCAATTGATATCATCTAAGGATATATCATATCAAAATTATAAAACATGTGGTACAACGATCTCAACTATCATCATGATACATACACAATGTGAAATCAAATCATATAACATCATGGCATATCCATCATCCGTGCATCAATCACCAAAAAAATAAGGGTCCATCATCTCATAAACAATGGTGCCACATCAAGATGTCCATATATACAAGTATAAAAGGTCTGTCTCATAGGAGATATACATCATCGATATAAAATGGGCTATCAAAGGGCACAACTCAATAATAATGCCTTCATCAAAGGCATACATAAAAAATTCTATACATCAGTCAAAATAATAAAGACTTCATCAGAGGCATGCATCAAGAAAAAAAATGGTTACATCATATACATTTTTCCAGTATAACACCATCATAAGAGACATGTATATCATGATACAAATACAATCAAAGAACACAATGACAATCAAGGCTGTGTAGAACCCTCAGAGGGAGTGGTTGGTATGCGTAATGGATGACCCATAACCTGTGTCCCACACAATCCTATAGCCTACTCTTGTGGTTGCTCCACTGATACTTGTGACATCTCTGATCTCGTCGATCCACTCGACTGCTGACTATAGGTTGATGCACGTTGGCTAGCTAGAACTGCCTCATAGTAAAGTGATTGGTAATATGAGGCTTTACCCTCTTTTGTAGCTAAGTCTTGATGAGTACGAGTTGTCACTATTGTCCCATCTGTGCATCAAAATGATGCTACCTCTACTGCTAGCCATGCAACCTTGGTCTAGCCCACTGCTCGCTTTACGCGCAACCGATCTCTCTTGAATATCACTAGCCGTAGCTAGGTCTACACCTACTATAATAGGATCGTCAACTGATCCATCTGAGATGCCATCTAATGTATCTGTTGGAAATGTGTGGACCCATCTCCCCCTGACTGACCTGGGCTCTGGCCTGGTCACACTCTACTATCACTACCAGAATATGAGATCGGGCTTGATCTCACTCTGTTGTCACCTGTTGCAGCTATTGTTGTAGGGTAGCTAGATGTACCCCCAGAAGCACCACAGGAGCTTGACCCTGTACCTATAAAGAGGCATGTCCCTAATCTTGTAATCTAATACTGGGGACCCTGTGCATGTCCTTATCCTGGCTCCTGCTACCTCTGTCTCTGAGCCTATGTTGGACCCTGACCATCATGTGGTTTCCCATCAAATGGATCATTTGGGCCACATGTTACTACATCATCTCCCTCATCACTACTGTGATGGAAACCTCTGGCGGGGACCGAATTCCTGCTGCCTATACCTCATCTGGTATGGTCAACCACCGTAATAAAACAATGGCATACCGACCCATGTATTCAGTTATCATACCCGGGTCTCTAATCTATTGGGTTGGGTCCTATGCCTATGGTACCACTTATACAAAGCTATCCCTAGCTCAAGCCACCTGTATACACAGCCCCATGGTCTACCTCTCTGCATCCCAATGGGCATACCAAAAATCTAGTTGTGGAACTGTCATCACCAATCCGGCACTATGATAATTCTTCACCGGGAACTCCTTGTGCTATGATTATTTACTAATGCACAGCCTTTAGTTTGGTGGATGTAATCCAGAAACACAACAACAAACATAACACAAGAATACCATAGACTATGATAAAAAGGAATGATGATAAATCTGAAATATCAGAGTAAATTATAATATTAGCATGAAATTGTTACAATCTCACCCATGAGGTACTTCAAGTGTTATTGACTTCACTTGCATTCCACCAATACTATGGGAGAAACTTCACAATTACACCTCTTAATGGCTTCTTCAACACACCTTTAAACTGATGGCTTCCTTTACACACTTACTCATACAATATTTCTCACTACTTCCTTCTATGCTAAATGAGGGGGATGGCCTCTTTATTTATAGACTTCTAGGCTTATCCATCTTATCTCTAAGATAGGATAAGAAATACACTTTGACAAATCATATTCCATACCTTAACACTTATCTGTACATGTAAGCTTATCTTTTAAGATAAGATAAACCTTATCATTTCACATGGGTTCCACATTTTTAGACTTTTTACAAATAAAATATACAAAATATTTATGACCTCACTCCTTGTCCTTATTACCAATATAATATTTCTAATTCCCAATCATGTGGACCCTACTTCTCTACTTACCCCAACTTTGACATTTTAACATTACTGGACCACTTACGACAACTATTTACTTTTTACCACAACATTCATATTGTACTTTTGACTATTGCCGTACTATACATTATTGGCGGCGTCGTACTGGTAGCACCGTTATCTTCTATCGGACGCTACTACTAATTATACTTAACAACATCCTATTCCTAATACATACATTAATGAAACAGAAATTACATTGGAAAATTTTAGTGTCGACAGAACCCCCTGAACCATGCCTAGTTGTCACTGACATTGGCCCACCCTATATAACTCTGTGATATAGCTATGGTTACCAAGAAGAAATTTCTCCAACGCATAGACACTGAGCTCCACTCCATCCTCAGGCCATTGTATATGTCTGTAAGGCCTCCATATAATATCTCTATCTAGTATCTCATCAAACTCTCATCTGGTAAAAGTAGACACTGCCTAAGTTCCCTCCACCCTATACAACTCTGTGATATAGCTGTGGCTACCTATAAGGAAGTGCTCTACCACATAGATGCTAAGCTCCACTCCATCCTCAGGCCACTATATATCCTGTAAGGCCTCCATATAATGTCTCTATCTAACATCTCATCAAACTCTCATTAGTAATAGTAGACTGCCTAAGTTCCCTCTTACGTCACCACCCACAGAAACCCAAGCCCTTAATGTTTGCTCCTTCGGTACTCAGACATGCAATGCACCTACGGGGCACCCGATCACTATATGGTCCCAAGACCAAATATTGTAATAAGGAGGTCAGCCCCACCATCTTCTGACGGTGGTAGGTAATTAAGTTCAAATCCCAGTATAAATGTTCCAGTATGCACTGGCCCCAGCATTATCACTCACCACTGAATACTCCATGAACCAGCATGATCAAACCCATCAAAAAGGTTGTCCCTGTCTTATCAGTGAGAAAAAACCCATTGATAAGTGACATAAAGTAGAGTGGCCCTCTGGTGCAAAGTCAGATTGGCTATACACTCATGTAACAAAACTTTCATACCCTCGTGGGGTATCTCATCACAGGAAAAAAGGTCATTGATCCCTGCTGTAATCTGACCAAACTCACTTGTATACTCAATCATCGATCCTGTAATAGGCACATGCAGGATCCGCCATACATCACTCTAATGTGATAGTCATCTCCCCTATCGGGAGCCTGAAACACTGGCTCTCACTATGCCATCGCTCAATCAAAGCGGTGAGTAGGCCATGGTCTAGTGTAGTAGAAGGCATGCAAGCTATAGGGCCTAGGCCCACCGCCTCCAATAGTATCACCATCACTGCGTCAATCTCGTCGGTGCATGCTCCCCTCCATCTCTGCTATGTGGGTTGTGTCACTCTCACATTTCGAGCATGGGAAATCATCGCTACAAAACCATTCCATATGTGCTAGACACTAACGATTTCTTCTAAAGTCCTTCTATCATTATTCTATCCTTCGTTGCTTTTTCACTTTTTTTTAACTGTCAGTTTTGCCACGTTACCTCCCTCTTATTTCTCCTAGGTTCCTACGCGCCTCTTTTGAATGTGTGCATGTGCGCGTGCACATGTATGCACATGTACATGTGCATGCACACATATGTGCGCGTGCACGCATATGTGCACATTCTTCCCTTTGGTGTGCAACATGCGTGTGTACATACGCCTAGGGGCATGCTTACGCCGTGGTTTTTGGCCACTACGTGTGTGTGCACTAGTGTTTTCTTGCCTGCACAATGTGTATGCATGTGTCATATGTATGTGCGAAGAATGCGCATACACCTTTTTAGGACATATGTGCATACATGCACACATGCACTTTAAGGGTACTTACGCCATGAAAGGGGAACCTGCGCCCCCGTGCATGCATGCCTATGCCCTACCCTACCTCTAACCTACTACTAAATGCATTAATTAGAGCATTAAGTAAAAAATTGATAAAGACAAGTTGAGCTACTCACAAAGGAGCCATCGATGGCATGCCAGGCGTACTCCTAAACTTTGTCAGCATGTCTCCTACGGTCTCATGCTCTCACCGTTGTCCTTGTCGCTATCGGGCTCTCGCGGTAAAAATTTGGTAGCGGTTGGTAGCAAATGAATTGGTCACGATGATTTACCCCCCCCCCCCCCTTCAGGGGGTATATTAAGCCATTTTAGCCTACCGTGGTGCCTGGAAGCTTGTTTTGACCGTCATTTTCACCCTAATTCTTCTTCTATTCACCGTGAATAATTATTTTTGTTTAAATAATATTTTTTTCTTTCATTTTCCATTGTGCTGGGGCATTCTTTTCCACCCGGTACCCCTTTTTTCTCACTAGGACAATTTTATTGCTCCTGGGCGATATCTTTTCCTCTCCACACTCCATCGAATACTTATTTTTTAAAATAATTATTTTATGAATTTTTCCGTTATGCCGAGGCATTATTTTTTGCCTACTACTTCCTTCTTCTCCCTGAAGCATTTCTTTTACATCTAGGAGATTCTTGTTGATTCTTATAATTTCTTCTACGCATCCATCATACACCAAATTTGAGAAAACAAAAACAAAAAAATATATATATCCATCCAAAATCCAAAAAAAAAAAGCAAAATTCTCCACAAAACCCTAAAAATTATAAAACCTATAAAAATAGGCAAACCTGATCATAAAGGCTAAAACTAGTGTCTTACGCATGGTATTCTTTCCATATCTTGTTGGAATTTTCACATCTTTGCAGATCAAATGACTCGTGGATCATCTGATTTACAACCTTTTTCAAAGCTAGCTTTCTTGCTTCGTCAGTACTTTGGGGAACATATAGTTTCTTGGTAGTATTTCGTAGTGCACTATGCTTTTTCATTGGATCTAGTGTCCTTCATCATCTTCCCTTACATGTATCCTTGCTCATGGCATCATTTTTAACCCTTGTCGTCAATCACAAACATTTGAGGATCTTCATCTTGATAAAAAAACATTTTTATAACCGTCTTGACCGCTATTGATTGGAATATGTGTGTTTGTACTTGTTTTCCCTGTTAAAAGAGTTTGTTTCCTTCTCATATTGGATTTATTTTTATATTTTGCATTGAGTGGATGTTTTGGAAAGGAACAATCGTTTATAGTATGGCTTTTCATGTCATCCTACTTTTTTTTGTATTCTTATATTTTTAATAAGGACTGATGACATAGATCTTTGTCAATATGATGACGATAAATTTGTTTCAATACACTGGATGAAATCTTTCTCTTTTCTTTCCATCTTTATTCCTCTTCCACATCATTCTCCTATCAACACTATTCTTCTTGTTCACCTGGGGCATTCTACTCTTGCCCATTCTTTTATCCTTTCTCTCACCTTTTTTTTATTGTCGATTACCTTCTTTCATCACCCCATTGACACTCAAGGGGCATCTACCACTTCTACTATTTTTTGTTCTATACTTTCAAAATTTATCTGTCTACTATCTTTGAAGTGGTGTCACTTATGCCACCCCAAAGAGGGGCAAATGTAGACACCTATAATTTAACCCAAGCAATTTAAATACTTAAATTGCGTTAATTATCCTCTTTTCCATAAATTGACAACATATCTTCAACATAGCACACTCCCTCTTCTATCACCATTAATTAGCTACATTACGCTAGTTAATTAACTCTTCTATCCAACAAATACACCAATTAACAACCTTCCATTAATCAGCTCCCCTTTCTATCTACATTAATTAATTATTTCTAATTAATTAAGTTCCCCTTTCTATCTATATTAATTAACTATTTCTAATTAATTAATCCCCCTTTCTATCTTGACTAATTAATTATTATTAATTAATTAGCTCTCTCTTCCATTAAATCAACAAATCATCATTTATTTGATTAAATCCCTTTCATAGTCTAAATCATGCTAATTATTCCTCTAAAAATATTTTATAAGCTTGCACACCTATTAATTAATCACTTGGATTAATTAATAAATCTCTTCAAACCCCATGGGTCACTAAAGGACAAACTAAACTCTCCTAAGGTTGACTCAACCCTTTCTAACCCCCCCTTATCCACAACTAACCCAACATCTCTATTATCCAACATGTAAAGGGCTATATAAAGAGCCCTCCTCCTACCTTTACACCTACACCTACTCCTTAATAAGCCAAAGTGAGTATATAGTAAATACACTATAGCCATTTTTATCATCTTTGAGCATTTCTCCATTAGAGTGGAGCTAATCATCATCCTTTTACATTCAAAAAATCAAGTTAGTGTTGTGAATAAAAATGGAGTTAATCAAGAAAGGCCTAATAAACCATGGCTTGATGAACCTCCATCTTTAATCATCTTGGATTAAGCAACCACTATAGCTTTTCGATAGCTAAAATATCTACATAGGTCTAGTTATATTTATTTAGCTTTCTAAGAGTAGAGAAATAAATGTTACTATGTTAGCTTGAGGTTTATTTTCAAGATTTTAAAAGCATAGTATTGATGTTTATTACTTGTTTAGCTCTTATCATGATGATGTATTGATATTGATTTATATTTGTTGTAGGACTACTAGGTGTTAGTTCTAATCTTCTTAACTTATCCAAACACATACATGCATACACTTCCTTACACCCATGTGTCTTTTGAGTCTATCAGCACCGTACCTCTCTTACATCTTATTTAATTGATTTTTTGAATTTTGCAGTCCTTTTCAAAAGAATATGGGCTTGTCTAGTTATAAATCCCATGTGGATGTCACGTCACCCTTTCCTCTTAAATTTCTCTATATGTGTTTTAAATTGGGAGAGAGGGGTTTGTTTTACATGCCATTTGTTTGAAAATTTCTCTTAAAATTTGTGGGATTGAAGAGCCTTTTTGGAGAATAACATGTGTAAGCTTTCTTATATTTTTTATTTCTCAAGTGGACAAGATGGCCCCAAGGTAGGCCTATTTTACCTTAGTTATTTATTTTGCTTTATTGTTTCTTGCATGTATTTTTTTGTGTTGTTTCATGAAATTGGGGTTTGGATAGTGAATGGGGATAGGAATGGTGTAGGAGAAAAGTAGCCAAACTTAACAATAATCAATTCCTTTTGGTGGGGTGGAGTCATAAGGGGTTTACTTGGTAAACAAAGAAATCATCCAAGCTTATTGGTATAATGGAGAGATAAGGTTATTGTTTATGTGTGTGGCATTTATGGAGTGATGTCTTAAATGTATTTTTTTTGGAAATAATCAATGCCTTTTGGTGGAGTGGAGGTAAAATGTTTGGAGTGAAATTGTAACACCCTTGATAGTTGTTATTTTCCTCCTTTACATTTCAAGTGTTGACATGTGAATTTTCCTTATAAAGATATGTTCTTTTGAATTTTGGAGATCATGCTTGATATGGATAAATCATCTTCTGCTCTTAAGATCCTTTGACTAAATTGGGATGGCTTCTTTGAATCCATTTTTCATTTCTTGTAGGAGAGTTGCAATTTGGTTTAAGAGTTGTAAACTTATCTATTAATCTGACTCTTCCTTGGATCAATTTTAGTGATCCAAGGAATGTTTTAAATCTACTCTGTTGAAATGAATGATAAATTGACATTCCATGAATTAAGAGACATATTGGACTGAAATGTTGTGGTTACAAGCTCTTTTATTTTTGTGTGAACTTGTTTCCATTCAGTTGTAAGTTATGCTTGGGTCTTTCAGAGATCAACCATGGTAGGACATTGCTGAGGTGAATGGAAAATGTAGCCTGTTCACGGCATAGGAAAAGATCCAGGATCCTAAAAAGAAAGGACTATCCAACGGAATCCTAAGCTAGGTAAAAATATTTACTACCTAAACTATGTTACGTAACATAATTCCTATTCTAACCTAAAGCTTCCTATTCTACTTTGATTGGTTGATTGGCATCCTAACCTAAGCTCGGTGCTAAGGGTTTTGGAAAGTTTTCTAGGTTATTAAAATTTACCTAAGAACCTAATACTACAAGGTTATATTATCATCTAACCTAATGCCTAAAAACTATAGTGTTATAAATTAATCTAACCTATGTGGAAACTACCTTAGGCTATGTGTTAAGACCTATTGTGGTAATTGTTGTTTGGGTTATAACCTAAGGTATATATTACAATCTACCTAAGGTCTAACCTAAGAAATATGATCTATCCTAAACTAATGGGTTTGAATGGGGAATTAGGTGGTTGCATACATTCGTAGGTGACGGTTCCAAGGCATTAAATTTGTTGATAAGGTTTTAATTGCTTAGAGGTACTGCCAGCTTTGGCAGGGGTTAGTGAACTTGGCGGAGGCTTAGGTGGAGACTCCACTAAAATGAAATTCCTTGTTAAAATTGATTTGGCAATCGCTAAACATGAAAGGCGGTGGCAAGGGAAGATAGGCGGGAAACTAGATAATTAATGGAATTAATTGTTTTTGGTTTTCATGCTCAAACTGCCCTTGGAAGGCATGCAAACAGGTTAGAATGTGGTTGTTTCACTTTGCATACTTCACAATTTTTTCTCTGCATGCTCTCTGGTTTTTTGAACCAGCAGATTGAACTACACTTGATGGCTATTTTTGAGGTTTTAAACCTATTTTCAGTTCGTGGAATATATAGGAGGCATTGTGGAAAAAGAACATTGTTATTTGATTTTTCATGGAGAAGAAGAGAATTTTTGAGCTTGGCTGGAGGTTCTTTTTTATTTCACAGAAGCGCTATCAGGCATGATAGGCTCTAAACTTTAAGATCTCTTGCTTTCTTATAAATGTTTCATTAAAACAATTCTACTCTTTTGAGATTCTTGGATTTCTTATTTTATCTAGTTAATGGCTTGTTGGGTTTATTAAATCTTGTTATATTGGTTTTTGAATCCTTGGTAAATGATGTTCTGTTGGGAAACTTACCATATATAGTTCTTTAAAAAAAATGTCATGCAAAAAAATTTTCTATTCTCGACTTTTCGTTTGGAACTAGAAATGGAAGTGGTCTAGTTAAGATAACCATTGTTTCTATTATTATGGTTAAGTGTTTGGGGAAACTTGAATCCTGTTGGAACTTCAGATGAGCTCATTTGGCGTGGACTAGAGCCTGTATATGGGTTTATTTTTAGCTTGTGTTGAGCTTGTCGTGTTTTGTTGAACCTTTATTTTGAGCTCATCCTTGATTTGGAACTTTGTTCTAGATTTGTGTTTGTTGAGAACTGTTGATGATTCTTATTGTTCTGAATCGTGTTGGAATCTTGTGTATCTCTGGACTATTGTCAAATCCTGTATAAATCTCGGTGTTTATATCTTAGTTCCTTGTGATAATTCAAACAATTACTGTCAGTTCATAAAGTACACAGTATTTGGATGTTATTACTTATTTTTGGGCTCAAACTTTGGGTGAAACTTGAGTCCCATTGAGAGATAATATTGGGCTCTGTAACCATTGTTTTATATTCTTTTGAGAAATTTGGAATTCTTTTTGTAGATTAGTAACTACAAAGCACTCATATTTTGTTACTTGTGTGGACTCTGTACTCTGTGGGAACTCCTTGTTCCAGGCTTGAGACTAGTAATTGGGCTTCGTGTTTGATATGAATCGTGTTGGAGTCACTATTGCGCTGAACCAGTGTTGGTATCTTGGGTAACTAGGAACTGTTATTGAAGATGTATGTGGCTCTGTACTCATGCCTTACTCTATGGAAATTTGAGTCTGTTAACTAAAGTTCATAATTTCACCACACTCTTATCTTATTATTTGTTCAATTCTGAACTCTCTCTTTGGAAATTCATGTTTCATTATTCTAAAAGGGAAATAGGACTCCTTGTTTTGATTATGTAACTAAACGTTTTGGTTATATGTATCTCATACTATCTCATTACTAAGACACTGTGCATATCTGAGCTCATGATTGAGTTTTTGTAATTCGAAACTGTACATGAAATTTGTACTTGGTGCTTGGAAATAAGTGACATAATCGATGTGTAGGATTTGTTCTTAGTATAATGAGTTTTCTTGTTTTTGATATAATGGCTTAGGTGGGAAATTGTTGTTCCCCTGAACCCGTGAATATTTACGTGGGTAGTCTTGTACCTGTGTGAGAAGCTTATGAATAGGTATCATGCTTGGAATTTGTACCTTTGAGCTCTGAGTCTGTTAGTATTTTTGACAAGTTTGATTTGGTTTTGGTATTTGATTGGGATTTAACTTCGCAAGAGTTTAAAAGCTAATTTCAACTCGTGTAATTGAACTACTTAGTCAAGGAAATCTGAAAGAGTAGATTAATTAGAGTTGTTTGAATATTCTTGGTATTTAAATGGAAACATTTTACAAGGATAATGGGATTTCAGTCGTTAATTTTTTTGATGCTTCTGATCCTGACTTGGCTTTCTGAACGGTTATTTTTCTATTCCTTCTTAGATTCAAATGGACACCTTATGTCTTTATAAAAGGAAAGAATTTGGTTCCTTTAAAATAGATTGTGTTTTAAGACTTTGAATTGTATTTCATTTTGAGTATGGATGTTGAAATTAGTATTCATTATAAGTAAAGAAGTGTAAAGAATATGGCAGTGTGCTTTCTTCTTACTAGTATAGATCTTTGGTTGAACTTTCTGTTTTGACTCTTCTTGGATGATCTAGAGTAGAGAATAACTCCTGTATGAGTCTACCTTGATCTTTGAATGTTGTTTCAGATCTTTAAAAGTTAACTTCTATTTTTGGAAGTCGATTTAAACTTACAGGTAGATCGATTGATTCTCTATTCCTTCTTAGATTAAGATGAAATTTGTTTTGATGAATATCTTAATTCTTAAATTTTAAGGTAGTTGTCTTTAGAAAGAAACAGTTAAATCATGTTTTGAATCTATTCTATTTCTTGGATATGTTGTGTATAGGGCATGAGTTGTAATGGTTCTTCTTCTTATTTTGTTTAGGAGATAGATGAGTCATCTTAATATGAACCATGCTCTAAACTTTTCTTTTAGCTTGAAGAAAAGATAAATGTTGATTTCTTTTATGAAAGATTGGGAACAATGAGATGTTATGATATGTTGTTTTTCTAAGGATAATTGATGGGATCAATTAGAATCTATTTTGTAAGGCTGAAATGGTAGATTATATTTTGTCCTTTTCTTGGAAGTGAAATCAATTGTTTAAATGTACTTCTTTTTCATGTTCTTTTGATATATTGATTATTTGATGTAATAATTGTCTCATTAAAGTAGAGTTTTTTTAATGGAACAATTATTGGAATGCACTTCTTTTTAAGGCTTAGTGCTTATCATGCTCAGTTCATTGAACTGACCCATGCTAGCAATTTTTGCAGATGGACTTCGTAAGTGATAAAGAAGGTAAAACTTATATGATGCATTGGTCTGATTTAAGTCTAATTCTTGTGAAGAACTCTTATTCGTTCTTGAGATTGTTTTGGAAAAGAAAAGTAGTATTCTTTTATAATTAAGACGGTTGTTATGCAGTATACCTAAGTGCATAAGTCTTGTAAATGTAATGGTTATAAAGATAAATTGAAAGTTGAGATTACCTGTATTGGTTGTGTAAATTATTTTGTATTTGTATGAAAGAGATGGGCTCTATCTTGTTGTTAATCTTCATATTATTTATATGTTAAATGGATAAATTTTAAAAGATTGGATCAAGGGATTTAGTTCAATCTCCCTACTTGTGATGTAACTTGTAAAGTTGTAGAATATGATATTTGTTATTTAAACTATATAACATAGTAATACAAAGTAGGATGAACATACATTGAAAAATGTGGTCATTGGGTAGAATAAACCCTAACGCCTTACATATAGTGAAAGAATCTTCATATTTCACAAATGTTCATAAACCACAAAGGTTTGGTATCATGACTTCAATTTATCAAACTTCATTTGTTATGAAGTCTACTTTATTTTGGATATATTCTGGCGCTGAACTTTCTAAAAAGTTATTGTAATTTTTACATAAGACATATTATAACACTGTGCAGTTACGCTTAATTGATAGATTAATTATGTATTTGAACATTAAAAGTGGACAATGAATATAACAAAGTTCTTAATGGGATAATTGAATCAATTTAGAAAAGAACTTAAGGAGTGTTGGATTAGGGTTAGGCAAAGTTGCTGAAATCTGTTTTGAATAATCCAAATTAATTAAATTATTAATAAATTCCTTGGGGATATGTACATCTTGATGAGGCTGTTCAGTAGGATGCTGGCACATGCCAACTATAGGTTGATATATCTTCGAGAAGATTAGGATCTTCTCGAGGATACAGTGATGCAGTCGGCATGTGGCAACACCCTTCGGCATTGATCATCTAGATCTACATAAATTGGACTTGATCTTAGTTTTTCTCTAGGTCAAGTTAAAAACATGTTTTAAGATATGGGGTAGCCCTCTAAAACTCAAGATACCTTGGCACACGGGGTTGACTTAGGCTGACCCAGTATGCCAACTTACCCTAAGTTTTAGTGAGCTTCCCCTTATCATAACACATGTTGTTAACACGAACTAGGGTTAAACCTTAGGCAAGTGGACTGACATGAGTCAGTAAAGAAAATTCTAGATAACAATAGAGTGGGGTGAAGGACATATTTCGGATTGATGAGTATGCCATCAAGGAATAGTAATACATACAGTATGTTAGAAATCTTTGGCCAAAGTATCGCAAGTTGCTGGTTGCGTTGTCCTATGTCACCTAGTCTAAGGTTCGTGATGCAGATGAATACTGGTAACAATTATTCAGATAGGTTCCTTAGATAGATCACTCAATACCCTGAACAGGGAAAGAGAACCAAGTATACATAGTATATGGATAAGTATTCAATACTTAATGTTAAACATGAATAGATCGGTAGCTTTACCGAGTCATGAAATGAATAGATTGGTAGCACACCGAGTCATTACAGCTACATATGGTTATCTGTTATATGAATGGTTGATAAAGAATGTGTGTTCTAAATTATGAAATTTAGAAAGAGAACATTATTTAAAAAAAAATCCCTTGTTTCTAAATTCTTAAAATGGGAATGTTACATCTTGGTATCAAAGTTGAAGGTTGCAACTCTTAGACCTATTGTGTCCATAATCTGATTAAACTTAAATTTTCTTGTAACAGAAAATGGTGAGAACAAGAGGAAATGTTGCAAATAACCCTCCACCTGAGGAAGGAGTGGTAACTACCCAGAAACTTGATGAGATCCTTGCTACCCTATTGGACACAAGAGATCGTTTGGCTGTGCTTGAACAACAAGTAATGGGCAATGAGGAGGAAGAAGAAGCTGATAACAATAATCAGCCACCTCCAGGGGACAATGCCAATGTGGGTGTTGATAATAACAACATTAACATACCTGTTCAACTTGAGAATAAAAAGGCTAGACTAGCAGTAGAACTCACTAATGACATAAAAATGATAAGTCCACCCAAGTTTGATGGCACCACCTTAGGAGATGGAGCTGAGAATTAGCTCAGTGAAATGGAGAAGTACTTTGCAATAAGGAACTTCTCAGAGGAAACCAAGGCTATATGGGGAGCATATCAACTTTCCCATGAAGCATCTTCATGGTGGGACAGCCATAAGGCTGAGTTAAATATTGATGAAACTAACATCACTTGGGATCAATTTAAAAGTTATTTTAGGAAATGATGGCTGCCACAACTCTACTATGATAGAAAAAATGACTAAATTTTAGAACTTAGCTCAAGGAAAGTTAAAAGTAACTGAGTATTGGGAATGGTTTACGAAACTCCTCAAGTATGTACCTCAGTATCAAACTGATGAGAAGTTCAGGATACAGAAATTCATTATGGGATTGAATCCCATTATTGGGGGAGAAGTTGATGTTCATAGCCCAACCACTATGGAAGGGGTTGTTGAAAAATCCATAAGGCAAGAACATAAATTAAAGGCTATTTTTACTCATAAAGAGGAAGTAAGGAAGAAAGTTTCAAACCCCTCTTCAGCTTCTCTTGCACCTAAGAAGGGACCATGGAAGAAGTTTGGTAATAAAAGTAAGTTTTTAACTGATAATAATAAGAAAAAAGTGATGAATAAGACTGCTGGAAATGCACGGAACAATTTTGCCAAGAATAATAACAATGGACAGAAGTCCTATGGAGGTCAGAATAATAATCTTTAAGACTGGAAATAATTCTGAGTCTAGAAAGGGACCTGTAGGAGGCTGTTATAATTGTGGTAAGGATCATTACGCAAATCAATGTCCTTTGAAGAAGGATGATCGTAATCAGCAGCACAAGATACATGCTGCAGTAGCTGAAAAGCAAGCTACACCTATAGAGGTTCCTGGTAAGTTATTTGGCATACCTGTAACTATTATTTTTGATACAGGTGCTACTAAATGTTTTATTTCTAGTAAACTTGCTTCGAAACTTAAAAGAAAAGATGGAAAAATGGATAAATCTTGGACTGTACATTATGGTAATAATGTTGTTCATATAGTTAGTATGTGTCTTTTTGGAGCAGTCCTTGAATTACCTAAATTTTCCACAGAGGTTGATCTTTATGTTACACCTTTAGGGTCTTATGATGTAATCATAGGTGTTAATTGGTTAGCAGAACATAAGGCTAAAGTGGACTATTTTGAAAAATGCATTAGTTGTTTAGACGATCTGTAGAAAATAGCAGAGATTTAGGGTGTGAAGCGTGAGATTTCTGTTAGAAAACTGTCAGCTATGCAACTTAAAAAGGCCAAAAATAAAGGATGTACCTTATATGCAGTAAAAATTTTAGAAACTACATAGAGGAAAATAGTGATTTCATGGATCGATATCCACTGTTATGAGACTTTAGTGATGTATTTCCAGAAGAATTGTCAGGTCTTCCACCCAAAAGGGAATTTGATTTCACGATTGAGATCAAGCCTGGAACTGAACCTATATCTAAGGCACCATATCGAATGACTATTATAGAATTAGTAGAGCTTAAAGCTCAATTGCAAGAACTTTTGTCTAAGGGTTTGATTAGACTAAGTGTTTCACCTTGGGGAGCACCAGTGATTTTTGTGAAAAAGAAAGATGGAACACTTAGATTGTGCATTGATTACAGAATGTTAAACAAAGCAAAAATCAAGAATAGATATCCACTCCCTAGGATTGATGATTTATTTGATCAGATGCGTGGAGCATCGGTATAACTCCAAGATAGATATTTGATCTGGGTATCATCAATTGTGAATTAAGGATGAGGACATTCATAAAACAACTTTCAGAACAAGGTATGGACATTATGAGTTTACGGTTTTACCTTTTGGATTAACTAATGCACTATGTAGCATTTATGAATTTAATGAATAATATCTTTCAAGAATACTTGGACAAATTTGTGCTCGTATTCTTGGATGACATTCTCATATATTCTAAAAGCATTAAAGAGCATCATGAGCACTTGAAGGTAGTTTTGGAAATTCTGAGAAAGAGACGGTTGTTTGGTAAACTATCCAAATGTTCTTTCTATGACATAGAAGTCCACTATTTGGGTCATGTAATAAGTAAAGATGGAATTTATGTAGATCCTTCAAAAATTGTAGCTATAACTGAATGGCCTGCACCAAAGAATGTACATGAAGTTAGAAGCTTCATGGGACTTGTTGGCTACTATAGGAAATTTGTAAAAGACTTTTCTAAGATAGCTGCACCAATAACTTCCTTACAGAAGAAAGATAAAAAGTTTGTTTGGAGTGAAAAATGTGAAATCGCATTTAAAACCTTGAAGGAACAGTTAACTTCAGCACCTATTCTTGCAGTACCAGATCCTAATGGAGATTTTATGGTGGTAACTGATGCATCCAGTGAAGGTCTAGGAGGTATTTTGTTACAAAGTGGTCATGTTATTACATACGAAAGTAGAAAACTTAAGTTACATGAGTTGAATTATGCTCCACATGATTTAGAGCTTGTTGTCATTGTTCATGCACTTCAAGTCTGGAGGCATTATCTTGCTTGGTAAACCATTTGAGTTGAAAACTGATCATCTTGGGCTGAAGTATATTTTCACTCAGCCAAATATGAATGCAAGACAATGAAGATGGTTAGAGTTTTTGTCTCAATATGATTTTGACATAAGTTATATTAAGGGTAAAGAAAATAGAGTGGCTGATGCTCTAAGTCGTAGGAAGCACATTTCTGCTCTTATAACACTAAGAACTCAGTTTAAGGATGAAGTAAAAGGTGTTATGGAATCTGATTCCTACTTTCAGCAAGTAAAAGTAGCACTTGTTACAGATTCTAATGATTTGAGGTATAAGGGTTTTCACTTTGATAAGGAAGGAATCTTATGATTTGAAAACAGAGTTTATGTACCTTTGCTTAGTGGTTTGAGAAAGAAATTGTTAGCTGAATTTCATAATTCACCTTTCTCGGGACACCCTGGCATTACAAAGATGCTTGCTGATATAAAACAACAATATTTCTGGAAAGGAATGAAGAAGGATGTTATTGATTATGTAACACATTGTCTAGAGTGCCAACATGTTAAGGCGGAACATATGCACCCAGCTGGTTTATTGTATCCTCATAGCATACCATAGTATAAATGGCAAGTAATAAGTATGGATTTTGTACAAGGGTTACCTATGTCAAGAAATAAACATGATGTTATTTTGGTAGTTGTTGATAAACTAACAAAAGTAGCTCATTTTATTGCTGGAAATCTGAAGGATGATTCACCTTTTTTGGCTAAAAGATTTGTACACGAAATTTTTAGATTACATGGGGTACCTGAATTAATCATATCTGATAGAGATCCTAGAATGACATCAAGATTTTGGCAAATGCTTAATGCAACTCTAGGAACTAAGCTAAATTTCAGTTCTGTGTATCACCCAGAAACGGATGGACAGACTGAAAGAGTAAATCAAGTTTTAGAAGATATGTTACGGATGTATTGTATGGATCAACAGTATAAGTGGGAAGAATATCTTCCATTAGTTGAATTTTCTTACAACAATACATATCATGCTTCTCTTAAGATGGCACCTTTCGAGGCACTTTATGGAAGAAAATGCAGAACCCCTGTTAGTTAGGATAACATAGAGGATAGAGAGGTAATTGGACCTGAAATCCTTATGGAAATGGAACAACAAGTTAAGTTGATTCGTGAACGCTTGAAAGAAGCAACAGATAGGCAAAAGAGTTACGCTGACTTGAAGAGGGTTGATAGGAAATTTGAACTTGGTGAGAAAGTTTTTCTTCAGGTTAAACCAAAAAAGAGTTCTATAACTTTTGGCAAGGCTACCAAGTTATCACCTCGTTATGTGGGACCTTTTGAGATAGTTGAAGTAATCAACCCTGTAGCTTATCGTTTAGCATTACCTCCTGCTTTGTCACGAATGCATGATGTTTTCCATATTTCTTTGCTTAAGAAATACGTTTCAGATTTATCACACGTGTTAAATTGGAATTCCTTGCAGGTCCAAGACCTAGGAATAATCATGGTTAAACCCATTCGAGTGCTGGAAACTCACCATTGCATTTAAGAAATCGAGAAATAAGTCAATGTAAGGTCTAGTGGGACCAGTTTAATGAAGAGAGTGCAACTTGGGAAAATCTAGAAGATATAGAATTACTTTTCCTTATCTATTTGAACAGAATTGATTTTGTTGATTGATAAAAATTTATGATTTTATCTTTATATGACATTAAATATGCCAGTTTTGGGCAGATATTTATTTGATTTGGATAAATAGCTATTAATGCTGATTTCTTGAATTATAAGATTATAATATATTTTGACTTTAAATAAGGGGAAGTGAATGAAGTGATTGTCCTGATGTATATTGTTAAAAAAAAAAGGTAATCATCAGGATGATGATTCTTTTATAGGAGGGAAGCATGTAACACCCTTGACAGTTGTTATTTTCCTCCTTTACATTTCAAGTGTTGACATGTGATTTTCCTTATAAAGATATGTTCTTTTGAATTTCGGGAGATCATGCTTGATATGGATAAATCATCTTTTCAACTCTTAAGATCCTTTGATTGAATTAGAATGGCTTCTTTGAATCCATTTTTCATTTCTTGCACAGAGAGTTGCAATATGGTTTAAGAGTTGTAAACTTATCTATTAATCTGACTCTTCCTTGGATCAATTTCAGTGATCCAAGGAATGTTTTAAATATTAGGGCTCTATTGAATGAATGATAAATTGACATTCCATGAATTAAGAGACATATTGGAAAAAACGTTGTGGTTACAAGCTCTTTGATTTTTGTGTGAACTTGTTTCCATTCAGTTGTAAGTTGTGCTTGGGTCTTTGGAGATTGACCATGGTAGGACATTGCTGAGGTGAACAGAAAATGCAGCCTATTCATGGCATAGGAAAGATCAGGATCCTAAAAAGGACTATCCAACGGAATCCTAAGCTAGGTAAAAATATTTACTACCTAAACTATGTTACGTAATAGAATTCCTATTCTAACCTAAAGCTTATATTCTACTTTGATTGGTTGATTGGCATCCTAACCTAAGCTCAGTGCTAAAGGATTTGGAAAGGTTTCTAGGCTATTAAAACTTACCTAGAACCTAATACTACAAGGTTATATTATGATCTAACCTAATGCCTAAAACTATAGTGTTGTAAATTAATCTAACCTATGTGGAAACTACCTTAGGCTATGTGCTAAGACCTATTGTGGTAATTGTTGTTTGGGTTATAACCTAAGGTATATATTACAATCTACCTAAGGTCTAACCTAAGCAATATTATCTATCTTAAACTAATGGGTTTGAATGGGAAATTAGGTGGTCACATACATTGTAGGCAACGGTTCCAAGGCATTAAATTTATTGATAAGGTTTTAATTCCTTAGAGGTACTGCCAGCTTTGGCAGGGGTTAGTGAACTTGGTAGAGGCTTAGGTGGAGACTCCACTAAAATGGAATTCCTTGTTAAAATTGATTTGGCAATCACTAAACATGAAAGTCGGTGGCAAGGGAAGAT
This sequence comes from Taxus chinensis, assembly GCA_019776745.2. NCBI lineage: Eukaryota > Viridiplantae > Streptophyta > Pinopsida > Cupressales > Taxaceae > Taxus > Taxus chinensis. Next base: position 735,533,807 of record CM034149.1, read on the forward strand.
AGGTGGAAAAGAATTAATGGAATTAATTGTTTTTGGTTTTTGTGCTCAAACTACCTTGGAAGGCATGCAAACGGGTTGGAATGTGGTTGTTTCACTTTGCATACTTCACAATTTTTTCTCTACATGTTCTCTGGTTTTTCCAACCAGCAAATTGAACTACACTTGATGGTTATTTTTGAGGTTTTAAACCTATTTTCAGTTTGTGGAATATATAGGAGGCATTGTGGAAAAAGAACATTGTTATTTGATTTTTTGTGGAGAAGAGGAGAATTTTTCTAGCTCAACTAGAGGTCCTTTTCGATTTGACAGAAGCACTATCAGGCATGATAGGCTCTAAACTTTAAGATCTCTTGTTTCTTATAAATGTCTCATTAAAACAAGTCAACTCTTTTGAGATTCTTGGATTTCTTATTTTATCTGGTTAATGGCTTGTTGGGTTTATTAAATCTTGTTATATTGGTTTTTGAATCCTTGGTAAATGATGTTCTATCCCCAAGGAAACTTACCATATATAGTTCTTTAAAAAAATAATGCATGAAAATGTTTTTCTGTTCTCAATCACTTTTCGTTTGGAACTGGAAATGGAAGTGGTATGTCATCCAAGATAACCATCCTTTCTATTGTTATGGTTAAGTGTTTGGGGAAACTTTTGAATCCTGTTGGAACTTCATGATGATCTGGTGTTTGGCATGGACTAGAGCCTATACATGGGTTTGTTTTTATCTTGTGTTGAGCTTGTGTTTTGTTGAACCTTTATTTTGAGCTCATCCTTGAATTGTAGAACTTTTTTCTAGATTTGTGTTTGTTGAGAACTGATTCTTATTGTTCTGAATCATGTTGGAATCTTGTGTATCTCTCTGACTGTTGTCAAATACTTGTATGAAACTCAGTGTTTATACTTTAGTTCCTTGTGATAATTCAAATAGTTACTGTCAGTTCATGCAAGTACACGGTATTTGGATGTTATTACTCATAAATTGAGCTCAAACTTTGGGTGAAACTTGAGTCCCGTTGAGATATAATATTGGAACTTTGTACCTGTGTTTGAGACTATTCTTTTGAGAAATTTGGAACTATTTTGTAGATTAGTAACTACAAAGCACTCATAGTTTGTTACTTGTGTGGACTCTGTACTCTATGGGAACTCCTAGTTCCACTTGAGCTAGTAATTGGGCTTCACATTTGATATGAATCGTGTTGGAGTCACTATTGTGTTGAACCAGTGTTGGTATCTTGGGTAATTAGGAATTGTTATTGAAGATGTATGTGGCTCTATACTCATGCCTTACTCTACCCAGAAAATTTGATCTGTTAACTGAAGTTCATAATTTCACCACACTCTTATCTTATTATTTGTTCGATTTTGAACTCTCTCTTTGGAAATTCATGTCTCATTTTCAAAAGGGAAATAGGACTCCTTGTTTTTTCAATATGAATCCTGTTTTTGGATATATGTATCTCATACTATTTCTTACTAAGATACTGTGCACATATGAGCTCATGTTGAGTTTTTGTAATTTGATACTGTACATGAAATTTAGTACTTAGTGTTTGGAAATAAGTAAAAGGAATGATGTGTAGGTATTTGCTTCTACTTTATGTAGAGTTTTCTTGTTATTGATATAAGCTTAGGTGGGAAATTGTTGTTCCCCTGAACCCATGAATAATTACATGGGAAGTCTTGTACCTTTGTGAGAAGCTTGTGATCGGTATTGTGCTCAGATTTTATACCTTTGAGCTCTGAGCTATTAGTATTTTTGATAAGTTTGATTTGGTTTTGGTAATTGACTTGGGTTTTTAACTTCTTAAGAGTTTAAAGCTCATAACTCGTCTAACCGAACTGCTTAGTCAAGGAAATCTGAAAGAGTAGATTAATTAGAGTTGTTTAAATATTCTTGGGATTTAAATGGAAACATTTTCCAAGGATAATGGGATTTCAGTCGTTAATATTTGTTGATGCTTATGATCCTGCTTGGCTTTCAGAACAGTTATTTTTCTATTCCTTCTTGGATTCAAATGGACACCTTATGTCTTTATAAAAGAAAGGAATTTGGTTCCTTTAAAATAGATTTTGTTTTAAGACTATGAATTGTATTTCATTCTGAGTATGGAATTAAAATTAGTATTCATTATAATCTGATTAAGAAGTGTAAATAATATGGAAGTGTGCTTTCTTCTTATTGTATAGATCATTGTTTGAACTTTCTATTTTGACTCTTCTTGGATGATCTAGAGTAGAGAATAACTCATGTATGAGTCTACCTTGATCTTTGAGGCCGTTGTTTCAGATCTTTAAAAGTTAAATTCTATTTTTGGGAAGTAGATTTAAACTTACAGGTAGATCGACTGATTCTCTATTCCTTCTTAGATTCAGATGAAATTCTATTCTGAATGAATATCTCAGGTTTTTAAATTTTAAGGTAATTTCCTTTTGGAAGAAATAGTTAAATCATGTTTTGAATCTGTTATGTTTCTTGGATATGTTGTGTTTGGGCATAGTTGTAATGGTTCTTCTTCTTCTTTTGTATAGGATCTCTAGATGAGTCATCTAATGTGAACCATGCATTAAACTCTTCTTTTGCTTGAATCAAAGATAAATGTCACTTTATTTTATGAAAGATTAGGAACAATGAGATGTTATGACATTTATCTAAGGATAATTGATTGAATCAATTAGACTCTATTTTGTAAGGCTGATATGGTAGATTATATTTTGTCCTTTTCTTGGAAGTGAAATCAATTGTTTAAATTATATTTCCTTTTTGTTACTTTTGATATATTGATTATTTGTTGTAATAATTGTCTCATTAAAGCAGAGTTGTTTTAATGGAACAATTATTAGAATGCACTTCTTTTTAAGGCTTAGTGCTTATCATGCTCAGTTCATTGAACTGACCCGTGCTAGCAATTTTTGCAGATGGACTTCGTAAGTGATAAAGAAGGTAAAAATTATATGATGCATTGACTGATTTAAGTCTAATTATTTTGAAGAACTCTGATTCATTCTTGAGATTGTATTGGAAAATTAAAATTAGTATTCTTTTATAATTAAGATGGTTGTTATGCATTATACCTAAATGCATAAGTCTTGTGAATGTAATGGTTATAAAAATAAATTGAAAGTTGTGAGATTACCTGTATTGGTTGTGTAAATTATTTTGTATTTGTATGAAAGAGATGGGCTCTATCTTGTTGTTAATATTCATATTATTTATATGTTAAATGGCTAAATTTTAATAAGATTGGATCAAGGGATTTAGTTCAATCTCCCTACTGAAATGATGCAACCTCTAAAATTGTAGAATATGATATTCATTATTTAAACTATATAACATAGTAATACAAAGTAGGATGAACATACATTGAAAAACGTGGTCATTGGTATAGAATAAACCCTAATTCCTTACATATAGTGAAAGACTCTTCATCTTTCATAAATGTTCATAAACCACAAAGGTTTGGTATCATAACTTCAATTTATCAGACTTCATTTGTTATGAAGTCTACTTTATGTTGGATATATTTTGGCACTGAACTTTCTAAAAAAAAGTTATTGTACTTTTACATAAGACATATTATAACACTATGCAATTACACTTAATTGACAGATTAATTATGTATTCAAACATTAAAAGTGGCAATGAATATAACAAAGTTCTTAATGGGCTAAATGAATCAATTTAGACAAGAACTTAAGGAGTGTTGGATTAGGGTTAGGCAAGTTGCTGAAATCTGTTTTGAATAATCCAAATTAATTAAATTATTAATAAATTCCTTGGAGTATGTACATCTCAATGAGGTTGTTCAGTGGGATGCTGGCACACACCAACTACAGGGTTGTACCTTCGAGAAGATTAGGATCTTATTGAGGATGCAGCGATGTAGTTGGCATGTGGCAACACCCTTCGGCATTGATCATCCAGATCTACATAAATTGGACTTGATCTTACTTTTTCTCTAGGTCAAGTTAGAAACATATTTTAAGATATGGGGTAGCCCTGAAAAACTCAGGATACCTTGGCACATGGGGTTGACTCAGGTTGACCTAGTATGTCAACTTACCCTAAGTCTTTCGTGAGCTTTTCCTTATCATAACACATGTTGTTAACCTGAACTAGGGTTAAACCTTGGGCAAGTGGACTGACACGTGAGTTAGTAAAGAACATTCTAGATAACAATAGAGTGGGGTGAAGGATGTATTCTGGATTGATGAGTATGCCATCAAGGAATAGTAATACATACAGTATGTTAGAAATCTTTGGCCAAAGTATCGCAAGCTGTTGGTTGCATTGTCCTATGTCACCTAGTCTAAGGTTCGTGATGCAGATGAATATTGGTAACAATTATTCAGATAGGTTCCTTAGATAGATCACTCAATACCCTGAATAGGGAAAGAGAACCAAGTATACGTAGTATATGGATAAGTATTCAATACTTAATGTTAAACATGAATAGATCGGTAGTTTACCGAGTCATGAAATGAATAGATCAGTAGCACACCAAGTCATTACACCTACATATGGTTATCTGTTATATGATGTTGATAAATAATGTGTGTTCTAAATTATGAAATTTAGAATAGAGAACATTATTTAAAAAAAATTCCCTTGTTTCTAAAGTCTTAAAATGGGAATGTTACAAAAATTATTTTATTGGATGGAGTGTGAGATTGATTCTTACCATCTCACTTGGGAGGCATAAGAAGAATATGACTACTTCTTCACTTTTTGGGTTCTAGTGATAATCCTTTGTGTTGTTTGCTCCATTTAAAGGTTGTTTTTCTTTGATTTTTTTCTTTTTGTTGTGCTCATTTTGGATAACGTGTGGATATTCCTACTTTGTTGGGGCTTGGGGGTTAATGGGAGATTTTACTCTCTTCCATTAAGAAGGCAGGGTGGAGAGAGTTACTCCCTCTTCTTTTTGATTATTCCATGTTGAAATCCAAGGTAACATGTTTCATCAATTTTTAAAGCTTGGGAAGGATTTATTTTGGAGCATTGAGAAGTATTGTGATTGATGGTCTTGCAAGTTTGATGGGGATGCACTTTGGATCCTTATAAAGTATATTTTGAAATGTGGCATTGGGAATTATATGTGAACAATTTTTTATTGATAGTTATTTTGTAAGTGGTTGAAAAACGAAATGACATAGAATATCCTTTTAATCCTTCATCCTCCTTCTAAATGTTAACATTGTGGGTTTATATATGGATAAAATAATTGTTTTGTTTGGCTAATGAAATGTTTGGAAGTGGCTAATGAAATGTTAGGAAGTTACTGTTATCCAAAATTCACCCCTTAAGAAAACAAGCTCGGGCCAGAAAAAATCATGAAAAATGGCTAAGTCCTAGTCCTCGCAATAGTCGGGACATGAGGGACATCTGGGCGTGAACCGGCCGAAAGGCCGCCAGGTGATCTGCACAGCATTTGGGACATCCGGGCCAAAGGGACGCGCGGGACGCGAAAATTTGAACTGGCTGAAAAGTGGAAAAAATTGACTAACTGTTGAAACAGGCAGTCTGGGACATCTGGGTAATTAGTACGCGGAGGACGTAAGTCGGCCGAAAATACTTAAGGTAGCCCAGAACAGTTGGGATGAAGGTACGCGAAGTACGCAAACTGGCCGGATCATCCGAAATGATAACTTTCACACCGGGACAGTTGGGACAAAAGTGCACGAACCGGCCGAACCGGGCGAATCGGAAGAATTTGTCCCAGACAGTCCGGAAGCAAGCGGGATAAGAGTGCGCGGAGGACGCGAACCGGCCAGTTTAGCTAAACAGAGGACTTTTCATACTGGGACATCCATGATGAAATTACACGTGGGACACGAAAAGCCAAAGCGGCCGACAGCAAGGAAGAAAAGTCAACGTCTGACCCGTGAAACTTCAAACGGCCATAACTTTTGACTTCGAGCTCCTATTTTCACAAAATTGGACTTTCTGGAACGAGCACGATGTCCTCTACGCCACAAAAATTGGATTTCTTATTTTTTATGAGGGTAGATATATTTAAATAAGATAAATATATTCGGCTCCAGTCAATTAATGCTCATTCCCATCAAATGATAGAAAACGCCTGCTAGACCTAAAATAGCTGCCCGCACTCAAAAGGCCATAGCTTTTGCATTTCTCAACAAAATCACACAAATTTGGTACCATTTGAATCATGGATCTGAGCCCGATGCACAGTAATCAAGAAATTCTAGATTTGATGAGAAATTGATTGATATTTTTAAGAAAATGTGGCCGGGTTCATAACAATGTTTTATTTGGTAGTTGAGAGTGCAATTAAGAGGCATGGTCATCATTCTTTTTCTGCTGCAGCACATGGGACAGTATGGGAAGAATTTTGCAAGTAATATATAATCATTTCACTCCATTTAATACCTCTTACAGGTGGTTAAAGGACAGATTTCAGGATTTCCATTTTCCCTTCTCTTTTCCTTCTCATTTTGCTATAAATTGGAGTGTTGGGCTCATTGTAAAGGAGAGATTTTTTGGGTAGCAAAGCTCTGCCAAAATTGCTTTATGAAGCCAGTGTGTTATAGGCCCCTGTAGTAGACTCCTTACATGATGATCTAGGCCCTTATCTTGTAATAGACTGAACTGTGCATATCATGAAGTAATAAAATATTAGTTTGTGGATGTATCTTCCCCTGCTGTGTTTTCTTGCATTCTTCTTGCCCCTTTAATATTTCTACAAGAATATTGTGTCTATTATTATGTTCTTGCAGAGATCCACTATCATTGTGTATGCTTGGAATATTTTTGTGAATGCATTTTGCTAGATTAAGGAGAACTGTCATCACCTCTTCTAGTGTGTACTTTGCTTCTGTATTTCACACATTTGGAGACTACTCTCACACCCTCCTTTTCTGGTGTATCACCGCTTTAGTGTAGGCATTAATTTTATGCATTATCTCTCCCTGGTCCCTTGGAAATTTAGATTAGAACAGTTAGCTTATCCTGCATTAGTGTAGATTGTGGCAGGTAGTTTAGGAGTAAGAACCAGCTTTCTCTGGAGGTCTATCTCAAGTAGCAAGTCCCACAACTTAGAGATAGTACCCATGTTATCCAATCACACCGTGAGTTCAAGTATATGCACTTATATAAACACAAGGGTGTTGTGATTCGGTGATAATAATTCTGGCACGCCCGGTGGGACCTTAGAGGTCTTTAATTTCATTGCAACAAGATTGATGTGCACTTGTTGTAAGTTCCAGCTTTGAAGGAGCTTTAAAATCACATATCTGGTGACTCCAAAAGAGGCATAATCCACTTGTTTCAGCAGTCCAATCCTAGAAAATTTATGAGAAGGATACAGACCAGGTCAAGAACTAGGGAGGAAGGATTGTTTGTTTATCTACACCTATCTCCAGGTAGAGAAAGAAGGGGAAGAAGAGCTCAAAGATCTGCATCTCCACCTAATAGAAACTTTGTCTACACCTCCACCTGGTAGACCTTTTCTCGCATCAACAAGGGTTCTCAGGCCAATCAAAATGGTGCAACCACTAAATCCCTTTGTCAATTTCACTGGCAGCAGCCCACTTGCCCTCAATGCACGGAATCCAGTTCCAATTGCAGCATTGAATAACATTCCATTTTTCACTGGAGAAAATCATACCACTCCTGGTCATCATGTCAAAGACTTTGCTAACATCTGTGTAATCCATGAGATAAATGAAATGGATGTGGCTGTCAAATTGCTAGCATCTTCGTTCAAAGGGAAGGCATTGCAATGGTTTAGGAGCCTTACAGCCGGTTCTCTCACGAATTGGAATCAGTTATGCATAGTTCTCCACGAACAATTTGGGGAGAGCCCCCAGCGAGTAGCTGACTGACTTTAACTTCCGATTTCAAAGGTCTTGGGATAGGATTCCAGTGGCAGTCAGGCCAACAGCAGAAGGTGCTTTTCTATATTACCTTAAAGCTTTGAATTCTGATATTTCTATGTTAATTCAATCTATGGGAGGCACAACCTTACCTGCTACTTATAGCATTGCCATTAGAGCTGAAAACTGTCTTATTCAAGCTGGTAAACTGGCTCCTAGGCCTCCCATGCCCTTGTATCCAAACCTAGAAAATCCAAGCACTAGTCAAGCACCCACTTTGGCTCCTATTCCCACTCCTAGAAATCAAAGTTCAAATGAGACTTCTACCTCATCCTCTAGTGCTTCAAATGAACTCCAAGAGGTCATGAAACAATTGCAAAATTTGGGAAATGAGCTGGTTATTATCAAAAGACAGCAAGCACAAAGTGCTAGACCGTATCAGCCTCAAGCTCAGCCTAACAGGCAGCCATATCAACCTCAAAGACCACCCAATCCAGCTGCAAATCAGAATCAAGCAAGGCTTCCTACCAACAGACCATTTCAGCCCTATAATCCCAATGCTACATCTACATCCAGAGCTTTGGTGCCAGTCCAAAATAACATGGCCCAAGAATATGATTGGTGTTTCCCATGCAGTCAGCCACATAACCAATCAATGTGCTTTAACGGTGCATTAAAACGGGCTCTAATGGTGCAAACCATTGGTGGGTCACAAGAGTCCAGCCACGAAGAAGACCAGTAGCAAGGGGCACCTCAGCAAGGAACATCTCCGAATGAAACTACTCTTGTCAATTGGCAGGCTGAAGATTTCTGTGGTATAAATCAAATACCCTCTCAAAGTGTTGCAGCCAACAGAAGGTCAAAGAGGAGAAATTTGGGTGAAGAACAGCCATTAGCTTCGATTAATCCACAACCTTCTACCACTCCACAAGCCGCTGGAAAACAAATTGTAGTTCCAAACATGTAAGGAGCATCCAAACCAGCTCCTAGGCCAACTCAAATGCCAGTTGTTGCTGCCCATGTGCAAGGAATGAATGTGTAGACCAAGGGACAGTAGAGGGATGCTTCATCCCCATTCAACATCATTGATCAGATGAAGAAGACAAATGTAAAAATATCAATGTGGGAATCACTATCCATCCCAAGCCAAAGAGATTTGCTACAAGCTGCCATGAAAAACTGGTCAACTTCAAATCAACAGATCCAAATGCAAGAGAAGGTACTCACAAATGCTGTCGAGCCTGAGGGAAATCATGGAGGACTGCAAGGTAAAATGTTTAAGCCCCCTCTATTTTATGTTTCATTGATCATAGGAGATAAGTTGGTACATAATTGCATGATCGATTCGGAAGCAAGCAGCTCAGTCATGCCAAAACAGATAGCTGATCAGCTAGGACTCCAATATGAAACCATCTCCAAGGGTGTAGTGCAATTAGATGGGACAGTAGTGACAACGGTTGGAGTAATCAAAGGTTTGAGCTTCACACTGCATGCATGTCCCAACGTAATAGTGTTACAAGATGTGTCAGTCATAGACCTGCCACCACTCTTTGCATTGTGCTTGTCAAGAGACTTCAGTGCTAAAATTGGAGGCTATCTTTTGGTGGATTGGTCACACATGTTGTTCAGAAAAAGATATGGAACCAAAGCCACAATCAGGTCTGAACCTATTGCAAACTTTCATATTGAGCCTTACACTCCAAGCCAAATCAATACCAACTGTTCAGCGTTTGATCAAGAAGATTATCCAAGCACTGATGAAGCTGACACCAAGGTTGGAAGCATCCCTGATTTGACTCTCGATGAATGGGCAAGCAAGGTGCATGCTTTTGATCCCTATCAAGAAATAGAAGAATCCGAGCTAGGATTTTATTGTTTACATGAAGAGAATCAACCTCTTCCTAGCATCACCAAGCCAGATCATAAAGACAAGAATGAAGTATGGCAATTGTTCTTTGATGGGTCAAGGAGTAGACAAGGTGCAGGAGGAGGAGCTATGCTCATTTCACCGCAAGGTATAAGGTATTACTCAGCCTTCCATTTCCAGTTTTCCTGTTCAAACAACACAGCTGAGTATGAAGCCTTAATTCATGGATTGCACTAGGTAAGGAAGAAAGGCATCAGGAATTTACAAGTATTTGGTGATAGTGAGTTGATCGTAAACCAAGTCAAAAGAAAAAATGCTGCCAAAAATGATCTGTTGAAGAACTACAAAAGTCGGGTATGGGATCTTATTGAGGATTTTGAATCTTTTAGCATCAATTCCATCCCAAGAAAAAAGAATGAAGCCGCTGACAGGCTGGCAGAAATTGGGGCTGCGTTTGATGTTGTAGAAAGTATCAAAAGTGAGAAAACTCAGCCTCATATCAAAGTGGTTGTGAGACCAGCTGTTCCGAATAACAACACAGGTTGGCAAGTCTTCGAGAATGATCAGCAAATTGTTAATTTCCTACAAGAAGAAACTAAGTTCTCCGCCAGGAATCAAGAAAAGCTGGAGCAGCACTATGGTGACCAAGTGGTGCAGCTGAGGACTAACAAATTACCAAAAGGCCTCATAACCTTGGAATTAATCTTCAACCTGAATGATCAGTTTTGGAAGGAGAAAGTGAACATTCAAGTAAAGGGTGAAGATTCAGAGCCTATTTTAGTAGAATAAGGCAAGACATTGCAAATTGGCAAAGTAAGTACCTCACAAGAGAAATCTAATTTTTTTCAGCTTTTTCAAGAGTTCCCAGATGTCTTTGCTTGGACTTACAAAGATTTAAGAGGTTTCAACCCAAATTTGGCACAACATACTATTGAGTTGGATCCATATTCCAAGCCTGTTAGGCAAAAGCAAAGGCCAGTAAATCCTCATATCGAACCTCTCATGAGAAAAGAGTTAAGCAAGCTCATTGAGGCTAGTATCATCTTCCCCATCAAACACTCAAGTTGGGTTGCAAACTTGGTGCCGGTAAGAAAGAGAAATGGAGAAATAAGATTGTGTGTGGACTTTCGTGATCTAAATAGAGCATCACTCAAAGATCATTATCCGCTTCCATCAATGGAACAAATATTGCAGGGTGTAGCTGGTTCAGAAAGGTTTTCATTGCTAGATGGATATTCAGGCTATAATCAAATAATGGTGAAGGAAGAAGATCAATTCAAGACGGCCTTCACTACAAAATGGGGCACGTATGATTATAAGAAGATGCCATTTGGACTGTCAAATGCCGGAGCAACATTTCAGCGAGCTATGGATATGGCATTCAAAGGCTTAATCAACAATATAGTGCTGATATACCTAGATGATATCACTGTCTTCTCAAAGAATGCAGCAGACCATCTCTTTCACCTCGGGCAAGTGTTTCAGAGGTGTAGAAGGTTCGGAGTGTCATTGAATCCAAAGAAGTGTGTATTCTTGGCACACGAAGGAAAACTGTTGGGCCACATTGTCTCTAGGGAAGGGCTAACAATTGATCCTGAAAGAGTTGAAGCCATCCGAACGCTTCCATTGCCACACCACAAGAAATCTCTCCAAAGCTTCTTAGGAAGGATAAACTTTGTCCGCAGATTTGTGCCTAATTTTTCCACTCTTGTGAAGCCTCTAACTATGATGTTGAAGAAGAGTCTGGCATTCAAATGGACAGCAGAAGGCAAAGAGAGTTTTGAAAACATCAAGCATGCAATATCACAAGCTCCAACTCTTATCAACCCAGACTTTTCAAAGGACTTCATGTTGTATGCGTTTGGAGGATCAGACACAATCTCAGCTATCTTGACACAGATGAATAGAGAAGGTTCAGAACAGCCCATAGCATTCTTCAGTCAAACCTTGGAAGATTATGAAATAAAGTATTCTTTCATCGGAAAGCATGTCCTTGCTGTCATCAGGAGCTTGAAGAAGTTCAAACATTTGGTCTCAAAAAATAAGATTCAACTGCTGGTGTCTCATGTTGGTGTCAAGGACTTCCTCCTAAACAAGGATTTAAATGAGAAGAGAGCAGGTTGGATCACTCGGGTGATGGAATATGATATTGAAATCAAAGTGACCAAGCTAGTTCATGGCAAAGGCTCGTGTGAGCAGCTCACTTCCAAACAACCAGACGAGTCAAAAAGTGAAGAGGATGTTGTCTTACTACTACAGAATGATCAAGAACAACCAGCTGATGATGCACCCATCCCATGTTGGACTCAAGACTTGGTGCATTACCTCCAGACAGGATTGTGCCCTCCAGAAGTGAGCAAGGCAAAGAGGAGATACTTTAGATTACAAGCTATCCCGTATGTACTCATTAATGATATCTTGTTCAAGAAGGACATCAATGGTGTTCTATTAAGATGCATTGGAATAGGTCAAGTTGAGAAGATCTTGCACGAGTTCCATGACGGGGAAGCAGGAGGCCACTTTGCTCCACGAGTGACAGCTCTCAAAATCATGAAAGCTGGTTACTATTGGCCTACTGTGTTCAATGATTGCTACTCATGGGTCAAGAAATGCAGGAAATGTGCATTCTTCACAGGGAAAGAAAGGTTAGCAACGCTGCCCCTTCATCCAATTTCAGTAAATCAGCCATTCATGCAATGGGGATTGGACTTCATTGGGGTTATCAATCCCAATTCAAGTCAGGGCCACAAGTGGATACTAACAGCAACAGACTATTTCACCAAGTGGACCGAAGCAGTGGCACTCAAGGAGGCAAATGAATCTAATATCTTAGATTTCTATGAAGGGATAGTCACGAGGTTTGGTGCCCCTGCCACTATCATATCAGACAATGCATTGGCATTCCTTGGCACAAAGATCACTGAATGGGCTGTCAAGAATTGTGTGTATCTCAGCACTTCATCGAACTATTACCCTCAAGGTAATGGCCAAGCCGAGTCTACAAACAAGAACCTACTAAGAATCATCAGAAGGACTCTTGATGAAAATCAAAGAACTTGGCACTCAAAGCTCAAATCAGCCCTATGGGCTGATAGGATCACACCCAAGAGGTCTACAGGAAGCTCTCCATACAAGCTTGTGTACGGGAAAGAAGCAGTTCTACCCATATCACTCGAGTTGCCAGCATTGGAACTCATGAAACAGTTGGAACTAGCTGAGTTTGAACCTATGGAAATCAGGTATGCAGAGCTGATGGAATTAGAAGAGACAAGAGAGCACGCAATGCAGACCATAGAAAAGGATAAAGCATTGGTCAAAAAGAGTTTTGACAAGAAAGCTAAGGCCAGGATATTGCAAACTGGAGATTTGGTACTGAAGTGGGATGCTGATCGTGCAAAACCAGGAAAGCACTCCAAGTTTGATGCCATCTGGAGTGGCCCATACATGATCATTGAATGCAAAGGTAGCAATGCTTTCCGACTAGCTAAGTTGGATGGTGAAGAATTACAGATTCCGGTCAATGGGATCTATCTCAAACGTTGCTACTAGAAAGATAGATTTTCACCCTTGTAAATATTAATTTAGAATTTTCATTCCTCTAAGTGCTTATGCACATTGTACTTCTGTTAGAGTAGTTTTTATTTCCCTAAGTGCTTGTGCACATGTCCTATTCCTTCTAGTATGTGCATGTTTGTAGTTCATCAAGCTCCTGGAAAAGAATTTGCAGCCACAGGAAAACCAGCTCAACGAATGTTTCGATGGCTCAAGGACACAGGTTTTCAAATTTCAGATCAGCTGAGAGGTTAACAAATAGACTCCATGCCCAATGGATTGCTACAAGCAGCTAGCCATTCTTCATCTGGCAGGCAGATGACCCCGCTGAGTCGCCAAAATTGTTATCCAAAATTCACCCCCTCAAGGTAATTTTGATAACATGCATCAAATTCTTTAGTCCCAAGCAATTATATTGATTCAAGGCAAAAAATCATGTTTCTAGGGTCCCCTCGGGTTCTTTCTAACTCTTCTGTCCAAGAAGAAAACCCAGCAAGTTTTAAAAATGTAAAAAAATTGCAAAAACAAGGGCCAGAAAAAATCATGAAAAATGGCTAAGTCCTAGTCCTCGCAACAGTCGGGACATGAGGGACATCTGGGCGCGAACCAGCCGAAAGGCTGCCAGGTAGTCTGTGCAGCATTTGGGACATCCGGGCCAAAGGGACGCGCGGGACGTGGAAATCTGAACTGGCCGAAAAGTGGAAAAAATTGACTAACTGTTGAAACAGGCAGTCTGGGACATCTGGGCAATTAGTACGCGGAGGACGCAAGTCGGCCGAAAAGACTTAAGGCAGCCCAGAATAGTTGGGCTGAAGGTACGCGAAGTACACAAACCAGCCGGATTGGCTGAAATGAGAACTTTCACACCGGGACAGTTGGGACAAAAGTACGCGAACCGGGCGAATCGGAAGAATTTGTCCCAGACAGTCCAGAAGCAAGCGGGACAAGAGTGCGCGGAGGACGCGAACCAGCCGGTTCAGCCAAACAGAGGACTTTTCATACTGGGACATCGGGCCAAAGGGACGCGTGGGACGCAAAAATCTGAAGCGGCCGACAGCAAGGAAGAAAAGTCAACGTTTGGTCCGTGAAACTTCAAACGGCCATAACTTTTGACTCCGAGCTCCGATTTTCACAAAATTGGACTTTCTGGAACAAGCACGACTTCCTCTACACCAAAAAAACTAGATTTATTATTTTTTATGAGGGTAGATATATTTAAATAAGAGAAATATATTCGGCTCCAGTCAGTTAATGCTCATTCCCGTCAAATGACAGAAAACGCCTGCCAGACCCAAAATAGCTGCCCACACTCAGAAGGCCATAACTTTTGCATTTCTCAACGAAATCACACAAAGTTGGTACCATTGGAATCGTGGCTCCAAGCCCAACACACAAAAATCAAGAAATTCTATATTTGATGATAAATTGATTGATATTTTTAAGAAAATGTGGCCGGGTTCATAACAGTGTTTTATTTGGTAGTTGAGAGTGCAATTAAGAGGCATGGTCATCATTCTTTCTCTGCTGCAGCACATGGGACAGTATGGGGAGCCTTTTGCAAGTAATATATAATCATTTCACTCCATTTAATACCTCTTACAGGTGGTTGAAGGACAGATTTCGGGATTTCCATTTTCCCTTCTCTTTTCCTTCTCATTTTTCTATAAATTGGAGTGTTGGGCTCATTGTAAAGGAGAGAGTTTTTGGGTAGCAAAGCTCTGCCAAAATTGCTTTGTGAATCCAGTGTGCTGCAGGCCCTTGTAGTGGACTCCTTGCATGGTGATCCAGGCCCTTATCTTGTAATAGACTGAACTGTGCATATCATGAAGCAATAAAATATCAGTTTGTGGATGTATCTTCCCCTGCTGTGTTTTCTTGCATTCTTCTTGCCCCTTTAATCTTTCTACAAGAATATTGTGTCTATTATTATGTTCTTGCAGGGATCCATTATCATTGTGTATGCTTGGAATATTGTTGTGAATGCATTTTGCTAGATTATGGAGAACTGTCATCACCTCTTCTAGTGTGTACTTTGCTTCTGTATTTCACACATTTGGAGACTACTCTCACACCCTCCTTTTCTGGTGTATCACCACTTTAGTGTAGGCTTTCATTTTATGCATTCTCTCTCCCTAGTCCCTTGGAAATTTAGATTAGAACAGTTAGCTTATCCTGCATTAGAGTAGATTGTGGCAGGTAGTTTAGGAGCAAGAACCAGCTTTCTCTGGAGGTCTATCTCAAGTAGCAAGTCCCACAACTTGGAGATAGTACCCATGTTATCCAATCACACCGTGAGTTCAAGTATATGCACTTGTATAAACACAAGGGTGTTGTGATTTAGTGATAACAGTTACTAAAATAATGGAATTGTATTTTGTATTGCTCAATATTTTAGTGCAAAGTGAGTGAACGAAATTCCTATTCTTTTCTAGATGTTTTACAACTTGTTTTGAAAAGGTGTTTCAAAATGACACTTTCTTCATTAGTTAATATTTCTAGGAATATGTTTGCACAAGTTTGATCATGAGCTTAAAATTATTGTTGACTTGGAAAATATTGTCACCTTGTGTTTATTAAATCCATTTTAAGCTATGTGTATACCTAATGTAGAGATTAGAAGCTACCTTGTATTGCAAGTATCTTACAATGCAAGTATTTAAAATAAGAAATAATTAGGAAAATAATATACATTTAGCATATAAACCCATGTTATTATTCAAGTGAAGATTTGGACGAGGGATTTATTTTCTTTCTTGAAGTAAATTACATTTCAGGATCCGGGGCCCGATTTACTTTTGTCTGGATTTAGTATGATTCGCAAGTGTTGTTCCGGACCCGACTAGCTGATTTAAAACTTATAAAGGATAAGAACAAAAATTTAGTTTTACCTAGTTTGTAAGGATGAGAAAAGTGACAGAGACTTGTTTCTCTCTCCCATGTTTCTACGTAATTAAGTGTGATGCACTAAGGCGTGAAGACCAAATGGAATGTTTGTTTCGATGGTGTTCTTATTTTCAAGAGATAAAAACAATAAAATATGAGGATATACTAAAAATGAATAACAGTTGCACATATATAGAAGAGAAATTCAAAGCAACATTTATGATAGAAAAATGGGGGTTCTATTTATGGGGGCCCAGCCCTTCACTGTATAACTATATGAACAAAATAAGAGAAAAAATGAGATACATTATGATGCATAAAATATAGTGTTACATATATTAAACTTCCATGGTTACAGTAACATTAGGGGAATTTCTCATAAACTGGTCATGACATCAAATGAATTCCTCATGAGCCATGGCGTTGAAGACAAACTTTATGTTCCCCACCAAACCCCTTGACATCCCTTTCTCACGTAATTCAGGGATACTCACCTTGGGCCCATTCAATATGTCAATTGTTGATCAGAGAACACTTCAGATAACTCACACAAGAAGTCTATGTGGGAAAATAGGCCAGGTTTAAGGGAAGGAATGCACAAGAAGACACATGCACGCGGAGGGCAAGTTTAGCATTCGGGACTTAGCCTATTTTGAGCATGAAAACCTATTTTTAGGAGATGGTGTGTGGAACAAACCAATGATGTAGGGATGTGCACGCCACTCATTGTCTATCTTTAGAGGATTGGATCAAAGCTTGTTTTGCATGGAGGTGAGCTAAGAATAGGATTGTCACTTCAGTTAACTGCAAAGAGGTCTATAGATAGCACACTTGTATGTGTGTCTATGCCTGTAAGCGGCACGTGGCTATTAATAGCATGCGGCCTATTTTTGGAATAGAGAAGTGGTGAAGGGAAAGTCCCCACCCTATATATATGATGTGTGTGTGTGTGTGTGTGTGTGTGTGTGTGTGTGTGTGTGTGTGTGTGTGTGTGTGTGTGTGTGTGTGTGTGTGAAATCACATAGATAGATATATGTATAGAGAGGTATATGATGGGATTACTGTATCAGATCCATATGCACATTGGTATAGAATTCCATTATTGTAAGGAGCTTCTGTGTTTATTAATAGATGGAAGTTATTGGCTAAATCTAAGTATGTCATTCCTGTGTGAAATCAAGTAGTGCATGTTCTTGATTCAATCATGATTATTGTTTAAACTTGTTCTTTCATAAATCTGAATATGGTATGCATTGTAGAATGATGGATTAGTTATGGATCTATATGTTTATTCCTTCATCACGCTAACATCCTACTACAACAACCCTAAAGAGGGACCTAGTACCTTTGTGCTTTGGGTGAGCGCTCAGTCTAGGCTGAGTGATGTGCCAGTGTGACTAGGGTGTTATCTGGTAATTCTAGGATGCATCATTGGTTCCTATTGTTTCCGGGACCTCTCTTTTAGTTGTTTTTAGGATGGTTCACGATGAAGTACATACTGGTTAACTCTATCAAGTATTGAGGAGTGGATACACGATCTAGAGGAAGAATATGCACGGTGGTTTAGCAGTGGATCTGAGTTTAATGCACGCACTTGGGTAGAACAGAATCTGTATGACAGCTTATATGAGAGATTTTTTTCCATCTTTCCAGTAGAATTATATGAGTGGCTGACTGCTTATGCATCTAAGTGAGAATTGGAGGTATCACACACTTGTCTGGACACAAGAAGAATTTCAGGCCCTTTATGATGCTGACCTGATCTAGACTCATGCTATGGATACGTGGTTTTATGGTGTTTTAAACAGTTATATTCTGGAATATTCAATTTCGATGTATTCTTTCTCAGAGGTAGCTAAATTCTAGTTTTTGCGGTATCCTAGAGGAACATATCTACAAAGGCATTCCACTGGTGATCAAAATATTAATGGTAACTTTGAACCTGGAGAGTAAACCGATGGCTAACTAAACCTCACCGTGCGTGCAAGGGCAGGAACAGGTTCGGTAAAAGATGGCAAACCTAGTTGCAGAAAGGCAGAGAGAGGAAAGGCAACTTAAGTATAATGAGGCATGTGCAATAGGGAGATAGAGAAGCATGTACTTTTGTAGAAAGTATGGCATTGAGGAGAGAGATGGTTCGTGAAGGATTTAAAGCTCACATGGAAGACATGGAGCCAGAGCATCAGGAACTCCCCATCTTGGAAAGCATGATAGAGATCCCCCCTTGGCCTCATGCGGAAGTACACCAGCAGAGACTACTTGGGCCACGGGCATGCATCTTAATCCACCTGGTGACCTAGCCCTTGCGCTTGGTTTTTTAGTATCTAGTATGACCAGTAATCAACAAGCAAGTTTGGGAAGTAAGAGAGCAAGTACATCAATGGCAGGATAGACGGCTTCAATTTTATTTAGAGGTGTGTTTTCAAGGTGCATCATCCACACAGAATGTAAGTTCATCGAATGTTGGGTTCACCTCTAGAAGTGGAACATACCTCACAAATTGTAGGGGTTCAGTATAGTACTATTGTCGGAGCACAAGGGAGTACATCTACAGGTCCTATTCCAGCTACTGGTGGAGGGTCAAGAGGTATAGGTGGTTCTAGTTCTGGTGGATCTAGTGGTTCTAGAGGTAGAGGAAACACAAGAGGTTCTAGATCAGGTGGTCAAGGTCCACAGCAACCACAGAACATTTATATCGAGATGTCTCTTTGTCTTCCGAGAGTATAGAGGCATAGAGGATGTTGTTGAGCATGTGCACATGTGTGAAATCTTATGGCATGTGAAAGGGATCATGGTTATTGAGTGCAAGGCAATTCAATTCCCTACTACCTTGTAGGGATGAGCACACATCTGGTATAGGAAATTCTGACCATGATCAAACTTGTTTGGATTATGCAACATTGAAGGATGCTTTCTTAAAAGAGTTCTATATTCTAGAATTTGAGTAGAAAAGTATTAGCGCACTCAAAGATATCAAACAAGGCACCACTGAGAGTGTACGTGAGTATGATGCCCACTTTAAGACACTTCTATCTAAGCTTTCTTATGATATTCATGCCAGGACCAACATGCACAATGGTTCGTTGGAGGATTGATTACACCATTTAAAAGAGCACTGTCACATAAGACATACACTGATCCATGTGAAGCACTGGAAGAAGCTTTGTGTGCTGAGGCAGTTGGGAAGCATTGACACTGGCATTAGTCCATTCTTAGAGGCACAGATTACAGTTATGGCTAAATAGTTAGAGAATCTATCAGCAAATTCAGCCCATGAAATGTGCTTAAGAATTTGGTGTACAGATTGTGAAGTAGAAGGTCACACCAAGGATAGTTGTCCTTACATAGAATAGTACACTCATTACTGTTGGACTGTGAGATCTATCATTTGAATCATGATGATAGTCACTGTCCTTTGTTACAGCGCATGATAAGGAAGAATGTATCCAACTTTTGTAAAATTTAGGTCCACAACCCATGATACTGAGGATTGTTGATTGATTGGTTAGATCCAGGATGCTATAGACATTGGGGTATGATAGATAAGTGTAATAAATAATTCTAGGGGTAAGAATGAGCACCAAGATCGGGATCATAATCAAACGCACTATGACAGGAATGAGGGCCGTTTTGAAGGAGTTCATGGAAGAGGAAGTGGATATTGAGGTGGATATGGAGGACGAGGCCACGGTGGAGGAAGAAGCGAGTTTCCTCAAGGAACATGTTATACATGCAGATCCCTTGATCATTATAGGCATAAATGTCCCCAGAATGTTACATGTTCTTTTTGTAGAAAGAATCATAGCTATGAGGAGTTCCCAGACTTATATGAGCATCTCACTAAACAGCATAAGCAGGAGAAAAAAGGTGCAGGGATGGTTAGGATCCAGCGCATGGAGGAAAATTAGTGGATGCCCAAGATAACACCAAAACCTGAGGCCTTAACTATCAAGGATTACCACATGCGCTGAAGCGGCACGAGTAAGAGAGGCATTGTACCAAAAGCCTATGATCACCAAGGAGGAGGTTTTGCATGCAAGGTACCCAGATCTGGATCATCACAAGGAGGTTTATCAAGATACCATGGAAGTGCTAAGGAATCTTCAGGGTGAAATACAGTACTTAAAGGAGCAAAAGAAAGCATCAGAGACAGTCCAAACTGATATCAATGATCTAAGAGAAGTATGTAAAATTTTGTGCCAAGAGAACATCATCCCACTATTAAGAAGTTGGTTAAAAGGGAACACTCCATGTGCAAGTATTGAGACAGGATGGCAGATCATGCATGCAAATCTTCCCCATGATAGCATTGACTATGATAAAGAAATTACTCTGAATGTTTTTATGGATGGATGGTTGTTGAGAAATATTCTGATAGATACAGGTGTGGAACTAAATGTGCTTACATTAGATGCATGGGTACAAATGGGGAGACCCCCATTGCAGCCATCATCTAATGGATTTTTTATGGAGAACCGAACTAAGGCAGCTCCCATAGGATTTTTGAAGGATGCATACGTAACTATACAAGGGGCCAAGTTCATTGGGGATTTTGAGGTATTAGCACTTGCGGAAGTAGATAGTTTTCTAGCCTTGCTTGGATACCCTTGGTGTTATGATGAATAATGCTGACTTGAGATTCAATAAGGGGTATATCAGCTTTGAGAGCAAGGAGGAAAGGGTTGTGATACCTTTGAAAAATGGGAATTCTACACCATATGTTGAGCCTCTAAGTGAGGAGGACTTAAACAGAATCTATGTCTACACTTTTCAGGGTCAGTAGGTCAATGAGCCATCAAAGGAAGGCATCCTACAGTGGGAGGATTCTCATTCTATTAGTGATACTACAAGTATTTCTTGTGACAATTGGGCTCATGGTACATATGAACTAGTAGGATGTGAGGTGAAAAACATGGTTGCGTGCAAGAAGGGAATTCATTCTATTCGATGGATAGGTGGTGTAGTACCTTGGTATATATGAGCAGAAGATATTCCTATATTTTTGGAATCCATGGAGGCACAGTTCATAGACCATGTCAGGAGAAGAGACATGTTAGCATGTGTCTTATATGGGACAGCAACACGTTGGTGGGTAGTTCATAGAGATAATCTTACAGAGTGGAAGGAGATCAGAAGTGCCCTATCTACCAGGTTTGTAAGAAGAAATGCACCTACATAGATCTACACTTATAATGGTGATCAACCTACTCAGCATCACATTCAGCAGTGTGAGAGACTCTAGACAGTGGGACAAGAAGCATTACCACCTTCTCTCTGGGTGTATAGACTGTTTTCTACTCTACAAGGATGCACACACGCCTAGTATGTATATGTAAAACTACATAGAGAGACTGGGAATTGGAAAATTTGACTACAAGAATGATCCAGACCTTTGACTATTTTTCTTCCCAACCTCCAATAGAAGAGGCATTAAAATTTGTCAAGTGGTTAACCATGGGAGATAGTGCAAAATCTAGAGGAACTCATACAGGAATTAATGGGTGAGACAGAATCAGGCACGTGTTTTGAAGAAGAAGGAGAAGACTCCATATTGCTTGATAGTGTTTGTCTTAAGAAAGAAAAAGGTAAGATGGTGTACATCTTGGATGATGAGGAAGTTGAAAATTTAGATATTGACCATTCATAGGTGGCGCACGGGTCTTAGATAGTGCAGATAAGGATATGTGTGCATACCATGAACCAATGAAGACCAAAAAGGTCAATATAGGATTGGAGGCTGAGCCTAAGGAGGTCATAATTAGAGACTACTGGTCAAACTCGAAGGTGGCAAAGATCATTGAGTTACTCAGGGATTATCAAGACTTCTTCCCTCGAGGGTATCATGAAATTAAAGGCATGCATGAGTCACTTAGGAAAATGAAGATAAAGATTAAGGAAGGTGCATGCCCCGTGAGAAAGAGACCTTATAGAATGAATCCTAATTTGTGTGAAAAGGTAAAAGAAGAAATTGCTAAAATGTTGAAATCTAGAATTATTAAGCCCCTTGATGAGTCAAAATGGGTTAGTCCAATGGTGATCAGTATCAAGAAGGATGGAAAAATTATAATATGTGTGGACTATAGGGACCTAAATGTTACATGTGTAATAGACCCATTCCCTATGCTATTTATGGAGGAAATACTAGAGGAAGTTGCAGAGCGCGAGATATATTCCTTCACAGATGGGTTTTCTGGGTATCATCAGGTTAGGATTGCTCAAGAGGACTAGAAAAAGACTACATTTACTACTGAATGGGGTATCTTTGCCTATACTATGATTCCTTTTGGATTGAAAAACACACCTGTTGTATTCTCACGTATATTTGTTTAGGCATTCAAATATTTTATTCACAACTTTTTACAGGTTTATCTAGATGATTGGACAATATATGGGCTTGTGAAAGATCATTGTGACAATTTGCACTTAATGTTTGAACAATGCAGAAAATTGAGTATCTCTTTAAACATCAAGAAGTGCATATTTGCTACACCTTTTGGAATATTTTTAGGGCATATAATCTGCAAGGAAGGGTTGTTGGTTGATCCATTTAAGTTTGTAGTCATTCTAGACCTAGAAGCGCCTACCAGTCAAAGTGAGGTGCCCATATTTTTGGGTCATACAGTTTACTATAAAAATTTCATCAAAGGGTATGCCAAAATTGGTGCACCCTTGGAAGAATTAATAAAAGGGAAAGGTACATTTTATTGGGTAGAACTGCAGCAACGCACGTTTGAGATATTAAGAGAGAGACTTACTACCGCACCCATTTTGTGTTTTCCCTTATGGGATAAACCATTTCATGTGTATGTGGACACTTCTGGCATGGCCATTGGCATTGTGTTATCTCAACCTAGAAAAGCTATTATAGATCATCCAATTTGTTTTGCTAGTAGGAAGCTAACTCATGTTGAAAGGAATTATACAACTATAGAGTGCAAAGATTTGTCAATAATCTATGCATTGCACAAGTTTCTATAGTACTTGTTAGCAACACCATTTATGTTTTATACAGATCACATGGCATTAAAGTATTTGGTGAACAAACCAGTCTTGCAAGGGTGCGTATGCAGATGGGTACTCCTATTTCAAGAGTTTGATCTCACAGTTGTGGTGAAGCTAGGGAAAAGTAATTCTGGACCAAACCACTTGTCTAGAATTCACTCAGGAGAAGAAGTAAAGACAATTGAAGAAACCATGCTATATGCACAGTTATATAGGTTACAACACGTGCCCAAATAATTATAAGACATTTTTGTCTTTCTACGAACTAGTATGGCACTAGGAAGAATGAAGGCATTAGAAAATAAATAGCTTCTATACGTGTGACATTGTTTATGTTAATCAGTGGTGACCTCTACAAGTTAGGTAGAGATGAAGTATTATGTCGTTGTGTATTAGAAAATGAGCACATGGATATTATGGAAGAATTCCATGGTGGTATTGCAGGGGGTAACTATGCAGGTGATGTGACTACCAGGAAGATCCTACTCACTAGATTATGGTGGGAGACACTGTATAAATATTGTAAGGCATATTGCAAGGTGTGTGACCATGGCGGCACCTAGGAAAACTAGGGTAAAGAGATGAGACACCTTTGAGACCAATTACTAGTGCTAAACCATTTGAGAAATGGACCATTGACTTTGTAGGACCTATTTTTCCAGCCGCGCGTAGGACTGGATCACGCTATATCATTACTTGCATAGATTATCTCACACAGTGGGAAGAAGTAGCACCTACAAAGGACTGTATAGTGGTTATAACTGCTAGGTTTATCTAGGAGAATCTTTTTACAAGATATGGATGTCCTTTAAGCTTGACAAGTGATAGGGGTACACACTTTTTGAATGAGACAATCAGGATCCTACTAGATGAGTTTATGGTTGTACACCATAAAACTACACCTTGTCATCCTCAGGAAAATGGAACTACTAAGGCTTTCAACAAAATTTTGAGCCAAAATTTGACAAAAATTTGTGATGTTGGGAAAAAGGATTGGGATGATAAATTTTTAGTTGTTCTTTGGGCATATAGAACAACTTATAAGAGATTGAACAAAGCCACACCGTTTCAGTTGGTGTTTGGCACAGAAGCCGTTCTCCCTATATAATTTATGTTACCTTCTTTGCACATTACACGTGCTGGAGATTTAGTTGATAAGTAGGATTTTGAAGAGCGTATTGAGAAGATGATTAAAGTGGGTGAGTGACAAGCCTTAGCAAAATGGATTCAAAAGTAAGAAAAGGCTAGGCAGAAAGCATGGCATGACAAAAACATAAGGGATAAGAAGTTTGAGATTACACAAATGGTACTTCTTTATGACTCTAAGTTCTTACACCATCCAAGAAAGCTCAAATTACATTGGTTGGGGACATATGTCATCACTCACATATTTGAAATAGGTTCTTTCCAGTTAGAAGCAATTCATGGAACACAGCTACCGGGTTTACTTCAATGGGAGTAGGCTGAAGCCCTACTATAAATAAGTCTTCTTAGTGTTTATAATAAGGTAGTATTTCCATTTAGATTAGGTTTTCAATTATATATTTCCTTAATGTATTTCCTTCATTGTAAATTTAGTTGTTGTTCTTGTGTAATAAGTGTGCTTGTGTGCATTAAGCTAATTAATATGTGAAGAATGTTTATGCACAGAGGATTTCATATACTTTTAGTGTGGGTGGTTTTTTATATCTGGTACAAGACAGTGAGAATTGAAAGGATAAAGGAATGAGCTGTTATGGGTGTGCTTTAAGTCAAAATAATATTTCTTCTCAAAAGTGACCAAGGATGGAGATGAAAGAAGGAACAGTATAACGCGAGGCAAGCGGAGGCCATGATAACTACCAGGAGAAGGTATAGTGATGAGGTACTCGGGCGCAAGGGTGCATGCTGAAAGAGAATTCTATGACTAGAGGGTAAGGAGGAACGCTAGAAGGTTATAGCTGGGGTGTGATGATGTACCACATGGAATGAATGAATTTGGTCCAATGAATGAGGGGATATTTGGTACGTGAAGGAGCAATAAATGCATCAAAATTTGAAAAATCTATATAAGGATGGGATGTGAATTCATTTTTTACCGTTGCAATTAAGATTATTTGAAAGAAGCCAAGTGTGAAGATCCAAGTGATCGTTTTTAAGGTGAGAGAGGTGTGTAACCAGTTGTGATGAAGAGAGCTATGTACAAAAGAAGCTTGTGTCCCCGGGTGGCGAAGGGTTTGAGTGAAGAAAAGGTGACAGAGGATGAGTTAGGGGCACATAATTTCACCTAGGGCACGCTGAAATCGAACTAGTGTTTTCTTCGCACATTGTATAATTTGAACGATGAGGATCTAAAAAGGATTGCGAGGGTAAAAATAACACCTAAGAATGTAGTTGCAGCAGGAGTAAAAGGAAAGAAGAAGGTGGCCATCGAGGAGGAATAAATGGCCCCAAAAAGCATTTTTCAGAAATGCAATATCTAGAGGGAGTTATTGCTGGCCAGGAGGGGGCGTTCTCACATAAGGAAAAGGAGATTGAGTGAGTACAATCATTGTACCATTAAGAACAAGAAGGATCTTGATGTGTTGTTAAACATGAAGACAAATAAACACATGGTGGAAGATATGTCGGTGTATGATGATGCTAGTGAGAAGATCTTGCAGAGGATAGGGGTTTACCAACCTTATGAGCTCCCTTATTTTGAGAAGTGTGACCCATTATACTAGTGGCTTATGAGTAGAGTGTACGAGGAATTTTTCTACTTTGTAGGGCGCAGAGTCAGAATTTCAATTGTGCTCATCTCCACAGTGAAAGGGTTTATAAAGGCATGGGAGATGATTTTTGAGACGATCTGATAGATAAAACCACAATATTAGAGACTAGGAAGGAGTTGGGATATACAAAGGGTCCGCACGGTATGGACATCAACAAACTAAAGAAGTATCCATTTGTACAAGTGGTCACACATCTCATTACAAAGCTCAATGACTAGGAAAGGTGGTCACAAGTTAACACCATGTTGTTACACATTCCCAAAAAGATGTCTGAAGGAGTAGTCTACAACATTTACCAATATAATGCAGAGACAATCATTCAATAAGCACGCACAAGAGGAAAGATCAGCTTTGGAGCTGTTTTGTTATCACTAGTGTTCATGGAGATCGTAGTGCCTGATGGACCAAAGGAGAAGGTATGGGAGTATCTGATGGAACAAAAATAACCTAAAGAATGCTTCAAGAAGTAACTATGTGAGGGATCCATGGCAGAGCAGGGTTAAGCAACGGGTTGAGAAGTGGTATGATATGCTTTGTGTGGCTTTTGAGGAAGAATGGCGCATCCCCAAGGACTTGCCTTCAGTGGTTGAAAAGGCAGTTTAATTTTCTATATACCAGCATTTCTGTATAGCACAGTTTACAATGAAAGATGGGGCATGGAGTCCTTGGTGCAAGTTTCCATATGCATTCATAGCAAGGTACTTCCAAGAATTAGTACACATGTTTATAGATGCACGGCGACTGATATTCAACGTGGATAAAGTAGATTGCGACTACCACACACTACGGAAGAAAATATGTGTATCCAGGGCAAGGTGCATATGTTGAAAGACTAATTTCTAATGTTTTGAGCATTAAACCAATAATTTTGGTGGTGGGATATATTTGAATAGTGTTGGGTTATCTCCAACTAAAGCCAAAGATGGATAATAACAAGTATGTGGAAGGTGAGTTCCCACTTCTAGTAGCACCAAAGGGAAAGCATACAATGGAGAACATCCCAATACCGAAGCCCACATACCCAATTAAATTGGAGGATGAGGAGGATGAGCACAAAGATAGTGGTGGTTTGGAGCATAGAGGTAGGAGACATCCTAAAAATAAGGGTGAAGCTGAGCGTGCCACTACACCAACTCAGCCATAAGAGGGGGATGATTAGGACTTGAATTCAGTCCAAGGGGGAGCATAGATTTAAGAGGGTGTTTAGGAGAACAAATACCCAAGTTGCTACTCTAACCACGGTGCATAGATCACCCAAACTCTCTCCACATAAGGAGGTAACCATGCAAAGAAGGAGGAAACTGAAGTCAAATGAGGAGGCAGAAGAGTCAGAGGAAACACACCTAATTCTCCTACACTTCCAGAGAACATAGAAGAACATGGTGAGGAATCAAAGCAAAGAGGAGAGGATGAGGAAGGGACCATAGGAGATAACTACAGAGAATTTTTAGGACATGGAGACATAAGTCCCATATTTGGAAGCTAAATTCCCCTAAGCATCAACGATCTAGAAGAAAAAGTGGAGAAACACATTCCACCAGCCATGGGGTATGCGGAGGACGCAGTTAAAATTATCCACGCCCATTTCGAAAGCACGATAGCACAAAAGGATTTATTTTGGCTAGGAGCTAATGGATGAGGATATGGTGATTGTGCGCACTCAAAAGCAAACTATCATGGTCAATACACACCCATATGGATAAGCCTGAATTTGATACATGCAAAGAGTCATGCGTTTCGAGACGGCTGAAGAAGGCACCACAATATAGACATATGACGGTAAAATTCTACTATCATATCAGAGGAGTAGGTCAGCAATGCATTGGTGAAGGTTTCTACTGAAGTTGTAAGGAGAAACATGGAAAAAGATGCAACAATAAGAGCATTGCACAAGGAGCTCAAGATAAATGATGCAGAGATAGCGCACATCATGCAAGAGATGGACTTAGCATGGAAAGAGAATGAAGTATTTATCAGCATCGTAGAGGAGATTGGGGACAATGTCATAAGAGCTAGGCCACACTTAGAGGCCACTATACCACACACATTTCCTTCAGTGATACACTATGTAGAAAAATTGGTGAACTTGGTACTTGAAGATGAACCTTTGTGCATGATAGTGCCAAGGAGCTCAAAACAAGGGGCAGGATGAGAGACAGGGTCAGTGATGCGAAATATTACATCATATGAAGGGTTGTTATAAGTGCTATAAGAAGTATTGAAGAAATAAGACCGATATTTAAACATCTGCACAGCTCCAAAAGGGCTTATAAACATGAAGACCCTGAAAGAAAGCAATGAGGTCCAAAGAGAAATGAAGGATGAAACATTGGGCTGCGCAGCATGATTGTCAATGGTTAAGCAGAAGTGTGAGGCCCTGGCGAGTAAGCACAAGAACCACACAAGACTTAGCTAGAAGAGCTTGGGAATGACATCAATGTCCAACGTTGTTGGTTCTGCAGAATGAAAAAGGAGATATTGCAAGGGAATGAGCTGGAATCCATTACAGTGGACATTCCAAGGAAAGCAGAATAAGCACTCGCTAAATGGAAAACCTTGGAGGCCAGAATAAAAGAGGAGTATCCATAGTTTCTCCTTCAAATTGATACAGAGGATGTTGCCTCTTAAAACATCATTTATTCATCTACATTATTTCTTATTCTTTCCATTCAATATTCTTTACTACAAGTTTTGAAGATACCCATTGTCAGGGGTGACAATGTGATTAGTGTGGGGTAATGTTGATCAGAGAGCACTTGATAGAACTCACACAAGAAGTCCACCACAGGAAAATAAGTCAGGTTTAAGGGCGTGAATGGACAGGAAGATCACATGTGCAGAGGGAAAGTTCAGCATTCAAGACTTAGCCTATTTTGGAGCATGAAGACCTATTTTTAGGAGATGGCATGTGGAACACACCCAACGATGCAGGGACGTGCACGCCATGCATTTTCTATCTTTTATAGGATCGGATCGAAGCTTGTTTTACATGGAGGAAAGATAAGAATAGGATTTTCACTTTAGTTAACTACAAAGAGGGTCTATAGATAGCACACTTGCATGTGTGGCTATGCCTGTAAGTGGTGTGTGGCTGTTAATAGCATGCGACCTATTTTTGGAATAGAGAAGCGATGAAGGGAAAGTCCCCACCCTATATATATGATGTGAATCACATATATAGATATATGTATAGAGAGGTATATGATGGGATTATTGTATCAGATTCATACGCACATTGGTGAAGAATGTCATTATTGTAAGGAGGATTTTGTGTTTATTAATAGATGGAAGTTATTGGCTGAATCTAAGTGTCATTCCTATGTGTAATCAAGTAGTGCATGTTCTTGATTCAATCATGATTATTCTTTACACTTGTTCTTTCATACAGCTGGATATGGGTATGCATTGTAGAATGATGGATTAGTTATGGATCTATATGTTTATTCCTTCATCACACTAACATCCTGCTACAATAACCCTAAAGAGGGACCTGGTACCTTTGTGCGCTTCAGGTGAGTGCTCAGTCTAGGCTGAGTGATGTGCCAGCATGACTAGGGTGTTATCTAGTAATTCTAAGTTGCATCATTAACCAGCTCTCTCTTCCATACAGGTGAGTTCACCCATTAATGCAGACTACGCTTTGGTACACTAGCCACTGGTAGAATGAGCCTCCAGAACTGGGTTCAAATCACAAGTTTAAGTATCAGGGAGGGTTTGCATTTTATTTGAATGAAATGTATGTAGGTCAACCATGGCTTGAATAAATTCCATGGCAAATTCTAGATCAGCAAGTCCCGCCTTCGTTCTACTCAGATGATCACATGAGGAAAGACCTTCATTGTTTAGTTCCTAATGATGAGTGGAGAAATGGATCTCTATTTCAGGAAGAGAGGCAACATAGTAAGCCTTCATCATGTGCTAGTGGTCATTATAAACATGAGGGAAGTGATGAGACTAATGGTTCCTCAAGGTCTCGGGATCTAGTTGGAATTTTAGGTAAACCAAGTGAAAATGTAGAGTTTGGAAAATAGGGAAAGAGGGACACATCTCAGCAAAGAAATTTATAAAAGACAGTACCAGGGTAGGTTTATGAAGGAAATCCTAGGGATTGGCCCTAGCATTTGGCACACTGAAAACTTGGTGAATAGGGCCTCATTTGGCACTAAGATTTTAAATAATTGACCTATATGGACCAATTCCTCCCCTGATAGATTTGCACTCAAGAAATACAAAGCCATTGCTAGGAATTTTGAAGTAAAATGGGATGACAAGAAAGAAAATGGTTCTTAGGATTTTATAGAGAAATCTGATAATGATGGGTGATGAAGGGAAATATCTGGTAGACCACTTAAATAGGCATGCAGTGGCAGTGACCTGCCAAAGGAAAATCATTTCATTATTAATCCCATATCAAATTTTGATTTTGAGGTACATGTGGAGCTTAAATAAAGACCAATTATTTATGGGGAACGTGTCGCTGGAAAAGGATTAATTTCACGCACAATTCGAGAATGTCTTGTCACATTAAATTTTCTTGCCACATCATGATTGTACACATGTGGAAAATTTTAAATGTTAAAGGTGATATGACTTGGAAAATATTTGGCTCTGTCATTAATGACGTATGCAAGACACAGTGGCAAGTTGGCAAAATTGGTATCATTTGTGAATAATCATTTGTAGTTTTATGGTGGCCCAAAGTAGTTGGAGGAAGCAGTGATAGTTTGTTTGGGTTTCTTTGGAATATGCTTTAAAACCCTAAGAAGATAAGGTGATATATAAGAAGAGAAATAAAGAAAAATGAGAGGAGGATGTTTTCTTCTTGGAAAGAAGGCAGAAAATTGGCAGGAAGATCCTTGGTGGAGAAAACTTTGGTGGCAATTTTCATAGAGGCATTGTGAACTAGAGGAAAGAATTATGTTATGATGAAGGTTTTTCTCTGTATGGCCCAATTATCAAGAATTTTTGTTAAGATGATTACATATGTATAGTCATTAATGAGCTTTGAGGGCATTAATATATGTTTCCCTTGTCTTTTCCTAAGTTTAATGGTTTTTACCTGATGAATTCATTTGGATTCATGGGATTTCTTTATTCTGTCACAAAATGATGTTAGGTGTGAGTTATATGTGTCTTTTCTTATAATTCTATGTGAATCATGGTTGCAATTTGAATTTAAACATATCCTACACTTACTTGGATCTTGTCTAGGAAGGGTGTGAGTATTTGATGTTTTCTGGGGGTACCTGAAAGCCTCATTTTTTAAGCCTGTAAAAATCTCCTGTACATGGGACTAAGGGTTTGGGGGTATAACCTGTTAATTTCTTAGGGGTCCCTTGATCTAAACTATCTAGCATGATCTCACATAAGATGGTCCTACCTCAGGTGTACTAAGCTAGATTGTTAGGAATTTAGATATTGATTTTCCTGGAGCTTTCCCTGCACATAAATTTCCATACAAGGGGTACATTCATTTCCCTCACTAACATTCATGTAGTGATAGGAACAAATGATGGTTGGCTTTTTGTGCTCTTGATTTCCCCCATTTCCCTTCATGGATCTTTCCCTTTTTCTCATGCCTTTTCTATAGAGAGTTCCCTTCATCCCTACTGAAAATCTCAAATAACTTTTCAAAAAAACCGTAACTCATCTCACGGGTCCCAGATCACCTTGTTCATATCAAATTGACCCACCCATAGAACACATTATTGACTCAATATATCTTTCTTGTTCTCACTATCTGATCTAAAGTCCCAATTAATAGTACATGCATAATTCACACATTAAACTTTGGGACAAAATCTTGGTTGGATTAACACTTTCCCTTTGTGGTTTGCGTCAGGTCCTCGGGGTGTCTACAACATTTAGTGACCACTCTTTGAGTGAGCATTGTATTTAGTGGTTACACCCAGTCCTAATCTTTCCCTTTTGGAGTTCCCAAACTATCATTCCAACTCTGATACCCCAAACCTTCATTTGGATCCCCTTCACCACACTCTTGGGTCCTCTCACCCTGACTTGGTTATAGTCAAAAGTAAGCAGGGATCGCAGTCGCACCCTTTATCTGGGTGCCTCCCCATCACTCCCTCGGGAAGGGTGGATGGTGACTGGGAGGGAGACCTTTCCCCTGAGTTACAAGATGACACATCACAGGGGTCCCCTTCGATCACCTGGCCTCCACCACAAGTCCTCATTTCCCCTTCCCCTGAGGTGTAATTCTAGGAGTCCAACACCTTTTCTGGCGTCATTTCTGGGGACAAAATTTTGGTACTCATCTGGGTTCTTGATCTGACATTATTTTGTTGATTCTCATGATATCTAGATATGTGATTTGATTAGTGACTTTAGATTTTTTGATGTCATGTGATTCATTTTTCTATATTTATTACTCTGGTGGTGACTTCGTTATCCTTTTGATTTGTAGTGGACTATTGGATTTTCATTTTGATAAGGTTCGACTGAATATGTATCTTATTTCAGCTTTGTATTGTGGTTACCATTTGTGTCATCTAGAATTTACTATGGTGAGTGATTTATTTGTAAGAGTCATTTTCTTTTGAGGTGTTTTATGGGTATCTGTGATATTAGTGAGGGTTGTCTTCCTTCTAAATCTCCTTTTAGGCCGGGTTTATTCAAACCCTTGGATTTTAAGAAAATATGTGGATACCCTCATCAAATCCCCAGCTGGGATCAAACTCAAACTACCCATATTTGAGGGATATGGTAATATTTTTGTGGAACAACATATTTCCATGTTTGAGGAAGTGATGCATGAATATCAGGTGAGATATGAAGATATTTTATGAGGCTATTTTTGTAAACACTGCAAGGAGATGCTAGAGACATGGTTTAATTCTTTACCTCAAAGTTCTGTTTATTCGTGGGTAGAAATGGTAATTTTATTTGTAGAGAAATTTAGTGATGACCATGCTTATTTATTTTGTGAATATGATGAGAATTCCTTATACTCAATTGAAGGAAGAAGGTTCATGTGTTTTAGGAATGAAGGAAATAATGTGGCATGGACATGAGTCAGTTGTTAAGGCACTAATTGATTATTGCATTAATCAGAATGATTAGGTTGATTATCTTATGTATATGGTGTGACAAGTTCTTTATGCCCCATGCCCCTTGTATTAAGGACAATATGCTTGGTATTGACAATGATAAATTGAGCATCAAAGAAAAGGATCTATTACATGGGTTTGTAAATTAGAATGGTGGGGTGTCTTCTACTAACCTCATACTTACCCAAATAGTTGGTGAGTTCTGGGATACTCTCTCTAGGGTGTGTCAGGAATTTACCAAACGTTTTGATGCATTGGTTTCAGACATAGGTTACACTTCATTTTATCATAATATTTTTTTGGTAAAGAATGAAATGACTTCTAAATATAATGGAGGTGTCCCCTCAATAGAAGATAGATGTGTTTTGATTGATACAATAGTGGAACATGAGAAACATCTTAGACTATTGTATGAGTTGCCAGGAAAACCAGAATGTTGATGAGTTGATATCCCCACACATTCTTGAAAGTGGTTTCATGACCTTGGCTAAAAGGGAGGATCATTTATATAACAATGTTGAGAGTGCAGTATCAGTCAATGAAAGGTATAAGGTTAGTGAGATAATTTTTGATCCCAGAAGATTTTAGTACTGAGATGTCTATGAAGCAAGAGATAGAAGTCAATTATTTCCTTTCAAAAAATAAGAGCTGAGATATGTATATGGATTTTGATGTTGGTTCCCCACCTATTAAGAAAAATGCAATAGAAATAGGTGATCTCTTTTCAAAAAAAGGTATGATAGATACAAACAGAGGTGTGTGTGTTGACCATTGTCTTGATGTATATGTCAGGTTTAAAAAGAGTTGGATAAATGGAGACTTATCTACTTTGGAAAATGATAAGTTCATCAGACATCTTGAGGAACACATGTAGGTCATTGGATTGATGTATTGTGTGGTGTGTTGTGGAAAAGTAACTTGTGTATGACTGGAATGTCCCTGGGGGGCAAAGAAGATTTACAGATTTGAATGGAGACATAAGCCATTTGTTCCTACAAGATGAGGGGTTCCTAGATGATGGACAATCAGTTGGTGACAAGTGTTTCAGTTGAAGTGGTTATGATCATTTATTTTAAGATTTGGTAAAAGTAATAGGTGTATCTGGATGAGATAAAGGCACATCATATGGGATCCTGAGTGGGTTGTGGTAGAAATTTTTGGGTCCTTGGACCCCACGTTGACCTTGTATGTACAATGTATAGTGGTATTATTTGTTCTTTTGGGGTTTTTTGTTTGTGTTTTGGTTGTTGTTTTATTTCTCTCTTGGTGGTGACTTGTGGTTTTGGAATCATCTGTTGACTCTATTTCTAAATGGATAGGTGACTGGTCTCCTTCTTCTAGTATTGTTTCTGGTGTTCTTTGGACACACACAGGGGGAGTCCATCCCTGAGATGGAGCTGATGTTGGTACCCAAATATATCTATCCTAGTTTCACCCCTTTTTTCCCTTTGAAATAATTTCTCAAAGGAGATAGGAAAATGTAGGTCTCAATTCTAATGAGTATTTATTTTCTTATCATAAGTGTTATGGTTGGATGGGTGATTGAGCAGTTGGTCTTACTTTTTTCCAAAAAAAGTTCTTGATAATTTCTGTATATTTAAGGTATATTATAGATTGAATGGTTAATGTGAATTTGGGATTTCAGGTGTGCTTGGTCGAAGTACAAATTTGATGGGTGCAATTTATCCCCAAAGCATGGAGGCTAGACTATTTCTGGAACTATGTGACCTAAACTACTAAGTAATTTGAAAAGTTTCTTTGGAAATCTGAGTTGGTTATACCCATTTTTGTAAAAGAGGGTAGATGTTGTCCGACTTCTGGGTTCCTTATAGGAATGGTCTATGGATAGTTTCTCTCACAACATTTCTGAGAAGGGGCATTTATTTGGTTGCTTAAAGTAATTTACGTTTTGAGTACCCAAGGGCGTGCTTTACTTTTGTTCTGGATTTGATATGATTTGCAAGTGTTGTTCTGGACCTGACCAGTTGGTTTAAAATTGAAAAATAATAAGAACAAAAATACAGTTTAACATAGTTCATAAGAATGAGCAGAAGTAATAGGGAAGTGCCCACTCATCTCTCCCATAATGTTGTGTGGTTAACTATGATCCATGTAAGGGATGCAGAGGTGAAGTGAGAATGTTTATTTTGAGGAATTTTCTTTTGTTGTGAAGGGATGAAAATGAAGAAAATGTAAGGACATGGTTTAACATTTTTTATAATGATAATAGTTACACATATACAGAACAGGAAACATCTCAAAACAAATAGTTATAGATAATTAAAATGAGGGTTCTATTTATAGGGGCCCCAGCCCTCCATTGTATATAGTATGTACAGAGAAAAATAAGAGAAAAACCAAGATACATTTAATGATGCATACATAATTATAGTGGTACATATAGGTCAGATCTTCCATTTCCTACAGTACACATTCGGGACACCTTCTTAGGAACAAGTCTCGGTGCTGGATGAAGTCATTATGGGCCAAAACGCATAAAGATAAATTGTATACGGCCCTGACGCATCAAACCCTGTTAGATGTACCCTTTCTCACTGTAGTGTCAGAGGATACTTACCCTCAGGCCCGTTCAGAATATCCACCAGCTCCTCTCCTATCCACTCAGGAAAGTTTTCCCATTTAGGCAAAGCTAAGCCCTCTCATCTGTCATATGACTTAGATGCATCAACCTTTAGTTGGAGTAGGAATCTAGAAATGGGTGTGACTTCGCTAGTTGGGACACTTGGGAAGAGTTTGACGTATCTTATTGAGATTGAAACTACATGTATGTCGACCACAACTTGAATATATTCCATGGAATATTCTAGAGCAGCAAGCCAGCTCCTCCATTCTGCTCGCATGACCACTTGAGGATGGACCCTCATTTTTAGTTCCTGATGATTGGTGGAGAAGTGGAGCTCTATTTTCCATAAGAGAGGGGGAATAGTAGTCCCTAATCATGTGTCAATGGTTATCATGAACATGTGGGAAGTGATGGCCTCAATGATTCCTTAAGGCCTCTGTGATCTAGTTGGAATTTTTGGATAGACCGGAATGAAAATGCAGAGTTTGGAAAATGAGGGAAAGAGGGACACATTTCAGTTACACAGGTTCACAAAATATAGTACCAAGGAAGGCTAATGAAGGACAATCTCTAGGGGTTAGCCTAGCATTTGGCATGCTAAAAATTGGATAATTAGGGCCTCATTTGGCCCTGAGAGTTAGAAAAATTGGCCCATATGGGTACCAATTCCTCCCCTGACAGGATTTTCACTCAGGAAAGATGAAGTTGTTGCTAGGAAATTTCAAAGTTAAAGGGGATGGCAAGAAAGGAAATGGATTTGAAAATTCTACTGAAAAATCTAAACAGGATAGGTGATGAAGGGAAAGAGTTGGTAGAACCACTTAAATACGCATGGCGGTGACACTGACATGTGGAAAGGAAAATCATTTCATTATTAATGCCATATAAAATTTCATTTTTCAGGTACGTGTGGAGCTTAAATAAAGATCAATATGAATTTATGGGGAACGTGTCTGTCAGAAAAGGATTAATTACTCACATAGGATTCGAGAATGTCTTGTCACATTAACCTTTTTGGCCACATCATGATTGTACACATGTGGAAAATTTTAAATGTTCAAATGTGATATGACTTGGAAAATATTGGGTTGTGTCAACAATGACATATGCCAAGACACAGTTACAGCTGGAAAAATTGGTAGCCATGTATGAATAACCGTTTGTGGTTTCATGGCGGCTTGAGAGCAGTTGGAGGTAATGACAGTTTGTTTAATTATGTTTGGGAATATACCCTAAAACCCTAAGAAGATAAGGTGATATATATGAAGAGCGAGAAATAAAAAGGAGAGGAAGAGAGTTTCCTTTTTGGGATGAAGGTGGAATTTTGCTGAGAAGATCCGTAGGGGAGAAAAAATAAGTGGGAATTTGTAGACGCATTGCAAACCTGAGTTAAAGGATTGTGTTATGATAAAGGTTATTCACTAGATGACCCAGTTATCAGGGAATTTGTGTTAAGATGATTGCATTATGTACAATCATTAATGAGATTTTATAGCATTAATATATGCTTCCCTTATTATTTTCCTAAGTTTAATTGTTTCTTACCTGGTGAATTTGTTCTGGATTCATGCCATTTCTTTATTCTATCACAAAATTATGTTAGTTGGGACTGATATGTGTCTTTTTTTATAATTGTTTGTGGATCGTGCTTGTAATTTGACTTTAAACATATTCATACACTTGTCTTGGATCTCATCTAGGAAGGGTGTGAGTATCTTGACATTTTATGGTGGTACTCTGAAAGCCTCATTTCTGAAGCCTGTAAAAATTTCCCTATGAGGACTAAGTAGGGTTTAGGGGTATAACTTGTCATTTCTTGGGGGTCCCTTGATCAAGAATATCTAGCAATGATCTCGCATAAGATGATCCTACCTCAGGTATACTAAGCTAGATTTTTTAGGAATTTGGATATTGACTTTCCTTGTAGCTTTCTCTACTAGACAATATTTACATATAAGGGGCGCATTCATCTCCCTCTCTAGCATTCATGTAGTGATGGGAATGGCCGATGATGGTGGGATTTTTTTTTATCTCGATTTCCTCCATTTTCTTTCACGGCCCCTTCCTTTTCTTTCACATGCCTTTTTTGTAGAGGTTTCCCTGCTCATCTTTATTGAAAATCTCAAATAAATTTTTAACAAGATCGTAACTCATCTCACAGGTTCCTAGATCGCTTTGTTCATACCAAATTGACCCACCTGGAGAACACATTATTAGAATTGATATATCTTGCATATGTTCTCACTATCTGATACATAGTCCCTATTACTAGTTCGCTACTTAATTCACATATTAAACTCTAATGGGAAAAAATCTTGAGTCTCGAATTAACACTTTCCTTTTATTGTTTGCATGTCAGGTCCTCGGGTGTCTACAACATGTGTAGTGACCAACTATTTTGAGTGGGTGTTGTATTTAGTGGCTACACCCGGTCCCGATCTACCCCTTTTGGAGTTCCTCGGACTATCTTTCCAACTCCATGCCCCAACCTCTGTATCCCCCCAACCACACTCTCAGGTCCTCTCACCCTGAATTTGGCATAGTCAACAGTAGCATGGATCATAGCTGCACCCTTTGTTTGGGTTCCTCCCCATAACTCCCTCAGGAAGGGTGGACGTCATAGCCACACCCTTTGTCCAGGTGCCTCCCTATCACTCCCTCAGGAAGGGTGGATGGGGAAACCAGAGGGAAACCTTCCCCCCAGCTACAAGATGACACATGCATGGGTCCCCTTCCATCACTTGGCCTCCACCGCAAGTCCTCATTTCCCCTTCCCCTCGGGGGTGTAATTCTGGGAGCCAACATACTCTATTCTGTTCTTAATCCTCCATCCAATTAACCCATCTTAGAGTCTTTTCAAGCTTTACACTCATTGTTTCAAGATAAAATTTAGGCTAAATAATCCACATTTATCATATCTCAAATTTGAAATCCAAGATCTCAAGGATGCTTCTCAAGTGCATGTTTTTTCCTTCTTCTACATCTCATCATCATTTTATGTCTTATACATGTGCTCATATCAGTGAAACCCAAGTCTTATTGCGCTCCCTGCGCCTCTCAAGTTTTATTCAAATGTTAAGAAATAGGATATTCTTCCTCAACTCCTCACTCGTCAATTAATCAACTTGTCGTCTACTCATTATTACCCTCTCTTATCGGCTTGCACAATATAAATCTCATCCATTTTGTGATTATCATAAAATTAATGGGCATAATGACAATGATTTATATGCTCTAAAATGACCAATTGGCCACCTTAAGCATTATGGTCTCATTTTATTTGCTACAAAAATGCTACATGTTCATATCTAGTTGTTTTAATTTGATTCATATTTCTAATTAGCATCATGCCATCACTTCTAATGTTCCTTTTTTGGTCACGTTAAGTGTTACCTATACAACCCACTCCAACTAAGAAATCACTTCTCAAGGTCCACCCTCCATCACCTCTTCCTACTAATTCCTCTATCGTGTCACCAACTCCTAAGAAACCTCCTCTAAAAAATTGGTCCAAAACCTTCTCGCTCTCAAGTCATCTACCACATTACTAACTCCAACTAAGCAAACTCCTCTAAAAAAGGTCCAACCTCTCCTCCTATCAAGTATTCTAAAGTGTTATCGATCCCACTTAAGCTAACACCAATTCATTTTTCAAACTAAATATTCCTTATATTGATGGCCAAGACACATTTCAAACTCTGCCACCATGGTATGGTCCTTCTCCCATCATTGCATAGAACTCCATCACTCACATAGCTGGGGGGCATCATAGCTTCTCCCCCCACTATTGTTATCAAATGTATCTATCATACCCATGTACTTGAAACTTCATGATTTACATTTATTCACTCGTATACAATCATGATACACACACTTGTATCATCATCACCCTATGAGGAACTCTTGTACTAAGATTCACACTTGACTATTGAGGGAATATTACATCCATGAACCTCAGACACTACATATTTCGCATTCCACACTTCATGATACATCTTTCTAGCATCTCATTCTCACACATCATCCTACCTTATGATGCACTCCAGTTCCATGGTTCATACTTGATTGTTGAGGGTCTAAATCTGAAATGAATTTCAACTCATTCACTTTTAATGCTTTGTCCTTCATGATACCTCTTTCTAGCATCTCACATTTTCAAACCATTTTCCCGATGACGTGCTCTTGTTCTATGGTTCATTCTTGATTATTAAGGGGTATTTTATAAATGAACCTCATCTTGTACACATTCATTAGGGGGAACACTACTCCTATCACACACATATTGCATACCATTCCATCACACTTCATGACATACACTTCATCTTGCATATCTCGGTTGCACTTACTTTTTATTGCATATACTAGTTACAATGTTGCACTTCCCATACTATGTTAGCCAGATATCTAGTATGTCATTATCTTTATCATATACACATATGCATTCAACTTGGTATTTAGTTTTGAATGCATACTTTCTATAGATATTTACATAGAAAGTCTGTTTGGCATTGTACCTCTTATTAGTCCCCACCAAGGCTTCTTGGGGAATCTACATTTCTAATGTTATACATCACGTGTTATTTTTTATTTATGTACTTTTTCTTACTTGCACATTAATTTCCATAGATTTTAAACATGCCTTGACATACTCTTTATCTTTCTAACATGATAACAAGTGCTTTATGTGCAACATTTTACTTTGCAAGACTATTTTCCACCACAGTTATCTGTTACACCTTATTTTCCACTATTTCCTATTGTATGTTATTGTTTGTGGGCTTTTCCCTATGTCTTGTTTGATCATTACTTGTATGATTTTGGACACTTCGGCCTTGATTGTCTTATGACATTATGAGTGATGTCCCATGTTTGAAACCCACTTTTCAAGGTCCATCTTGTATGCACACTTTCTTGTTACACGATTTTTCTATTACATGTTTGCTACTTCGCTACTAACACATCTATTCAGCCACTATTGTTTTTCACTTGCCTTGGTTTCTACCATGCACATCCCCCTTCCCCATTGTAGGGACACAATTCATTTCAACATCTAGTCCTTCTCTTTGGTCCGCATTCTCCTAGCAACGTCGCATGCACCCAAAATGAGGGTGGGGCATACATTGGATGAATCAGTCACCACCATACAACAACTCACATCTACAACATAGTACATTTTAGCATAGGAACAAAATAATATACGATTACAAAAATGACCTATAATCTAACTTGGGTCCTCAATTCAACACAAACTCTAGTGCCTATATATATACACTAGCACATGGGTGCTCTTAACCTCTCTTAGGTGCTTATGTCCTAGGGGAAGTTACAACTACTTTATCAGAAACATCAAATTTTATAGAGAAATTTTCATAGTAAATGAAAAATCCTTCAGCAAGGTAGAATGAATTTTTTCTCCATTTCAACTCAGAATGACTACAGAAATAATACACTACAACTTAGAAACAAAATCAAGATCACAACATCTCCAGTGGTTTATAATCAGGAAGTAGTCATGGAAGGAGAGTAAAACTAGACCTCTCTCCCCAGCACTATTATGTCGTGGTGTGAGATCGCCCAAAAAACTCACGACTTGGTGTGAGATAGCCCAAAAAAACACATTTTTGGCGTGAGATCCCCCCACAAAACTCACTCTTTGCATGCTATTACCCAAATAAAACTCACTCTATACAACATTTTTAAGACATTTTTCTATCCTTTTACACTCATATTCACCAGTTGCACACTTTGCCTTTTACTACTTTTATACACATTTACAAAATTTTATAGAGTTTTCATAATACATGACTTTGATTACTCTTTCGCTTCTTATTTTTGCACATTCATCCTAATATGCAACAATAGGAAACCCCTACATCAAGTACAACCTAGTACAACACAATATGCTTCACCCCTAGGGTCACTTCTTCTTTCTTAGTTTCCATGCTCTTACTTGTCTCTCTTCGGCACATTATCACCATCACACTCTATATGGTTATCAGGTATGCATCTCTTATCTACTTTATATTATTGAGTATTCACTCAACAACATAAAGTGGGTGGAAAATGTAGACACACAATCACACACTTGGTTACATTTATAGGTCATTAACACATGTTAGCATTCATATGATTCATAAGCAAGAAAAATAGTAATTGACATCTATCTTTGGCTTCTTTTCTTTTCTTCTTGTCTTATTTTTGGTATTTTACACCCTACATCCCAGTCGGTACTTTACTTACTTATATTTAATGAATTTAGACATCAACACCCAGGCGGCCCTCATCCTCCTCTAGGTGCCCCCTAACCATTTTCTATTTTTACTTACTTCTTTTTGGGTCTCTTTTATCTTTTGGGCATCTTATTTTCTTATGGGTCAGCCTTCCTTTTGTCCATTATTAAATTAAACCAAGGGAAGTAATATAATTACAAATATATGAGGCCAAATCAAAGGACCAATCTCTAAGCATCTATTATCATCACCTAAGCTTGCATCCAAAGTCATCTACGATCATTAAAGGAATCCATCT
Organism: Taxus chinensis; assembly: GCA_019776745.2. Classification (NCBI taxonomy): domain Eukaryota; kingdom Viridiplantae; phylum Streptophyta; class Pinopsida; order Cupressales; family Taxaceae; genus Taxus; species Taxus chinensis. The sequence goes on from CM034149.1 coordinate 735,575,877, forward strand.
AGCAACCATACAAGGGACTAGCATTTTCTACATACACTTCATAGGAAAGGGAATTTCATTATTCCATCCACAAATCCATTTACATTGGTACATCTAGCTATCACATGCTATCAAGTCGCACTTGCACAAGGGCTTCCTAGGGAACTATTCTCTTCACAAACTCACAAGAACTACATGGAGTCTAAGATGTATTGTTGTGCTCAGGTCATAAGTTCACCTCGGGTCGAGTGACCACCAAGGTCAGTCTGAATCCCTATATATTGCATCTTTATTTTTTCTGGATTTGATGTGGTATTGTAGGTTTTGTAGGTGAATCTTTGTTTTGTAGGTTACAGGTGTAATCAATAATCATATTTTGACATACAGGAAACCAAAATTGACTATCAACAACAATTTTGTAATAGCCAGAAAAATCATATTCCGACCACTTTCACAGTCATAAGTGCCCAGAAGTAGACTCTGGTGCCCCCTGACACCCAGTCCAAGTGCCCCTAGTCCATCCTAATTTGATAGCTCCAGAATTTACATTGCGACAATAATGACACAATTTATCTCATGTTCATCAGTTTTCCTAGAATGCATAGGTCTTGGATCAAGTGCAAATTAGCTAATTCCTTTACTCTCTCTTGCAATTAGGATTTCATATTTTATTCGCTTATTATTTGTGTAAAATTTGTAGTCTAGCATTAATTTAATCATATATGATTCTACAATTAGGGTTTTACAAAAGTCTATTTTTGTTAAACTCAATTGGTTATCACCCCACTTTATTAATCCTTCCATTATTGTCTTAAAATTCGCTGTTCTTGTAGCTTTAATATTGTATATATGTTCCAAATCTTTGTGTTTTTCCAGTCTCCACATACGATGACCACTCTATTTAGTGGTTCATTAGGAAGATGACACGTTTCCCTCCTTTTTTGAAACTAACATATCATTTCTTGAATCGCAAGTTGGCATTGTTGGCATAACACCAAGGCCTTCCAAGCTAGCACTAGAAAATTATCCACTTCTATAAGTGGTATGACTCGAAACCTCCATGGAACTTCATCCCTATAATACTGATTATGGAATTATTTAGGACTCTTATAAGCACTAACCCGTCTTTTGTTATCCATGAAAAATACATGTGGGGGATGGATTAAATGTTGGTCACCCCATCTTATTTTAGGCATATACTATTAGTTTGTTAACTTTTATTCCTGTGTCAACTAATATATCATCAAATGTTCTAGACGTCTATACATGCATCAAGGAGTATCTCTCGATAAAAATTGTCCTTCTTTGATGACTTTACATCCTTCCTTTGTGGCATCCCTCTTTTTTTCCTAAGTGCCACCTTCCTCAAATTGTGTGATAACCATTGACCTAGTAAGTATACCTTTTAAGCGTAGAAACCTACATACTTCTTAAAACTCATTTTTGCTAATCTCATTCGTCCTATAAATATTTTAACTTTTCATTTTGCATTCTTGCTTCATCTCTGAGGAATTATATTTCTCCTTAAAGTTCTCTTACTTATTCTTTCCCTTCTTAAAGAACATATTTCTAGTTCTTACCATTAGGGTAGGAGATTTCCAACATTGAATTCGGCAAGCTTTACCTTTTCTAAAGACGTCTCTTATGTGCGTATAGTAGCACACATTGTTACATATACTCTAGTGGATGGATCTCATTTTTGGAATAGATTTTGACCTATCTGCATCCACCATATCACGCACCAATTTTAATCATTCTTGAGCCCTTTTCACATTTTTCTTTCAATTATCTTATTTATGTCAGGGAAATCTTCTACTTTATGCTCTTTTTTAACAAATGTGACACAAATTGGGAAAGGCTGGGAAATCTCACTAGTAATGATTTGGTGAACCACATTTATAAAAAATTTCTAGGTGGATATCTTCCGACCTTCGCAACCTCTCTCATCCTAATCCATTTCTTCCTTGACCATATCCACTGCACCCCTCCATTATTATCTTTTATTGTAGCCTTCCGAAGTCCCAGTAACCTGGCCTCATGGATTTGGTCAATAATATAACAATCTAATATATCATGGGTGTGTGCATCACATATTTTACAAGTGGCTACCTTTTCCTATTTAGCACATATGACTAGGGGAAAATTTGAAGCATTGTGTCTACCCTCAAAATATCTCACAAGTTATAAGCATGGCCTTCAGAATTCAACACGAGCATGTGTTTTTGGTGTGGCCCTTCACCTCAGAATCAATGCACTAAATTCCACTATGTATTTCTCATGCACTTTTCACTATTAACTTTCTCTAATTGGGTCTTCGATAGCTGCTATAATCTGCACCTCCATGAATGGGCTTACACTGATGATCAAGACTTACCATTTCTTCAACATATAATTTTGTTTCTTATGCTTCATGTAGATTGGTGAAATTATTGAGTGAAAATACGTGCCTAAAGGGTAGCAAGATCCCCCCTAAAAACCATTGCGCATGTTTTTTTAGGATGTATCTCATAATAAATCTTGAAGCTCATGGTTTTAAATCATGCCTCATATGCACATACACTCTCAGTGAGTGTCTGTTTAATTTCCTTAAGCATCAAAATACTTTGCTACTCAAACTCTAGAATATCACATTCAGTTTAAATTGTTGCTTTAAGTTGATCATATTCTACTACTACTTGGAATGGGTCATTTTTTCAATACCAAGTATGGGTGCAACCAAGAAGTATCATTGTAAATTGATTTGATCTGCATTCTGAGGAATTTATACTCTTTTTTTGTCATATAAGTTCACATTTGATAACATGTTCTGTAGCATTCTCAACACCATGATACTCTAGTGGGTGTAAAGACATATCATAAAAAATATTTAGTGAAGCCACTTGTTATGTGGTATTTATGATTCTACATTGAATCATGATATTTGGGGCGTTGCTTCAAGCTCTTGCTACCACTTATAGCTAAGGGATTAGTCTAGACTCTTTATTGAACTAGTGTCATTTCCTTATACATTTTTCAGTGTTGGTATGGTGGTGTTAGTATTCATCATCCTGAATCATTATGCCTTGGGTATATTAAGATTCAACTACAGTCTCTCCTTGGTGTGGGTTGCAATGTTTTTAGAACATATGGTAAACTATTATCCAAAGTTTCATTCTTCTTAGACTCTCTTCACCTCTTTGTCACTATCCCCTTTCAATTAATACATGTTTGGTATTATTTGACCCAATTACATAAGTGGGTGCTAGGAATTTGGATCAGGATACCATCAGCAGTTATATTATCCTTCCTCATCATCTCGTGTATTCCCTTAGCATGTTTCCATTTGTTCCTGGAGTTCCTTGTCATTATTACTATTTTCCCTGCCTTAGCCAATATTGATGGTCATCACCCGTAGTTATTAGAGTTGAGTTATGTGGATGTACTTGCTCATTTTCCCTTTCCTTTTCTCTTCAAATAGAATCCTCCTAGGGGTACAATTGTCTGGGGAATCCATAACTTGATATTCATATTCTTCCTATCATGCACCAGCCTACGTTGCGGAGCATTTAGCCTTCCATTGGGAAAGTTTCTATTCCCATGTCAAATCATACAATTTCTTGATATATAAAGTGATGTGCTTCGAATATGATCCACCTGATTCTTTGAAGAACTTATATTATATTTCATCAATACAAGAAAAGGTTGAAACTAAATAGTCAAGGATATATTGATCTGTAAACTCGTCAATTTGTTTCTTTAACCAACAGATCCTTATAGGAAAATTATTTTTAATGCCATTTTTAACCTCGAAAATAATAAAATTTAAGAAAATGTAATGCAAGAGAAATAACTAACACTACACATGAGTTGATACACGGAATTCAAAAATTGCCTACGTATCTAGGTTCGCTAAACACTGGACTGATTCATTATAAAGTTCCAATCATAAATAAAAAGAAACCTATAAGACTATAATGAATGTTTCATCTCACCCAAACTCTCGTGTCAATCAGTCTTGTAGAACCCAGACTGGTCTTGGAAATTTTCTCAATGTTTTGGCATCACTTTCTAGTTTACACCTTCTGTATACTTCCCCTCTACTACACGGCCCCCAACCTCTACACAGAGCTAAGTCGGATAGTGTCAGTTGTCGACAAGTTCCACCCTCCTATATACTTCCCCTCTATTGAATGAATTTCAGTCTCTACACAGAGCTAAGTTGGATATAGTGTCATCTACGATCTCAGCAATAATATTCTCCTTCACATCCTCCAAGAAACATGAACTTGGCTATACACCCAATGTATGAAGAATCATAGATCTAAAATTATCTTCTCCAGTTCTTGATAACCTCATTCGAATCCACTCCTGAGCTATGGCCCCATTCGAGAAGACTAAGGCTTCATAATAGCTTACAAATAATATTGAGATAAAAAAAAAATAACTCATAATTACAATGCTATAAGAAATAGGTCTTTAATATTCAGTAATGCCTTAATATTCTAATGATCCGAAAAATAACTAGATTATTACTACCTGATCTTGAACCCCTTATAGGCTTTAATTATTTGCCTGATAATTTTCTCCCTTTTAAGTAATCAATTTAAAATAATGCAAGATAATAACGACAATTGCACACAGATTGATTACGGAGTTCAGAAATTGCCTACGTCTCTAGGTTCATGGTCAAACCATTCCACTAGTCAAAACTTGTAAGTTACAATAGTACTTTCACAAGAAAACCTAATGGAATTTTACTTTCCTATCAGTACACCAAACCTTTGGATGATAAGGGTGAAAAATAGCACCCGACTTCCACCTTCTTGAGTGCACAATCTCCTTTGGCTATGATCAGCCTTCCTGACACAAACAATGCGAAGCTAGCACTCTGGTCGACAATCCAAGATTTGTAAGTAATTGGTGTGGCTCAATGGGCCGACTATTGGGTAGTTTGAATTAACTCCCAATAAAAAATATTTCATCTAATATTTCCTAACAAATAATAGGCCAATAGACAATACTCATATGACAATGCCCACATAATTTAAGTCTTAACACAATAATAAGCTCATTCTCGTCTTGGCTCGGACCTTCGCCTCCAACGCTCTAGGAATGAGCTTCTCTCCGTGGCTTTGTGTGTAATGTTTGTCTTACAATAGCAATGGGTTCCCTATTTATACAAAAAATAGGGCCCTTAAAATATGCATTTAACATCATCCTTAGGCTAATATTAGCCTTACCTGTAGCATAGAAAATTGGGATTAAATACCAAATGTGGGTGGACACATGTTTTAAATGATAGGATAAATATCCCATGTGGAGCGCCTAGCATTTTAAATAGGATAAAAATCCCCATTGAGTGGCTAAGGGTGAAGAGGGCGGTTATTTATATGCTAAAGTGGGTATTCATCCCACATTTGACGGCCTTTATATTTGGGTAAGGTTTTATTAAACCTTACGCTACTCCATTCTTCACATGGGACAGTCTACGCATGGGCCTAGCCCCCTTACCACCGCTTCATTTCCCTCCTCCACGTGGAAGCTTCCACAATGGCTTAATGCCTCCCAAACAACCGCTTCATCCTCCCACGTGCTTATGGTTAAGTTGGCAACTATGTAGGGTTTAATACTAATGTTTTAAACATTATTATGTATATGTGGCATTTTGAAAAGTGGCCTCACCAAGTAATTATAATTTCAACCCATACAATGTGGCCTGAAATAATTAACTCGATAAATAACATATAGCCCACTTGTCATCTCCCGATAGGAAAATCAAGCAAAATTTAACGAGTGGTGGCAAGGCCACGTGGTGGCTTGTGGACCCACCATGTTGGTGATAATACCATAGTCCACACGGCGGCCGGGTCCGTAATAAAGTTGAGCCTCTTGTTCATGTGCACCATTTTTTACACTCAGTGATCGAAAACCCATAAACAACTCCCTTTTTCCTTTTCGCCACGTGTTTGCCATTGGTCCAATCTTGACCAGTTGACCAGAGTTGACTTTCCCACTGTCTGAACTTTGACCGAACATATCTAGAGATCTTGATGTCCATTTGTCACATTCTTATAGTCGTTAGAAAGGTCTCGAGATGATCTTCTGCACTGACACCATTTAGGGATGTTTAGGGAACTTTTTTAAAAAAAATGATCCCCTAATCACACCTCCCCACTGAGAAAAGCTTTTTGTCCCAAAAAGCTTCCATACTGTCCTGAATCTGAAGAACTTTGCTGCCACCATCAGAAGTGCTGCTGTAGTAGACCCCTTGGGTCTTCTCCTCCAACCTTCTCACTTCGACAACTCTACTATCGATCGTGGGACCTATGGGTTAATGGGTCCATGACGCTTGCTGCTACGCCATTCTTATATCCGAAGAAGACTTCCCACACCTCCGCTTTTTGGTGCTAAGTTTCTGAGTGAAACCTCAACGCTACTTCTGTGTGGTGCTAAGCTTCTTGATATCTGACAACAAGGATCTTCTTTTACTCTATAACACAGCTCCTGGCTCCGAGTTGATTCTATAGAATCCGAACTGGTTTGAAGGAACTCCATGTTACGTAGAGCTTTGATTGATCCAATGTCAATGATGGACAATGCCTTGTCCCTTTTACAAACCTCAACACCTCCGATGCATTGCTAAGCCTCTTTCAAGATCGAGCCTCCGATGCATGATGCTAAGTTCTCTATACACCTCAACACCTCTGATGCATGATGCTAAGCCTCTTTCAAGACCTCAAGCCTCCGATGCACGATGCTACGTCTCCGTAGACCTCTCCAATACATGATGCTAAGCCTCTTTCAAGACCTCGAGCCTCCGATGCATGATGCTAAGTCTTTGTAGACCTCAATGCCTCTGATGCAAGAGCCTCTTTCAAGACCTCGAGCCTCCAATGCATGATGCTAAGTCTGTTGATCAGCTACCATTCATATATGTGGTCGCAATGCCTTAACACCGAATGAAGTTCCGAGCTAATCCTTTGAGAGCTCTTCTTGTTGACATACTAATATCAAGTACCATTCTACTACACGATCGCAATGCCTCTACACAGAATGAAGTTCTGACCCAACGTAAATTCTAACGAGTGATTCAGCTACCATTCTGCTACACGGTCATAATGCCTCTACACAGAATGAAGTTCCAAGTTGATCTCATGTGAACTCTATTGTCTGCACAAATGGCAGATCAATCTCCAAGCTTTATATGAGTTATTTCCTGTATCCAAGTTGTAATAGGTACTCACCAACTGATTAGGAGATATGTTAGGAGCATTAATCAAATTTTCTAAGTAAGAAAATCCACTGAGTATTGTAAACCTTTCTCTCAGTATTTCCCCACAAAAGTTGATCTCCAAACTTAATACTGCATACGATCCATCAATTTGAATTATGCAATATACAATTGAAAAATTGTTGACTTACCCATTTTAAAGGACTTTCACTTTCAGGTATTACCTAGTCCTGGGTTGACTTGTCAACTAGTGGTGGAGTAGAAACTTCCTCTGCCTTTACAATAGGCCTCCATTCCATATTTGGCTTGCCATTACTCTGATGGCGAGATGGATGTAGTTTCCAGCAATTTTCCACCCGATGCCCATTCCTCTAGAAATGAGCACAAAAATTCCTCTTAATCTCCTTCTTCTGGGATGAGGAACTCTTTCTGCCATTTCTCGACTCTGCATGACGAGATTGGTCTTTCTGATTTGTCCGTGTTCCTGATGAACGGCATCAAATTCTTCATCAGTGTCCTTCTCTTCCAGCATCTGGCCACTGAATGATTATGCAATCCACAAAAAGTACATGGAAAAGAATTCCACATCTTCTGAAAAATCATAACCATACTTCTTAAGCTGAAAAAGTGAATCAGAAGTTTTATTGTGCTTACGATTATGGTAAGAAAATGGAGGTGGAATCTCATTACCTCTTCGTTGATTTCTCTTACCACATCTTTCCTGTGATGACGAAGCACAACTTTCCTTCTTAGAATATTCTTGCAGGACTAGGTGGGGTAATTCACTTTGCTTTCAGAAGCTTGTCTCCCGTCAACATTCTTAGAGCATTCTCCAATTTCCATTCCCACACTAGGATAACCCAAACCTGCAAAACGAGGATGATCCTTGACCTGTATTGGGTTAGCAATACCTTGGCCATTTTTACCAAGGCCTCTTCGATCAAATCCCATTTTATCTAGTAACTTGGATCCAATGCCTCTAGTATGCTTTTTAAACAAACCAAAGACTTCATTACCTGAATCCGAAACTAAATGGGAGGAAGAAGAAGATTCCTGTGGTGAACAACTTATAGTGCAATCATCTACCATGGCCTCTGCATCTAAAGTTGAAGGTATTTCCTTCCTCTGATCACCACACTATAACCTTGCCAAGATCTCATCCTTGGTTTGCAGTTTTGATTTCAAACGAGCATTCTCCTCTTCCAAGGAGGAATACATTGACCGTAGGAGAGAATTCTCTTCCTGGATCTGGTGATTATAAGATTCAATCTCTTCAAGCTTTTCCTGTTTAGACATCTTTCCTATAGTGCACTTGTACCTTGTTCACACAAATTGAACTAACTGCACCAATCTTGAACCAATCACTCTGTTAATCAGTTTACTGAAAAACAACTTGGAGCTAAACCAACTCTGATACCAAACATGATCCGAAAAATAACCAGATTATTACTACCTGATCTCGGACCCTTATAGGATTTAATTATTTGCCGATAATTTTCTCCCTTTTAAGTAATCAATTTAAAATAATGCAAGACAATAACGACAATTGCACAAAGATTGATTACGGAGTTTGGCAATTGCCTACGTCTCCGGGTTCATGGTTGAACCATTCCACTAGTCAAAACTTGTAAGTTACAATAGTACTTTCACAAGAAAACCTAATGGAATTTTACTTGCCTATCAGTACACCAAACCTTCGGATGACAAGGGTGAAAAATAGCACCCGACTTCTACCTTCCTGATGCGTATAATCTCCTTCGACTATGATCAGCCTTCCCAATGCAAACAATGCAAAGCTAGCACTCCGGTTGACAATCCAGGATTTGCAAGTAATTGGTGTGGCTCAATGGGCCTTATTGGGTAGTTTACAATTTACTCCTAGCCACAAATATTTCATCTAATATTGCCTAACAAATAATAGGTCAATAGACAATACTTGTTATACACATGCCCACATAATAAGTCTTCACACAACAATTCTAAGCTCGGGTCTGTGTCCAGACTTCGCCTCCAGTGCTCTAGCAACGAGCTTCTCCGTGGCGTTCGTGTGTAATGTCTGTCTTACAATAGCAATGGGTTCCATATTTATACAAAAAATAAGGGCCCTTAAAATATGCATTTAACATCATCCTTAGGCTAATATTAGCCTTACCTGTAGCATAGAAAATTGGGATTAAATCCCTATGTGAGTGGATTTCATGTTTTAAATGATAGTATAAATATCCCATGTGGAGAGCCTAGCATTTTAAATAGGATAAAAATCCCCATTGAGTGGCTAAGGGTGAAGGAGGGCAGTTTTTAATATGCTAAAGTGGGTATTCATCCCACATTTGATGGCCTTTATATTTGGGTAAGGTTTTATTAAACCTTACCTACTCCATTCTTCACGTGGGACAGTCCACGCATGGGCCTAGCCCCCTTACCACCGCTTCATTTCCCTCTTCCACGTGGAAGCTTCCACATATGGCTTAATGCCTCCCAAACAACTGCTTCATCACTTCCACATGCTTATGGTTAAGTTGGCGGCTATGGTTTAATACTAATGTTTTAAACATTAATATATACATGTGGCAATTTGGAAAGTGGCCTCACCAAGTAATTATAATTTTGACCCATACAATGCAGCCTAGAAAAAATTAACTCGGTAAATAACATATAGCCCCAATTGTCATCTCCCGATAGGAAAATTGAGTGAAGTTGATGCAAGTGGTGGCAAGGCCACGTGGTGGCTTGTGGACCCACCACGTTGGTGATAATACCATAGTCCACACGGCGGCGGGGCTCCCCTCCGTAATAAAAGTTGAGCCTCTTGTTCTCGTCCACCATTTTTTATGCTCGTCGAAGACTGGTGATCGAAAACCCATAAACAACTCCCTTTTGCCTTTTTGCCATTGTCACAGTGCCATTGGTCCAATATTGACTAGTTGACCATAGTTGACTTTCTCACTATTTTAACTTTGACCGAACATATCTAGAGCTCCCGATGTCTGTTTGTCACGTTCTTACAGTCGTTGGAAAGCTCTCAAGATGATCTTCTGCACTGACACCATTTACGGATGTTTAGGGAATTTTTTTTTAAAAAATTATCCCCTGATCATCTAAGGATATTCTTCAAAAATCCTCTCTCCTTCACACTTATCTTATGTATTAATCTTGAGAAGTGATTATTTTAAATGAGAGGGGCGTTTATATACTTTCCCATGCCTCAAGTTTCATGTTTATAAGCCATATCAGCCAATTTGTTACCAACCAACTTCGTTGGCCAAGTTTCTTAAGGCTGTCGAGTTATGAACAACAGGCTTGAGGGTCGAATCCCACCACCATCTCTGTCATTGTTTGTTTAGCTATTTCATTGAGTTGTTTTTCCAAGTCACTCACTCGACCAGTTGTCACATTGCCAACACGCACCACGTGTCCTATACTCCACTGCTTCCAATGCCATGTTGCCTTCGATCTAAGATATCATGCCATGTCCACATCGAGTTGGTTGCCTAGTCTATTGGGTTTTTTCATATGAGTTAATCCCACATTACTCGCGAGGTTAGTGTCTCCAGGATAATTATATCCCAAGTTTCCCCTCTATGTTTGTGGCTTCGGCCACACCAATGTGTTATTACCATTTTTTTCATCAGTTATGTATGGTATAATGCCACATGGAGCTTATGTATCTCGGTTTGAACTCACCTTATCTCACCACCATCTTGATGCCTAACCCACCATGTAGCTTTCCCATTGACTCAATTCTAGTTCAAATACTAGCTCAGTTATTAGCTTGATCTTATCTCGATGAGCTACTTGGAGTTCTATGGTGGCTAGGTCCTCCTCTAAAACAAGAGTACACCCCACTCTTGCAAACCCTTTTTATGCATGTCTAAGACCAAAGGTTCAAAAAAATGACCCACATTTTTTCTCCAAGTCACTTCCAACATCATGACAACACGCTTCAATGTTCCACAACATGCCCAATCACTGTGTCACTGTTCCCTACTTTGTCTTGTGAACACATTGTTCTTGTGCAAACTGTATTTAGAGCATACGGTATCTGTTTTCCATATTCCAATAGGCACCATAAATATCTTGACATGTTTTTCTATAAGGAACAAGTTTAGGGAGATCTTGGGAGCTTCTTATGCCCAATGTTGACATTTGGATCATATATCTCTAAAGTGTCCCTTTCCACTAGTAGTATACCATGTGTGTCTAGTTCGAGTCATGTTATGCTATCTCCCTTGTGTTCTCATAAGTCCAAGGATACATCCAACCCAAATTATTTCTCTTTCCTAGATAATAGGTGAATAACCATGCATGTAAGTGTATCAGAAGTTCTCAAAAAAATGTTTCATACTATTCATCATAGAGATTGGCCTCAACTCACTTTCTTGGATAACAATCCTTACAACTCAGATGATGTTTTACAAAATCATCCTCAAAAACATGTATCCAAGCTTCAAAATTTTCCTGTGTTAATAAAAGCATCGTCTTTCCACTACATCCCTACATTTTAATGAAGGTCTTGTTATCCAATTTTTCCCCTTAGGAAAAATGAAAAAAACATGACCTTGTATATAGATAAAATGGAGGGATTGATTCGGTCATGGGAGCTTGCATTTCAAAATTCGTCAAACAAGTTTACAGGCGGGCTCGGATAATGGCAATAATGTCAAAGGTAAGAAATTGAAGGAATCTCAGAGTTGAGGTAAGCGAAAAAATGGGGACTCTAAATTTCAAAGTTTTCATACTTTGGAGGTTTTAGATTTTGAAGGTTTCAACAGCAAGGTAGGAAAAATAATAAAAAGGGCCTGAAATGTTGAAACTCCAAAGTCTGAAAGGTTTGGGATTTTTTGGAGTCAACTTCCCTTTCAGGGTCAATGTCGCCATGGATCGGGGATTTCAGATTCCAAACTCCGAAGTCTAAATTTCATACTTCAAAGGTTCAGGGGTCTTCGCCGAACAAATGCAAAAGCACAAGCGAATGCCCAAAATCTTGAAGTCTAAAAGGGTTCAATGTTTCTAGGTCAAACCTAAATTCGAGGTCATCACGGTAGGCATTTTGTACTTTCAGAGGTCTCAATTTTGGACTTTCAGAGGTCCTGGTTTCAAAGTTTCGGAGGTTTCATGCACCCAACCAAATGAATAGTAAAATCAACCTCCGAGTTCAAAATGCCCGAAAGTCTGAAATTTTGGATTTCAGAGGTTACGATGCATTTCGAAGTCTAAAGAAACAGAGCTAACCACTTGCATTTAATGCAGTATGGCACCCGAATCTTCAGATGGCCATAAATTTTGACTAGGATCTCATATTTTCACAAGAAAGGACATTTTGGAAAGCTCTCAATGTCCTCTACACAACTATGATTGATTATCTTAATTTAAGTGAGACTAAATATTTCAAAATGAAGAAATACAGTCCACCTTTTTAGAGGGTATTTCTAGATTTCTCACCTACCCAAATGATGAAGGTATGGGCTTTCTTTCTTACCCAACAAGGCATAGTACATGGAGGAATGGGTTTTGTAGTGATGCCCATAATTTTTGTAAGTGAATTCAATACATTTGAGGGTGGTTGAAGAAAGATTTTAAGTTTCTTCCCTCTCTCCCTTTCCTCATTCTTCCTATATATTATAAAAAGGGGAATTGTTCTAATGTTGGATAATTTTTCTTTGCACCCTCCCATCTTCTCTTGTCTGTAAGTAAATGTGTGGATTTCAAACCTCCCATTCAAGTTGTAATAAAATTTTGTGCATCTTGGCCATTCTAATTCACTGTATCAAATCTTTAGAGCAATAATACAAGTCTGTGGATGAATTTTAACCCTCTCTCATGTTCATTACTTCTTTTGATCTCTCATTGTAATCTTGGTTATCTGTGCATGGTTATTGTATTACATGTTTAATGGTTTTTTTTAATGGTTAGTGGATTTATCTTTGGTGTATTTTCATTCTCCTTAATCTGATTGTGGTTTCCATCTCCATGCAAAGAAAATGTTCAACATTCCTTTTGGTGCATCACCTCTGTTATTTTAGGTTTAATTTCTTGTAATATTCTTAACAATGTCTCCTTGGTAAGTTAGAGTAGGTTTTAGAGTAGATCCTCTACAATTTGGATGTGTGCATAAAAATAGAGGAATAGGAAATATAGCCTTCATCTGGAGGGTTATCCTGATTGTAAATTCCCACACTTTGGCATAACTCCATGTTTGATGAATCACAATGACTACCTCAACCATTCACTTGTGATCAATCAGGGGTTTTATGATTTCACCATTAACAATTCCTGACAATGGAACCAAAATTTTAGATTCTAGTAGCCTTATTTCCATATGGGTGTGTTAACCCTATATTGTTTACACATAAGTTCCTCTATTACCACATGTACACATCAAACCTTAGAGAACTAAGGCATGCTCAACTAAAGTATGAGATATTTCCAAGTCCCATAAAGGTTATAAAAGGTGAAGTGAATTGTAATATTAACAAATAGACTTATATTCCTAGTTCATTGATATATAACACAACCTTGTGTAGACCAAACACAATTCTCATATATTAATTGATGCATAGTTACAAGTTCTAGCCATCAAGTAGAAAGATCTGAGTACAAGTTACTCATACATCACTCCTCTAACTATCCTTGGTATTTCACATAAAAACTACTTACATTATAGACCCCTCCATGGGTATTTATACTAGTGGGGACTTTCCCCTCACTAGTATTAAAAGAACTAATAATAGCCCTTGATTTTACAATTACAGTTAACTAATACATTTAGACGGTGGACAAAACTAGCCACTCGCCACCTTAACTGTGTTCTACGTGTTAATTCTATTTTTAAAATGATACATTTTCTTATCCTTACCCAACCTCCCACTAGCTCCATGTAAGTGTCGAGAACCGAAGCTTTAGTCTATTTTTGAACTCATGTGTAGTTTTTATCCTTTGATGTTCTATATTCCCTTTTCATGATCTTGTTTGGTTTGCATGATCTTATTTATGGATATCGTATCTTCCTATGCACTTTCAGTATCCTTCTCATTCACACATTTTCTACCATTTTCATGCATGGTTACCTCTGTGTATACCCCTTCTCATAATATGTGCACTCCTTTTGAAATTCCCACATGTTCCTCTAAGAATAATGGGTCATGATTAAAGAATATCAAGTCCTTAAATACATAAGGAACAAAAAATGTAAAACTTGATTCCAATAATGAAGCTAGACTCTTTGACCTAGATGGGTGCTTCAAACCTATAGTAGGGACTTCCCTAGATGATTTGCAATTTATTTAGGAAGATTTAGGAACCTTTAAGTTATTTTAAAATGATGTTTGCAATAGAATCTTGTAAGAATTCTCGGTGAGCTATAAATTGATAATGACTTACTTATATAGTCTTTCATACGACGTTGACCCTAGGAAGATAAAATGACCCAAAGAATGATTTAGAATTAAAATTACATTGGTGGTTGAGAAGGGGTGGGACTATATAAGTTAGTCAAGACCAGAACCTACATCATGACCCTTCTGTATATTTTTGGACATGAGAAATACATCAAAATTGAAATTTTTTTCATGAATATTAGATGTTTTATTTTACTTTGATTAAATAATATTTCTAGATTTGAATACATAGCATAGTGTAACAATAAGAAAGATATAGAATGGATAGAGACATTAAGGGATTAGGTTCTGGATGTGAGCATTTATATTAGCAAGGGTATAAGGTCGAATATGGCATTATGCAAGGACAAGTTACTAGATTTTAGTGTCTAAACTCCCCCCCTTTAAGTATGTAATTGACAATTAAATGCTTAAAGAAAAACATACATGATTGTGCACACACCCTTACCCTTCACTCAAAGGGACTTTGTTGTGTGTTGGTGTTAGCATGTTTCATGACAAAACCTAAAACATAGAGTATAGTCAATTTTTACGATATAAATTTAATTTAACTGAAAATATACATAATTCTCTTAACTTAGAACATTTCAAAAAGTACACAAATGTGATGTAAAAATTTGGAAGGAATACACATATTCATTTTATGAAGGGAGGAGCTCTCGTTGTTTCCATACCTTAGAGAGTTGGAATTTTCTTTGGATATGTCAAATGATTTGGGAAGATTAGTCTCCAATGGTGTGTCATGGGAGATAGTAGAGAGGAGGAAGGATTATACAATGAAGAACCCACGTGCTTTGATTCCTTCCTCATTTTCAAGATTTGATAAGAGAGAATGATATATATATATATATATATATATATATATATATATATATTAATATCGTAGTTTTACTTCAAAAATTTCCTTATTTAGGAGCCTGGTGGGAGATGAGGAAATATTATTCTATGAAGAACATAGTATTACTTTAAAATAACACTTTCAACTAAATGCATGGATTACAATGATGTAGATGGATCTAGGCCCAATTTTCTCCAACTTGAAAACAATAGACCTCATAAGGGGCTAATGTGTTTACATTGATTATGTAGAATTTTGAAATTTTTAAGGGGAAACAGGAGGCCCATGCCCCTAAACCCTTTTCGTAACATCATCTAAAATAGAATTATGAAGAAGAAATGAATTACTCATAGCCACTATAACATTATTTAAATTGTGTCCTCTATATTTGTAACTATGTAGAAATCATGTAAACATTTGATAGAATCTGTAGAAACCAAATGAGTGAAATTTCCCTTTATCTAAGAATGTATGGAAAAATCAAGACTATACCATAGTCATGACTATACTGTATAATTTTGAATTTGTTTAAAATCTACCCGCATTTCCTTTTTGTGGCCTTTTCTGAGGATCTAAGCCTTATGAGAAAAAATGCATATGTTGTAATTTATCTATAGTTACATAAATACCTTGTTGAATACTCCCTCTTTTTGAGTCACATGTGATAAGATATTTGAGTGCACAATTCAATTTATTAAATGTGTACCCATGTAGTATATGTCTAAAAATCTATAGAATCATAGTAAATGTTGTAATAGTGGCCACCATTGAGAACATCCTCCTAAATAATGAATTACACGTAGAGGAAAATATGGTTCGAAGAAAAAGAAACATATAACAAGCTACAGACACTCAAAATTGGCAATCTATCCTTCGACATTGTTGATCTTGACATTGCACACTTAGATTGATAAATACACTCTCCTCAATCTTGATTAACACACCTTGATAGCACTCCTTTCATTTTCTTATCTTTTCACACCTACCTGTCGACAGTATTTGAATTTAAACTACATAAAATACACCTAGAAACATCCATGCTCAAGCCTAGAAATTCAAAATATGTTTTTATCCCACTGGTCCAAAAATGACAGCTTCGTTTAGTATTGAAATATGTCAATCCTCGGCCCTATTATACGGTTTTGTACCAATATGTGTTGAGCTAATTATTTTAATTCCATAAAAATTTTATGAGTAAATATATCACTTTGGTTGTCCTTTCATGACATAGTAACCTTTATAAGTATATATAAGCAAGTAAATCACAACTCATTTGGTAAGCTAGCACTTTAAGAACTTCTCATGTAAAAGAAAGCACAAAAGTTACTCAAGGATCTATAAACTATTAAATAACTCATGCACATCCATTAGGGGAAATACCCTATAGGTCTAAATTCTCCTTCTAGGTATAGGAGTTTCCATATTCATTATACAAGCAAGCAAAGTGATCCTTCCCAAGTATTTAAGAAAGTGTGAAACTTAAGTGAAGCATTGTCAAAGCATTATTATTAAGTCATAATTACACTACGGTAGATATCACATGCTAGGATAATGACATGTAGTTTTATCCCTCTTTGGAGTAGTGGTGATGTTGGAATTACATAGGGGTTCCCACAACCCATTTAACTTTAGTTTGCAAGATCTCATTTCACTACAAGGGTTATAGGGTTTGTGTATAGTTTACAAAGTTATTCTAAAAGTGAGCAAAGAAGACCGACACACATTAATAAACATTTAGGAAGGTGAAGCACTTATGAAGTTTTATACCTAGATTCTAAGAAGGTCCTAAACCATACACAAGGCTCAGTATTGTACAGACACTTTTGACTTATTTATACGATTTTGACCAGGTTCAGTTTCAGGTGTCAGTTTCAATAATGAAGTATTTTTAGTCTCAAATCAACTTATTACTACACTCAAATCACCGAAACTCTTATGAATCCACATATAATAATCACAATACCATATTTACCTTTTGTTTTGATATTTTTTAGATCAATTTTCACTTTCAAAAGTGTTATTCTGATTTGTGCAATTAATGTTGGAAGTTAAGAAAATCAAAATATCCACTGATAACATTATTTCATCATTTTTATGTATGTTAACTTGTAACTTTCTTAAAATCTTAAATAGGAATGAAAATATTCACGATAAAAAGTGAAATCATTTGGTGAACCTGAAATTTTTTAATTGAACATTGTAACCATAACCCTAGTTTCCCTAGGATTTTTGTATAGAATCATAGATTTTTGTTTTCTTTCATTATTATCATCACTCTTCAATTTCTATATGTTTTCCTTGTATTCCATAATGATGTAGTACTCAGATTTATAATCAATCTATTGATCAATTTGAACTTTCACCTCCCACTTGCAAATGTCCTTGTAGAATGGATTCTTCTATTCCTACTTCTAGTTCTCTTCTTGATCCACCTACACATGAGGCTCCCTTACATGACATTGAGACACATAGCAAACACTCCTATGATTATAAACATGATGAGGACACACATTTTGATCATCTCATTTGCATGCTCAAATCCATGTTAATCCACATTTAATTGAGCATATTATCAAGATTTTATTTACTACTACTAAGCGTACTCATGATCAGAAATCTAATGACACATCTTTTACCAATAGATTGTAGCCCTCATTTATTATAACCACATTTTTTTTGCATACCTCCTTAGGGGAACCTCACATTCATATGTAAAATATGTCTATGAGTATTCCTACAACCACTATTGTTACTACATCTCCTACCTATCATCATTATGGCTCACATGCGTCTTCATCTAACATGTTGGATCTCTAGTTCCTTATTCATTATTTACAAGCTCAAATCTTATAATTAAAAGAAGGTGTATCTCATAATTCTAATGTTATGTACTTTTCTAAATTATTACATAATTCACTTTCATTTGATGATGTCTCATATCCTTTGTCTATCAGTTTTTTTACACCTAAGCTTCCTAACTATGATGGCAAGGGTGATCCCTAATATAATCTTAGATCATTCCATGTTAATTACTTTAACTATGCATATCATGATATATTTCTTACAAAGTTATTCCCTAGGAGCGTCAAGTACTTTTCTTTATAATAGTTTTATGATATCCCCACACATTCTATGTGCTCTTTTACTACAATGGAAAATCAATCAACATTGGGGATAAGATATCTTATGCATAGATGTACAAAATCAAACAAGGATATGATGAGCACATCAATGATTATTTCTTGCATTATAGAACAATTTTTACTATTATCAAGAGAAAGTAGCACCCTAGGATTTGATCATGAAAAATCCATACTTTTGAGTAACATGGGATTTTCTCCAAGTGTGGGACCTTTCTGCTTGACACAAACCTCCAGAGAAGGTTGGTTCCTCTACCTATTCTAATGCTAACACTACTCCTACAACTCCAAAATGTAACTAAACTAAGCCTAAACTAGTCGTTTATAGGGACCGAAGTTAGAGAGGTTTATGGGAATTAAATCCTAAGATAAGAAAAAGGTTATATCACCAATAAAAGGGGATATACACTCTTCATGAGGGAAAAAATGAGAGGAAAATGCATAAGGAGAGATCAAACAAGTGTGACACGGGCCAAAATTACATTTTATCCTCTATCTTTCACACAAAACAAAACAAAATGGAAACATGTAAATGGGAAACACATATACAACATACATATTATAAATGAAGAGGAAAAATTGCAATAAACATCAAACTAGGATAGAGACAATAGCCACAAAATAAGATTTTTATTTCCAAAAGAGTGTGCACATGACATTTTTACAATGATAGAAGGTAGAAAATACATCTCCAAAGATTGATTGAGGTCTTGTAACTTCATGGAAGTTGGGAAAACTTTTTTGCATGGCTCCCCTTGCATTTTGAAGTGTCCAACATTTCAAATGAATCATTTTTTCCAATATATAGAACATGGGAGAGAAATAAGATGGGAAAGAGAGGAAAATTCGCCACTTTTCATCCAACAACCAACAAGGTGCAATAATTTCCTACAAAAACACATGGCTGCCCCTGAAATTCCATTGCTCCATGTCATTTGACCTTCAGGATAGAGCATGGGCACCATTCACATTAAACTTGGATGGTTGAACTGTCAATATTATATTTTTCCCTCATAAACCCGTGTTTAACTTTTTCACCCTAAAAAATTATTTTTTTCAATTCTTGACACCAAAATTATGCCCTCAATGAAACAGTTTCAAAGCCACCAATTTTACATAATTTGGATCTCTAGATCAAAAGTTAGTCCCATAAAAAAAACTTCAGGTGAACTGGAGGAACTAGGAAATTTTCCTCTTGTGCCTTCAAAAATTGATTTCATCATTTTTATCTTAAGTTAGAGAAATCAAGTTTTTCAGAGAAGTGGAGGAAGGGAGGAATAGATCACATTGTGTTCAGTAGGATGAATTTTGTCAGTTCAATGTTGTGTTGTGTTTTGGCAGAGGAAACAAGGGTGTTGAAAACTAAGGGAATGTGGGAACAGTTCCCACTATTCCCACGGTTCTTAATTTAACCAATGTGCTAGATTCCTTACTTCCCTATCTACTCGTCAAATGAATAATTCTATCAATGAATGTGGGGAATGTTGGAACATTATGCCAGTGTCAATGGACGTCGACTTAATTGTTGCTTTGTCCCCGTGTTCACCCTATTAACCAATCATCCTTCCAGAGGTTTGGGGAACTTCTAGAACATATGAATAGTTCCAAATGTTCCTTTAAGCCCCAATTCACCTAATGACTTGCCCATTTAACATTGTCTCATTGGCCATCATGGGAAATTGGTGAATGATTGGAACATAAGATTTGTTTCATTAGTGTTTATAAAACTTGACTTGTTTGATCAATCTTGCCATTGTTTTCCACTTGTCTTTAGTCGTCAAATCGGTAAAATAATGGAACACAAGAACTATTCCTTTGGTGCCCTCAAAACTTGATTAAGCCAACCAAAGGGTTTTTTTTTCTAAAATTAACTAATTCCTTTTTCTCCATCTTTCTCAACACCGAAACTCTTTCCCATGTCCTATCAAAACACCAAAAAAATTTACAAGTGGTTTTGGGATAACAATTTAGTGACTCAACGAGGCTATCTACCTATTAGATAGGAGATCATTGACCTTAAATAATCCATTGGGAATGGAGTTATCCTAAAAAAACTTGAAATCCTTACCTCTGAACCTGTATGAATCACTGTATGGATTTAGAGCTGATCTATAACTGCTTGGAGTGCTCTTAGAAGATGATTTCTTGGTAGTTTATAATATGCCTTGCAAAATTTCCCAAAAACACATATTTTGGGCCAAGGAAGGAGCATGAATGACTCTGATTTATAGCTAATTTTTGGAAATGTGTGGATGTACTTTTGGATCTGCCCCAAAGCACCTTGTTTCCACTAAGAAATCTACTCTAAATGGAATTTACAACAACAAATGGCCAAAACATTATGTTCAAACATGGAAAAAATGCATACTCCAAGTGGAAGCATGCATAGTGTGCACAAGCACTTGTTTTACAATAAACATACCTAATATACTCCTATTCTAACCAAAGGCACATGAAACTACACAAAACCAATAATTGGTTAGGAGAAATAGCTTCCCTTCCTTATAAAAATTAGACCATGTGATCAATGTTGTAACAAACATGGTCTTTAATAAGAGTGGAAAACTATCTTGCAATTGATTTCCTTTCTCATTAACAATTGAATAAAGTAAAAATACCTCTATCTGATCAGAATTAAGGTTTGACAAGTGTTTGAGCTCGTCTTTGAAATTTTGAATCTCGTATTCATACTTTAAATTAGGAATGATTGGTTGTAACCCCCTTTTTGGCTTTAAAACTAGCCAAGTATCTAATTGGGAATATGTTCCTTATAGTTGGTTGGCTAGTTCTTACAGTTTTCCCATCTTCCTCAAACTTATCTCTAAGAATAGAGCTAGTAGAGACACTTTCTCCATTGTCTTAGGTGCTTACAGGCTAATTTAGATCTTTATTGTCTTTCTCTTACAAAAAAAATTCTTATTTCCACACTTGCATTATCATCCTATTCATGAAAAAAGGAGTTAAGAAGCTCAAACTCACCATCTTTCACCATCCTTTTCCTCATCATCCTCAAGAATAAAGTTTGAAAGATCAAACTCTCCCTAAAGCTTGTCATGAAGATCAACTTTCTCGGCAGGTTTGATTTCTTCCTTAGCAAGCTCTTCTTTATATTTTCCAAATTTGATTTATATTTTTCTTCAATAAGGGGAGTATCCAAATCTGATTGTGTGAAAAGAGAAAAGGATTGTTTTACATTTGTTGGCATTTATCACTCTTTCTCGGGTCCAATGGAAGATCTAGTAGTAATAATTTTCCATTTGATTAGTTGTAGCATCTAAGGATTATCTTGGCACATCATTGTAATTCTCCAAAAGTATAATTATCTCCAAACATGCATGACAAAGAGGATCATTGCATTCTATTATTTCACATTTCCCACTTTGTATCTTTTTTTGTGGTTGCCCATAGATGCCACTAGCTTCAAGCTCATTCTTCTTAGGCTGAAATAGTTCATCATCCACATGAAGATCAAATTTATCTTCATTTTTGATATCCACCTCTATTCGGCTATGTTTCTTAAACTCAAACTTCTTTAAAAAAAATTAAGTTTCAAACTCACCCTCAAGCTCCTCATGTAAACTAATTTGGACAGCAGGTTTGATTTCTTTTTTGGTAAGCTCATCAACATCTTATTTTACTAATAAAGAAGGAAAAGAAAGGTTTGCAATCTCACTTCCAAAAGAGAGAAAAAACTCTCTATAATATCTTCTGCATCTAAGGCCTATGAATCAGACTTTTCCTTCTTCATTTCTATTTTTTGCTTCTACTTTCTATGTTGATGCATCCTCCATTGTAGGTTGTTCAATGAAAACATCTAGAGGTTCTTAAAAAATTTGAAGAAGTTCTTCCATTGTGCTATCAAAATCATTCCATTCCTTAACCGATATATCATAATTAATAGCAATGAAACTCACCTCAACTGATTTTGATGTATTTACAATGGAGCGATTGATAGCTTCTTGGTGATGATACTCCTTGGCCTTAAACCCTTAGCTCCAATTCTTAAAACTTTCAATATGTTTATCTATTTTTGGTTCCTTCCCAACCTTTCCCTCTAGGCATGCATGTGCATATTCATGTCTAGAATGATGAATAATAGCCCCTCTTTCCATGAAAGGTTCATCATCTTGCTTGTGGAGGAATGGGAAATCAGGAAACCAAGTAATTGGGAACTCAGTTTATTTGTTAATCTACAGTGCTTCATGGTTTAAAATTGGTTCTTCATGAGTCTTGGGCACATAAAAATATGATTTGTGAAGTGAGGTGGGAATTCATTTCTTGTTTGAGTTACCATGGGTTCAAATGATGGAGGAAGTGCAATATTTTCTTATGGGAGAGGGTGATCAGCAGGTGAACGTTTGATAAAGCTAGGGACTTGGAGCTTGGGCTTAAGTTGCGTAGGTTGGGAAGAGGGAATGGGGGGATTTTTTTTATGGTAGTGAGGTATTTCCCCATTAACAAGGTTCTTTACAACTTGATTGGTGAGCCTCCATTAAATCAACTCATATTGATATCTAAGGAGACAACTTAGTCATAAAATCTAACTTTTGTTAAGTAAATTAAAAGAGTTTGGTATAGGACCAGTCCATGGATAGGGTTTCCTCAAACCAATTTGAATTGTATTCATCTGATATGTTGCCCTAATCTCCACAATGCTCACCTCCATCCTTTGAACTTTAACCTATAAATCATATTTTGTTATGTAATTACCCCCAAAATCAGCATACCCATGTTCTTGTAGACATTTTGGTTAATAGGATAACCATATGGGTCAGTGGTAGTTGGGTTATATGCAGATTAATCATGGTAAGGCTCATAAAAATTATTTAGATATGTGTTGTGATAATCTGGAGATAGATTTTGAAAATATGGAGGTGGATTTGAATGATATTTCTACTACATATGAGGATTCCAGTGATGAAATGAAATCATGATTGCATAACTTCATGGAAAAGAGGATTGAAATGATGGAAAGTGGTTTGTTGATTGATAAAATGGGTTTTTTGGACCAATGAAGTCACCATATGTGCTTCTTTGAATCCTCTAAAGGATGAATATCACCAAACACACATTAAACTTGGTGAAATGATGTTTTCAATCTCATCAAACTTTTCCCATCATGTATGCTAGAACTACTATCACGTAAAAGTAGCACCCTAGGATTTGATCATGGAAAATTCATACTTTTGGGTAACATGGGTTTTTCTCCAAGTGTGGGATGTTTTTGCTTGAGACAAACCTCCAGAGAAGGATGGTTCCTCTACCTATTCTAATGCTAACACTACTCCTACAACTCTAAAAGCTAACTAAACTAAGCCTAAACTTGTCATTTACAGGGACCAAAATTAGAGCGGTGTATGGGAATGAAATCCTAAGCTAAGAAAGAGGTGAACACACCAATAAAATGGGGATAAACACTCTCTATGAGGGAAAGTGAGAGCTAAATGCATGTGGATAGGTCAAATAAGTGTTCCACAAGCCAAAAATGTGTTTTATCCTCCATTTTCACACAAAACACAACAAAATGGAAATCTACAAACGGGAAACACATACACAACATACATGTTGTAAATAGAGAGGAAAACATACAATAAACATCAAAGTAGGGTACAGAAAGAGCCACAAAATAAGATTAAATTTCCAAAAGAGTGTGCACAGACCATATTTACAGTGATAGAAGGTAGAAAATTCATTTGCATAGACCAAATTAGGGCCTATAAATCCATGGAAGTTGGGACAACATTTTGGCATGGTGCCCTTTCATTTTGAAGTGTCCAACATTTCAAATGAATCATTTTTTCCAATATATAGAACATGGGAGAAAAATAAGAGGAGAAAGAGAGTGAAATTCACCACTTTTCATCCAACAACTAATAAGGTACAATAAATTCCTGAAAAAACACATGGGTGCCCCTGAAATTCCATTCCACCATGTTATGTGACCTTCAGGACAGAGCATGGGTGTCATTCACCATTAAATTTGGGTAGTTAAATTGTCAAAACTATATTTTTCTCCTCATGAACCCATATTTACCCTTTTCACCCTCAAAATAACATAATTTTTTTGCATTTCTTGACACCAAAATGAATCCCTTGACAAGACAGTTCCAATGCCACCAATTTTGTGCAATTTAGAGCTCTAGATCAAAATTTATGCCCAAAAAACAACCTCAGGTCAATACAGGCAGATTTCCAAAGAATTGAAGGAACTAGGGAGTTTTCCTCTTGTGCCTTCAAAAATCTCTTTAATCATTTTACTCTTGGGTTAGAGAAATCAGGTATTCAAAGAAGTGGAGGAAGGGCATAACAGTTCTCACTACGTTGGGTGGGGCTGACTTATTGGGTTCAATGTTGCGTTGTGTTTGGGAAGAGGAAAAGGGGGTGGGGAGAACCAAGGGAATGTGGGAACATTTTCTAATATTCCCACAGTTCCTGATTTAACCAATGTGACTAATACCTTACTTTCCTGTCTACCCATCGGATGAATTTATCTCTCAACAAATGTGGGGAATGTTGGAACATTCTACTAGCGTCAATGGATGTTGACTTAATCACCCCTTTGTTCCTTTGTTCACCCTATTAAGCAGTCAACATTTTAGAGGTTCAGGGAACTTCTTAAACATCTGAACATTTCCAAATGTCCCTTTAAGCCATGATTCACCAATGAATTTCACATTTAACCTTGTCTCATCAGCCATTACAAGAAATTGGTAAACAGTTATAATAGAATAATTATTTCATTAGTGCTTATAAAACCCAACTTACCCAATCATTCTTTCCCTTGTTTTACACTTGGCTTTAGTCGGTCAATCAAAAAAATAATAGAACACAAGAACTATTCCATTGGTTCCCTCAAAACTCGGTTAATCAAACCAAAGGGGGGTTTTTTCTTGAGAATTACTAAGTTATTTTTATCCCTCTTTCTCAACAATAAAACTCCTACCCTTGTCCTATCAAAACACAAAAATGGCTTAGGGTGGTTTTGGGATAACTCTTACCAAGATAAATAACATATTACTTGACAATGATTATAAGATTTGTTTGTTCAAATTTTTCTTCCTCCATTGCAAGAATCAGTCATGTTTGATTGGTGTCAATCTTTTGATAATCTATGTTGTACATTGAAGAAGTGTGAAGTTAATTTATTTCACATGAACAAACTTAAGTATGTTTCTAGATCCCGTAATCCATCAAATTCCATGTTTAAAAGTAAATATAGTTTCAAAGGAAAACCTAATGACCCTAAGGTTGTTTCTAATGAAACTTTCACTATTGTTTCTCAACCTACTAAGCTGTAATTACAACCTATAAGATGACAATTTACACAATTATCTTGTCCTCTATGCATGGTCTTAAAGAAATTACTTGAGTGCAATCTCATGTCTCTCCCTCTGTCATTTGAGGTTGATACGAATAAGCCTCAAAGTAAGATATTTGATGTTAATGATTATTGTGATTATCATAGATGGATTGGTCACTCTACAAATAGATGCATTAAGTTATGACACGTTATCTATGAGCTTATTAACTCTATTGCAATTGAATGGGATGAGCCCACTAATTCTTGTTAGCCTAATAATAATAATGCTAAGTTAAAAATCTTCAATGACCCGCTTCCTAATCATACTAATGAATCATTTACTTTAGAAGTTCATAACACTCATCATATGGTGCCACCATTTCCTTTTTATGACCATCCACTCAATGTTATGATTGGAACTATCACTCGTGCATCATCTTCTACACCGATTATTTCTTTTGATTATTATGATATAGATGACTCACTTATCTCTGACATATTATCTATCATGGTCATTATTCATCAAATTCATATTTAAGGTGTCATGTTTGTGCATGACCATTACTTAAATCTCTTGGCATTCCTTTTAAGAGCCTTTCTCTTGATTACAATCCACACTTTCGACACATTACACTACCTATTACAGTTGGGTCTATTACTACGCAAAATTCATTTTTGGTTATTAAATATATTGCTATTGGATTATTACATCTAGGTATCCCCTGGATACATGCTCTTATGGTAATATCATCCATTTTTCATCAGTTTTTCATGTTTATTCATCATCAGTAACTTTTCAGTATTTGAGGTATTCCTTTTACAGATTTCTCTCCTAGTGTGCCTAGTTCTTCTATAGTTTTTATCCCTCATCCTAATTCAACTACGGATATGTCTATCATTTCACACACTACTTCACATAGAATATTTCCTCCTATGTATTATGATAGGCCTTTAGTTGTATACATTACATCACACAGTTCTAGGGCATTTAGGTCTCCTCCTAGGCCTTCTTTTGTGCACATTATCTCTAGTGGTTCACACGCTCACAAAATTTAAAAGCTAGATTTTCTATATTTATGGATAATTCTATAGTTTCTCATAAGTCTTATAGGAGTCATCATTCTTCTAGTCCACCCTATAGGTATAATACATCACATTCTACTCAATGATCTATTATTTCTAGGTCTCCTCATAAGCCTTTTTTGGCATGCATCACTACCATGGTTCCGCTTAAACTTGAGTCACATTCTATGACACATTTGAGGATCATATTTGGTAGTTGTTTCACCCCTCGAAAGATTATCTTGGGAGGATAGCTCTCATATTATTCCCCCCTCCCTTCTTGATGACACACTATGTTTATAGGTTCAATTTGATTATTGAGGGAGCGGTTCTACACCCGAACCTCACTTCGCACGCATGCACATGCGCGCGTGCACGCACACACACACACACACACACACACACACACACACACACACACACACACACACACACACACACCAAGGGGAAATATTTTTTCCCATATTTATTTGGATATTATATATCAAATAAAATATTTTCAAAATCCAAAAACATTCAAATATTTACGAAAAACAAAATCAGGACCTATTTTTGTAGCATGCACTATTTGCACTTTACATTGTACATGTTGGTTATTCCTTTAGTTTGATAGCTAACACTTATTCTTTACACACATGTGTTCACATGGTATATTGAGCATGATGTAGGACATACACAAAGTGATACATGATGATAGGTCTTGGCCTCCCCTTTTCCCAGGTTTCTAACCTCTAGGGGCATATACTTTTACATATTATATCCAAGTGTTATATTTCCTTTCTTTCCTCATTACACTTGGTTACATATCTATATGGTGTATATGATATCTTTTGCACTAACAAGACTAACACATGTATCTTATGCAATTCTTATAGTTGCTTCACTAGATCTTTTTATATTATATGTTGTGATATTTTTATCACATTTGGATACACTTTCTTTTCATACATATTTGATAGTTTGTGTGTATTCTTATTTTCTACTTTGATCATGACCTAAGGTCCTTGATTCACTTGTGACACCGTGGGTGTCCCATGTTGGCAGCATTATTCCTTGTTTGTGGTTGTATATATCTTGTTTGCAATCCCAAGGGACTTGATTGTCTTGCAACACTATGGGTGTCCCATGTTTACATGAATTTTACCTTTTTGTGACACTATTTGACATGTTTGTACTCCTTTCTATATTGTATGTGATTTAATTTCATTTTAATTAAATCTAATATATGTATTGTAGAGTCACTTATTGAAATAAATGATAAAATACAGAAAGGACACAAGCAAACTAAGATGTAAATATGAAACCCTAAGCAAAAGATAGAGAAAGGATGATTTATCTAATATTTGTGTAATCTGGAATTGATCTGAGCAGGGAGAAGTATTTTTGTAATCTAGAATTGATCTGAGTAGGGAGAAGTAGTGAACAAGATGCAAGTAGTGTCGTTATTGATCTCTACAAATTCTGGAGCTCATGATCAAGGATGGATAGAGGTGTTTGTAGAAGGACAGGGACTCCTGGTGTTGATGAATGGATCTAGGTTCCCGTGACTACGTAAATGGTCATAATATAATTTTTACTGTGTCGCATAAGTGTCACAAATATTCCCTGTTGATCACATGTATGTCGCTTCTTGATTTCCGAAGGTACCTATAACCTCCAAAATATAAGTTCAGCTGTAAAACCCACAAAACCACATCAAATGTAAAATAGAAATATATGTAATCTGGGGAGTCACACAGACCCCAACAGTCACCTAATAGAGTGAACTTACAACTGAGTGTTACACTACATCTCAGACTCCATGTAGTTCTTGTGAGTTTGTTTAAGAATGTTGTCCTAGGAATACCTTGTGTAAAATGCACTAGATAGCGGGCTAGATTTTCTAGAATATGCAAATTTGTGTATGGAATATAATAAACTTCCCCATTCTTATGTTTTGAATGTAAATTATGGAGTCCTTTTTCCCTTGAATGGATGATAGATTGATGCTTTTGGTTCCTTTTAGATGTAAGCTTAGGTGATAGTAGTAATGCTTAGTGTTTGGTCCTTCATTTTGAACACATAACTACGTATTTATATGATTCCTTTGTTTGGATTTCGTAATTGACAACTGGAAGGCCAAAACCATAAGTGAGAAAGATACCCAAAAGAAGAAAAGAGACCTAAAAAATAGCAAGTAAGGTAAGAAAGGGTTAGGGATTCCCAAAGGGGTCAGGAGCACCTGTGCGCTTATGTCCTGGTTGGGCGTAGCTAGGCACTAGTGTTTGAAGTCATGAAATATGAATAAGTGAAATTCCGACTGGGTTATAGGGTGTGTAAGACCAAATAGAAAATAAGAAACAAATAAAATAGGCCAAATATAGTCCATCAATCACTATTTTTCTTTCTTAGGAATCATATGAATGCTAGTATGTGTTTGAAAACCTAGAAATGTACCCAATGGTGTAATTTTGTGTCTACATTAGCCCCCACTTTATTTTTTTGAGTGAATAATCAATAACATAAAGTTGATATAATATGTGTACCTTATGATGATGTAGAGTGTGTGTCAAAATACATGTCGAGTGGACCAAATGAAGCATGGAATGATTGCATAGTGAAGTGTAAATACTAGGAAAGGGAAAGTTACCTTAGGGGTGAAACATATGTGTTGCTTGCACTTTTTTTTGTGCTTCAGTAGGTTGCTTCTTGTTGCATATTAAGGACAGGCCTACAAAAGAAGAGTGAAATAGTAGTCAAAGTCCTATAGAATGAAAAATCTAAGTAAATTATGTGTAATTATGTAGAGTGTGAAAAAGTAGTAAAAGGAAAGTGTGTTACCTAATGTAAAAGAGTGTAAAAGATATGTTAAGGTGAAAAATTAGCACACTGGGATTTGCAAATTATAGATCCCTACTTTTTCCTAACATGGGACCATCTCTCAAGTTATGGAACTTTCTACTTGAGATGGAACTCCAGACAAGGTTGGTTCCTCTACCTAATCCTAATGCAAAACTATACTTAAGGAAGGGAATGCAACTATCTAACCCTATTCTAAACTTCCACAGGACCATGGAGAGATAAAAGTGCATAAGAATGGGAAATCCTACACTAACAGAGGTGATAGCACTAAGAGAAGGGTGGAGAGACACTCTAAAATGAGGGAGAATGGGAACAAAATGGTGAAAGAGATGGAAGACATAAGTGCCACAATCTAACACAACATTGAAACCCACCATATCCATGAAGCAAAAAAAAAAATTAAACCTACAAGGAGAATAGAAAATGCACAAAATACCTACAAATGCAATGAAAAGCAAGAACAAATGCAATAGAACATAGCTAGGTCAGAAAATATCCACAAAAAAAGTATTTTATTGCTTTAAAGGATGCACAATACATCACAGTGAAGGTGAGGGGAAAATTTCACCATGTAGAATCTCAAATATGGGGCTTGCGGCTCATACATACATGTGTAGCAATTGGAAAGAATGCACAAGCATTACAAGAATGTTCAACATTACAAATAATCCTCTTTTTACATTATATAGAAAATGGGAGAGAGAAAGGTAGGGGAGAATAGAGGGAAATTCAAATTCCCCTTTCCTACAACCATTAAGGTACATTAAATCTCTAGAAATAATGATGGGCATCCTACCAAGTCCATCCCTCCATGACCAGGATAATTTTTTTTTTGACTTACATTGTTCACTACACACGACACATCAAGGGCTCCAAGTACAGAAACTCGACTCACATATGAAAATCACATAAATCATCAACTCACATAGACACATGAAAACAACATAGGCATGTCAATGCCACACTTTTCCCAATGAATGGTTACTAGTAATGACCCAACCACAAGAAAAATGACTTCAGGAATGGCGAACCCACAACACATCATTTCTTTAATTGTATTTTAGTTACGATTAACATTCCAAGAACATTATTGTGCAAGGATAAATTTCTCATTTGTCCACCTACAGATTCTTAAGTTTATTCCACGGTTAAAATTACCGTTCGACCCTTTTTAGATGGCTTCTTATTCTTTACAAAATTTTCCATAACTTGCATACTTATTTGGCATAATTTCAAATGCATATAAAATACTTAATTATCTTGTTCTTATGTTAAGAATATTCTTCTCGAACATATATTCAATGTCTACCTTTTTACTCTTACAACTCAAGTGAATGTGACTTGGTGTCCATATAGCGATATTAGGATTTAACGGAGATTTAAATACAAGATAGATTTTTACCACAAAACATTCCTCGATCACCGGTACAGTTATTTCCCTACCATAGTTATTCTAATTCAATGACTTGTGAAATTCCATTTTGTTTTATATATGTATTTTGTTTTCTCGAAGGTTGAACACACCAAGGCAATTCATATTCTTTGAAACAAAAGAATATATTTAATTGAGTTATAAGGTCTCCAAGAGTGGCATTATTCCGAACCTCAAATCTCATTTTTACTCTTATATGCTTTATTTTCTACGTCACATTATGGTCTTATTATTAGCATTGTCTTGTAAAAGGAGTTACGAAGTGTTTGTCTAACCTCTTGAAGACATATATGATTAAGGAGACTTGAAGCTACACACAAACCCTAAGTTAACATCCAAATCAACTGAGGTTTAGATTAATTCCAACTTCACCTAAGGGTCTACCCCTCAACTATATATGAGTTTTAAGCAAGAGGACAAATTTATGCTAAACCACCTTCCAGAAAGGACCAAGGTGTTATGTTGAGAGAAACCAAGGTAACACATTTAGCTGAGCGGAGCTAAGGGGTTCATTAACAAGAGTTTAAGACCTAGAACAACTAAGTCACAACCTCCATCTATGTCGTCTGGATCCAACAGGGATTTCACTCGATGAAGAAATTTAATTTTAAATCTATCTTCGATGACAAGGTAGTCCACTAGGCTACGAAGGAGGAGTTAGCTCTACACACTCCAAGAAAAGTTTGACTGTGTCACTCCTATCAGATAGGTTTATGACAATGTCACTAAACATACTGACTAAGATGATAAGCCCATTCTTGGGCTCTGATTTTCCTCAAACTAGGAGATTTCCATTGAGTGCAAAGTTTAAGTTCATTCTATGGTTTTCAATGTCTTCTACGGTAAGGAGTATCACACATGAAAACAAGTTATGCTCTGATATTGAACAAGGGTAGAGTGTTTCGATTAATTCTTTTTATTACATTTACAAAGTATGAATGCACAAGATGACTCATTAATCATTTATTGAACACTAAATATGCACTACAAGATATTACTTCAAATTCATTTACCTTATATAAATATCAAACCTTTTTACCATGTGTACTATAAATCAAATTGAACCTATGATTAAATGCACATTTCCTAGATGTCCTTGAAACTAGCATCTCATACATATCAACAAATTATCAAATATAACCTTCTGTAACATGAGACTACATTATACATTTATTCATTTAACAATGAACTATATAAATTACAATGATAATTAAATGAATTACACATCACCTTTTCGTCATCATTCTTTTATCCTGCAAAACCATGTGAGCATGATATCAGCGATAAATCGCTGGCATGGCATCCACCCTAATCTAACATAATTATCATTTTTCAGTTTCCCATTTACATATGATAATAATTACAATTTTCAATCGAAATAAAAAGGTTTAGAGACATGTATTCATTACATTTCATTTTACTTCATTTTGTAACCCAGGAGAGAGAAAAAGAAGGGAAGAGAGAGAAAACACCATTTTGTCAAAAGTTCTATTTCACACAACAAGTTACACTATAGAGTTTTAAACAATTATTTACATGTGTCAAAAGTTATACGGTGGTTTGGCAACCCGACGAGGGTCCCGTAACTTTCTATTTTTACATTTTCTTACTAGCTACAAAAACGTTCAAAATGGGCTCGGAGGCTAAGAAACCACTTCCAAAAGTTATCTTCCGATGAGAATGCACACCATGATTAACTTTCTACGTGTCCCCAGATATACCAAGAGTTCATAGCAACTGAACAAAATTGGGAAAAAGTGAACGGTTTGCGTTTGGTGGCTAGTTTTCCGGGGCTACTGGTCGTAGTTGACCCAGTTGTAAATGAACAAAAGTTAGCTCGAGGGCTCAGAAAACCACGTCCAAAATTGACGTTCGATGGATGAGAACATGCAACGAGACACTTCCTACAAGTTACCCTATATAAGGAGAATTCATCAAAGTCGATGGGACTGAGAACTAGAAAACATTTTCAAATGGCGACAAGTTTTCTGGACTGACAAGTCGAAATTGGTCCAGTTTGACCTCGTCAAACTGTGACCAGAGGCCTACAAAATGGCTTTTCCAAACTATCCAGAAAAGTGTTTTTCCCTGAACTGAAAGTTCCATGCAATTTTCTAGTAAGAACACTAGAGGTTTGCGAAACGGGATAATAATTTCTCTATCCAGGTTTCAAATGGCGGTTCAAAACGAAAGCCAACTTTCTAGATTTAACAGCTTTCTACTACTGTAAAACAGTGTAACAGGGCTCCTATAAGAGCGTCAAAAAGATCACATATGTTCGTTCAGGGTCAATCCAAAGGTCAAGGTGACTCCTCACATACCAAGGTACATGAATGAAGCTTAACATCTCATTTTCAGAGTTACGAAGGGTACTTAATGAGTCTCTGAAAAATGCAAAAATTAACTATTTAAACAGGGAGATGGTCAACATTATTACTGGGAAGTCAATTTCGTCTAGTCGATAAAACAATGTTGTAGCGATCTAGTTGGGTAGGAAGTTTTCTAAATCACCTCAGAATGAGGGTGGAAGTTCATGGTTTAATGCAAACGAGTTATTTTGACTTCGTGAGTTACGACATGACAATTTCATTGTTTTGCAACAAGTTGATATAAACAATTAACTATATTAAAATCCTAATATTTTAAAATTATATTAAGTTAGCAAATGAGAACTAAAACAAGAGAATTATGAGAGGTAAGGGGAGATGAACCATGCCTGGGAGGAATGGAGTCGGTCAAACCCACAGGCTTCGGTTCAGCATCTCGCTTGGGCACTTCATCAACCAGTTCACGAGCCTCGATCTAACCTCCACAACGTCACACAAAATTTTCAATCACTTGAATTTTTCCAACAGAATAAGTTTCCCATTATGTTCTGACAATTTTCTAGGGCCTGCACAAGGCTCCATTCTTGCACACGGGCTGAGAGAATGTTGGCAACAGACAGGAGGCTCTACACCTGTGAGTGTAGTTGCTTGAAAGTTTCTAAAGCCTTTTGAACAAATCCATTATGTGCATATCCTACAATCATGGCATTCCATGAGACAACATTTCTTTGAGGCATTCTATCAAACAGTTCACATGCCTTTTCAACAAATCCATTTTGTGCATATCCTGTAATCATTGGCACTCCAACATTTCAGGGCACTGGTACAAACAAACAACTTTGTCAATCCCCATTTGTCAAACATGTCTAGCCCCAAACACAACTACAATATCTAACAAAATTCCACTTTCCATTATGAGGAGATGAAAATCATAACCTACTCTAAATTATTTTGGCACATGCTGGGAATACGCTGGAATGTAAACTGATTAGGTTGGACCTGTTTGTTGCATGGCTAAAACTCAAGCACACTTCAGATTACATATCCCCATCTTTCCATGACAATAGATTACTCTATGAGAAGTTGTCTCATTCTTTCATTTGGTCAAACATTAGTAGCAACGTCCACCAATGCATTTTTCTGTGAGCTATTACCAAGATTTGTATACCCCAACAGCTGAACCAAAATCAACCATTCAGGGGGGAAATGAAAATCTAAAACCCAAATGAAATTGCTGTGAAATTTTTTGACAAGGATGAAAGAGATCATTCCTTTAAGAGGAGATCTTCAAGGTTGATTTTTAATTGCATAATTCACATTCGACCTTAAGTAATGGGGATCATGTTTTTCCTTCAACAAAATTATGTGAAATCCATTTCCATTTTCTAATGGATGGGATTCTTTTTGGTATCCTGCTCCAAGCATTTTCTTTAAACTAGCACAAACAAGAAAACCTCAAGAAAGTATGCTTGAGGTGTGAAAAAAATTAGAAGAAAGAACTGGGAAGCATCCTTCCCATGACACAATGGGCTGTTTGAGATTAATACAAAAAACAAAATTGAAAAACATGCACTAGTGCATACTTTTGCATTTTTAATCAATCAACCTAATTCACCTGAGCCTCTAGCATAACTCTCCAACCAGAATTTAATTTATTGGCAGGTTTGTTTTAATCTAAGAAAGGCATATGACAACCCTAAAATGAAATCTTATCGGGAGACGCAATGCTACAACAACACGTGCCCATATCATTCAAAGAGTGAAAAATGATGTGAGGAACAACCAAGCAGGATAAGGAATTATGACACAAATAAATGCAGTACAAGATGGCCATACTATGAAACTCATATAGGGAGGGCGAATATTATCCAAAAAACATTTGCACATTCCCTTTACGCTAATGATTTTCAGCCTGCTAAAAATAACCAATTACAACTAGATTCCTTACCTGCTTGACAACCAACAAGGTAAGAAGTGAGTACCCATTTTTTTCAGGCTTTTGGATCTAAAGACAAATGTCACATTATTATACAGGGAAGTTTGGCAGAAGTGTCTGTGACAATGACTCACCCCAAAAGGAGAGGGAACACTCCTTGCAAAATATTCATGTAACAACCCCTCAAACTAAAATAGTCAACAAGAGCACATAACCACCCTCCCATTATTAGGAAAATTAGTCATCATGTCAATTTTTTTAGAAACATCGAACTAAGGCATTACATTCCCTCCCCTTAAGAGAGCATCATCCTCGATGTGACATACAATGAAGCTTGAGAGGGTAAATGGTAAGCAATGTCAAGGAATTGCACATGGGTGAATTTACGCTCTAAGGTTAAGTTAGACACAAAATCATGGCCACAAGGAAGCTCTAGGAACTAATTTTGGCAAAATCTTAACTTTTAAGGTTCTGTGAAGATTGGTAGTTAGTTATTTTACCTTACTACTCAATTAGCATTTTCTTTTATAGTATTTCTTATCTCAAGATTATAATATTCATTGTTTAGAATTTTTCAGTTGTCTTAAGTTCATGGGTGCCCAACAATAACTAACATCAAGATGTCACACAAAACTTAACACAACACAAACAACCCACGACTAGACATCTTGCTACCTACTTTCATGACTGTATCATAACACAAGGTCTTTTAATTCCTCCATGGAATGACAACAAGTAGTCCACATAGCAAAGAATTTCCCACAATTACGTCCTAGACATAGATCTAGTACACACATATGACTGACAAACATAATCATCACACTGATACAAATACATTGGTATCACATGTATCAAAAAATCCATGACTGTTAACGACATAGTTCCAATCCAATATCCAATAGTCAATACCAAATGGAAATGTCAATCCTCAACCATAACAATGTCTAATGAGACTCACAAGAGTACACATAACTCATTATACCGACTCCACACATAACAAGACATCACGATACAATCCCCAAATGTCTCCAAAAGAACAAAATAAAACTCCATATACCTTCCCAAAGCATCACCAAATAACTCCAATATATATCCTAAAGCTTCCCAAAACAAATCCATATACCTCCCAAACCATCACCAAGATAAGAATCCATAGTACCAAAACCAAGTCAGGTCACTCAACCATAGAGCCCCATCAAGACCAATTTCAGGTCACTCCACCATAGAGTGCTATAAAGAATAACAGGTCACTCAACCATAGAGGCCCGTCTCCTTTCTCCTTTTAATGAGTTTGGGTCACCCTATGGCCCTGGGCACATAGAGCCCCGTCACCCCCAACCCAAGTGACATAATAACTCGTGGTTCAACAACCCACTAGTTATCTGTAACTCCTTGGGGCATACCCCCATACAATGAAGTGGGTCCATAGGTTCAACCACTCCATGGTTAATCCCATGACCCTATTCCAACACATTACAACATTAGAACCAACATAACAATCCATTCAAATGCCAAGTGGCAAAATCAAAAGCCTTGGGCTAGGCTACAAAACTTTTAAATATGAAAAGAAAGTTTTAAAACTAAGAAAAACAAATGGCTAATTAGCCATGGTTAGTGTAAAATCCAAATGTTAATGCAACACTCAAATAAATGCCCAAAATATAAGAACATGTCAATCAAGAAAATGGCTGGTTCTAGCTAAAAGAGATAAAGATTAATTTACGAATAAAATACGTATTGAGAAAATAGCACATTACAATCACTATGTGGCCTCATACCGCCACCAAAGGGGTACTCATCGAGTTGCTGACACTCAGACATCGAGCCTCAAGCTCATAAAATATACATGTAACCAGAAATGAGTATATCAAATAATGTAACTATCATCATCTCTGCCTGAATCATTCCTCCATACTCCCACAAGGATCAACATAGTCAAAATTACATAGGATTGTCCAATGAACAATCCAATAAGAAAGAGCAGGGAACTCTAGTTGCATAAGTTGAGCCTAAGGTGGTGCACACCCACAATATACTGAGAAAGCTTGAAGTATACTAAACAGATAGAAGTGGGTTTTCAGTCTATATAAGACTCCACTTCCTCACTCGTACTCGGCTCAAGATTATGAAAACCTGGTCCACGCCTCCTCTCTCCACACATACACTCTTGACAGTTTATCCCCTTAGGGTTGTCTAGTGTAAGGTTCACAACATACACATAACTACATCACTAACACAATGGTGATTCACGCACAATTAACCATAACGTCTTACATATGGTATATATATATAGGGTATAACACAATCACTACTTTCATGGGTTACGATACATCACATTACCACATCCTGCACCCAAAGTGCAATCATTGTACACTAGGGATCATACTCACCATATGCCCCTAAATCATGACATGAACCATCACATATTACATGAATTATATGTATGAGGAACACAATGTCTAACCTTACCACATATAGTCAATTACAATACAACATGACGATGCACACAACTCATCACAATACAGTGATGACATCACGATAAAATTGATTCACTTTACATCAATTTTTTCATGCAATACATCAATACACCTTCATATCACATAATGCCAAAATTTTCTAACCCTCAGCAATCCACAATAACATTTCGTTCACAAAATAACAAGGCAGTACATTACACCTGAATTCCCCATTGAATCAACAACATAGAGAGTGAATATTCTCATCACAAGCACATCAATATGATAACAAATACGCACTAAGTGACATACACAACATGTGCATTCACAATTTCACAATTATGACATAGTTCACATCATGCATATATCACATTACTCTTCCAATATCCACCACCATCATGCAGAATCATCACAACTCTAATCCATCCTAGAGGTTCGAGAGCATGAACCTCCGCTCTAATACCATATGTAGTGCCCACATTTTTCACACACAATTACCAGTAAAATACCAGGATAATTTTTTTTTTGACTTACATTGCTCACTACACAACACAACAAGGGCTCCAAGTATAGAAACTTGACTCGCATATGATAAATTACATAAGTCATCGACTCACATAGATACATGAAAACAACATAGGCATGTCGATGCCACACTTTTCCCAATGAATGGTTACTAGTAATGACCCAACCACAAGAAAAATGACTTCAGGAATGGCGAACCCACAACACATCATTTCTTTAATTGTATTTTAGTTATGATTAACATTCCAAGAACATTATTGTGCAAGGATAAATTTCTCATTTGTCCACCTACAGATTCTTAAGTTCATTCCGCGGTTAAAATTACCGTTCGACCCTTTTTATGTGGTCTTCTTATTCTTTACAAAATTTTCCATAACTTGCATACTTATTTAGCATAATTTCAAATGCATATAAAATACTTAATTATCTTGTTCTTATGTTAAGAATCTTCTTCTCGAACATATATTCAATGTCTACCTTTTTATTCTTATAACTCAAGTGAATGTGACTTGGTGTCCATATAGCGATATTAGGATTTAACGGAGATTTAGATGCAAGATATCGTTTTTTTTACCAAAAACATTCCTCGATCACTGGTATAGTTATTTCCCTACCATAGTTATTCTAATTCAATGACTTGTGAAATTCCATTTTGATTTATATATGTATTTTGTTTTCTCGAAGGTTGAACACACCAAGGAAATTCATATTCTTTGAAACAAAAGAATATATTTAATTGTGTTATAAGGTCTCCAAGAGTGGTATTATTCCAAACCTCAAATCTCATTTTTACTCTTATATGCTTTATTTTCTACGTCACATTATGGTCTTATTATTAGCATTGTCTTGTAAAAGGAGTTACGAAGTGTTTTTCTAACCTCTTGAAGATAATATATGATTAAGGAGACTTGAAGCTACACACGAACCCTAAGTTAACATCCAAATCAACTGAGGTTTAGATTAATTCCAACTTCACCTAAGGGTCTACCCCTCAACTATATATGAGTTTTAAGCGAGATGAAAAATTTATGCTAAACCACCTTCAAGAAAGGACCAAGGTGTTATGTTGAGAGAAACCAAGGTAACACATTTAGCTGAGTGGAGCTAAGGAGTTCATTAACAAGAGTTTAAGACCTAGAGCAACTAAGTCACAACCTCCATCCATGTCGTCTTGGATCCAACAGGGATTTCATTCGATGAAGAACTTTAATTTTAAATCTATCTTCGGATGACAAGGTAGTCAGCTAGGCTACAAAGGAGGAGTTAGCTCTACACACTCCAAGAAAAGTTTGACTATGTCACTCCTATCTACCAGGTTTATGACAATGTCACTAAACATACTAACTAAGACGATAAACCCATTCTTGGGCTCTTGATTTTCCTAAACTAGGATGTTCCATCGAGTGCAAAGTTTAAGTTCATTCTATGGTTTTCAATGTCTTCTACGGTAATGAGTATCACACATGAAAAAAAAGTTATGCTCCAGATATTGAACAAGGGTAGAGTGTTTCGATTTAAATCTCTTTATTACATTTACAAAGTATGAATGCACAAGATGACTCATTAATCATTTATTAAACACTAAATATGCACTACAAGATATTACTTCAAATTCATTTACCTTATATAAATATCAAACCTTTTTACCATGTGTACTATGAATCAAATTGAACCTATGATTAAATGCACATTTCCTAGATGTCCTTGAAACTAGCATCTCATACATATCAACAAATTATCAAATATAACCTTCTGTAACATGAGACTACATTATACATTTATTCATTTAACAATGAACTATATAAATTACAATGACAAATAAATGAATTACACATCACTTTTTTGTCATCATTCTTTCATCCTGCAAAACCACGTGAGCATGATATCAGCGATAAATCGCTAGCATGGCATCCACCCTAAACTAACATAATTATCATTTTTCATTTTCCCATTTACATATGATAATAACTACAATTTGCAAACAAAATTAGAGGTTTAGAGACATGTATTCCTTACATTTCATTTCAATTCATTTTGTAACCCAGGAGAGAGAAAAAGAAGGGAAGAGAGAGAAAACACAATTTTGTCAAAAGTTTTATTTCACACAACGAGTTAAACTATAGAGTTTTAAATAGTTATTTACATGTGTCAAAAGGTTCCATGGTGGTTTGGAAACCCGACGAGGGTCCCAAAACTTTCTATTTTTACATTTCCTTACTAGCTACAAAAACATTCAAAGGGGATCGGAGGCTAAGAAACCACTTCCAAAAGTTATCTTCCAATGACACCACACACCATGATTAAATTTCTATGTGTCCACATATATACCAAGAATTCATAGCAACTGTCGAAGTTTGGAAAAATTGAACGGTTTACGTTTGGCGGCTAGTTTTTCGGGGCTACTGGTCGTAGTTGACCCAGTTGTAAATGGATAAAAGTTAGCTCCATGGTTCAGAAAACCACATCCAAAACTGACGTTCGATGGATGAGCATGCAACGAGACAATTCCTATAGGTTCCCCTATATAAGGAGAATTCATTAGAGTCGATGGGACTGAGAACTAGAAAACCATTTTCAAACGGGGACAAGTTTTCTGGAGCGGCAAGTCAAAATTGGTCCATTTTGACCTCATCAAACTGTGACCAGAGGCCTACAAAATGGCTTTGCCAAACTATCCAGAAAAGTGTTTTTCCCTAACTTGAAAGTTCCGTGTAATTTTCTAGTAAGAACACTAGAGGTTTGCGAAAAAGGATAATAATTTATCTATCCAGGTTTCAAATGGCGGTTCAAAACAAAAACCAACTTTATAGTTTTAACAGCTTTCTACTACTGTAAAACAGTGTAACAGTGCTCCTATAAGAGTGTTAAAGAGATCACATATGTTCGTTTGGGGTCAATCCAAAAGTCAAGGTGACTCCTCGCATACCAAGGTACACGAATTAAGCTTAACATCTCGTTTTTAGGGTTACGAAGGGTACTATCATTATAATCCAGGAGAACACATTTTTTGGGGGGGTATTCTGTCAAACAATACACGTGCTTTGTCTATTCTTCTACATTTTGCATACATGTCTACCAGGGTATTTGCAACTACAACATCTAACAAAATTCCTCTCCATTATGCTTTTATGGATATCATATCCTACTCCAAAGCTTCCATTTTGGCACAGGCTGGACGTACGCTAGCAAATGTAAACTGATCAGGTTGGAGACCTGTTTGTTGCATGGATAAAACAATGTGACTGACTTATGAGTGACCCACTTCTTTCCACACACACTAGTATCCTTACTCTATGAGAATTTGTCTCATTCTTTCATTTGGTCAAACACTGTAGCAACATCCACCAAAGCATTTGTTCTGAAAACACCAAGCATTATTACCGAGATAATTGTATACCCCATCAGTTGAACCAAAATTTCCATCTTCAGGGGGGAAAATGAAAATCTGAAACTTACGAAATGAAATTACGTGAAATTGTTTGAGAAGGTAGAAAGAGATCATTCTTTACGAAATAGGCGGGTCAAGGTGATCAATCATTAATTCATTCATTCACACTCCTTTTCCAATGGGGATCATTTTTTCCTTCAACAAAATTATGGGTATCATTTATTTTGGGTATATGGGTGGGATTCTTTTTGGTATGTGGGTGTCTTTTTTTAAACCAGAAATCAGAGAAAATCAAGAAAGTAAACTGGGTAGAAAACAATCAAAAGAAATAACTCAGAAATGCGTGCATGTTGAAATGGGTGTTTGAGATCTGCTAAAATCCTAGCTAAATTGACAGCAACATGCACTATGCATACCGTTGCACCGCTCAACACCTGTTGTCCCACCCGAGGCTCCACCAAAACTCTCCATACAGCCAGAATATAAGACAAGAGTAGGTTTCAGTCAATACCAAGGCATATGCACCCTCTACCACCTTGAAATCTTGTGTATCAGGAGAGGGGGTTCGTCAATGCTACAACAACATGTGCCCAATGAGGAGGAAGAGTGAAACAAGGGAGCATAAACCAAGCAGGAGAAGGAAGTAAAGAACAAATAAATGTCCAACAGATGGCCAACACTAAGAGAACCACAAGGTAGGGAGGGAGAAGGAAAAGCGATCCAAAAATACAGTGGATAGTGCATTAGCAAGGCATTTCAGCCTGCACAAAAGAAGGCACCAATCTAAATGTGCACATCCTCCCAGAGCAGACCTTCACCCAAAGCTCTCACGCAACCAGGTAAAAGTGCATACCCAACCACCAAAAGGAAATTTGTAGAGCAGAAAGATTTGTAGTCTCATTAATACACACCTAGCAAGGGAATTTATTGGGAGAATTGCTTAATGTGGACAAGTCACTGCCCAAAGGGTAGTTGGTGGGAGAATAAATCAATATACATTACATTTATTAGAACCCTCAAACAAATTGGTTCCACCAAAGTACCATAACCACCTCCCCATGCAAATCGAGTCTCGGTCTATGGGAGTGAATGGGGCATTACAATATTTTACTTTCTGGAGAAGAAAAGGGCACCATACTTCATTAATTCTGGTTGTTCAGCTACCTGGAACTGTGCTTTTTTAATGATAAAGACGTTTCCCTATTTTTCACCAAGTTTCTATGGCATAGAGTATGTCAAGACCTATCTGAGAATTCCAATTT
This sequence comes from Taxus chinensis, assembly GCA_019776745.2. Taxonomy (NCBI): domain Eukaryota; kingdom Viridiplantae; phylum Streptophyta; class Pinopsida; order Cupressales; family Taxaceae; genus Taxus; species Taxus chinensis. The sequence goes on from CM034149.1 coordinate 735,618,970, forward strand.
CATGAAAATTAGAGAATCTCGGTGAAAGTTATGCCCATTTTAAGTCTAGGGAGTTGGAAAGTAACATGGGTTCCAAATGTTCTGCTACAATCCACAATTAAATCACTTTTCCCTTTCTAGTGCAGATATTTCAGGATTTCAGGGTACTAGTAGTACTGAGGATCTGGGAAACCTATTCCTATTTTCTCTGCATTCCCTTCAATACACTTGGTTTGTTTGATTTTTGGCTGGAGCAGATAATTGGGTCCTAGGTGGAACTTGGAAAGTGTTCCCCCGGGACATTAGTGCCTGCATCCCATATCTCCTCCGCATAACACTTCATCCATCTTTCAGATCCTTCTTCCTTTGTACTATGAGTATTTCACCTCTACGGGGAAATCACATCCCCATGGAACTTATACCATCCTGGCCTCAGTTCTCCGCATTTCTCCCCACTCTGCATATTATTAAAACCTTTACATTGCATCTTTTTCAGGGATAGGGGGAACAAGTCATCCACGAGAACTTGTTCCTCAAGTTCTAAGAATACACAACTCACTTGCACTTCATTGAAACCTCAACATTACGGCCCCAAAACAATTACGAGGAACCTTAGTTCCTAGAGAACTAGTTCCATATGTAGCCTTAGTGCCCGAAAAACCACTGTCAATCTGCAATACACCAGAAAAACCCCATTTTCTCAATTTTCTCGCAATTTTTCTAACTTTTTGGAGTATTGAGCTTGGAAGAGAGGAGGAAAATGTATCTAAATAATTCTAAATTCCCCAAAGTAATTACAAGTTCCCAAAACATGGAAATTACTTGATTTTCCACTACTTCTTCTTTGAAACTCCATCAACTGCCCAATTCCAATCCTATCTAATTTTTTTCCTGGGAGGCAGGGGTGATAGATTACAAGATATAGAGATATTCTGAAAATGTTGTGAAGAGCGAGTTTTTTGGGTGATCTCATGCCAAGAGCTATTTTTTTTTGGTGATCTCACGCCAAGTGTGATTTTTTTCAGCGATCTCATGCCAAGTGTGAGTTTTGTGGGCATTTTCATGCCAATGAACAAGTGTTTTCAAGAGAGGTGTAGCATTAATCTCCTTCCATAACTCTACCCAATAAGCACCACTTCAAATGGTACATCCCTATTTTGTTCTTGTTGTCCTGAATTAGTTATGAATGTATTGATTGTTCTAATTGTAGGAGATTGCAAACATGTTGTAATTGAAGGATTGTGTCTGTAACTGTGGAACTACTCTTAAGGATTATGTGAAATGTGTTAGTTTGACAAGCTGACTGAATGTGCCCCTAAGACATTAGCACCCATGGGAGGACACAAGTGCTTAGGTGTTGTTGTCTAAGTTTTGGTTCTAGTGTTTGTGTTGTTATGAGGACCCAAGTCATATTATGGGTCATTTAGTGAATATAACATGTGTTGCTTTTGTATTATACGGTGTTTTGTTGTAGTTATGAGATATTGTATGGGGTGATTTATTCACCCAATGTATGCCCCCCTCATTTGGGGTGTATGTAATGTTGGTAGGAGAATATGGCCCAAAAGATAGGACCTGATGCTAAACTAAGGTACATATCTACATGGGGTAGGGGATGTCCATGGTAGAAACCAAGGCACATGCAAATAGTAGGCTAGTAACATGTGTTAGTGAAAACAAAGCATGTAATAGGAAGTAATGCAACAAGTAAGTAGTAAGATAAGATGGACCGTGAAAAGTGGGTTTCATGCATGGGACATCACTCACAATGTCATAAGGAAATAAGGGTCAAAGCATAAAAATGGTGATCAAACAATACATAGGGCATAGCTAGCAAATAATAGCATACAGTGGAAAACAATGACAAGCAAAATGTATCAGATAGCCATGGTGGAAAATATTCCTACAAGGTAAATGCTACACATGAAGCACTCATTATCATGTTAGAAATATAAATAGTATGTCAAGAGAATGTGTATATCAATGGAAAGTAATAAAATAGAAAGTAGTAGGAAATGATGAAACAATAGCACCTATAATATGTGAGTAGTAAAAGGTAGATGCCCCCAAGAACCTCAGTGGGACTGGTAAGAGGTACAATGTCAAGCATCATTACACCGTGTGAAAATATTTAAGAGATATGCATCCACTCAAAAATACCAATTGAACGTGCATGTGTGTATATAGAAAGGTAATGACATACTGAGAATTTGATTAGCACAGTAATCAAAGTGCATCATGTAAGTAGTATAAGAAATCAAGAGTAAGTGCAACTAAGATGTGCAATATACAATGTATGAGTGTGATGGAATGGTATACAATGTGTGAATGTTATAGGAGCAGTGTGCCCCCCATCGAATGTGTATGAAATGAGGTTCATTTATAAATTCCCCCTAATCATTCAAGAATGAACCATAGAATAAGAGTGTGTCATCGGGAAATGGTTTGAGAATGTGTGCTAGAAAGATAGATCATGAAGCATAGAGCATGAAGTGTAGAAAATAAGCTAAGAGTAGCCAATATCAGATAAGAACCTCAATATTCGAGTATGAACCATGGAAGGGGAGTGCATCATAGGAATAATGAGAATACAATGTGTGTATCAACGTGATGGAAAGCTATCTTAGACGATATTAAACATAATGCATAGAGTATAGATTAGCTGGTAATCCAGGTAGTAGAGAGAAGTGCATGTGATATCCATGTGGTGATGTGAGAAGGACCATGCCATGGTGGTAGGAGAATATTGAAATGTGTCTGTGAGGGAGATCGATGTAAGGTATTAGTTTTCTTGAAGAACACCTATAGGAATTGGAATGCTAAATTGGAGTAGGGTGAAGATTTTTCCTGAGGGGTGGTAGCTCATGGACCAGTGAGGATGCTATAGAGGTCATGATGTAGGCCGCGTAAGGTATGTGAATGATTCTTAGAGTGCAAATATATATTTAGACTTAAGAGGTGTGGGAGGCCTAGATGACTCATGACTGGGGTTGACATAAGTAGGCAAGAGTAACAATTGATGGTAATGGTGTATACAATGGACATACCTCTAATGGTGATCAGACTTAGGAACTTTGTTATGAATGAACTTAAGGCATATGTGAAGGATGAACAAGTAGATAGCATTTTGGGTAGCATAGATGCCAAGGGAGACCATAATGACTTAAGGTGTCACAACCTTTGATTTTAGATGTAATGAGGAATCATTGTTGGTATGATCCAGGGATTTCAACAATAATTGGGATAAGTGTGACCTTGGCATCTATGCAAGATGATTAGGAGGACTGGACAATGTGTATTTGAGCAAGTTGGATCAATTGTTGATTAAGGAGCTCAATAAGAGTGCCATTGTTGCATAGCATTTAGATCAAGGGCTCGAGAGGTGTGGGGAGCGCATCATACTTGGGGTTTACTGATGTTAGTACCATGTAGAAGACATTAGATATGCTAGAATGAGGTCATAGAAGAAGAATGTAGAATGGGCTTGAGAAGCATCCTGTAGGGATGAAAGATTGACACGTGACCTTTAACCACACTTTACTCCCCATTGTTTCCCATAGCTTGAGGAAACTGATGTGGAAATAAACAGTGGATGGCTTGAACTATAGGAGAATCAATGACTAAGATCTAGTATGTATGAATTCCTAGTAGCTGAACCAGAATCAGGGGAGATTTAGTGTCTATGAATGGGTAACATGAAACTTCCCTATGAGTTTGATTGAGCCTAAGTGTTAGGGAGACTACATTGAAGTGTCCAGTTTTAGAGATCAAAATGAAACTAACAGGGATCTGAATCTATTGCTGAATAGGAAACTAATTAAACAAATCAACTAGACTGAATTATTACAAACAAGGACTTTAAAAATGTGCGGCTTTTAAACTATGAGCTAAACAATTAAACATACTGTCATGCACATTAAATATTCAACACAGTAAATAATCCATGGTGTAGTTATTTTATTGTGTTGAGTGTATCTAGTCTACTCTAATTAATCATTGATTATATTACACTTTAAATTATGGAGTTGCAATAATATAACGAATCCTACAAGATTTGTCCTCATGAGGCACCAACCCCAGAAGGATCAGAGCTTCTCAAATATGCTTTTAGCTTCAACTTGTAGACTTCCCTTACATACACATAAAGAAGATCTTCTAGTTACAAGGATTTCCTATTTGCAATAGATTATGACCACCTTTTTGTAACTATCGAATGATTAAAACAATGGAAATGATTCTTTTCTACTCATTTGATTTGATCCCTCTGCATCAATCGATCTACCAGACCTAATGAAATCTTCTGAATAAATGAAGGAAATAAATAAAAACTCCATCTGTGGAATCTCATCTAACACTGGTAATCTTATGGTTGTGTGGTCAGCTTGGTCCCCTCATACTTATCTTTTTTGCAGCTCTTCCTTAGTGTCGAATGCGAGTCCATAGGTTACTTGAATGTAGTGAAAACAATATGAGCTCCAAGTTCAAACTAGATTCCTCAATCAACAACATTGAATTGGCAATATGGAACAATTGAAAGTGGAAGAAAGATAACTTCTTTATGGACTTGAGAATTGGATATGCAGTATTCCAACATAGAAAGAAGGCTAACTTATAAATTTCAAGAATAATTCTAAAATCGATCTCTGACTACACTGTACTTGAAAACATGTGCAAGATCAATTTATAGAAGGTTGATTGCCTAAAATGGTTGATTTTCCATCTTGGCTAGCCAAAGGGTTCCACATGTGGCCAATAATGAAGAGATCCAGTTTGAATTATTCAATCATTTTAATCAATCACAAATTAGAAGCTGAAGAAGAGATTTCCACAGAGTAATGTCAATTGCATTTCAAAAATTCAATACGCATTAAATGGGTAGTAGCTAGAATAGTGCATGAAAAGTGAAGTCTAAGTGGATTTCAAGTCATGCATCTAGCCGCAAGTCACCTTGGCAATCATATCTACCATCAATTTTGGCGCACCAGGACTGCCGCCCAGGTAGGGCGTCGGTTTTGACACTAAAGGTTAAAATAGGGCTAAAAAGAAGCGGGAAGCTAAGAAAAAGCATGCAAAGGCATATACTAAGGCATTTCGTAGGCTTCAAATATACTCCTACTAAGTAGGTCCTTAAAATCGCCAAACACCTTCGTTTGATAAGATGGCATTTCCCCATCATTAGGGAGCTTTTGTAATAATTTTCTAACAATGTAGCATGCTGTAAAATAGGGTGCGGACTAGTAATGTCATGATATGTTATAATCCTTGTCCTTTTCCTTTGCACGGATTGTTCAATGTATGCCTCAAGGTCTTTGGTGTAACGGTTGATCTACATTTGGTATCAGATGAAACCACCCAAGTTTCAAGTCCACAACACTATGTATTTTACATGCGACTTCTATATTATTTTTGCGGTTATCTTCCATCCTTAGCAGCTTCGTATAGGACTTTAGGGCGTGGTCCCTCTATATGGGTGTAAATATAGCCTTCACTTATGTGTCTGGGTTGCGGACAGCGTGGTGGGATGTTACCCTGATCTCACTCATGTGTGGATTTTATGAACACCTTAAGGCTCCATGTTGGTGTAATGGTTTAATTACTGATGATCAGAGACACTGTACTTAACTAGTAGTGACATCGCCAATCCATAGATCCATAGGAAATCAAGTGCAGACTTTGATGGAAAGAGGAAGTATAACAGCGGCTATGTATAGATTTATAGAGGAATCAATGCTTAGCTTGTCATGTCCTTGGTAATGGTTCATTGAATATTTTAAGCTAATTTGATTATCACTTGACTGGTTTAGTCAAGTAGATGACTCTGTGAAGCTCGATTACATTGTTATCGATAAGATCTTGAATGATCTGTTTAATCTTAAAAAAATGATAATTAGCAGTGCCCATTGCATTTATGGTAGTCATCAATGTGTGTTTTACATCGTAATTACAACCACATGATCGAGACATGGATCTAGATTGAGTGGTGGAAGGAGAGTAATCCCCATATTACTTCATTGATGGAAACAGCTGTAACTAATAGGATACCACAGGTAGCAAACCTAGGTAATTTTTAGTAGCAGAAGTGCATCTCGTGGATTGTAATTGGAGTTTGGATGGGGGAGACACCCAAACTTTTAACAATAGAGCTGTTAGCATTGGTAGGTTTAGTCCCCTGGTTTGAATAGTCTAATTTGGCTTGAAATGTCAGTTAGAGGATCCCCCTTGGACAGACAGTATCATAATAGGGCTTTAACTTTTCCACATAGATAACTAAATACTTTCTGGTGAGCTAGATACAACATTTTATTACCTTAAAAATCCCCCCCCCTAGGCTTATGCTTCTCATACATCTGTCTTAGTATGTCCACAGCAATGTTTCCCCTAATTTTATGCATGCTTTGATAAACTTTAGCTAATATATTATCTCCCCCTTACTTTGGCATTGTTTAGGAGCTAATAAATCCTTAGAATGTTCCCTTTCCTTTTTTGCCACATCTTCTAGTTGTTTGTGGGATCGATAATGACTCCTAATTCATTTCTTAAATACTCAAATGTTGTTTTTAGGAAAGGATTGGTCATTATATCTATAATTTCGATCTTTAGTGCTCACATATACCAACACTACATATCCTTGTCATTCTCTTGTTCCCTTAAAAAAAATGATATAGTTATAGGTATATTCTTAGTTTTTGATTGGAACATTGGGTTCTTGGAGACACTTATTGATGCAACCTAGAATTTACCATCATAACACCCTAGTCACGTTAGCACATCACTCAGCCTAGACTGAGCGCTCACCCGAAGCGCGCAAAGGTACCAGGTCCCTCTTTAGGGTTGTTGTAATAGGATGTTAACATGATGAAGGAAGTAACATATAGATTCATAACTAATCCATCATTCCAAAATGCATGCTACACTCAGATATATGAAAGAACAAGATTAAACAGTAATCATGATTGAATTAATAATATGCACTACTCAACTATACACAGAATGACACTTAGATTCAGCCAATATCTTCCATCTATTAATAAATACAGAAGCTCCTTACAGTATTGTCAATCTATACCAATGCGTGTATGGAACTGATATAGTAGTTCAATCATATGTGTATATTCTTTATTACACACATACATACATCTCCTTCCATAAATCCTCTCTCTCTCTCTTTCTATATATATCTCCTACTATCTACCTAACATCATATATATAGGGTGGGGACTTTCCCTTCACCGCTTATCTATTCCAGAAATAGGCCACATGCTATTGATAGCCACACTTTGTTTACAATCATAGCCACACATGCAAGTGTGCTATCTATAGTCCTCTTGTAGTTAACTGAAGTGCCAATTCTATTCTTAGCTTGTCTCCATGCATAAATGCTTTGAACCACTTCTCCAAAGATAGACAATGCATGGCGTGCACATCTCTGCATCATTGATGTGTTCCAAACATGTCATCTTCTAAAAATAGGTCTTCATGCTCAAAATCGGCTAAGTCCTGAAAGTCTGAACTTCCTTCCATGTGCAGGTCCTTCCTATCCTTCTGCGCCCTTGGTTCCGGGCCTTCTATCCCACACGGACTCCTTGTGTGATCTTTGACAAGTATTCTTTGATCAACATTACCCCACACTAATCTCATTGTCATCCCGACAATGGGTATGTCCAAAAATTGAAGGAAAGCATAGAAGAATGGAAAGAATAAGAATAAAAGAATGTAGATAAATAAAGAATCTCTATGAGGTTATTAGGAAACCTCCTCTATATCAGTTTGCAGTATCAACTCTGGATACTCTTCCTTTATTTCAGCCTCTAATACCTACCAGTCAGTGAGTGCTTGCTCTACTTTTTCTGGGATGTCCACAGCAATGGATTCCAACTCATCCCTTGTAATTTCTCCCTTCTCATTTTGTAGAACCAACACAACACTGGACATTGATGTCATTCTTCCTTCTAAAAGGTCCATCTTCTGTGTAATCATCTTTCCAAGCTCTTCCAGCCTAAGTCTTGTGTATGGCTCTTGTGTTGTTGTCAGGGCCTCACGCTTCTGTTTAACCATTGACAATATTTTTGTGTGGCCCAATGTCTCATATTTCATCACTTTCTAGACCTCATTATTCTCTTCGAGGGTCTTGATGTTGATAAGCGCCTCTGGAGCTGTGCATATATTTAAAGCCTGGTCTGCTTTCTTCAATACTTCCTATAATGCTTGCAACAACCCTTCATAAGATGCAATTTTTCTCATCACAGATGCTTTCTCTTGTTTGGCATCTTGTTCATTAGAGTTTTGGTGCTTGCATATGCAGAGTTTCATCTTCAAGTACCAAGTCCACCAACTTTCCCACATAGTGTATCGCTGAAGGAAATGTCTGATGGTACCTTGGCCTCTAAGTGTGGCCTTGCTCTGATTACATTGTCCCCAATCTCCTCTGCGATGCTTATGAACACCTCGTTCTTCTTCTGCGCGAAGTCCCTCTCCTGTGTTATGTGTGCTATCTCTATGTCCTTTGTTCTTCAACTCTTTGCACATAGCACTCTAATCATGTGACAGCTTTTTCCATGTTTCTTCTAGCCACCTCAGTAGAAACTTTCACCAATGCATTACTGACTTGCTCATCTGACATGACAGTAGGCTTTACTGTCATGTGTCTAGCTTGAGGTGCCTTCTTCAGTCTTCTCAAAATGCATGACTCTTCACACACATCAAATTCAGGCTCATCCATGTGGGTGTGCATTGACCATGATAGTTGCTTTCAAGTGCACATCAATTGCCATATCTTCATCCATTAACTCCCAGCCAAATAAATCCTTCTGTGCTATCATGCTCTGGAAGTGGGCACAGACAATTTTTCCTACATCCTCTGCATACCCCATGGCCGGTGGAATGTGCTCTCCACTTGTTCTTCTAGACCTTTGCTGCTTAGGAACTTTAGCCTCCAAATTTGGGACTTGTGTCTCCATGTCCTGAACATCCTCTGCAGCTGTCTCCTCTAGTCTTTTCTCATCCTCTTCTTTTTCCTTTGATGCCTCACCCTGTTCTTCTGTGTCCTCTAGAAGTGTAGGAGAATTAGGTGCATGCTTTCCTCTGACTCTTTTGCCTCCTCATTCAACTTCAGTTTCCTCCTTATCTACGTGGTAGCCTCCTTTTGTGGGGAGATTCTGGGTGATTTATGCATAGTGGTTGGAGTAGCACCTTGGGTTCCTTGTTCTCCTAAATACCCTTTTAAACTTGTGCTCCCCTTGGACTGCATTCATGTCCTCATCATCCCCCTCTTGTGGTTGAGGTGGTGTAATGGCACACTCAACTTCACCCTTACTTGTAGGATGTCTCCTACCCCTATGCTCCAAACCACCACTATCTTCGCGCTCCTCCTCCTCATCCTGCACTTCAACTTGTTCTGTGGGCTTAAGCACTGGGATGTTCTCCATTGTATGCTTTCCCTTTGGTGGTGCTAGAAGTGTGAACTCACCTTCCACATATTTTTTATTCTCCATTTTTGGCTTCAACTGGAGATACACCAATGTTTCCCCCACATCTGCTACAACCAGGCTTATTGGCTTGATATTCAGTACTTCTGAAATGATCCTCTCTGTATAAGCACTTCTACCAAGGTACACATACTTCTTCCTCAGTGTATGGTAATCACAGTCTACCTTATCTGCATTGAAGACCAGTCGTACATGTGTCTGTAAATCTATGAACAGATGCTTGAAAATACCTTGCAGTGAATGTGTAAGGAAACTTACACCAAGGGATCCAGACTCCATCTTTCATTGGGAAGCGTGATGCAGAAATGTTGATATACAACAAACTAAACTTGTTTCCCTACCACTGCTGGTAGGTCCTTTGGGATGGTGCCACTCTTCCCCAAATGCTGCATGGAGCCTATCATACCACTTCTCAACCCTTTTCTTTACATCATCTATCATGGCCCCCTTGCATAGGTACTTGTTGAATCTTTCAGCTGGGGACTTGTTCTCCATGGGGTATTCCCATACGTTCTCCTTCGGTCCATTTGGTACTCCGATCTCCATAAATACCAGTGATAGTAGAACAGCCCCAAAGCTGATCTTCCCTCCTGTGCGCGCTTCTTTGACTATTTTCTCTGCAATATAGCCTACAATGTTGTAGATTGTCCCTTCTAACATCTTATGTGCCACATGCAACCACATAGTATTTACCTGAGACCACCACTCTTGATCATTCAACTTGGTAACAAGGTGGGTTGCAGCTTGTACAACTAGACAGTTCTTCAATTTATCTATGTCCATTCTGCTGTGGACCCTTCAAGTATCCCAACTCCTGTTTGGTCTTTACAATCATGGCTTTATCTACAAGATCACCTTTTATATCTTCTCTTATGTGGCCTTCAGACCTGTAACTGATGAGACAAGTGCAAATGAGATTCTAACTCTGTGTCCTACAAAGTAGAAGAAGTCTTCATGCACCCTGCTCATGAGCCACTGATACAAGGGCTCATACTTCCCAAAATATGGAAGCTCATACAACTAGTAGACCCCAATTCTCTTCAAAATATTTTCACCTGCATCATCATATACTGGCATGTCCTCCACCATGCACTTGTTCGTTCTAGCAGTGAGCAAGGAATCGAGCTCCTTCTTGTTCTCCAAATTCCTGTGATTATATTCACTCACTTTTCTCTTTCTGATGGGTGAATCCCATTCTTTCCCGACATGATGACTCCTTCTGGATATTACATCTCTAAAAAATGGATTTCGGGTGCCATCTCTTCCTCCTCAATGACTACCTTCTTCTTTCCTTTTACTGCTGCTGCAGATGCCTTCTTCGGTGCCATTTTTACCTTGCAAATGTCTCCTCTTCAACTCTACAACTTTGCGAATCAAACCCTAGCTCGATTCAATCATGCCCTAGGTGGAAACTTCGTAACCTAACCCTTTTCTATCTCCCTACTTTACTCAAACCCTTCACCATCGGGGACGCAAGCTTCTTGTCACATAGATTTGGTTGTCACACTTGGTTTCACACCCTTCGCACCTTAACTTGATCACTCGGCTCTTTGCACTTGGCTCTTTCTTCAAATACTCTTAGTTGCAATGGTAAAAATGAATCTGCATCCCATCCTTTATATAAATTTTTCAAATTTTGATGCATTTATTGCTCCTTCACCTACCAAATATCCCCTCATTCATTGACCAAATCCATTCGTTCCACGTGGTACATCTTCATGCCCAGCTATAACCTTCTAGCACACCTTCCTACCCTCTGGTCACATACTTCTCTTCAGCGTGTGCTCTGCACCCGAGTACCTCATCACTATACCTTCTCCTGGTAGCTATCATGGCCTCCGCTTACCTTGTGTTATATTGTTCTTTCATTCATCTCCATCCTTGGTCACTTTTGAGAAGAAATCCTCTTTTGACTTAAAGCACACCCGTAGCAGCTTATTCCTTTCACCTTTCAATTCCCACAGTATTTTTCTTGGATAACTACAACCACCCCACACTAAAAGTATGTGCATTCCTCTGCGCATAAACAGTCTTCATACAGTAATTATCTTCATGCACGCAAGCACACTTATTACATAAGAACAAAAAAAAAATTGACAAAGCATAGTGACAATGAAGGAAATACATTAAGGAAATACAATAATTGAAAACCTAAACTAAATGGACAATACTACCTTATTACAAACACCAAGAAGACTTATTTATAGTAGGGCTTCAGCCTACTCTCGTTAAAGTAACTAGGTAGCCGTATTCCATCAAGTGCTTCTAACTGGAAAGCACCTGATTCAAGTATAGAAGTGATAACATATGGCCCCAACCAATGTACCTTGAGCTTGCCTAGATGGCGCAAAAACTTTGAGTCATAAAGAAGTACCATTTGTCCAATCTCAAATTTCTTATCCCTTATGTTTCTGTCATGCCATGCCTTCTACCTGGCCTTTTCCTACTTCTGACTCCATCTTGTTATGGCTCGCACTCATCCAGTTGAATCATCTTTTCAATACGCTCTTCTAAAGCCTGTTCATCAGCTAGACCTCCAGTGCATGCAATGCACAAAGAAGGTAACATAAATTCTATAGGGAGAACAACTTCTGTGCCAAACACCAACTGAAATGGTGTGGCTTTGTTCAATCTCTTGTAAGTTGTTCTATATGCCCAAAGAATAGCTGACACTTTGTCATCCCAATCCTTTCTTCCAACATCACAATTTTTTGTCAAAGTCTGGCTCAAAATCTTGTTGAAGGCCTCAGCAGTTCCGTTTTCCTGAGGATGATAAGGTGTATTTTTATGGTGTGCAACCATAAACTCATCTAATAGTATCCTGATTGTCTCATTTAAAAAGTGTGTACCTCAATCACTTGTCAAGCTTAAGGGACATCCATATCTTGTAAGAACATTCTCCCATAGAAACCTAGCTGTCTGTAGCTTCCATACAGTCCTTAGTAGGTGTTGTTTTCTACCCACCATGTGAGATAATCTGTGCAAGTAATGATATAGCATGATCCAGTCCTACGTGCGGCTGGAAAAATAGGTCCTACAAAATCAATGGCCCATTTCTCAAATGGTTCAGCACTAGTGATCGGTCTCAAAGGCATCTCATCTCTTTTCCCTGGTTTTCCTAGGCACTGACAATGATCACATGCCTTACAATATTCTTTACAGTCCTTATACAATGTCTCCCACCATAATCCAGCAAGTAGGATCTTCTGGGAAGTCACATCACCTGCATAATGGCCTCCTGCAATACCACCATGAGCTTCTTCCATGATATCCTGACGCTCATGTTCTAATACACAACGTCGTAATACTTCATCTCTGCCTAGCTTGTAGAGGTCACCACTGATTAACATAAATGGTGTCACACATATAGCAAGCTACTTCTTTTCTAATGCTTTCATTCCTTCTGGTGCCATACCTATTCATAGAAAGACAACAATGTCTTCTAATTCCATGGGGTGCATGCGTTGTAACCTATATAACTGTGCATCTGACATTGTTTCTTCAATTGTTTGTGCATCCTCTCCTGAATTGATTCTAGATAAATGATCTGGTCCAGAATTTCTTTTCCCTGGCTTCACCACAACTGTGAAGTCAAACTCTTGAAATAGGAGCACCCATCTACATATGCACCCCTGTAAGACGAGGGCTTGTTTACCAAGTACTTCAATGCCATGTGATCTGTATAAAACACAAATGGTGTTGCTAACAAGTACTATCAAAACTTGTACAATGCATAGATCATTGACAAAGCTTCGTGCTCTGTAGTTGTATAATTCCGTTCCGCAGGAGTCAGCTTCCTACTAGCAAAATAGATTGGATGATCTATAATACCTTCACCAGGTTGAGCTAACACAGTGCCAATGGCCATGCCAGAAGCATCCACATGCACATGAAATGGTTTATCCCATGAGGGAAAGTGCAGAATGGGTGCGGTAGTAAGTTTCTCTTTTAATATCTCAAACACGTGCTTGTTGTGGTTCTCCCCAATAAAATGTACCTTTCCCCTTCAGTAATTCTTCCAAGGGTGCGGCAATTTTGGCATACCCTTTTATGAATTTTCTATAATATCCTGTATGACCTAAAAATCCTGTGCACCTCACTCTGACTGGTAGGCACTTCCAGGCCTAAAATGACTGCAACCTTGGCTGGATCAACTAGCAAACCTTCCTTGTAGATTATATGTCCTAATAGTATCCCAAATGGCATAGAAAATATGCACTTCTTGATGTTCAAAGAGATACTCAATTGTCTGCATCGTTCAAACATTAAGCACAGATTGTCACAATGATCTTTCACAAGCCCATATACTGTCCAATCATCTAGGTATACCTGTAAGAAGTTGTGAATAAAATCCTTAAATGCCTGAACAACTATGCGCGAGAATACAACAGGCACATTTTTCAATCCAAAGGGCATCACAGTATAGCAAAATTACCCCATTCAGTAGTAAATGTTGTCTTTTCTTGATCCTCCTAAGCAATCCTAACCTGATGATACCCAAAAAATCCATCCGTGAAGGAATATATTTCGTGCCCTACAACTCCTAGTATTTCCTCAGTGAATGGCATAGGGAATGGATCTGTGACACATGCAGCATTCAGCTCCCTGTAGTCCACACATATCCTAATCCATTATCCTTCTTGATACTGATCACCATTGGGCTAACCCATTCTGACTCATCAAGGGGCTTGATAATTCCAGATTTCAACATTTTATCAATTTCTTCTTTTACCTTTTCACGCAAATTAGGATTCATTCTGTAAGGTCTCTTTCTAACTGGCCATGCACCACCCTTAAGTTTGATCTTCATTTCCCCAAGTGATTCATGCATGCCTTTAAGTTCATGATATCCTCGAGGGAATAAGTCCTGATAATCCCTGAGTAACTCGATGATCTTTTCTACCTCTGAGTCTGACCAGTAATCTCCAATTATGGCCTCCTTAGGCTCAGCCTCCGAACCTATATTCACCTTCTTTGTCTTCATGGGTTCGTGGTAGGCACGTGCATCCTTGTCTGCACTGTCCAAGACCTCACGCACCCCATGTGAATGTTCAATATCTAGGTTCTCAACTTCCTCATCATCCACGACGTAAACCATCTTTCCTTTCTCTTTCTCAAGGCAAAGCATGTTCAAGTAGTATGGAGTCCATTTCTTCTTCCTTTTCAAAACATGCTCCAAACTCTACCTCACTGAATAATTCCTGTATATGCTCCTCGGCTTTTGCACTATCTCCCATAGTTAAGCACTTGACAAATTTTAATGCCTCTGCTATAGGAGGTTTAGTCAAGAAGTAGTCAAAAGTCTGGATCATTCCTGCAGTCAAATCATGTCCAGTTCCTAGTTTCTCGATGTAGTTCTACATATACATACCAAGCATGTGTGCGCATCCTTGTAGCGTAGAATACAATCTATGCACCCAGAGTGAAGGTGGTAATGCTTCCTATCCTATTGTCTAGAGTCTCTCACACTACTGAATGTGATGCTGAACAGGTTGATCACCATGATAAGTGCAGATTTGCGTAGGTGCATTGTTCCTTATAAACCTAGTAGACAAAGTGACTCCAATCTCTTCCCAATTTATAAGATTATCTCTGTGGACTACCCACCAGTGCGCTATTGTCCCATGCAGTGTATATACTAACATATCTCTCCTTTTAACTTGATCTGTCCACTGTGTTTCCATGGCCCTCAGAAAGGCAGGAAGATCTTTTGTCCCTGTATACCAAGGTATTGTGCTACCTATCCGTCGAATTGAATGAAGTCCATTCTTGCGCAACCATGCTTTTCACCTCATGTCCTACTAATTCATATGTACCATGAGCCCAATTTTCGCAAGCAATACTCATAGTATCACTAATAGAATGAGAATCCTCCCACTGTAGGATGCCTTCTTTTGATGGCTCATTGACCTCTGGGTCCTGAATAGCGCGTACATAGACTCTGTTTAAATCCTCCTCACTTAGAGGTTCAACATATGGTGTAGACTTTCCATCTGTCAAAGGTATCACAACCCTTTCCTCCTTGTTTTCAAAGCTGATATACCCCTTATTGAATCTCAAGTCAGCATTATTCGCATAACACCAAGGGCATCCAAGTAGGGCTGGAAAATTGTCTGCTTCTGCAAGTGCTAATACCTCAAAATCCCCAGTGAACTTGGCCCCTTGTATAGTTATAGATGCATCTTTCAAAACTCCTATGGGAGTGGCCTTAGTCTGGTTTTCCATAAACAACACATTAGATGATGGCTGCAATGGAGGCCTCCCCATTTGTACCCATGCATCTAATGTAAGCACATTTACTTCTGCACCTGTATCGATCAATATGTTGCTCAACAAGCCACCCATCCACAACAACATTCAGAGTAATTTCTTTTTCATAGTCAATGCTATCAGGGGGAAGATTTGCATGCAGAATCTATCGTCCAGTCTCAAGACTTGTGCGTGGAGTGTTCCCTTTTAACCAACTTCCTAATAGTGGAATAATGTTCTCCTGGTGCAACATCTTGCACACCTCTCGTAGATCATCGATATCAGTTTGGACTGTCTCTGATGCTTTCTTTTGCTCCTTTAGGTACTGTATCTCACCCTGAAGATTCCTTAGCACTTCCATGGTATCCTGGTAAACTTCCTTCTGATGAGCAGGATCTGGGTACCTCGCATGCAAAACCTCCTCCTTGGTGATCATAGGCTTCTTGTGCAATGCCTCTCTCGCGCGTGTTGCTTCAGTGCGTGTAGTAATCTTCACTGTCAATGCCTCAGGTCCTTCAGTTATCTTGGGAATCCACTGATCCTCTACCATGCGCTGGATTCTAACCATCCTGGTGCCTTTGTTCTCTTGCTTATGTTGCTTACTCAGATGCTCATATAAGTCTGGGCACTCTTCATAGCTATGGTTCTTTCCACAGAAAGAACATGCAATATTCTGAGGACATTCACCTATAGTGGTCAGGAGATCCGCACATATAACATGTTCCATGAGGGAACTCACCTCTTCCTCCACCATGGCCTCATCCTCCATATCCACCATGATATCCACGTCCCCTTCCATGACCTCCTTCAAAATGCCCCTCATTCCTGTCATAGCACATTTGATTATGATCCTGATCCTGGTGCTCATTCTTACCCTTAGAACTATCTGTTATACTTGTCTATCGTACCCCAAGGTCTATAGCATCCTAGATCTGACCAATCAGCTGACAATCCTCAATATCATGGGTCGTGGACCTATAAATTTTGCAAAAGCAAGATACATTCTTCCTTATCACGCACTGTAACAAAGGACAGTGACTAGCATCATGATTCAAATGAAAATTTCACAGTCCAATAGTAATGAGCATACAGATCTGTGAGGGAAACTATCCTTGGTGTGACCTTCCACTTCACAATCTGTACACCAAATTCCTGAGCACGTTTCATGGGCTGAATTTGTTGATAGCTTCTCTAACTGCTTTTCCATAGCTGCAATCTGTGCCTCTAGGAATGGACTAACGCCAGTGTCAATGCTCCCAACTACCTCAGCATGTAAAGCTACTTCCAGTGCTTCACGTGGATCAGTGTATGTCTTATGTGACAGTGCCCTTCTAAAAGGTGTAATCAATCCTCCAACGAACCACTGTGCATGCTGGCTAGCATGAATATCATAAGATAGCTTAGATAGAAGTGTCTTAAAATGAGCATCATACTCATGTACACTCTCAGTAGTGCCTTGCTTGATATCCTTGAGCACACTTATACTCTTCTACTCAAACTCAGGTATATGGAACTCTTTCAAGAAAGCATCTCTCAATGCTGCATAATCCACACAAGTTTGATCAGGGTCAAATTTCCTATACCAGTTGTGTGCGTGCCCCTATAATGTAGTGGTGAATTGACTTTCCTTTCACTCAGCAGCCATGATCCCTTTAGCGTGCCACAATATTTCACACATATGCACATGTTTGGCAGCATCCTCTATACCTCTATACTCCAGGAGATGAAGAGACATCTCCATATAGATATTTTATGGTTGCTGCAGGCCTTGACCACCTGATCTGGAACCTCCTGTGTTCCCTCTACCTCCAGAACCACCAGATCCACCAGAACTAGAACCACCTATACCTCCTGATCCACCACCTGTAGTTGGAATAGGGCATGTAGATGTACTCCCCTGTGCTCCGACAGTAGTACTATATTGTACCCCTATAGTCTGTGAGGTAGTTCCACTTCCAGAGGTGAATCCAACATTCTGTGCACTCACATTCTGTGTGGATGATGCGCCTAAGAATGCTCCTCCAAATGACATTGAAGTCATCTGTCCTACCATTGATGTACTTGATCCCTGACTTACTCCTACTCTCCTACTTCCCAAGTTAGTTTTTTGGTTACTTGTCGTACTAGATACTGAAAAACCAAGCGCAAGGGCTAGGTCACCAGGTGGATTAAGATGCGCACCCATGGTCTAGGTAGTCTCTACTGGCACACTTCCGTGTGAGGCCGAGGGGGGATCTCTATCATGCTTTCCAAGATGGGGGAGTTCCTGATGCTCTGGCTCCATGTCTTCTATGTGAGCTATAAATCCTTCATGAGCCATCTCTCTCCTCCATGCCATACTCTCTACAATGGAACACTGCTTCTCTATCTCCCTCTCACGCACCTCATTATACTTAAACCACCTTTCCTCTCTCTGCTTCTCTGCCACTAGGTCTACCATCTTAAACCAAACCTGTTCCTACCCCATGCATGGTGAAGTTTAGTTAGCCATCGGTTTACTCTCTAGGTTCAAAGTTACCATTAAGATCTTGATCGCCAGTGGAATACCTTGCAAATATGTTCCTCTTGGATACCGCAAAAACTGGAACTCAGCTACCTCTGGGCAAGAGTACGTTGAAATTGAATATTCCAGAATATAACTATTTAGAACACCACGAAACCACGTATCCACCATGCGAGTCCAGATCATATCAGCATCATAGAGGGCCTGAAATTCTTCCTATGTCCAGACAAGTGCACGATACCTCCAATTCCACTGAGATGCATAAGTAGTAAGCCACTCATATAGTTCTACTAGAAAGATAGCAAAAAATCTCTCATATAAGCTATCATACAGGTTCTGTTCTACCCAAGTGTGTGCATTAAACTCAGATCCATTGCTGAACCGCTGTGCATATTCTTCCTCTAGATCATGTATCCATTCCTCAATACTTGCTAGAGTTAACTGGTATGTCTTCATCGTGAACCATCCTGAAAACAACTGAAAAAGAGGTCCTAGCAACAGAACCAATGATGCAGCCTAGAATTTACCAGATAACACCCTAGTCACGCTGGCACATCACTCAGCCTAGACTGAGCGCTCACTGAAGTGCGCAAAGGTACCAGGTCCCTCTTTAGGGTTGCTGTAATAGGATGTTAACATGATGAAGGAAGTAACATATAGATTCATAACTAATCCATCATTCCAACAATGCATGCTACACTCAGATCTATGAAAGAACAAGATTAAACAGTAATCATGATTGAATTAATAACATGCACTACTCAACTATACACAGAATGACACTTAGATTCAGCCAATATCTTCCATCTATTAATAAATACAGAATCTCCTTACAGTATTGTCAATCTATACCAATGCACATATGGAACTGATATAGTAGTTCAATCATATGTGTATATTCTCTGTTACACACATACATACATCTCCTTCCATACATCATCTATCTCTCACACCTATCTCTATATACATCTACTATGCACCTAACATCATATATATAGGGTGGGGACTTTCCCTTCACCACTTATCTATTCCAGAAATAGGTCGCATGCTATTAATAGCCACATGCCATTTACAATCATAGCCACACATGCAAGTGTGCTATCTATAGTCCTCTTGCAGTTAACTGAAGTGTCAATTCTATTCTTAGCTTGTCTCCATGCATAAACGCTTCGAACCACTTCTCCAAAGATAGACAATGCATGGCGCGCATGTCTCTGCATCAGTTTGATGTGTTCCACACGCCATCTTCTAAAAATAGGTCTTCATGCTCAAAATCTGGCTAAGTCCTGAAATCTGAACTTTCCTTCCGCGCGCGGGTCCTTCCTGTCCTTCCACGCCCTTGGTTTCGGGCCTTCTATCCCACGCGGAATCCTTGTGTGATCTTTGACAAGTATTCTTTGATCAACACCTACCATTTGCATGATATATGGTCTTGATGAAGTGGAATAAAGTAGACTGCTTATCATGGATCTATACAATTTTTTGTCTACTTTTTGTGTAACATCATCTCTGATCATCTTGAATCCAACTTCCATTGGTGTCCAATTCGGCCTGCATTCTTCAATTCTGAATATTTTCAATATCTCCTTGATATACTTAGTCTTAGGATATGAATATACCTTGATCTGTTTGACGTATCTATAAACCTAGAAAGAATGAAATATCTCTAAGCATAGACATTTAAAATTCTTCTTTCATCATATTAGAAAATTCATATGTCATCTTATCATGGTTTCCACCAAATATGATATCTACATACACAATGACAATTAGCAAGTGGTCTCCTTCTTCCTTGATGTAGAGATTACTATCAGCAATGATTACCATTTGCATGATATATGGTCTTGATGAAGTGGAATAAAGTAGACTGCTTATCATGGATCTATACAATTTTTTGTCTACTTTTTGTGTAACATCATCTCTGATCATCTTGAATCCAACTTCCATTGGTGTCCAATTCGGCCTGCATTCTTCAATTCTGAATATTTTCAATATCTCCTTGATATACTTAGTCTAGGATATGAAGATACCTTGATCTGTTTGACGTATCTATAAACCTAGAAAGAATGAAATATCTCTAAGCATAGACATTTAAAATTCTTCTTTCATCATATTAGCAAATTCATATGTCATCTTATCATGGTTTCCGCCAAATATGATATCATCTACATACACAATGACAATTAGCAAGTGGTCTCCTTCTTCCTTGATGTAGAGATTACTATCAGCAATGTCTTTTGATGAATCCTTTTTCAGTGAGGTATTAGTCCAATCTATCATACCAAGCTCTAGGAGCTTGTTTTAATCCATACAAAGCTTTCTTCAACCTACAGACATAGTCTTTATCTTCAGTTAGTGAAAATCCATCAGGTTGTTCAATGTATACCTCTTCATTCAAAAAACCATTTAGGAAGGATGATTTCACATCCATCTAGAAAACACTCTGATCTTTTTGTATGCTGCATAAGCCAAGAACTAGTCTTATTGCTTCCATTCTTATCACTGGTGCAAATGTCTCATCAAAATCAATTCCTTCCTTTTGCACAGTGTATCTTTTGTACACTAGCCTTTCTTTGTTCCTTGTCACTTCTCCTTTCTCATTCAGTTTTGTTCCTGAATATCCATTTGGTGCCAATCACATTCTTGTTTCGGGGTCTGGGTACTTATTCCCATGTCTCATTATTTTCAATTTGGTCAAGTTTTTCATTCATGGCATCTACCCAATGTTAATCCTTACTTTCTTCTATAAGATTCTTGGGTTCTATCATTGATAAGAGTGTTATGTCTTCATGATTTTTCTACTCTTTTAGCCTTCTTCATGTGAGAATACCACCATATTTGTTTCCAATGATCTGATTATAAGGATGGTCCTTTTTGACTTGCCTGGAGGGTGCCTTAGTGTTTGGTCTTTCTTCTTATTCATCTACTTCTTCACGCAGACTGTCCAACTCTTCATCATCTTCTTATTCTTCATGACTACCATGGTGTTGAGTGTTGGTTTTGGTGTACTATGTCTCATCCACCTTTATATTTGTGTTTTCAAAAAAAAAAAACAACCTTTTATTGAAGAATTTTTAAGCCACACTGACCGCTGAGTAACCAAGGAATATCCCTTCATCACATCTTGAGTCGAATTTTCCTAAATTTTCTTCATCTCTTTTGATATATAATTTTCTTCCAAATACTCTTATGTGCTTTACATTGGCTGGTATCTTCTTCCTTAGTTCATAACGAGTATTGTCACTGTTTATTCTTAGTTGAGCTCTATTCAAAAGGTAGACCATGGTGTAAAATTCTTCACTACAATGCATGTCTGAGATTTTAGATTCATTTAACATTGTTCTTGCCATCTCCTGCACTATTTTATTTTTCCTTTCAATAACCCCATTTTATTGAGGTGTCCTTGGTGAGAATTGTCTTCTTATTCCATGTTCTTTAAAAAATTCATCAAACTCATTGACCAGAATTTTACCTCTATCTGATCTTAGGCATTTGATCTTCTTGTTCTTCTCATTTTCTACTAGTCTTGAATTTCTTGAATCTAGAAGGCTTCTGAATTTTAATTCAAACATGCTACCCATGTCATTCTGGTGTAATCATTTATTAGAAGCATAAAATATACCTCACCATTTATACCTTCAGTTCTAGTGGGTCCACAGAGGTCTGTATGAATCAACTCCAGTGGCTGGTTGTAGAATACTCCTTTGATTTGAATGATCTCCTTATTTTTTTCCTATGTAAACAATCCTTGCATAGTGTATATGTGGGTTTCACAATGGTTGGTATATGTATGATGCAACCTTTTACACTTAGTTTTACAATATTTTCAAAACTCACATGCCCCAATCTTTTGTGCCACAACTAGTTGTAATCTATCTTACTTGTGAAGCATTTCTCTTTGTTTATCTCATTTAGAACATACATGTTGTTCTTTGTCCACTTGGCCTTTGCTAATTTCTTTCCTGTTTTCCAGTTTATAATGTCACAACCTTTGTCATGGAATATTACATTATATCCCCTCTTGCACATTTGACTCACACTCAGTAGATTATGTTTAAGACCTTCAACATATAAAACATTTTCAGTTATAGTATTTCCATTATCTAGACTCAAGGTTCCTTTCCCAACTATGTTTGCAGAGTTGTTATCACCAAATCTCATAACACTAGATGCATTGTTAGATAGAGTAATAAAATTTCTTTTATCACCTATCATATGGCTAGAGCATCCACTATCCAAATACCAAATTTCATCTTCATTTTGAACATGAAATGTAGTCTACACTATTGAGCACGACTCTTTTCTCTTGTTCTCATTTTTCTTTGCAACCTATACCCACTTCTTTTGCTTAGGCGGCTCTTGTTTGTTGGTTGAAAATACATTTCTCTTCTTGTTGTAATTGTGGTGGAAATCATTATGGTTCAATCTGGTGTAAGATGGGCCAAAGTTTCTTCTATAGCCTCTAGATAACTTTCTACACTTAGTAGCCTTATGTCCTAAACTGATTACAAGAATAACAATAACCATAAAAGGAATGTGTGTACCTCATACATAGGTGATTATGGGAGAAAGAATTTCTTCTCTTCGTGGCATTGATAACCTTCTTTTTGTGGCAGATGAGGTGTTAGATGTTGATGTAGCCTTGTTTTCTTTATTCTTTGTAGGATCCTTTTCTTTACTTTCTTCTTTGAAGGTCAATTCCAGACTTTTCATTACATGTATCATGTTGGCTACTCAGTATATCAGTCAAAACACTTGAGCCCTTTTCAATTTTTTCATATACCTTTAGTTTACTTGCTAGTCATTTATTCCATTCAACTTTCATTTTCTCCACTTCTGAGTTTCATCTTTGTGCACTCATCCTCCTTTTATTTGTAGGAGTTTGAAATATTTTCTAGCTGTGTTTCCAATTCCTTGAGCTCATTGGCCTCTTCTTCTTCTCTTTGAGATTGTCTTCCTTCAAAGATGTGGATTTTTTCTTCATAATCCTTTAATATGCATCTCATCTTCTGATTATTTCTTCTACACAACTTCAGTTCTTCAAGGGCACATACTAATTCTGACTTCAAGATTTACTTTCAGCTTCTTCTTCATCAGAGTCTTCAACATTCAACTATGTTCTTCCCTTTGGAGCTTGCTTTCTTTAGTTACATCTATGGCCATAAACAGACAATTTGATTGATCTTCATCATTTTCATTTTCAGAGATACCAGGATTGCTTGATTCAGAGTCACTTGATTCTTCCTTTGAATAGAAGTTCCTTTTGTTCTTGTAGAACCTTTTCTTGTTGTTTTTATTTTTATATCCAATCTCTCTCTTGTTGTGTTTATGACTGTCCTCTTCATGTTCAGACTGATTATCTTTATTATTATTTGGACACTTTCCAGCAAAATGACCTACTTGTCCACATGCAAAACACTTAAATGGGAGTTTTCCTTTATACTTACCTGAACCTCTTTTCAGTCTTCTGACGAACATTGCCTCAATATTTTCATCATCCAACTCATCTCCTGAAGCTGATTCTTCTTCTTATTCTTGCTTGGATTGGGTTTATTTCTTGACCTTGAATGCTACTTCTTTCTTGGAAGTTTTGGATCCAATAGTCCTCATCTCGTATGTTGAAAGAGTGTTATGCAATTCATCCATCATGAGAGTCTTCATGTCTTTGGATTCCTCTATAGCTGATACCTTTGCATCATACTTTCCAGTCAGAGATCTCAAAATATTTTGCATACTATGAAAGATTCTTCTAGTTTCTCTCCTAGACCTATGATCATATTTATGACTTCATCTATTCTTTGCATGTAGGTCACTATGCTCTCATCATATTTCATCTTCATATTCTTGAACTGAGCTCTATAGGTCTGCAATTTTTCTAGCTTGACCTTTTCATCACCTTCATAGATACTCTGCAGCTTGGTCCATATCTCCTTTGTTGTTGTGCAATGCATTACTTTGACAAATTTTATTTCAGTCAAGCCACATAGAATGGCGTTCATTGCTCTTGAGTTACATTCATATTCTTCCTTATCCACGAAAGTAGTAATTGGTGTGGCTGGAGGTTTGTATCCTTTCTCAATGCATTCCTAGATATCAAAACCAAGTGACATCAAATATGTCTTCATCCTTATTCTCCAGAATGCATAATTTGTACTAGTGAAGAGAGGTGATCTTGATAGTGACAAACCACCTTGTGCTTGATTTGTCTGCCATGCTTGTGATAGGAGGATCTCCTTGAAGATGTTAATCTTCTATTATAAGGATATCACTCTGATACCAATTATTAGAGGTCACAAGCACTGAGAGGGGGGTGAATCAGTGCAGATTAAAACTTTTTTCACTTAATGCCAATTTTAAACCCTTTAATGATGTACGGCTTTAAACTATGAGCAGTCAATCAAACATATGTCATGCACAATAACACTGAACACAAAGATTACCATGGGAAACCCTTTCGGGAGAAAAACCCACAAAAATCATTGCTTATATTACAAAAAGTAAGGACTTGCAAGAATATTACGCATCATACAAGATTTATTTAGTGAGGTACCAATCCCATAAAGAAGCACCAACCCTTACACCTTTCCTGATATTATGAACAACATAGAACTCAAGTGAATATATGCATCACAAGAGATTTATTTAGTGAGGCACCAACCCCACAAGGAGCACCAACCCCCAAATATGCTAAGCTACAACTTAGACTTAATTTACATATACATTTTGATCATCTAGTTACAACAATTGCTTTTGCAATAGATTATGATCACCTTTCTGTATCTTTCTGTGTTCTTCTTTTCACTCTCTTTTACTCATCTGATTCAATCCCTCTTGCTCAATAAATATTTTCCCTGATGCTCTTTTCATCTGATGAATCTTTACTTCATCAATCTGCTTTCCTCTTTCCTCTCTCTTTTCTTCTGTAGCTCTCTCTTAGCTTGATTGCATTGTATTTTTTCTTGTGCTCTTCCTTAGCTTCGAATACTTATTTTCTTACTTGAGCAACACTTCAAAATAGCTCCAAGTTCAAACTATATTCACAATCAACCCAATTCTTCATTTCAAGCTATGTGTTGTGCACCTTCCTGCTCCTGAGAAGTCAAACTATTAAATGCATATAGCTAACACCAGATTTTGTTTCTTCTATATTCAGCTTGATTACACCATTTTCCATGCATGTGCAAGAGAAATTTATTAGCTGTGCCTAAAAATAGATTTTCCATCTTTTTAGAATTTGCAACATGACCCAAATGAGTGAGCCATTTTCTTCTTCAATATTTTATTCAGCCTTGAAACTCGGGATCTCATAGAGAATGTAACTATATTTCCACAAAGTCAATAAGCATTAAATGCTGGCAGCTCAAACAGTGAATTTCTTCGTTCTTTGTGGAGTTCAAGTTGTATCATCTAGCCACAATCACCTAAGAAATCATATCACCATTGATTTTGGAGAACCAACTCTCACTTGTACATGTTTGAATCAATTTGATTACCTTTGACCCTTGTCCAGTCCATATTCCATCATTTCGCGGCTTTCCTTTGCTCCTCTGACTTTCTTCTTTGTATCATGACAATTTCCTTTTTTCAGCGACATTTCTCCTTCCTTGGTGGATTTTTAATTATCTATGGCTCTTTTATACTTCTCACGGCTTCCCAAATGCTCTCATGCAGTGTTCCTCCTTGTTTGTTTCCTTCCTGTGGCTTTGTTTCATGTCCGCAAATCTATCTCTTTTACTTGTGGATTTTGTAGTCTTCCACAGCTATCTTTCATCCTTAGCGGCTTCTCTAGTTCTTCACGCGGATTTTCTCTTTATCCTCGGCTTTGCCTTCACTTCATGACTCTTCCTTCACATCCAGGTGGATTCACCTATCTCACTTTATGTCTTGTCCTTTGGCTCCATGTTGCTTTATGGTTTCATCCCTTTACTCGCGACACTCACTTACCTTCTGCAGTTTCTTCTAGAGACTTCTTCCAGAGAGTACTCCAAGTCTTCGGTGGCTACTTCAAGTCTTCGGTGGATAGCTCCTCATGTTCCAAAACTTTCACAAACATTGACTAAGTCCTTTAGAACTTATCCTTAGTCATCCTGAAGCCTCTGTGAGATGACACTACCAATCAACCTTCATCTTTTCAGCTTGCTCACTTTACCAATTCACTCCTTTTGCCATCAATGCAACTTGACATCAACTGATCCAGCTTGACATCAATGACAACACATATGTAACACATGAAAAAGGTCCAAAATGGATAAAATAAGTGAAATGGGGCTCCAATTATATGATCACGAGTAGGGTTCACCAAATGATTTAATTTAATTTGAATTAAATATAATATATGTATTGTAGAATCACTTATGAAATAAATGATAAAATACAGAAATGACACAAGAAAACTAAAATGTAAATATGAAACCCTAAGCAATATATAGATAAAGGATTAATTAGTTGATATTCATGTAATCTGGAACTGATTTGAGAAGGGAGAAATGGTGAACAGGATGCAAGTAATGTCATTATTGATCTTTGTAAATTTTGGAGTTCATGAACAAGGATGGACAGGGGCTCCTTTAGGAGGACAGGGGTGCTTGGGTGCTAATGACCAGATATGGGTGCTCATGACTGTGCAAATGGTCAAAATCTGATTTATATTGTTTCACACAAGTGTCACAAATATTCCCTGTTGATCACATGTATATCGCTCCTTGATCACCAAAGGTACATGTCTCCTACAAAATAGAATTTCACCTACAAAACCCACAAAACCAAATCAAATCCAAAAAACAAAGATGCAATATGTGGATTCATACTAACCCCAACACTCACCCAATAGAGTGAACTTATAACCAATAATTGCACTACATCTCAGACTCCATGTAGTTCTTGTGAGTGTGTGTAAGAAATAGTGCCCTAGGAAGCTCTTGTGTAGAATGCACTAGATAACGGGCTATATTTTCTAGAATATGCAAATTTTTGTATGGAATATAATGAATTTCCCCTTCCTGTGCTTTTTATACAGATTATGTAGTCCCTTGTCCCTTGAATGGATGCTAGATGGATGTTTTTTTAGTTATTTTGGTTCCTTTTGGATGCAAGCTTAGCTAATAGTAGTGATGTTTAGTCTTTGGTCCTTCATTTTGAACACATAACTATGTATTTTATATGATTCCTTTATTTTAATTTCATAATTGACAATTGGAAGGTTGACCCATTAGTGAAAAATATGTCCAAAAGATAAAAGAGACCCAAAAAGAGTGAGTAAGTGAAGAAAGGGTCAAGGGCGCCCTGAGGGGACAAGAGCGCCTAGGCGGTTATGTCCTGGCTGGGTGTTGGTGTCTGAATTCATGAAAGATGAATAAGTGAAATTTTGACTGGGCTTTATAGGGTGTATAAGACCAAATATAAAATAAGAGACAAATAAAAAAGGCCAAAGATAGTCATCAATAACTAGTTTTCTTTCTTAAGAATCATATGAATGCTAGTATGTATTTTTTTCTACTAACACATGTTTTTATATTATTGTTACTACTATTTTTGTTGCATTAACATTGTTATAATTATCATGATTCTTGTTTTTGTTCTTATTTTGCACAATGGTTTCGACCATGTGTATCCCCTTTACAAGTATAGATTCTTCTTGGTGGCCACCACATCATATTTTTGTAGGTTATCTATAGGTTTTCAACATATCAAACATGGATATACATATTTTATTTTGATTTGTGCACTCAAATTCTTCATCACGCATGCCTCAAAAAAGCGGGCACATATCCAAGATTTATTCTACATTTCCAACATACACATGTATTTTTCTAGGCACGGTCATATAAAAAGGAAGATATAAATGTCTCAAAATTGGACTCGGGTAAATGAATTTGATAAAATATATATGGGTCAAAAATGTACAACCTGGTCAAGATCGTATGGGCATTCTGACCCTATTGTACATTTATCCCCAAGGGCATTTTCTCTAGATTGTCAACATTATCATGTTTTTCATCACTAACAAAACATTTTCATATGATTTTATACTCATATTGATTCATTTTGGCATAGATTCAGGGGTCATGAAGTATTTTATTCTTTCTTTCTACATGGTACTCAGTTTATCTTCTTTTATTAGACAAATTAGGGGAATGGGTATCCTTTCTCTAGTCAGATTTCATCATGCATAATTTCTACTTAGTTGTGCGGCACATGGGAAGAATATGGGGGCACTTATTTCTCTTTTCTACTATGTGTCCTAATTTACAAAATTGGTCTTCCATCCATTTGCAGTAGTATGGTTTTTGGGGTTATGGAAGGTATCAAAGTGACTAATTTCTTCATATGAAGAACTTTCCTATCCTCTTTGCACTTAAGGGGAAGATATCAAAAATTTTGAATGACTTTGATATATAATATTCTTCATTAGTGGAGTGCTTTAGATACTATTTTTGGTTCTTCTCTTTGTCATTCATTTTTTGGGTTGGTATAACAAATGCATTGACTTCTCCTCTGCACAATTACAGACTGATCACCCTGAGTTATTCATCAAATTTTAACAAATCCAAAATATCTAAGGAAAAATAACGAGAGCACATTCCCTCCACAAAAAAATAGGTTTATTCCTTCCATGTTTTTCATCTCTTTTTGCATTTCATGTTGCACATTTCTTTACAGTAATTTCAGTACATTTGAGTTAAGGTTCAATTTCCTATCTTGGGAATTGACTACACTCTATGTTGTAGGTTTCGTTTTAGAGCATGCCAACACCAACACAACTGAATACTGAAAAAACAAAGTTATTGTAAGAAAATAAAAAGTGTATCTACACACTCAAGTATATTTTATTTTTAAGTGTGTAATTTTCATTTCATACTTAAAGGGGGCAAAAATGTAGATACTCAAATTTGGAAATATATCCTTCAACATTGTTGATCTTGACATTACACACTTACATGGAAATATACACTCTCCTCACTCTTTCTTAACACACCTTGATAGTACTCTTTGTACACCTCCCTTTCAATAATATTTGAAGTTTATCTACATAAAATACACCTAGAAACATCCATGCTTAGGCCTAGAAAGTCAAAATATGTTTTTCTCCCTCGAGTCCAAAAAAATCAATTTAAGTCAGTATTGACATATGTCATTCCTAAGCCTATTATACGGTTTTGTATTGACATGTGTTGAGATAATTATTTTGATTCCAATACATTTTTATGAGTAAATGTATCCCCTTGGTTGGCCTTTCATGACATAATAACCTTCAGAATCATGAATAAGAAAGTAAATCACACCTCATTTGGCAACTTGGCACTTAAAGAACTCCTCATGTAAAATAAAGCACAAAGTGCACTCAAGGCTCCCTAAACTACAAAATAACTCATGCACATCCATTAGGGAAACATCCCCTATATGTATAAAGTCTCCTTACAAGTATAGGAGTCTCCATCTTCACTCTACACGTAAGCAAAGTGACTCTTCCCAAGTATTTGAGCAAGTGTTAAACTTAAGTGAAGCATGGTCAAAGCACGGTTGTCAAGTTTTTATTGCACTATGGTATATATCACATGCTAGGAAAATGGCATGTTATTTAGTCCCTCTTTAGAGTAGTGTCAATGTCGGTGGTGCACAGGTGTTCCATAACCCACCTAACTTTGTTTTAGAGAAACTCCATCTTGCACTAGAAGGGTTTTAGAGTTTGAGTAGAGTTTACATAGCCATTCTGAAGGTGATCAAATAATCTCTACACAAAGTGACACACATTTCTAGGAAAGTGAAGCGCTCAGGAAGTTTTAGACCAAAATTCTAAGCAGGCCCAAGATTATACAAAAGGATCATGATCGTACAAACACTTTTGACCTAGATGTATGGTTTTGACTAAGTTCAGTTTTATGTGCTAGTTTTAGTAACAAAGTATTTTCAATTTCAGATCATCTTATTCCTGTACTCAGATCACCTAGACTCTTCCAAATCCACACAAAATCCACTAAGTGCAATCTTTCCCTTTTTTTATAGTTGTTATATCAATCGTCACTTTAAAAAGTGTTTTTAGGATTTGTACAATTAATGTTAGAAGTTAATTAAATCAAAATATCCTCCTGTAACAATATTTCATCTTTTTTATGTATGTTAGTGTAATATTCTTAAAATCTTAAAAAGGAATGAAAATATTCACAGTAAAAAAGTGAAATCACAAGCAACAAACGAGCATACATGTGTAAATCAACTATTAACAATAGAGAATAATAACAATTGTGTCCTACTCCATAGTAAAAAAAAGTGTAGAATCGACATAGTAATCATGTAAAAATCCATTGTAAAAATCAATAGTGTAACAATCAGAGTAATCTAGTACCAACATGGTAATAGAATCATCAGTGTGTGGTCAAGTAAGAAGTAATGTGTAGAACCATAATCATACGTAGGCATAGAGATGAAAACATGGGACACCCATTATGTCACAAGGTAATCGTAGTAAACATTAAAATGTGTCATTGTTAGAGAGGCAAGTGCATGCATGTAAAGTAGGCATTAAACCAAAAACATTGGACACCCATAGTGTCGCAATACAAGCAAGACCCTTAGGCTATATAGAGAAAATAGTCACACTATCACAATTAGAGAATTCAATCAATTGAGTCC
Source organism: Taxus chinensis (assembly GCA_019776745.2). Lineage (NCBI taxonomy): Eukaryota > Viridiplantae > Streptophyta > Pinopsida > Cupressales > Taxaceae > Taxus > Taxus chinensis. Next base: position 735,649,816 of record CM034149.1, read on the forward strand.
ATGCAATAATCAATCAAGGAATAAATCAATATAAACAAGTAGTAACCACAACATAGAAAGAAAATGTAACAAATAATAATAATAGTAACAACAAAGATAAGATAGGTAAGAATCATACCAAAAAATGTGTTAGTTCCATTGAGCCAATAGATAGAAATAAATACTATGTATTTAATCAATCATGATGAGAAAGGTATAAATTAACATACACTAAAACAAAATCACATGGATAATGTGAAGGGATGTCCTCAAGAGAGTAGAGTAAGGAACCAAGTTGGCTCTTGTCATTGTGCAAAAATATGTGTGTGCCTTGTATTAAGCTCAAGATACCTTGTTAATGGATGTGTGAAAATAATAGATATGTTATGTATAAAATCAATGTAATTAACATTAGGTATAAAGTAACAAGTTAGGCAAGTAAACTAGAACAGGTCCTAAGATTTTGATTTTTCTCATATTTGAATGTTTTTGAAATGTTTTGAAAATATCATGTATAAAAAAGGGGATAACATAACAACTATTTGATAAGGGCCTCATAAAGATGAGTGACACATGTGGTAGGAAGAGTGGATACAAGCCCCTCAAGTGGAAGAAGAGATGAAGGATGATCATGTATGATTTGTGTAGAAGCCATAAGATGTGTCAAAGGGGAATGAGGGTGGGAAGACCCATGAGATGTAATAGTTAGATAATATGATTGATTCAAAGGTTTGGGTGACCATGCTCTATGATAATTAATGTGTATATTGAGGGATATGATAAAAGGCCAAAGGGATGGGGTGATAACAATTGTGAAACAAATGACATAACAATGTAAACAAGGAATATGTTTGTTGTCAAGAATGGTGTATGAAAAGTAGGAGTGTAAATGTGGAACAAAGGAATGAATAGAAATCAGAGGACTAAAATGAAAATTTAATACATAGAAACTTATGGCCAAAGGCAATCTAAATAGGTCATAATACAGATAAGACTACTAGAGCTAAAAAATATATTAGTATAAAATGGTAGGTCAACTGTACAGGAAAGTGTGAACAGGGTGTAACGTATATATATATATATATATATATATATATATATATATAATAGATCTTGATTGATCATGATTGCATGGTAAAAAGGATGTCAATGTAGTATCATATGCTCATGAGGATAGGGAAGGAACCATAATAATTATGGTGAAAAAAATATGTGAATAAAGTAGGTAGAGACACAAATAATTTGTAAGCATAGTAATATGATGAGTATGTATAAGAAAAGAATGAGAGAAGATCCAAGTAACAAATGACCATTGAGAGGTAGCATATGAAATAGAAGAGGGTGTAACATACATTGACTATGTATAAAAATAATTTGGGCTAGGACATGGATCAAGAATAGGAGAAGGAACAACAACCTAGTAAGGTTCTAGACTCAAAATAGGTGATTCAACTAAATGAGAATGTGAATCAGAAACATGTTGTGTGAGTGAATGAGGATCTGAAGGTATAGCAGCAATAAATTAGTAGGGATATGGGGAATCTATGATTATAACCACGTGTTTTTCGTGAATGAAATTTTTACCTTGATGCAAAACATAATGGATGGATGAGAGAGTGTGTAGCCAAGGAACACCTAAGCACATGTCACATGAAGGAATCAAATTAGTAACCAAAAAAGAGATAGCAATATTAATATGAGCAATCAATAGAGTTAAGATAATATGTCCCAAGTGTGTAGTATCATCAAAGGTTAATTGTTTTTTGTTATACCTCAAAGAGTGTAAAAATCTAAGGGTGTATAAATTATGTGTAATTGTTTCTTTAATCACAACATTATGGACTGGTTATTATTAACAAATGCTCAAATGTCTAGTTTGGTGGAAGAAAATTCACCATGCATATCAATGTCACCAAAAGTAAAAATTTGCTATATTGGTAAGATAACATCCATAATGGATCATAAAAATATGGAGGGGGCACCATAAAATAATTAAGAGACCCAATAGATGAAGGTGTAACAATATGGAAATCAATCTCTAGGTCATGTGATCAGGCATTGTTGTGAGCATGTTGTAATTGAGGTATTTCATGATAATAAATAACACCAAAATCAAGGAGATCTTGTATAACATGGTGAAGCTTGAGACATCAATTAGGAGGATCGTAACAACACCAATGGTAGTCACAATGTGTGTTAACCTCAAATTTTTGACCATGAGGTGCACTAATATCAACCTTAAGTGGTGGAGGAAGTGATACAAAGTTATGCATGTAAGTAATTATTGAAGTAATTTTTGAGGTGAGAAAGATAGACAAGTGAATTATCGTCAAGAGGATTACGATTGTAGATTTTCAAGGTGAAAAATAAAAGAGGTATTATTGTTCTAAGAGAGTGACAAGCCTGAGTACCCACATATGGTGGGTTAACAAGTGGATCCTTTTCCGCACAATGAGGTGAAGCGTAAACCTTATTAGAAGGATAGTAGCTTCCACCAAACAAGGGTGGGACCATTGGAAAAGTGATATAAACAATTATAATAATCCATGATATTTTACATCATAATGTATAATATCCAATCAAAATAGGAACCCTAGGGCCACTAGGGTTGGCACAGTATATTTGATTCAAGTTGGGTTGACCAAATGTTTACACCCTCTATTTATGGTTTTAGAATGTTATTGTACAAAAACTAAGAAGTATGTAAAGGTTATGAACAAGTGGATTATCCAGATCTATTTAGCTTCCAACATCAATTATACATGACCATAATAAGAACTCAACTTAAAATGAATTAAACGATTGCTAATTGATAAAAAACTAGTTCAAACTATGAGGGGAGAGATAGACTTAGTTGTTCATGATGATTTAAGAGTGAACTAGGTGTGCATGGAAGTGGAACATGAAGATTTGGAGTTGTGGATTTTGTAATAAATATTTTGGAATTGGAAAATGAGTAGGTTCATGACTGTACATATTTTATATGGCCTAGGAAAAAGATGTACAATCCATGACATGGATTATACAGTCTAGGACCCTGGTACATTCTAGGTTTGCAACTTCCTGTGTTCTTTTCTTATCTAGAAATGGTGCTTGTTGTGTCTCTCTTGCTTGCACAACCTCACGAATGACCTATGATGACCTACAAAAAAATAAAAAAACCTAACAACTTATAGAACCCTTAATCATAGCATTAGAAAACAAAAGGATAAAAACATGTGTGTGTGTGTGTGTGTGTGTGTGTGTGTGTGTGTGGTGTGTGTGTGTGTGTGTGTGTGTGTGTGTGTGTGGTGTGTGTGTGTGTGTGTGTGTGTGTGTGTGTGTGTGTGCGTGCGTGCGTGTGTGTGTGTGTGTGTGTGTGTGTGTGTGTTGTGTGTGTGTGTGTGTGTGTGTGTGTGTGTGTGTGTGTTTGAGATTAGAGTGCCCTTAGCCATCAAAATCCTAATTTCTGAACTAATCCATGTGTTTTACTATATATCCTCATTATGGAAATCAGGTCTCATGTGGTTCTCCTAAGTGCTTGTGCAAGTGTCTATAGATAACCAATCTTCAAGGGGTGCCTTTGTTTCTCTTGACTCTAAGATAACACTCTGACTCCATAGTATATAATGTAACCGACATGATAGTAGTGAGATATGGCATGCCTCAATTATGCGACCTAACCTTTTGTGTTGATTGAAACCCTTTTACAATGCTTGAAGTGGATTTTCTCTTGTTAGGAATGACTCCATGATCTTTTCATACTTGTATATGGATGAAGCTAGACTCTTTGACCTAGTTGAGTACTCCATACCAATAGTAGGGACTACCCTAGATGATGTGCAACTAATTTAGGTAAAATTAGGAACTCTTTGAGTGATTTTGGGATGATGTTTGAAATATGATCTTGTAAGAATGTCATGTGAATTATGAAATGATAATGAATTGCTTATATGGTCTCCCATAGGTGATATATTCAAATAAGGTCGACCTTAGGAAGTTGAATGACCCAAAGAATGATTTAGAATTGAAAGTAGATTCAGTGATTGAGAAGGAGCGGGACCCTACAGGTCGACCAAGACCTTATCCTGCATCTCGACCTTTTTGTATGGTTTTGGACATGAGAAAGAAACATCAAAAATTAAAGTTGTGTCGTGAATATCAGATGTTCTATATTGCTTTGATTGAAAAATATTTCTAGAATCGATGATAGAGCATAGTGTAAAGATAAGCAAGTTGTAGAATGGCTAGAGAGACGAGGAGATTAGATTCCAAATGTGAGCATTTGTCTTCAAGGTCAAGCTTGGTATTGCACAAGGACAAGCTACCATATTTTAGTGTCTATAATGGAGACAAAAATAGATTTCACAACAAATTTATCGCTAACAAAAAATTGTCGAGAAATAGACTCATCATTAAAGATAACAGTATTTTTAAATTTCTAGAGTTTATATAATATAATAGTTATGAAGAAATTCCATATAAAAACTATGTATGCTGATAATCTCTAAACATAGACTGAATTTTTATTGGAGATTAGGTCAAGGGATCCAATCTCTAATAGATACTAGATCATGAATGGTGGCAATACCTTTCTTAAAGAATCTAAGGTTTTTGATGCAAGACATTTCTACTACAATAATTTGATTTCCAAACATAATGGGAGACCACCATAAATTGTGGTCATTAAAAGACAACCCATTTTTAGATACATCACCAATCCACTTCAAATTTAAGGTTTCACAACTTTCTACACTTTCCAAATGCTTTTGACAACAAAAGAAGCTTCAATCTTGATTGACACAGTTGTAATCAATAGATTGTAAAGCCCAATATTTCTCCAACAAATTTTACCAAAAGGGGCACCAATAAAGATGTGATACCTTAGTAGAATCTCTGTAGTTTAATTTTTAGTAATTGCTCTAATTACCTGTTTAACATATAGGATATGTTTTCCCTATAGATATATCGTACTTATTATGAGGAAGGCAAAAAACATTCCAAGTGGCTCTATAAAATCCTATGGTTTACTTAGCATCAACGTAGAGGAATTCTTTGAGAAGCTTGGCAAGTCGGTCATATGATGTATTAGAAGGAACCCAACATGAAGAGTAGTAAACGAGAGTAGTGTAATAATGTAGGAGAGTTTCCCAACCAAAAATGTTTGTTAATCTAGAAGGATATCTTCTTCTCCACTCTATCGAGCACATATTGCCATAATTTATAGGGTCTATAACATTTAAAAATCAACTAGAACAATTTTCACAACATGGTGTTTTGTTTCCATTATTATTTTCAAAATGCTAAGTTGTACATTTTGGAATGCCTCCAACGACCATTTTTAAATTTGAAGGGTTAGCTTAAGTTTGACCCTTCATAAGTGACAAATTAAATAACATATTTCTCTTCAAAAGAACACAAAAATTTTAAGTACTTTTCAATATAAATTCACTTATTTTATATAAACTAAAGAAAATAATTTAAAATATCAAATACATATTTAATTTAACAATAAATTTGAAAGATATTTTTAAATAAAATAAACAATTTGGATCTTAATTTGAAACGTGTCAATAAAATTAGAACTAGTTGAAATATAATTAAATTAATCTTCAATTAAAAAAAAGACAAATAAACATCCCATAAAAATTCAACCTATTAAATACATAAATCTAAATTATGAACATATCAAATTGATTTCATTAATTAATCTCATTTAAGAAAATGTCTTCATGTATTGAAAATGCATTCACACATGTTACAATTTTAATGTAACTAGCAATCTACCAAAACAAAACTTTAACTTTAATTTATTAACAAGTTACAAAATTAATTTTGTAATTTATTTAAAAGTTGCAAGAAACTTCTTTCAAACATTTTTAATTATTGTCAAATTTTGAAACAAATTTTAAACAATCAAGATACTAAAATTTAAAGAGGATGTTATCAATATTGAATGGAAGAGGTAGCTTGAGGACTCCCTATTTCTAAAATGAATTGGTTAACTAATAAAACAAAGATAAGTATTTATTTTTTTGATAATAAAATAAATTCAAGTTAATTATTATAAAAATTAAATTTATCTTAGTTAATTGATCTGAGATCAATTTTTGTAACTAGCATGTTTATGCCACACAAGTCTAAAACTTCTGCTTGAGAGAGACTATCATATGTCATGAAAATTTGTAAGTGCCTTACCAAGCACCATGGTTCGGTGTTTTGGTGTGGACTCACATTTACAAGTTAATTAACCCGAGATCAAATTATGTAACTGGCATGTTTATGGACACAAGTCTAAAACCTCCGTTTGAGAGAGGCTATCCCATGTCATGAAAATTTGTTAGTGCCACATCCCTTTCTTATTGGTGTCTGTTGGGAATGGAACCGTGATAAATGACTAGGCAACACTTTTTACACCATCATATGTATTCTTAGACAACAATATTTAATAATTAAAAGACTTGAGGTGTCAGATAGTAGCCCAAAGCTCCCTGGATCTAGTTGCCCTGATGATCATGATCAGCGCGCAACTGGTCAACTCTTTGCAACATCGGCTTAGTTTCCTTTTCGCAGTGACTTTGCCTTAGTTGTTTTGTCCTAAGCTTGGCCTAGTTTATTTGTGGTTTTCAAGCATGCTCTCATACCACCCGCTTTTTTATTAAATTAACTTGTATCATTTTACTTGTTAATATAATATAAGATCTTATTCATCAAAAAATAATAATTACAAGACTTTATTTATTGAAGATCTGCATATAATCTAATTTTTTGAAGTCTAATTTTATTCCTAGGTCTTTTTCAGCGAGATAAAAATAATTGCAAATATGCTCGACACCTCCCATACCGAATCAATAATTGCAAATATCTACATGCAAAAGATAATAGAACCAACTCGAGTGCAAGGCGACCTTTAGTCAGTTCCCCGGACCATAACTGGTCGCTAGATATCCAACTCACCACTGAATCTATTTGACGTGCAGGAAGTCGTTGTACTTTGAACTGTTAGTAGATTGCATTCATTCTACATTTTTACTGCCTTCTCCAACACCGACCAGATTCAAGGAAAACCAGGAACGCGCAGTTGAATTATTGTGTTCTGGGTGTGGAAGATTTGTGGGTTGAAGAATATCCAATTGGGATGTGTGTGAGTCCAAAAATACCCAAATGGAAAATTTGAGTTGAAGAATACCAAAATGGGATTTGTGAGTGGAAGCGAATTCGGAGTTGAAGAACACCCAAATGGGAGTTGAATACTTTTGATGGCAAAATTGTGGCGGAAACAGAAGCAGAAGATGAGGAGCAGCATTGCCACCGAGAGCTGTTTCAGCCCCAGACAGTCCCTGGCTTGGAAGGTATGTTGTTGGAAAAGTCTCAAATGTGGACTCGGATTATTTTGCACTTGTTGGATTCTTTATATACTGTACTTGATGCTTACAACACATCCTTGTTTGCAATCTTCCCAATGTGTGGCTGCCCTCATGATGGGCACCGACACTTCTAATTTTAAAACCCAAATTCCCCAACCCAATGTAACTTGCTCAGAGACAACAGCTACCAGCAATAATACAACCCTTCACAACATTGTTTTTGGGTTAGCATCATCTACTGGGAAATGGAACCAGAGAAAGCAGTATGTGGAGTTGTGGTGGAAGCCTGATGTCATGAGAGGTTTTGTGTGGTTAGATCAGGAATTAGATGGACCCGGGTCAAAAACTACTTCTTTACCCGCCTTGAAGGTCTCAGAGGACACTGCTAGGTTTAGGTACACTTTTAAGAAGGGGTTGAGGTCTGCAATTAGGATCTCAAGGATTGTTTCGGAGACATTCAAGCTCAATCTCTCAGATGTCCATTGGTTTGTCATGGGTGACGACGACACTGTTTTCTTCCCAGAAAATCTGCTGCAGGTTCTGTCCAAGTATGACCATAATCAGTATTACTATATTGGCAGCAATTCAGAGAGTGTTGAGCAGAATCTCTTGCATTCATATGGGATGGCTTTTGGCGGAGGCGGCTTCGCCATTAGCTATCCACTAGCAAAGGCTCTGGAAAAAATGCAGGACAGCTGTTTGGATCGATATTCTTACCTGTATGGAAGCGATGCAAGAATACATGCTTGTTTGGCAGATCTTGGAGTTCCTTTAACCAAGGAGTCTGGATTTCATCAGGTATGTTCCTGCCTTAAATAATGTTATTATAACTGTAAAATAAGGTACAGATCGAATCAAAATTGTTGTTTTTATAAATGAAATTTAGGCTATCTAGAAATCACCACTTCTTTAATTCCCAAGATATTCTCCAAGCAGAAGTTGACTTTTATTAAACCAAGTCCTTTTTCCAGTACCATAAGGGAAAACAAATTTTAGTTTGAAGGTGTGAACGCTAATTCAGGACTAGATCCAATAGTCTCACCAAATGGGGCATCAACTCAAAGGAACGCCAAGAGCAGGATGCTCATTGCACTTCTTAAAGTACCCAGTTTTTTACAGACTAACTATGTGAATACTCCCTAAAAGTTAAAACATAATGTCTTTCTCTAATTGCTTTACATAACTAGATGATAGAAAACCTGTCCCATTTTTAATAGTTCTAAGTTTGCAGCGCAATGTTCAATTTTGATTTTAATTTAATTTAGATATTATCATATTAAGGTCCTTTAGTTGCCAAGAATGGCTCCTGGGACTGCACAATAAGTGCATGATCAGAGCATGCGTTCAAAGTGCATCTTTTGCAAAGTCCAATATAAGGAATTTAAAATAAAACACCTTGAAGCAGCACTCCTTATAAGTGCAAAAAGAAAGGCAGAGGTTGGATTAAAATCATGAGAAAGGTGCCTTAGAATTCAGAGCTAAGTATTTAGCAAAAACACAGTTTTTCTGAACCCAACGAAACACCAGCCTAAAACTACCTACCCTGAATGGTACTACCAAAACAGATCATTCAAAATAGCCTATCCTAAAATACTTACTCTCACAATAATTTCCCAGCATCATGATAGTAGACTTCACCCTTTGGTTTGCCCTCCAGGTGCTCGCTGCTCTTTTTTATCTACCTTGCGTCTTGCTCTTTTTTATCTACCTTGCTTCTTGCTCTTAAGTTTAATGTCAAATATGCCGAAACATACTATGTTGTGAATAATATCTATAGTATAAGGGAAGCATCCTGCAATTAGATTTACTAATATCATTCAGCTTTGTAATGTTAAGAATCACTTCTATACACTGGCAGATGCAATGAAGTTAGTCAATAGATGGCAAAGGAGCTCCACAGAAAGCATGCCTATTCAACCTGCAAAGTTTCATGTATCCGACATTTGTCAGTTACTTCAAATTGCAGAGTACCTCAAAGACTATAAATGATCTATGATTAGGGTTGATGTCTATAGGATGGACAGCAATCTCTCTCTGGAGCACATTTAATGATGACTGAACTTGATTTTGCATGTAGTAAATAATTACTAGAACGATCGCCAAGAAACTTGGGTTTGGGGATCCTCCCACCCCCCTGTGGTCTCCCTACCTTTACCCACATCTCCTGGGGAGAATATCTAAATTTAATATAGTTGTACCCTTATTCATACACTCATGTATCCTATTTCAAAGTCACGTCCCATCCCCTTGGATCCTGTGTCTCCAGGTGAATATGATAGTTAGTTACCCTTAGCAGTACGAGGAGCTTGAGTTAGACATATTAGAAAGCGGTTAAAGAAAATAAATTGTCAACATGATCTGGGTTTTTATAAGATCTGTGAAGCAGTCCTCAATTCAGTTGTATCTAGTTTACTTATGTTTAGAAACATGTCCCTTTTAGAGTCAGTTGTGTTAATATCATTTGGTTTTGCTAAGTTGGAGCACTTCTATAATGATTCTTGTTTCAGAGATATTATTTAGCCATGAATGTTAATATTACCCCCAGTGGTGAGGGCAAATTGACAGTGACTATAAATCAAATAATTTAGATATATTATTTCTTTCAAACAAAGGGACAGACAGTGCTATAAACCTTTTCAATGCACACTTTAATACTTGAAGCGGGTCTATAAAAAGTGAAAATGGATTATAGGCAAAATCTATGTAACAAGGTACGCCAAACTTAGTGGGAAAAGTTGAAAATTTGCCAAACTTTATCCTTGTCAAACATGAATTTGAACTTTATCTGTTATATTTACATGGAAAGTTTTTGACATGCTTTTGTATTATGCTATAAATATGTATATATGTGTATACCTATACAGACTGAAAACAGAGGACTGAAAGCCCGTACTTCCCGCTCTGTCTAGAAAATTAAAACGATAAAAAAACTTCACTTTTCAAACTTAAAGACGTTTTTTTGAACTTTATCCATTGGCGAACTTGAACTGAACTTTGTGCTCCTCGAACATTAACTCAAACTCAAGCCTTGAGACTTAGCTCAAAATTAGTCAATATATCCCATATGCTAAACACTTCTAAGAGTGTAGTGCGAAGGAAAAAAATAAACCTTTTGAATACATATCTGAAGTTGTTTTACTTTTTGTAGCAATAAACCCATGAGAGGGAACTTCTAGGTGAAATAGATAGTTTTATCCAGAAAGACACACACACAGATTTATCTAGAAAAATTATACAAACAAATGTGAGCTGTGGAAATTTGATATCTTTAATCCTCAGATGAATCGGCTAGATCTTTGGGAAGTAAACAGAATGTTAGCTCAGATGATTGTAATGGGTTTGAATAAAATGTAATAAATGTAGCATTTTCTATGTAGTTCAGAGCTTAACGGATAGGGAAGGTTTTTTGGACTTTTATAACACGTGTTTTTGCAATCCATAGGTTGATATTCGTGGAAACTTGTTAGGATGGTTGTCTGCTCATCCACTGACACCTCTAGTATCACTTCATCACTTAGATGCTATGGTACCTATATTTCCTAATATGAACCAGACACAGGCCTTCCAACATCTCTTCAAGGCTGTGAAGGCTGATTCTAGTAGGATTCTTCAACAGGCTATCTGTTATGATAAGTTGCGGCATGGGTCATTCTCCATTTCATGGGGTTATACCATACATGTTTTTGACAACATTCAACTCCCCCGGGAGTTGGAATATCCTCAGCGTACTTTCATGCATTGGAGGAAACCTATGACAGATCAGTTTATGTTCAATAGCCGTAATGTTTCCAGGAATCGTTGTCAAAGACCTGCTGTCTTCTTTTTGGATAGTCTAAGCATCGGGTCTAAAGAAATCAGTACTAGCTATACAAGACAAACTGGAAACAGTTGCCAGCTGGGCAAAAGTGCATTGCAAGCTCTGGAACAGATCACAGTCCTATCAACAGAATTACAGTCAAAATGGAAACAAGTATGTAAATTTACAACTCAGTATTCTTTTTTGCTTCTGCCTACAATGAGTAATATAAGGAAGTTCCTACACTGATGTTTCTCATTAAAAAAAGATGTCTGTACAGGCTACAAGGAGACAATGCTGTGATATTTTACCATCTTCTTCTAACAACAGCTTGGAGATTCGGATTAGAAGCTGTTTGGATGGGGAGGTCATTTATCCATGGTAAATACCCCATGGGGAAAAACATGGTACTCATTTTTAAGGAATGAAACCCTACCTTGTCACTGTAAATATCATTTTTTTAATATTATAGGGAGGAATGGCTTCCTTGATGGAAAGAAGAAAATTCGTCAATAAGAATAGCCAACGGCCCAACAGGCAGGATTGCATGTTCTGAGCGTTCAAATACCTAAATGGTCTCTATGATGATCATTCACGTATAGATCTTACCTTTTTACCTCTATTTCAGGCATTGCATCATTTTGTATTAGTGATTTTAAAATTTAGAATATTTATTCTCCTTTGAAAGTTTGAGTCCTATTAATCTAGAAGTTGATCAAGATACTGGAATATTGCACATTGCAAGAAACCAATGTAGCATCTATCATAGCGACTACAGTAAACAGTGTGTTACACAATTAAGTACACATGGTAAAGATACACTGATTTACTCTTATAGCCAAATGATTATTGGAATAGGACTAACAGAACACTTTTATTCATTTGTATCTATACTTCCCTCTAGACTTTGTAAGGTTTAATTATCAAAGAAATTATAACCCTATAAGGAATAATATATGTTATGTATTCTTTTTGAACGTTTTGTACTTTTCTTGCCATCATAATGCCTTGAGAGAGTGATTTTTCTAGTTTTCTTAGCAATAGAAACTACTCCTTCGCATTTTTTCTATAGGGTTAAATTCTTGTCAGAATTTCCTGTTCTCTCTAGTGAAAGTCCATCATATCTGAATTGGGATAATGCAAACGTTTTTCTCTGATCAAGATGAGATGGGTTATTGCAAAACTTCAGTGCCATTTTTAGGGCATTTACCCTTGTGTACAAAGGTTGCAAACAGTGTTTCCTATTACAATAGCAATTGAACAAGAAGATTAGCCTGGGTACAAGGTTAAGCAATCATGATCCAGGGCAAAGAATGTTAACGAATTGAAATTCAAGACCAAGTAACTCTAATATCAATGGATTAGCATGCCAAATTATTTGTTGCTTGCTTGACCATTTGACTCCATAGAAGACTCATCAAGCAGTACCAAAAAATGGTTCAGGTCATATATATCACATATGTACTATAGATTTTAATGCCTTTCTATTGTGACACCCTCTTATCTCAGAAGTTGATCAAAGGGTCAATCTGGCCTTGGTTTGCCAGTGAAGTTGGCTGTAAAATAACCCACCTGAGTTTTGATCAAGTAGAAAGCTTGGCCCTGACATGTATAAGAGAGATGAAAACCCACCATGTTTCAGATTCGGGTAAAATATATATAAGAGATGAGGCCAGAATATAAGTTTTGGACAGAGTTTGGCCGAAGAGTTACCCCTCCAACAAAGTATGGTTTTCCATGCAGCCCCCTGAGATTGTGGACATGTTTCCCACTTCCAACATAAAGAAAAATTAAAATTGCATATATGGATTTGTCAATGTCAATTGAAAATGCCAATAAGACTAAAATAATATCCCCAAAGGAACAATCAAGTTCAGACTCCTACCACCAAAAGTCCAAAGAAAATTCAGTATTTATTTAATTGATTTTTAGAACATGGTAGGACAACCATTTATTTCAATTGCCACTGTACTTATCACACGGGAAAATAAATCAAAACAATTAGGAATGATTCAAATGTGTATTTTCACCTACACACAGCCAAAGATCAAAATTAATCCCCATATATTTGCTTAAGAAAATGCAATCAGTATTTTAGAGTTGTAGAAGCATTCTAAAATGTATTGCAAAAGTTTATCCAACTTTAGGTTGTGAGGCATATGTTTAGAGGTATTTGAAATATTTCTTTGGGGATTATGAAGCTGAGAAGAGGAGGGAGGAAGGTCAAACTCAAACCACAACCAATTAAATGGTAGCAGGATGGCCACTTGCATTGTGGCATCACCCCATTAATATAAAGATCATGTTATATTGGATTTATATGCTGTCACAAATGTCATGTTAATTTTTTTGAATGAGTTGAGGATTTTAAAATTGTAGAAACAACTCCAAAAGACATAGAAGAAGTCTGTTAAGTTTTCAAGAATCAAAGTCATTATCACCTCAATGATTTTAAAGTTTGTAGGCATGTGCATATGGAAAAATAACTATTGTCATATTTATGAATTGCATGTTGTTCATTGACAGTGGGGGACATGACACTTTTTAAATGGCCCCTTCTTAAATGTCAATTGGTACGTATTAATATCAATGCAATAATCAAAGAAGTTTGGCTATAAAAACAGATAAACAAAGAGGCAGGGAATGTGTTCCACCTAACTAGTAAGGTAACATGTGAACAAAGAAACACGAAATGTGTTCCACCCAACTACTGTAAACTAACATGTGAACAAAGAAACAAAGAGGCGGACAATGGATTCCACACATACACAGCTAGTATAAACTAACACGTGAACAGAGAAACAAAGAGGTAGGCAATGGGTTCCACCCAAGAGCACAAGGCTCAAAATATTTCTAGCATTGCTTTTATTTTTCACAAGAGTTATTTTTTTTGCTTCAAACAAGGCAAAACTAATCAAATTTCATACCCATTGTCTGCACAATAATGTTCACACCTTTTACAGGTCATTCCTCATTAATGAAGCAAAACATAAAAGGCACTGATGAGCAGACTGCAAGCAATTTTAATCAAAACAAAGTAAACAATATTCATATCATAAATTAGCTAAAATGTTGTTGTGATTGCAAGATAAATGGTGTTCTTAACAAGTTTTTGAGGATTTTCAAAGATCAGCCCTGACTAGATGCCATCTCATCGAATGCCATTATTGTTGAGAAGGCTTTAAGCAAGAATGCAATTGGCAGGTTTAAAACCGAATTTCACAACCATTGCTAGCTTCCTCCCATCTTGTGCCGAAATAGGAGATTTGAAATAGGCCAGGGGCATCCATGAAAGAATACTTGAAATCACACATTTGTGAGATGCTGTAGTTGCCCATGCTTGACAAACATGTATGCAAAATGTGTTAGTATACTTAAGATCGTGAACTATATGAAAAAATGTAAACAAATTCAATCTCTCACCACTTTGTATTCAAATTTCAACCATGAATGTCAAAATTTTGATTACGTTAAAATTCAAAATTTAACTGTAAAAGTCAAACTGTTTAGATAGTTTAAAGGAAGCATACATGTTATTTGAAGTCTAGATGCCCTAGCAATTTTTCAGTATTGGAGTATCAAAAATAACTAAATACAAAATAAGCATAGCCATGCAGAGATGAAAACATCAAAAGCAAAGAAGACAATGGACAAAATAGCCACAGACAATTTCCATAGCTAGGACTAGCAGTGTTGTATGAATAGGAAAATAATTTGCTTGGTAGGGGGGTCCGTCAAGAGTACCAGAAGAATAACATAGCTCATGTAAGGATTCAAATATATTTTAACCAGCCACTCAGATGCTTTGTGCCATCCACTCCCCTTAAACTCATAAAAGTATTTGTCCTTTCAATGTTTTGGGTTGGGTGTTGAGGCTCTACATAGAAAACAAAAATCTCAAGATTAAATCTGGATTTAAAATAAGAATTAAGCCTCTTGGGTTTGGCTTACTTGGTCTCGGTTACTATTTTTGGTGGTCTAGGTTGCAAGTCCATTTTTCTACGGCTTACTTGCAGTGCACAATGAAGGCCCGCCGGACAACCTCGATTTCCTCTTTTTACACCCAAAAAGTGTAAATCTCAAATGAAATATTAAAATTGGAAGGAAAAGATATAAATTATGGGTATCTTAATTAATACCACAGCCAACCAACAAGACTTACCGAGCATGCATTTCAAGCCGTTTCATTGAAAATTTTCATAACATCTTACTGAAGAGCTTTAGTTGTATCAAATGGATGGAGGGTTAATAGCCATACTATGAGAGATAAAGCAAATAAAATTGCAATATTACTGTTGGTAATTTGAAAAGCTATAATTGTGCAGTGTGCACTCAAATTTCATTAAGGGAGCACCAAACCATGGGCCACACCTACCCCACTATCATTTTGTTCCATGTCTTTTCTTCATGCATGGTTCTTGCCATATTCTAGTCAACAATTCAAGTGTCTATGTTAAGCTATGTTATAGAAACTATTTTCTTAGTTTTTCTATTAATCAAACCTTCAATATCTCGATCCCCACCACCTTCAATCCCCTCTTTCCCCCTCAAATTGACCAGTACAAAGGAACTTCTGATTTCTTTTTTGCATTGTTTACTTTTCAGGGATTCAAGAACCCTTAACCTTAGGAGGCAAAAATTGTATAGACTAGAGGTGTTTCATGTAGAATTCTTGGTGTATAATCTCTAGGATTTGATTGATATGGTTCATATGAAAAAAGATTTGCCTCTAAGCGTCAATGCATAAACCATTACAAACCCAAAACAAAACACTCAGTTCCAATCCACATGTAGATATGAAAACCTAATTAATAGTGCCAAAACACTTCGTGCAGGATATAGGAAATTTAAATAATTTGGCAAAAAATAAAAAATAAAAAAGGGGAGTTTTAGAAGAATATTTGTTTTTGTCACAATTTAAGATATAATTGTCAAAATAAAATAAAATAGTGTGATGCATATCCTAATAGTGAGGTGAAGCAAACATAGAAAAATTAGGTGAAACAAGATCACAACCATGTTTTTGGCAATCGTGACCAAATGCCATATTTGAGTTGACAACCTTGTTTGTTTGCATCTAAGCTCTAAACACTTTGTTCCCTTTTTTGAATTTATTGTGGATCACTAGGAAGCTATTTCCCTTCCTTTGAACCATATTGTGACCACAACACCTTGTAAAATCATTAAAATTGGAGGGAGTTTGTATTATCCCTCCATTTTATCAAGTTCATGTGATTTTGTACAATCTCAAAAGCAACATACCAAATATAATGCAATTTAGCAACCATTCCAATGTAATGCAAGCGTATCAATCTTTATTGATTTCAATACTTTAATCAATGCAACAATCACATATTAGATGCTCTTCTTTAAATTCTTGTAATTGCTTTTGGCACGACAATGCTTTTTTGTATCAACTTAAATCAATAATTATTTTCTTCCACTTGCCTTAAATGCACTAATACACATATATATTTATTGATGTCTGAAATTCAAATTAAGACCCCATTGTTGTGCATGCTGGCAAATAAAAAATAGGAAATGTTAAAAAGGAAGGACCACAATCATCGAGGAACCCAAAACAAGGGTCAAATGTTCCCCAACTAAAAGGGGAGCAAGAACCAGTGTATGGTTCTAGTTAGTGATCATAATTATACCACATTTCTGGATAAAAGATAAAAACCGAGGGGAAATAGGGGGAGAAATAAATATTAGGGAAGAGAGAAAACATGAAGAAAAGAAACGAAACTAGAAAAGACAAAGCACAACATTTTGAAAGTTGATTCAAAATAGGGAGCATGTGCTAACAAGAGCCTAATCTAGACCAAAAATTGATAAACACACAAATACCCTAAAACAACTTAAAATCATTAACAAATAACTAGTCTTGTACCAAAATTAGGTGTCTACATAATGTCCTACGTTGATGTGTGAGTGCATACATATCAAAGTAAAACAATAAGGGGATAAAGAGAAGGTGCCTCAATCATCTGGAAACTTGTTGAAAATTTTCAAAGTTGGTATTGGAATAGTAATGAATTGAAAGTTAAAACGCGAGAGATCACTTATTTCTGGTAGCAGGTTGGGAAGATTTTGGAACTAACATACATGCTCTTGTGTCCTTGGATATGGAAACATGTGCTCCTATAAAACATAGGGTAAACACGTGTAAGTGAATCATTTTCATGATTGCTTGATTTCTAGTGGAAGGCTAGGAAGATTTTGAAACTAACATCCATGTTCATGTGTTCTTGGATATGGAAACATGTGTAAGTGGATCATTGTTTATATAATCAAGATTGGATAATCAACTAAGTTGTGCTCAATCTTTATGTGTGTAGTGTCATATTTTGGGTATGTTTTGGGGACAACACCATATGATTGCCTTCATGTGAGGGAGCAAGAGAGTGTCTGTATGTTTTGGAAACAACACCATGTGATTGTTTTCATGTGAGGGAGCAAGAGAGTGTCTGTATGTTTTGGAGACAACACCGTGTGATTGCTTTCATGTGAGGGAGCAAGAGAGTGTCCTTTTGGAGATAAAATAGGTGAAATATGTAATCAATATTGGATAATCAATGAATGTGTTCTTAATCTTTGTCTGTGTGCACTAAGTGTTCATGTGTGCACACACATGTTAAACATATGAATCATATACCTCAAAAGAAAAGATTATGTGCATCATGTGTAACATAGAAAACAAAAGAATTGTAAGATATCAGTGTGAAAGCATGTAATGTGATTGCTTTCATGTAAGGAAGAGTGTCATTCTGGAGAAAAAATAAGTGGAATATATAATTAATGTTGGATAATCAATGAATGTGTGTGTGTGTGCGCGCGCGTGCGCACACGTGTGTGCATGAGTGAGTAAATGTGCATGTGCGCGTGCGTGTGCAATTTATCTCAAAAGAAAGGATTATATGCATCATGTGCAAGATACAAAATAAAATGATTGATGTATACCATAATAAGATATTAATGTGAAAACATGTGTATAGTAAAAAAGTTACCCCATGTGACCTTGAATATAAGCAATATAATTGCAACAGTAAGATACCTTATATGGGCCTATAAAATAATCTATGTAAGCACAACTATAGTTTTCCCCTTGTGAACAAGATATGAGCAATTTAATCGTAGAAGAGTAATGTCTCACATGGGCGAGGTATAAGCCATGAGATCCAAAAGGTGGTGTGCCCAAAGTGGGCAAACGTAATTGAAATTAGAAGTTCCCCCCATATGAGTGGTTCACAAATAGTATAAACACTAAAAGGTAATATGGCCAAAGTAGGTGGATAGAATTAACATCAATACTGCAAGAAGATGCACCACTATAGACATGGTATAAGCAATATAGCACAAAAATGATCTACCCATATTTAGACGAGATATAAACAACGAAAGCAAACAGTATATGGCATTGCCCACATTAAATGCATATGATAAATCAAGGCAACATAGACAAATAGTAAACACACAACTAAGCGTGATTTGGATCATGGCACCATAAGACATAAGAAACACATGATATAGCTAAGCATAGTAGGAACAAACATGTACCTCAAGCAAGACAAAAAATTCAGAGACGTCAATCACATGGTATGGATATAAGATAGAGAATATATGTTAATCATATACAATACACAAAGCAATGAATACACATTGGGAATAAATCATTACGAGGAAGAGAATTGAAGAACATTAAACACACTAAATTCATATCAAACATGTTGATGACACTCCAAAAACATGATAGAAACACTCTAAAGACACCCCAAATATGGAACAAACACTTTGAACACATGAAAAACAAATGGACATACATATCTAGCATAATCTAGTAACTATTTTATACACAATGGTATAAAATACATTAAAACTAGACCTAGTTCAAATTACTAAATAAAGACAGTGACTAAACTTGAATTAGGAAAATTGTGATTATTCTAGAGAGAAAATAAAGAGATAAAGCTAGATGATGTATAGCGGAAAGAACTAAACTAATTTTGCGTGAAGGAGGAATGTACAATGAACATGGGGACCAAGATTTGGCTAAGGTAGGTGTTGTCAAGATCTCTGGGGAAAGAGACACTTTCAAATAGTGCTTGGACACTACTATTAAAGGCAAATTGTACCATTAGTTAACAATGATTGAGGTGGGTGACAATGTTTGGGAGTGCCTAGCAAGTCCATTGCTTTCTGAGATTGATTTCCTATATCTCCACTTCATAATTAGGGTATTTAGGGACTGTGATCCAATCTGATGAAGTCGATGTGTTTTCTCCCTTTTTAAAAACCCTAATTGTGCACTTGAAGAATAATGTGCAATAAAATATATTATGAGCTATTATGTTAGATTGACCTCAGCATGCCCCAATCAATGTGAGTGCTCCACTATGTAACAATAATCTAAAGAGGGATCATGCCCTGATAGTTGTCTAAATCCTTTGTGTGTGCAACTATGAAAATGATGTGCAATCTAGAGTGACCCTTTTTTTCATCCTCAATACTTGGCACCATGCAACGTCAACCCTTTGCACTTCAAATTTTAGCTCAGTGGACTACTCTAGGGTTGTTCTTGAAATATTTGAGATGTGTATAAGCCTTTTGTACATTGATCTTCAAGGTATCTCTTAAGTATACAGATGACTAATGACCTAGGTCATTCATATGTACATGTGACTCTTTCTTACTTTCCCACCATAATGAACTCATAAATCAAGCCTAGGCTTTTCTAATAAAAGTGCCAACATTAGAAAATTATTCGTTTCTCATGCAAGAACAATACCACTCGATGGTATTGTCTTAAGGGGATGTATTGTTTAGAGGTAGAAAATAAGAATCTAAGAAACAAAGAATGTTTGTTTAGGCTTTTAAGGCATTCCTATATAGACATACAATCCTAAGTAAGTATAATTGATACATAGGGGTGGATAAGACAATGTATGGGTAATTAGAAAGGAGGAAAGTTTGATAAAGTGGTAAATTTATGTCAATAGTCTAAGCGTGTTAAAGAGTGTCAAAATTAATGTTACCAAGTGTCAAATCCCATAATTAGGTGTCTATAGACGCCCTCCTTTTATTTAGTATTGAAAATGTTATATTAAAAGGATAAAAGAAAATGTGCACCTATGATAATTGTTAAGGGTGTTGACAAATGTAACTAGAATGTCTCATTTTTTAGTGTGAAAATATATAAGTAAACATGTATAATGATAAGCAAAAGTGAAATATATGAATCATCAAAATTATTGAAATTAGAAAAGGAAACAAATGAATAAACCTTGTCATATGTTAACCAAGCCACCACTTATTGAACTTATTCGAGAGTGACATTGGGCCCTAGAAGGTACAATTATTGAACCAAAGGGCTAAGGTATGAAAATGATCCAATCGAATTTAAAATGACTATGTTAGAAAGCTTAGGGATGTGGATGCCCCATTTGCACTTCCCTAGGTGTCTAAATAATACAATTTATAATGTAGAATGTGATATAACCTTATCCTTTTCTCGGCCAAATAAATGAATAAGGTTTTGCAATGATAGCAACCTCTACTTATGAGGTCTTGAACCAGACCCATATGAAGGATGGATCTTTCATTGCAAATATATATAGGCCACAAGTGTGATTGTGTAGTTCTATCAAGCTCTAATTTTAAAATATAATGTGTGAATATTGAAAAAATGCATGTCCTATGTGATCAATTGTCCTTCAATTGTAAATATGATCTCTCAAAAGTGTGAATATGGTCCATTAAAATCATGTAGAATGTCCAAATATAGGTGAAATTCATGTCTCATGTGATCAGTTGCCGCTCAGTTTGAATATAATAATTTTCAACTCATGTAAATTTCTCTAAAGAACTTAATCTGACTTATCTAAACCATGTGACTTATCTCTTAAAGTGAAATTATTTGTCTGACATAATCTAAATCTTTGAAATAAGCCCATTGTATGCCTCCTTTTGAATGAGGCATGTATTATATGAATCGCCCATCTCAAAAGAAAGAGTTACTCACATCATGTGTAAAATGTATATAAAGATAAGAGAATAACCAACCATGTACACAATATATACAAACATGGTAGGATATGTTAGCATAGAAATATTTGATCATTGCAAGAACGTATGAAACATGTAATCCAAGGCATAGGCATTTCTTGTTAGAAGCATATACGATATCATTATGTGAAAAATCATCTATAGATTAATATCACCAAGATATATTAATGAAACACACAATAGTAGGTGACCTAATAGATGCATGATATGTATCGTGGCAATGTGATCACTAATAGATGGAAAGCAATTGTAATATGCATAATATAATTCACAACACCAAGCATATTAGATAATCAAACACAAGTATGGAGCAAGTAGTTCCACAGTAAAGTTATGTAATCAAACACAAACAAAAACCATCACAATAAATAATCTTTAAGCAACCGTCATGATCAAGAAGCACATAAAGAACACATTACATGATAGTTGACAAGAGGATCCTTTGGCACAACTAGCAGACAACATGACACAAACATACACAAGTGAAAGTATGAACTGAGCAAGACAACTAATAAGCAAATCATCTAACACAACCGACACACAATATGACACAAGTATACAAAAGTGAAAGTATGAATTGAGTAATGTAAACACTTTAGCATAGAACAATTAGTATAAGAACATATCAGTAATAAGTAATGTAAGCAAAAAGAAAGCAATGTTAGTACCTATATGAAATCAATGTCGTCATCATGCATATCAAAATACATTTCATATAAGTTATCTCTTTAAAGTTATATAAAGAGAAATTCATGTATAAAAATCCTATGTAGCACAATATGATTAATGTACTAGGATAGAGAGATAGAACATGAAAAATTATGCCTAAGATGCCCTTAATGTAAAGAGTTTTACCTTAGGTGTGATCAATGTCAAACATGCATGTGTCCATGTTCATATATAACTGATTTAATAGATATTGAATCTTAGTCAGAGAATTGGTGATCAATTAGATATATCAGAAACACTCAAATATAAACATGTAATGACGAACAAGTACAAGCAACAAGAGGATGAGAGTGACTTAGTTGATATATTGTTGTCTGTATTGAATCTGGGATAGAATGATGGTGGAATAGGCTTAATATGGATTGTGTATGCTTCGTTTAGGAGACATAGATCTACAAGTGTGTTGGATAGTAGCACCTAGGTATGGACAGGATTGTCTTGGGCACTAGTGTCTGAACTGAGGGCTAACTATGAGAGAATGCGATCACAAGGATCAAGCTAGAATACACACACATTGACACAACTACACTCTAATGGAAATGTGACGTAGTTCCAAGTACTAAGCAAGTAATTAACCACCATGAAATTATGCATGCAAGAAAAAAGTTTATCCATTCTCATAGATAAAAAAGAATTACAAATAGAAGTGTTGTGTAACTCCCAATGCAAGAACCATCATATCTCCGTAAGGGAGAAAGGAGTTGTAATCTAGAAATTGAATGTAACTCTTGTATGACGCACTAATGCACACTGACATGAATGATAGAATATGTCATGCATCATAAACTCTTAATGACATATAATGACCTATGAACTCGCCTAAGGTGAGATGAATCACCATGTGTGAGGGAAAAACCTAATAAGAGTGATGCATGAACATCACTCCATGTATATGAATAATTCATAAAGACAACATTTTTTTGGTTTGCTAAGTATGTTAGTTGAGTCTTAGGGGTAATTAGGTGTACTAGTTGGCATCTAGGCCTTTCAATATCCAAATGAAGCATTTTCCCTCTAAGAGCAAAATTTGAATTTTAGACCCCTTTTAGCTTGTTGTAATGTTTTAAAACAATCTTGGAGCTAATAAGCCTTTGTATGGATGAAATGAGGCAATTAGGGGTGGTCCTAAATCCTCTCTTTAGCTAGGGAGCATGTCAAACTAGTTTTTTGTTATAAACTTAAGCTATCTTTCCTAAAGACCTCAAATTGTAACATTTTTGCATATGACCAAGGGTATAGGAGCTTATATTTAGTTAAGACTAGATGAAAGGACTATATATTGTTCAAATGTAACTGTGATTCTCATTCCATCTGAATGAGAATCAAGTTGTGTGAAGCTCCAAGAAGATTAATGAAAGAATAAATTTGTTTATGACAGTTTGCATGATTTTTGAATGTTATTAGTTGTGCATGTAGAGATCCTAGGACTCAGAAGTTGTACAATGAGATAATCTCAGGTTGGATCAGTCTTGATTCTTGCAAGCAAGTAATATATTTGTGATTACATTCAACTTGGTGATTTATATAGCACTGTGACAGTCACTATGAAAAGAAGATGCATATGATTGAACTTGAATCTCATTGAGTAGATTACAATAATATTGGCGAAAGCAATTGTTATGCATGTTAGTCAAATCCAAGATGTTTTAAAGAATGGTTTTGGATGGTGTTGTTTAAATACCCTAATTTAAAGCGAACAGTAGAGTAAATTCAGAATCATAGTCAAAACCACCATCTTCATTAGGAAAAGTAAGAGAGTGAGGAGAGTTTGATGGTGTAATTAGGCCTTTTTGGAGGTCTTATAGAGGCGAGGGAGGATCTAGGCTTGATTAAGAACCTTGTAAATACATCTCTTTGTTCTGAGTAGCTTTTTGAGATTGTACACTATGAAGGTTGAGGGATTATTCATGAGTTATATGCATGTAGATGGTGGCTCGAGGTAGCCATGATCTTCATAAAATCTATAGGGTCGACCATGGAAGAAGAATAAGGAAGAAACTTAAAATAATTACCTCTCGGGAACTCACATTGGATGGAACCCTGCAACTAGGGTTTTGAGAGAGTAATTTCATAGAACTCAAGTTTACACCTATCATAATCCCTGAAATTTTGAAGAAATATCTATGGGGTACTTGACAAGGTGTTGGAAAAAGAATTAGGGTGAATGGTTAACTCCCCTTTGAGATATTTTTGACAATTCCCGGAGACCGTATAGACAGACTAGAGAAGACAGAGCAAGGCAATGATTAGCATTTGGAGGATATAATCAATAAGGTATGAAATGATGTTTGGTACCTTTGATCTTATTAACTTTCATAACATGTCCTCAAGTAACTAGAATCTAATCTAGCTTAAAATGTTAGATTCCCATGACAGTGTGTGTCTAAATGGAACTGTGTGATGTAGTGGCTTAATGGAGTAAGATCAAAGTGTGAGAGAAATCCAAAATGGAGAACCTTAAGATTATGAATAAATCATCCATAGGGCCCTAAGTCAAGGATTAAAAAGAATTAAGACATTATATGCAGAGAGAAGGGGTTGTCAGTCCATCCCTAGAACTGTAGAATACTTAATTGAGAACTTTTCATTATAAGGTTGAGACACCTTTCCCAAAGGAAGTACAAGTTAACCTTGCACTCAGGGAGAGAAGGTTTAAATGGGCATCTAAGTGACATTCAAGTGAGTTCTTATAGCCTTTCATAAAATGACAGTCCTTTCTCAAATAACTGATATAGTTCATGAAGCCCAATCTAGAGGCGTAAATAAGGGGTTTTGAACCTTTCATTACAAAGGAGTTGATCATGAAATTTCACACAGAGGCAAAACACCTAAATGGACATTAAGAAAAGGCATCTTGTTTGAAAATTGAACTTTGAGATCAAACTTGTATCAAAAATTGACTTGAGTCAGGACTAATGGGAAAGTAAACTAGTCAAGGAGAATTGAGAATGGAAAGTACGGTTTCCTAATAAGTGAGGTCATCAAACTAGGCATGTGTCATCACAGAGATTAAGGGTATATGAAAGTGTAGGTAGTTTCCCAAGAAGACTTGTAGAATTCTATAATTGTGAGTTAATAAAGGGTCATGCCATTTGAGCCTTAAGAAGGGCAATCCTACTAAAAGGTGAGTATTTTTCTCTTTGGGCTATTTGAAATGCTTTCAAAGATCAGAATAACATAAATGAAGGTTTGAAAACATGTTGAACTCATTGGTTAAGAATAATGTGATGTAATGAAGAGGAAATTGCATGGTCAAAAGATTCCTTTTCAAGAAGGCTAATTGTGGGAAGTAATTATACTAAGTCTGCAATAAAGTGTTGATAGTGAATGTATGCATCAAAGAGGTAAATGAAATCCCTCACACTAACACCCCCCCTTCATCATAGTTTAGGATGAGGCAAGGCAAGCTCAGAAAGAGAAATGGGGTTCCTGGTAGTTATGCCTAATGAGGTACCCATAAACAATAAGGATCTCAAGTAATGGAAGAACACCCAATGGGAAAAACATCCACTTACAGGAGATAGAAGACTCCCCTAGACAACCTAAGAAAGATACGTTTCATATGGGTCCTGCAACAACAAAAAGGCACTTGGTGAGGTACCCATGTACAAATGAACATTCTTTCTAGAAGAAAAAGAAGAAGAAAAATAAGGAGAAAATAGAAGATACCAAATAATATGTGATAACTGCAATGGGCCTCACCTAAGACGAGAGCACAAGTAAGGATACTTAGGCATCAGCAAAGGGTTCGATAAAGAATTATGCAACGTGATTTGAAGTCTTGTAATTCTAGGAAGTCTCCAAGAATATTGTCGATGATGTGGTCTTCTGGCTATAGACTGAAGAAGGTCCACCCACATCGAATAATGTTTCTACCATTAGGAAGAACATAAATGGTGTACTGAAAGTCCGCCCACTCCATAAAGGAAACTGAAGGTAGAAGTACGAAGGAGACTTTGAAATTGGTCCACAATTGAAATGCATTGCATATGTCTAGTAAACATGTGCTCAATAACTGAAGGTAATTCCAATGAAATAGAACTATTTGAGTATGGGTATGGATCACTCATCGAGAGTATGTCCATATGAAGTAAAGGACCAATAACCCCCATATCGGTAGATAGAGGATCCACATGAAAAGGTGGATTAGTGATGGTCTTTGAAATAATAGAAGTGACGAAATGTCCCAAAAGGGGCACTCCTATCAATGGAGATGAAGGACTCCTCTGAAGTAAAAATGTTTGAAGGCTTTGTAGAAGGAAGAGAAACTCCTTGTACTGTAACATAAGTAGAGTCTTTGTAAAGAGAAAACCAAGGCCTATGGAAGATACACATCACTAAAAGGGTTTCTTGACAAATAGACGAGAAATGTCTGAAAGGTATGTATCATCAACACAAGAAGTAGGAGGAGTGGAAGAAGCCTCATACAATGACATGTGGAATGGAGGAAAATGCAATGAAAGTATAAGGTAGGGAACATGTTTACCTAATGTCTAATGGGTAAAGAGGAGGTTCAACATTCTATGAAAGGGTGGCTATGAGAGGGAGGAGAGGTATCCTCATCAGTACTCTCGTCATTAGAACTAGAAGAAGAATCTTCATCATCAAGAATATGAATAGGAAAATATGTGCCAGCATAGAACTATCATTACATGAAGCAGGTGAGGAAACAAATGTATCAAAAAAACAACACCTATGGAAATATCTGAAGGGTCTACTAAATCAAGGACCAAAGAATTCTCCAAACATTGTGTAAGGACACTCTATATACATCACATGATGGTGGAGAGTACTAGGAAACATGTGTCGAAACCAAGCAATGTGTGTCCATAAGCGACCATAAATCTAGTTGCAAGTGTTGAGCCAATCTTCAAGACTGATATGGATCACTTGGGTGAAGGTACTGTGTCCATACAAAAAAAGGGTAAAGGCCTTTGTGATTAAGGTAATGCTCCATGCTTCAAATGCACAGTGATGCATAATTTCTCTCTACCAAGAAGAAGTGGTACAGAGGCTGTGAAGTAATCCTATCGAAGATGAAGTCTAGTAAAGAACATCTTCCATGTTACATCCACAAAAATTAATAATTAGTGTAGAAGAGTACATGAGAGACAAAGAATACAATCAAATGGATGTTCAGAATTAGCCAAAAATATGTTTGAAATATCAAGAAAATAAGGATGTGCAAGAACACACGACAAGGTTGCAAGACATCAGACTGACAACCGAGAATGCATGTATGCATGCGATTACAACATCCCAGAACAATGTTTAACCCCCTCTGTTTGTGACACTTTATAAACAATGTGTTGATTACAATAAGGTGTGTTCATGTGACATGAAATAGTTGGCCACTCACTTTTCTAGTAGGTGAAAATTATGCAAGTGTGGAGGCCATAATAAGTTTCAATCGAAAGCAACAAAACAACACCATAAAAATCATAAAACAAAGCCGAAAGCAAGCAAAAAGGGAAAATACAAAGTCTTGCGTGAGAAGAAAATGTCTCACATTCTAGAAGAGGATCCCTTTCCGCAAGGTTGTGGTGGACACACTCTCTAGCCCGCAAGCAATAACAAGAGCACTGCAATGAAAAACAAATCTAAAAGAGTCAATGGACCTCCTGAATTGTGAACTTCCCGAAAAGTCCTAACAACCTCCCCAAAGGGCCTACAAACCTCCACAATATTCTCCAAATACACGCTAGTGAAAAAATTTGCCAAGAAGGGGCCTTCAGAGAACAAAAATCTACCCCAAAACACGTTAGCAAAAATCCCAATATGTTAGTTTTTAATTATATTGCCGAATTAATTTTAATTTTGAAAGGAAAATGAAAAAATCAAAAGGGGTTAATTAAAAAATTAGGCCCTATTTTTAATGATTGGATTAAATTGATTGAATTTCCTTCCTTTCAAATTAAAATACCCTACCTTAATTAAGAATAATATAAGCTAAGTTAAAGATAAACTTGATAAGCTATGCTTTAAAGAACTATACCTAAGGTTAAAGAAACTTATAAGAGGCGTATATTAAAAGGGGCTTGAATTAAAAACATGAGGGAAATAAATTTTAAAAAGTGGTCAAAGGGGAAGACGACGCAAGGATGCCACTTGGCGAGAGGGTAAGGCTCGAGGCAGGGCTTGAGAATCCAAGGTAGCAAGTGGGTAGAGGTTGGCAAGAATGCAGGGAGGATTGATGGTTGAACGCAGGAAGGTCAAGCAAAGTAGAGCTTGCAAGGTTTGTAATGGAGCCAAGGCAGTGTTCATATATAAGGGATCGTCGGGCAAGCTCGATCAAGGAGGAAGGCTATCTTTATAGGGTCATTAAACAGGGGCAAGCTAAGGAACAAGCCAGAAACAACTCAACACAGTGGGAAACAGGCCAAGTTACAATGAGTAAATGATACGACCAAGCCAAGAACCCAGGGCATAGCTTGAACTGAGATAGGTTGAATGCAGAGCACCGAGTTAGGGTGGGATCACAAAAGAGAGGCCAAGCCATGTCCGAGTTGGGTCATAGGTGGAATAAAAGAAGGGTCGATCCAATGGGTCAAACAAAGCTCGAATGATGAGCTCAAAAACAAAGCAAACCCAAGAAGAGAGCTCGGGGAAGATACAGGAGCTCGGGTCAGACCCAAGCAAACAAGATTGCACTATAAAGCTTTGTGGTAAAAAGGGGGTTGAGCCACACGGTCGAGCTCAAGGTGGGTGCCAAGCCAAACGACATCAGGGAGGAAGAGAGAGAAGTAGAGCTCATGAGGGCGAGCTGACTATGATAACAAATTGAGTAGGGAGAGGATACCATCTCGCCGAGATGGTGAAGGAGCTCAGCCATCTCACATAACCAAGCTAAGAAAGGGGTGAGCTCGATAGAGAGCTAAATGGAGTAGGGTTTGTGCAGGTGTAAAGCAAGGAGCTAAGGATCCTATGAGAGAGGTAGTAAGGAGGAAGAGAAGGGGTTTGGTAGGTAGCAGGAAGTTCAGGACAGAACTTGATATACAAAACCAGAAAACCAACACCATAAAACATAAATACCTCCAAAACAAGATTCCCGCAAAAGATAGTTGTAACTAACTAGATAAGCTGAAGAAAATACTATCGACACAAACACCAAAGCAAACAAAAAACCAGAAAACTCCACAAAAACCAAGATTAAACATATTAATGCAAGTAGAGCACAAATCAAAATGGATTAAAAAACATTCACAAAAAACTAGTAAAATCATGAAACCAAGAGTAGTAGGCCACAAACATGGGCGAGAAACACAATTCCCAACAACATAGCTCTAATACAATGTGAGAGAATGTGAGCATGATGATCAAGCCAGAATACGTGGACATCAACACAGTTTCACTCTGACGGAAACATGGTGTAGTTCCAAGTATTAACTAAGCAATTAACCACCATGAATTGTGCATGTAATAAAAATGTCTAGCCATTCTCATAGATCAAAACAAAAGTACAAATATGAGTGTTGTGTAACTCTCAATGCAAGACCCATCATACCTCCACAAAGGAGAAATGAGTTACAATCTAGAAATGAAATGTAACTCATGTATGGTGTACTGACACAAATGAAAAATTCTATGATGGAATATGTCATGTATCATAAAATCTTAATTACACCTAATGACATATGAACTCACATAAGGTGAGATAACTCACCATGTGTGAGGGAAAACCTAATATGAGGTAAATGAAATCCCTTACACCAAAAATAATGTTTTGGTAGTGAATGTGGATCTAGTTCTTTAAGAGTCTAATAATGTCACCTTCACTTCCCTCTATGTTGCATCTAGTTTTCTTTAGGTTTCTCCTACTGCACCTGTACTTGCAAAAAAAACCTAGCTACCTTCACAAGGCTCGGGAATACATTAGATGGAATAAAATATGTATAATCTTGAGTTGAACTGACCTTGGCAGTCAACCTAATGTGATTGTTACTGATCATTGCAGTACATTTCAGAATTGATGTATTTCCATTGTGTGTGTGATAAATTTATGCCCCTTAAAGGTATGTTGCCCTTGTGAAATTTGCACTAAGATAACAAGCTACAACTACTTTTCCCCCAAGATAATGTGTGTCATGGAATTTATAATTTTCCCTTCCTATGAAGTGAATAATATAGCCCAAATGTAGTCCTCAAGTGTTCCTTTTTCCCAAGTTAGAAAGAAAATAGTGATCACGTTGCCCCATTTAGAATAGTTATTAGGTTGTGTATATATATGATTCATTTGTTTGAATTTCAACACTTAGTGACACCAAAGGCCAACCCTAAACATGAAATAAGAATTAGAAAAGACCCAAAATCAGGTGTCAAATGACAATTTGAAATATAATCAAGGTTGGACAAAAACACTAGGAAGGGACACTAGCGCGTAGGTGTTAATGTCCTAATTGGGTGTCACTGTCCCTAGGATAGGAGACATAAACTTGACCACCAATAGAGACATGGATCCCTATGACATGACCATAAAGTATAAATCCAGAAAGTAGAAGACAATGACATAATCAAAATAAATATAAAGACTAGGAGATGTGTCACAAGTGTCTAATTTTCTCACTTAGGAATCATGCATATAAAAACATGTTAGAGGTGTGATGTAAAAGTAATAAGTGCATCATTTTTTGTCTACATTTTCCCCCAATTTATACTAGTGAATGAATATTTGGTAATATAAAGTAGATAGGAAGAGCACACCTTGTGGAGAGATGAAGGAGATTGTAGCTAAAAATGCGTTGAATGTAAATTATATGATGTGTATTGTGGAGTCTAAGAGGGGATAAGGACCCCATGGATGAATTGTGCACATAGTGAAAATGATTCATACATTTATAACGGAATATGGCTTTTTCTTGAGTGTTTTATGAGTGAGATTGCTTGTTCTGTTTTTTTTCTTCCTTTTATCAGGATAAGGATGGACTTGCAAAAGAAGAAAAGTGTAGTCAATGCTCATAGTATATGAAATTCAAGTTTAACACAGAAAAATGAAAATAGAAATGTGTAAGAAAAAAAAGTGAATCAAGGATATAATACACTTGAATTCTGAAAGAGAAAGGATAGAATGTTCCTCTGTATGATGCCTTGGAGAAATTTCGTTGGGAGATGGTTGGAGAGGTTGGGTTGATCAATCCCCGAACCGATGTGAATACTCTGAGGATTTAGGCGTCCTTCCACCAGAGGAAGAGTGTTGGGAAAGTGCTTGACTTTTCCTTCCGTCCATGACACTTCCCCACATATAAGTGCCAATATAGATGATCACCAACCCAAATAGTAACTGGCCATGGATGACACTTTGTTCTAGACATATCATTGTCCATGTCTATGCCCTAGGTGCCAATCCTTATTTGATACCAGTAGGAAAATTGTGAATTGAGAAAGAAGAGTAATTAGTTCCCTTGTCCAAAGTATAAAACATGTCATTGATTTTGTTCCTTTGCTCTGTATGGTAGGCTAAATTTGAATATTTGTTGTTGTATATTGTCACTGAGAATCTGTGCCAACTGCTAAACTACATGTTTTTTCCCAGGACAAAACCACCCAGGTGGAACCCTGGAGCCCATTATTACTGTCTACTCTGGGAGCTTCTGTCCATTTGTTGGTTTTGGACATGTCTAATTTTGAAGAATTTTTTGAGTCTTTGTTCTTTCCCAATTTTTTTATACCATTCTTTTTCTGATTTTTTAAATCTTAAGAGGGTGAAATAATCACCTGATGGTTTCCCCCCCTCATTTGGGGTGCGTAAGATGGATCGAATGTGAATGCCACCCAAACGATAGGTCCTGAAGCTAATGTGCACATTTGATGAAGGATTCTTGTAGGGGAAAGGGAAATGTGCATGGTAGCAACAATGACACATGAAAAACAAATGGAAAGAAGGCTAGTAAGAAGTGTTAATAAAAAAATCATCACATAGTATAAAAGACACAATGCAAACATGCAATAACACATCAAGAGAACAACTTAGTGTAGACACAAAATATATGCACTTGGGTACCTTTCTAGGTCTTAAAGCATATTGATGTATACATGATTCCTAAACAAGAAAACTAGTGGTTGAAAACTCCTTTCAACCTTTTGGTTTCTTTCTCTTGCACATTATTGTTTCTGAGCTTGACTAAACATCCTTTTAGATCTTGCACATCTTACAGTTCTGTCGGAACTTGACTAATTTACCTTTTAATGGCCTCAAACACTAGTGCCTAGTTAGGATAGAAGTTCTCCTGCCCCTGGCCCTTGGACGCTCTTTTCCTTCTCGTTATCTTCTTCTTACTCTTTTGGGTCCTTTTTTTCTTCTTAGTCACCTTTTAATACTTTGGGTCAGAATTTCAACTTTCAATTACAAAATTCAAACAAGGGAATCATATATATACTTAGTTACTTCTTCCAAATAAAGGGGTCCAAGCACTATAAGCATTATCTATCATTACCTAATCTTGTACAAAGGTACAAGGGAGCACTACAAAGTTCATACATCTAGCACATTCATACAAGGGACAAGGGTTGCATTGGTATGCATACACTACATAGGAGGGGAGTTTGTTCTATTCCATCACACACATTTTCCATATTCGGGACAATCTAGATCTATCCCACTATCATTGTGTAACTTGCACAAGGGAAAGCTAGAGGCAAGACATGGATACACACACACACACATGGAGAACTACATGGAGTCTAAGATATAGTGCAATGCTTGGTTGTAAGTTCACTGTTTCGGATGACCATCAGGGTCATCCTGACTCCCCATTCTACATTGTTTTTATTAAATTTAATGTGGTTTGTGGGCATGTGCATGTAGACATTTGTTTTTCCCGTTACAAGTGTGATTGATGATCTAACATCGAAACTGGAGTGAAAAAGAGTGACTAATAATGAATGTATTTTGACACAGAAAAGATCATAACCTAAGCATTTTAGCAGACACAAGTGCCTAGATCATTCATTAACACCTGGGGCATTTTTCCCTCCTACGCCCGCTTCTACCCTATACATTCCTAGGTTTTTGAACCCTCAGCTAGCCATTTCGGCACTTTTTCTAGCCTTTTCTAGTAGATACATAGTCCCCATCACTCTTAGGTTATATAGAATAATTAAATCATCATCCCTCTCTCATTTGCTTAGGTTTTACATATTTGAATGCTTATTGTTTTCATATTGATGTATGTAATCATATGAATATCATTTAGTAAAATAAATTAATATGAAATAATATTTAATTCAAATTAGGATAAATCATTTGGTGAACCCCAGCTTGTGATTGACCACTCAGATTCTTATTTTTCCTATTCTATCATGTTTTTCTTTCCCTAATGCCAAACCCTAGTTGCATCAAGGTTCATATTTCCACTTATTGTCTATCATACATCTAATTTGCATAGTTCTTCCTAGAGTTTCATATTTGGTCCTATCCTCTGGGTCACTTTCTAGGGCTCTTATTTCGCAAATTGTCTTTTCTTTCATATCATGGCCCCTAAAGTTCCTCAAGTCTCCTTGTATCAATTACTTTAAAAGCACCCAATTTGCAAAGATGTTCTCATGAAATATGTACACACAATCTACCTCCCTCATAATACGCCACCTTCACAAGTAAGTGTAATTTTCAATCGTATCTCTGAACCCCCTATTAGTCCTGATAACAAAAACAATCAATCCATCTTTGAGTCAATTCAAGCTTTACACCTTATTTTCAAGATAAATTTCAAGTTATGGAAACCACGATTACATCCCTCACAGCTGAAATCCAACAACTCAAGGATGCTTCTCATGCCCATGCTAGTTATTCTTCTACACCTCATCCTGATCCCATGTCTACTACATGTGCTCATACAAGTGAAGGTCAAGGTCTTACCACAACAACCACCTCTCAAGTTTGATCGAAATGATAGGAAACATGATATTCTCTCTGAGCTCCTCAATCACCAGTTAATCACCTTTCCACCTACTCATTACTACCATCCTTATCAGCTTACAAAATACAAAGGTCACCCATTTTGTAATTATCATAGAATTAATGGACATCATGACAATGATTGCTATGCTTTAGAATGAAAGTCAATTGGGCAACTTGAGCATCAAGGATTTATTTCATTTGCTACACAACATTATGCTACATGCTCATCTCCAATTACCAAACCCCTAATGGGTTCCCAAATCGGATCCTTCTATGTCTAGTGAGCATCATGACAATAGTCACTCCTTTTCCTTCTCTAGTAATGCAAGAGTCACCACAAGCCCCATCTAAGGCCAAACCATCAAATGAAGAACAACCAATTCCCTCACCACAAGATGATATCCCTCACCAACCTCCTAAAATTAAACTTATAATTCCTCCTTTTGATCCAGATAATGCCTATGTCAATGACTGGGACCTCAGATGAAGCTTACGATGTCGATGAACCATTTGATATGTCATATGAACATTTGTGCACATTAGATTTCAATCCTAGCAATGTTGTTGACTTTGATTTTGATGTTGGTCATACCCTTGATTCTACCTACCATTGTGATGACCATAAATTTTCTCATGACACATTTCAACATCCGCCACCATGGCATGGTCTCTCTTCCATCATCGGATAGATCTCCATCACTCACACACTTGGGTGCATCGAACTCCCCCCATAGTCACACGTCTAATCAATAGTTTCCTATCCATACTACTCACATACACACCTATACCTTAATTTTTCTTTGCACTTCAAGTCAATATTTCTAGAAGCACTTTCTCTTATCTACACTATGAGCACACCTTGCTACATCTATCTATAATTATGGTTTCCCTTTACAATCCTGTGTCACTCCATACACACTTTTCTCCTCATGCTTACTTATGGATCCTTTTATTCATGATAGACATACTACTTTATATATATGGTATACATCTTTTCGTTCACTATACATACTCTAGTTATTCTTTCTCACTATGATACACACCTTAATACATCTATACTATGTTTATGGTTTCCCTTTCCACTCCTATCCCACATCATACTTTTCTCCTCATGCTTACTTATGGATCCTTCTATTCATGATACACGTACTACTTTATATATATGGTATACATCCTTGTTCTCACAATGATCACATCTATTTGCCAACAGCTCCTAATATATACACTTGGGGGGCATCCGACTTCCCCCCTCCTCACTTTCTTCTTATATCATTAATTCTTCCTATCTATACAACACAATGTTGCTACTACATACATCTACCTCGCATCCCAATGACACACTCTTGTTCTACAGTTCACAATTGACTGTTGAGGGTGCAATTCCTAAATGAACCTCATGTCACACACATCTGCTGGGGGGAAACGTGCATCTCCCCTCATCTGCATATCTTGCATATCACAGCACACCATCACATTCCCACATAGGCAGTCTACACTATCTTGGTTGTATTTACTCTTGTTAGCTTATACTACTTACATGTTGCACTTTGTTTCCTATGCTAGCTGGATACTTAGTATGTCATTATATTTTTATATACACACATGCACATTCACATGGTATCTTGAGGTGAATGCATGAACTTTATATATTCTTACATGATGCATGATGCTCGACATCGTTCTTTACCAGTCCTATCGAGGCTCCTGGGGGCATCTACCTTTAAACTATTCTCCTACTCCACATCACAAGTCCTATAGTTACAATATTTACTAATTTTTCGTTACTAACTTACTTTTTCACTTCATCTATATACATTTGACATACTATTTATCTTTCTAACATGCTAACATGTGCTTCATGTGTAGCATTTTCCTTGTAGGATACTATACAACCATGGTTATTTGTTACTTCATTTGTTATTGTTTTCCATTGTTTTCGGTCTATGCCCTATTATGTCTTGTTTGATCATTGTTTTCTTATGGCCTCTTCGGCCTTGATTGTCTTGTGACATTATGAGTGATGTCCCATGTATGAAACCCACTTTTCACGGTCCCTCTTGTCTTCATAGTTACTTGATACATTATATTTTATTGCATGCTAGCTCTTTTACACTAACACTTATGTTTTAGTCTATATTGTTTGCATGTGCCTTGGTTTCTACCATGCACATCCCCTACCCCCTACAGGTATCCAATCTATGATATGAATATCATTTTTAGGTCCTCTTGTTTCAGCTTCCACCTAAAATTGTCACATGCACCCCAAATGAGGGGGGAAACTATTAAGTGAACAAATCACCCTTCCAGAAGCATAGTACTCCAGAAAGGAAAATCACAATTAGTAGTGGTCTAGAATCAGACTTGGATCACAAACACAGATTAGACACTTTAGTATCAGACAAGAAAGGTGAGTGCTTGCGTCCAACTTGGGTGCTCGTGTCCTTGGGGGAAAAATCAGACAGTTTCTTCAGTTCAACATAGTTTCTCAGCAGTTTACAATATGGATCTATAGTATCAAACACTTATCTACAATTACAGAATTCATTCAATCGACTATCATTTGGTTACAATTCGACTACAATTCGGTTACAAATCAAGACATGCCAATCTGTAGTGGCACTTATCATTTGAGAAGCATCATGGAAGGAAAGAAAAAAGACCTCTCTCTCCAACACTATTCTCATCTTTGACGTGAGATCGAGATCCCCAAAAACCTCACTCTTGGCATGAGATCACCCAAAAACCTCATCTTTGGTGACATGACACTCAAATTCGTGGCTCCACACTTTCTTGGTTGGGAATTGATCACTCCCAACCCCATCTAACAACATATCCAAAGAAAACAAGAAAACTTTCTATCCTATACTCTCTCATACATCAAGGTGCACTCTTTCCTTAGCTACTACTTTCTACACACTTTTTACTTACTTATACATACGTTTCTCTAATCTTTCACATATGAGACTTTGACTACTCTCTTGCTCTTCTTTTGCAATTCCATCCTTAAAAGTAACAAGAAGCAACTCACATCAACAGGCACAAGCTCCAACAACACGCTACTACACATACAATTCACCCCTAGGGTCTACCTCCCTTTCCTAGTTGTCACACTTCACATTGCAATCACTTCACATTTCACATGGCTACTTGTCCACTCGGCACTATTGGCTACACTCCTCTCCAGATTTCAAGGTACACATCGTTATATCTACTTTATGATATCAAGTATTCACTCAACAACATAAAGTGGGGGTAAATGTAGACACAAAATCTATGCACTTGGGTACATTTCTAGGTCCTAAAGCATACTAATGTATACATGATTCCTAAGCAAGAAAACTAGTGGTTGACAACTCCTTTTGGCCTTTTGGTTGCTTTATCTCTTACACTTTACTATTTCTAATATTGAATGAGCATATCCTTTTGGCTTTTGCACATCTTATAGTTTTATCAGTACTTGACTGATTTACCTTTTGATGGCCTTAAACACTAGCGCCCAGCTAGGATAGAAGCACCCAGGCACTCCTATCCCTCATAGGTGCTCTTATCCTTCTCTATCTTCTTCTTACTCTTTTGGGTCCCTTTTCACTTCTTGGTCACCTTTTAATACTTTGGGTCATACTTTTAGTTGTCAATTATAAAATTCAAACAAGGGAATCATATATATACTTAGTTACTTCTTCCAAATAAGGCCAAGCACTATAAACATTATCTATCACCACCTAAGCTTGCACAAAGACACAAAAACACTGCAAAGTACATATCTAACACATCCATACAAGGGTCAAGGACTACATTGGTCTGCATACACTGCATAGGAGGGGAGTTTTTTCTATTCCATCACACACATTTTACATATTTGGGACAATATAGATCTAGCCCACTATCATCGTGCAACTTGCACAAGGAAAACATAGGGCACGAGACATACACACACACACACATAAAGAACTACATGGAGTCAAAGATGTAGTGCAGTGCTTGTTCGTAAGTTCACTCTTCGGGTGACCGCCAGGGTTAGTCTGACTCCCCATTCTGCATTGTTTTTATTAGATTTGATGTGGTTTGTGGGCATGTGTAGGTAGTCATTTGTTTTGCAGGTTACAGTGTTTGATTGGTGATCTAACAATGAAACAAGAGTGACAAAGAGTGACTAACAGTGAAGGTATTTTGACCCACAAAAGATTAGAACATGAGCATTTTAGTAGACACAGTTGCCGTAATCATTCATTAGCACCTAGGGCGCTCCTGCCCTCCTATAGGTGTTTTGTCCTGATGCATTCTTGGGTTTTTGAACCCTCAAAGATCAATTTCAACACTTTTTCAAGCCTGTTCCAGTAGATACACATTCCCGATCACTCCCAGAGTTATACAAAATCAACTAAGTGGTCATTCTCTCTCTCATTTTCTTAGGCTTTACATCTTTGAATGCTTATTAATTTCATATTGATGTATGGAATCATCTTAATATCATTTAGTACAGTAAGTTACTCTAAAATAAGGTTTAATTAAAATTAGAATAAATCACGTAGTAACTGATGGAAAACATGGGACACCACTCAGGAAGTCACAAGACACTAAAGGCCTTCAAGGCCATGCAAGCAAGCCAAAAAACCAATCATATGGGCATAGCCCGCAAACAATGGTAAACAAGTAACACTCATAGAAGACAAGGAACAAATAAATAGTATCAGCATATAATCATAGTTGGAAGTAAGCTTGTAATACAACTGCTACACATGAAGCAACCATTAACATGTTAGAGTAATGGATGGTATGTCACAATGTATATAACTGAATGAAGTAGAAATGAAAGTGGTAGATATTTCAATTGTAACACTTGAATGTAGATAGGGATGGAAGGAATATGTTCCCATGAGCCTCAATGGGATTAGTAGAGAAAAATTTCAAACATCATGCATCGTGTGATAACTTGTGTATATCCTGAATTCACCTCAAAGTACCATGTAAATGCACATGTGTATATATAAAAGGATAAAACATATTATGAATCAAGCTAACATCATAGAAAAATGCAACATATAATAGTATAAGCAAGTAAAGATACATCCAAATGAGATCTAAGCTAATGTTTTGGTATTTTTGTAAATATCTTAATGTTTTTGGTATTATTAGAATCTGAGATCCTATGACTAGGGAAGGGAAGCAAGGTTTTTGATGCAGGGGCATCTTCAAGAACACTAAAACATTACAAAGTTCTCCTTATTCATGGTTAAAAAGGATGTGATGACTTGTGTTGAGTTATTAAGATGGAGTTTAGGTGATTTAGTACTCCTAAATTTGAATATAGAGTTTCCCTCTAAATTACATTTTGAACTCTAAACATGTAAAAATGGAAGTGTAGGTATTGTAAGATGTGAAGTGAGAGATAGAGTGGATGATTGTGCATTTAATAGGTGTTTCTATATGTGTAAAAGATTCCTAAGAATGGATATGAGTCATAAACATGTGAAATAATGTAAAAATCCCTCATTATATTGAAGGCACATGATGAGTCATCAAGAAGTTAGATATGAGATA
Organism: Taxus chinensis; assembly: GCA_019776745.2. Lineage (NCBI taxonomy): Eukaryota > Viridiplantae > Streptophyta > Pinopsida > Cupressales > Taxaceae > Taxus > Taxus chinensis. The sequence continues at coordinate 735,689,165 of CM034149.1, forward strand.
AGAAAAATCTACAAGAAAAAAGAAAATTTGAATATATGAGAGAGTGTGAGTTAGTTAGAGAAACATTCCTCAAGGTGGAGGATGAGGAAATGATGAAAAAGGAATGAGCATCACATTTTTGTATGAAGACAATATAAAATAAAATAAAAAAATATTTTTTTGGATTAAGAAAATGGTCTTTTCCCCCTTAATGTGTGTGTTATCTTTGTAAACAACACCCTCTGATTTTTCATGAATGAATGGATGAGAAATCAATGTTTTTGGGTAACATAGGATCGTCTCCAAGTTGTGGGACTTGTTACTTGAGACAAAACTATAGAGAAGGCTAGTTCCTCTACTTAATCCTAATGCTAAACTACTCCTAAGGAAGGAAATGTAACTATATAATCCTACTCTATGATTCTAAGGGACCAAGGTGAGAGAGAGATGCATGAAAAGGGGAACTTCTAATCTAAGGGGAGGTGATAGCACCAAGAAAAAGGGTGAAGAAACTCCAATGAGGGGAAAGGGAGAAGTAAAATGGGGAAGGGATAGGTCAAATAGATGTGACACAGACCCAAGTCTTCATTTACCATTTATTCTCCATGAAACACAACAAGATGAACTTGCAAGTGAGAAATACATGCACAAAATACAACAACAAGAATGGAGAGGAAATAAAATGCAACAAAACATAAGTTAGGGTTGAGAGAAACACCACAAAACAAAGATTTTATTTATTTCTAAGTATACAAAGTACATTAAATGTGAGGAAGAAGGCACAAGAACACATTTCCAAGATCAAATGAAGGTCTACAACTCAAAGATGCTTAGGAACAATTTTGACAAAGTTCCTTTACATTTTATAATATCCTCTTTCCAAATGAAGATGGGAGAGAGAGTGAGAGGGAAAAAAGATACTGAAACTCGTATTTCCACCTTTAACCACCAAAAACATGAATTAAATGTATGAAAGTAGGCATGAGAACCCTTATAAGACCATACCCCTATGATACTTTTCTTGTAGAAGAACTAATGGGCACCATACTTCATCAAATTTGGTGGTTGAGCTACATGGGATTGCATCTTTTTATTTTGGAGATTATTTCCTATTTTTCACCCACTCACCCTCACCAAAATTAATAAATATAGTTTTTGTGGTGTAGTACATGCTGAGATCTTTCCAAAGGTACCAGTTTTATAAACTTTGGAGTAATTGGGTGAAGTTTATGGCCATGTGGATTTCTAGGATTCGAGAGGAACACGAGGTTCTCTGTGCTTCTCCACAGTCTGCAATAGTAAACTTGTTCCATGTGCTGGTGAAGCGGTTGATCAGAGAACTCTGGGAAAGGAGGAACAATTCCTTGTGTGCATTTTGGGCCCATTTTATCCACATAGGTCACAATGGTTTGTGTTTTGTAGGTTATCAGCTTTGGGGTGGAACTATGAAATAGTTCCACCAAAAACACTTGTGTTTGATTTACTTGCTTTCCCTGCATTGTCTACCCCCCACAACTCTACCTTCCCACCTCACTTTATTTTTTTACTCAAATGGCAATGTAGAGAACTCGTGGCTTCGGGGAACTGTTCCCTGTCTCTGCTTGGTTCCTGTGTCATGCCTTCCACCCACAACACACTGTCCTCACCTTAGTCATCCCCAACACTCATGTAGGGAACTCACAACTTGGGGAACTATTTCACCTGTGCCCAAAAAGTCCACAATACACTATCAACTCCCCTCTACACTCGTTGTTTAGTTCTCAGTTTCATTTAGTCGGCCGATGTGGTGATGTGGAGAACTCAAATCCCTAGGGAACTATTCCATTTGTTTCACCAAACCCGGATTTTTCCACGATACACTATCAAGAACCAATTTTTTGGATTTTTGGCTAAGTGTTGGACTGAGGACTTGGAAAGGAGGAGAGGAGAGCCTTGGAACATTTAACTCTTCCACTTTTTATCAATTTATACTTGACCATGTCCAAGATAAGAATGTAAGTTATCAGAGTCACCTTAGGAGGGAGATTTCAGATAACAATTTGGAGACTCAATAGGGTTGTCTGCCTGTCAGATAAAAAGATCAATGGCCTTGAAGCATCCATTGGGCATGGATTCAACCTAGTAATCCAAAAACTAATATGAAATGTGAATCTCTCACCCATGATTCTACTTAAAGTACTTGCTGGACCTAGAGTTGATTTGCCATTGCTTGAATTGATCATTCTCATTATAAAATTATTCTGAATTAGGTTTTATGAGAGAGGAAAATTGTCTTGAGTCTGAAATACACCACAATTCCTTGAATATATCTTCTTCGCAGTCCTTCATGAAACATTTTGCAATGAAACAATGTCATCCAAAAGCTACAAAACACTGTGTAGAGCACTTAGGAAAATGAAACTACACTACCAACAAGACAATGTGCTAAAAAGCACTTGGAGGAATTGAAAAATAAACTACTATGTAAAAAGAGAAGGAATTTCCCTCAATAAAAATGTTTGAGATATATCACATTGACCAGGATATGCAGTTCTTCTCCATCTAATTTTAACAAATAGAAAGTATTGTTTGATTTGCATCCTGAAATTACATAGGGGCCACTCCATATTGCATCCAACTTTGAGTGCCTACACGGTTTGGATTTGTCTCCATCCCATTTCAGGACTAGGTCCCCTTCCTGGAAAATCCTAGATTTTACATTCTTGTCAAAACTCTTCTTCATTTGAGTTTGATCTTTCTCCATTGTCGACACTACTTGGTTTCTCAATTCTTCTAGCCCCATGATCTCGGCATACCTAACTTCAATGGACTCAAACCAAAACAATTACAGTTTCTTCATGATTTCTAAGGCTGGAAATTCAAGAAATCATCAAGCCAGCCTTAGAAATCATCCCACTAGATGATGTAAAGGGAGCCACTAGATGATCTCTTAGGAGTGATCCTATCAGCCCACAAGGATGATTTTGACTATGTGCCAAGTCCTCTTATTCTCATCCAATGTCCTTCTTATGATCCTCAAAATATTCTTATTTGTGAACTTAGCCTGACCATTACCCTGGGGGTAATAGTTTGAGGAGGTTCTCAAGTATATTTCATTCTTTACATCCCAATATGATATTTTTGTCCCAAGGAACACCAATGCATTAGCTAAAATGATGGTGGAAGGAACACCAAATCTAGTCACAATACCTTCATAGAAATCCATAATGTTGTCCTCATTTGCCTCCCTTAGTGTAACCACCTCTGTCCATTTGGTGAAATAGTTAGTGACTGTGAGGATCCACTTGTGGTCTGGGCTTGAATGTGGGTTTATCACTCCAATGAAATCCATTCCTCATTGCATGAATGGTTCATTTACTAATATGGGGTGGAGTGGAAGAGCTGATAACTTTTCTTTTCTTGTAAAGTAGGCACACTTCTTGCACTTCTTGATCCATGTTTAACAATCATACAAAAGGTTAGGCCAATAATAACCAACTTTCATTATCTTAGAGTTGATGATTTTTGGGAAAAGTGACCTCCCTCTTCTCCATCATGAAACTCATACAATATTTTCTCTATCTAATCTATTTTAATACATCTCAAGAGAACACCATTCACATATTTCCTGAATAGAATTCCATCAACAAACACAAAGGGAATGGACTAAAGTCTAAAATACCTCCTTTTTTCCTTTCTCAATCCTTGAGGACATTGGCTTGTTTCGAGAAATTTGATTACATCATGAGTCCAACAACGGGTGGGTAAATTGTTGGATGGTTGTTCTTGATCATGTTGAAGCACTAAAACAACCTCATGTTCAATTTATTGGTCTACAACCAATTGTTCACACAATCCTTTGCCTCGAAACAACTTAGTAACCTTGATACCAATTTCATACTCCATCACTTTGGTTATCCAACTGGATCTTTTCTCATTCATATCCTTGTTCAAAAGGATTTCTTTCACATTGGCATGTGAAACTAGCATATGGATCTTGTTATTGGATATCAAATGCCTAAATTTCTTCAAGATTCTTATAACTACAAGGGCATGCCTTTTAAAAAATGAGTACTTTCCCTAGTAATCCTCTACGCCTTGGCTGAAAAAAGTAACGGGTTGTTCCAAACCTTCTTCATTCAGGTGCACTAGTATGGCAAATATTGTCTCAGCACCTCCAAAGTCATACAAGGTTAAATCCTTAGTAAAATCAAGATTATTGAGAGTTGGAGCTCGTGCTATTTCTTATGCTATGGATTCAAATTTTTTCTTTCCTTTAGTGGTTCATTTGAATACCATGCTCTTTTTCAGCATCAGTGTCAATGGCTTGACAATGTTGGCAAATTTTGGAACAAACTGCATGACAAAGTTGATTCTTCCTAAGAATATTTAGAGTGTTTTCTTGTGATTAGGCAATGTAAATGCAAGGATGTCATTAAATATTTATGGGCCAATGGTTAACCCTTCTTTAAAGACAATATGACCAATAATTTTACCTTCGTGAGCTAAGAAGATGAATTTATTTGGATTAAGAGAAACTCTAAACTACCTACACCTCTCAAATACCTATCTAAAATGGTAAAGATGATCAGCTGTATTTTTAAAGAACATTCTTATATCATCGAGATATACAAAAACAATTTTGTTGATCAATCCCTTGAATTCCATATACACGACCCTTTGGAATGTTTCTCCTGCATTAGATAAGCCAAATGGCATTTCCCTGTAGGCATAGGTCCCCCATTTTATGGTGAAAATGGTCTTGAATTGGTCTTCCTCATTTACCATGATTTGATTATAGCCAGAGTAAGCATCAAGAAGGGAAAACCTTTCAGAACCTACTACCATTTGTAATATTTGTTCCATGGAGGGCAAAAAATAATGATATTTTAAATAGGCCTTATTCAAATCCCTGGAATCGATACATAATCTGATTTCTCCATTCCTTTTCCGCATTGGAACTAGTTTGGGAACCCACAATGAATTCTTAATGGGAAATATGATGCTTTCCTAAATTAACTTGTTCAATTCCTTCTTCATCAAGGGATTAATATGTGGATTAACATGTATTTGTTTTTTTCTGATAGGCTTGGAAGTTGAATCCAAGTCAATGGTATGTTGAGCTAAACTAGGATCAAAATCTATAAGGTCTGCATAACGCCATGCAAAATTATTATAAAATTCATGGCAAAGTTTTACAAAAGAATATTTTTCATGTGGGATTCTTACCTTACCAATCTGGATCAACTTCCCTTCACTAACAAAGATGGTTTTTGAGTCTTCACCCTTGACTATTATATATTCATTTTATTTTCTAACATGATCATTGGAGTTGAAAATGGACTCCAAGGTCACTAGGCCCTTGGAAAACATATTTAATCTAAGTTGAACAACTTGGTATCCATATTGCTTCTCCAACTTGTCCTGATTTATTGAAGAAAACTCAACCTCGTCTTGAATGAAATTGAAATTTTTTTGATCATTTTCAAACACTTTCCAAGTTGTGTCATTTTCTGGTATAATAGGCCTTACTACTACCTTGATATGTGGTTGTACTTTGTCTCTCTTAACATTCTCAACAACATCAAACCTTGCTCTAATTGCATCTAGTTAGTTAACAACTTCATTCTCCTTCCTCGGAATGACATGGATGTTGAAATATTTAAAATCTTCCAAAAGATCCCATACCCTGTGTTTGTAAGCTTTGAGCAAGTCATTCTTGGCTATATTTGACCCTCTTACTTGGTTCACTATCAGTTCACTATCCCTGAAGGTCTGAAATTTTTGGATATTATTCTTTCTTTCCCATTGAAGATCGTGGATGAGGGACCCATACTTTGTTGTGTTAGAGAATCTAAACTGAAATCTAAAAGAAGAGTAATATTTCATACCCATAGGAGACACAAGGACTACACGTCCTCCATCTCCTTGTTTTCTTATTGATCCATCAAAGAACGTTTTCCAAATACCATTTTCTTCTTTGTCATTTGGTTTGACAATGTAAGGAAAAGGTGAATTTTCCTCATGCAGAAAATAGATTCCGAGACCAGTCTCTTCCACCTACTAATTTGAGTCAAATTTATAACACCTACTTTCCCATTCATGAAGTAGTAAATCATGAATTCCCTCAATTTGAGTATTTGCATCCCAGGCATTTAGACAATCTTCTTGATCAAATATGGTGCAATTTGCATTGATGGGACTAGGCACATAAGGTTATATATGGTATATAGAAATTTTTTCATACTTGATAGTATCCTTAGTGCCATACCTGGTTCTGAAAATCATATCAGACCAATCAGCTAATAAATATCCTTCAATTTTGGCAGTGAAGTCTCTAGACAGACATAGTGCAAAGAGCGGAGGTAGATCAATTATGAAGATATCTTGAGGAACCAATAAGTTGGGACATGCATGTAGTGTGAGGATTAAACCTCTAATAACTCCAACAGTTCCAATTGTTGTTCCATCCAATTGTACCACACTCTTAGAAAGAGATTCATACTGTAAGCCTAGTTGGTCTGAAATTTGTTTGGGCATCATAGTGTTGATAACACCTGAGTCAATCATACCTTGGGAGTATGATGCAGGGGAATCTTCAAGAACACTAGAAAATTACAAATTTATCCTTAGTCATGGTTAAAAAGGATGTGATGACTTTTGGTGAGTTGTTAAGAGGGAGTTTAGGTGATTTGGTACTCCTAAATTTGAATATAGAGTTTCCCTCCAAATTGTAATTTGAACTCTAACCATATAAAAATGGAAGTGTAGGTCTTGTAAGTGATGAAGTGAGAGAGAGAGAGAGAGAGAGAGAGAGAGAGAGTCGATGATTGTGCATGTAATATGTGTTTCTATATGTGTAAAATGTCCCTAAGAATATATATGAGTCATAAATGTGTGAAATAATGTAAAAATGCCTCATTATATTGAAGGCATGTGACGAGTCATCAAGAAGTCAGTTATGAGACAAGAAGAAGTTACAAGAAAAGAGAAAATTCTAATATATAATAGAGTATGAGTTATTTAGATGGAAATTCCTCTAGGTGGAGGATGAGGAAAAGCTGAAGAAGAAATGAGCATCAAGTTTTTGTATGAAGACAATATGAAATAAAACAAAAACTATGTTTTTGGAGCAAGAAAAAGGTATTTTTTTCCTTAAAGTGTGTTGATGAATTTTTTGAGTTTGTTGAATTCTTCCTTGTGAAACATGTAGGGTATTTACTCATTAAAATTGAGTTTTAAGTTATTTTTTTGAGGATTTAGAAATCAATTTTGTTAGATCTAATACCTTGTTCTGGTGAATTGCATGAGTCTTGACTGATAAGACAACTTGCTTTAACTGTAATGGTCTTGTAAATCACTTTGGATGATTTTGATAGTGAATTAATGTGTTGAAGCATGTATGGAATGTGATTGCATGATTTAGAGGAGCATGGAGGTTAAGTATTCATTTATCTCTTATTGCATGTTGAGCAACCATAGCCTAAAAGCTAATTGTGACTATGTAAAGATGAGAAATGTGGTGTGATCATGAAAGTTGTGTCAAAGGTATATTGGGAAACTATTGGGAAAATATATTGCTAAGGAAATCAATGAACCTAGATTGTTGAAGTTATAGTTATTCTGTGGTTTTATGTTTGCATTATTAGAGGAAGGAACACTTAGAAGTTTGAATGAATTGTGTAGTTTAGACCGGGACAGTGGGAACTTGAGTTAAGAGGAGACCGTACGTGTTTTCCAAACCCCTCTAGTAAAGTAAACGTGTGGAGGACCTTAAAATATACCTTTGATTAAAATCTTGTGCTTGGAAACGAATTTTTGAAGAAGTTATAACAAAATACAAACTACCGGGTTTCTAGGAAGCCTTACTTAGGGTTAACTAGGGCTTGTAGTTTGAAGCCTCAAATCAGTGAATTTTGTTTTGAAACTTTAAAGATATCATGATAAGGGAAAAATTTAGAGGATTTATAAGGAATTTCACCTTTTTAATGGTGGATTTCGGAGATATGCATGATAGTTAGGAGGAAGACAGTTAGACATGGTGGAAGGGCTAATTAGAGAAGCCATTTAACAAAGCAAGTAACATTTGGACCTGGAATTAAACCTTGAAACTTCTCCTACAACTAGAAATACTTAATGGGTTCCCAAAAATGATAGGTTTATGTTTGATAACCTCATGAATGGGGAAATATGCTTGACAATATCCTAGAACAAGGCTAATAGGCCTAGAGTGGTCCTAGGAAGATGAAAGTGTGATAGGAAAAAAAAGAAGGGGAGTAGGGGTTTGAAATTTTAGGCACGTCATATTGATGATGAAGGGTGATTAAATATAGTTTCATTTCCTTTTGGGTGTACTTAGAATGTTCCAACCTTGAATAATGCAAAATACTTGCTTTTGAGAACATTGTAGGACAATCTTGAGTCAAATAGGCCAAAGTTGATTATTTGATCTTCTTGAACAAATTTTATTTGTGGTATAAAATTGGTTGAGGGATGTGAACAAGGTGAATGAGATAGAAGGCATTGAAGAATCCATGAGAGAAAATGTTGCATGTTTTGGGAAGAAGGTGTTACTAAGATATTGAAGGACAATTTGGTGAAAATAGGTGAGATGGTGGTTTCTTTGCATAGGAATCATTTTGATGGTTAATTTGACCCTGAATATAGGTTTAAAATAGAGTAGAGAGAATTTTGAGACCATTTTGAGGTGAAATAGATAAAATAAGAAAAAAATTACCATTCTAGGCTTGGTAAAATATCCTCAAATGCAGAGATTTAAGTGAAGGTTTATTTTTGAATCCCTTAAAGTAGTTGAATGTTCTTGAAAGCATGGTCAATTGAATTTTCTCTTTGCATCAGTTTCCCCCAATGTGTATGTGTGCAAAGTATGGTTCATGTAGGTAAGTGCACCCTTAAAAGCCGTGTTTGAACCTGGAACACGAGTGCATCATCGAGTAGCGAGGATTTATCTGCTCCCAATTTTGAATGACATACAAAGATAAGTGATATCATTGAAAAAATATTATAAATTTGGTTTATAACCAATGGGTCTTTGTTTGGATGCATATTGTGAAAAAAAAATAGTTTTCCGGTAAAGAAGCACATATGCACAATTCATACATGTCCATGACATATTCTTCATCAGTAAAAGGTGTATCAAGGCGCTTATGTGCATTCCATTGGATTGGATTAGGTCTGTAATAAGGAAATGATTTTTTTCGAATAATAATGTTCTTAGAGGCCACTAGATAAGTAATAACAATATTATGTATATCAATGATACCACTAATATAGTCTAGCCAAGATTTCCCTAGTGTAAATGGAGAAGAGCGAGGATCAATTGCAACACAAAATTACATATAAAACACTCATTTACCATAAGCTTCTAAGAGGAGATTGATGCAGCCTAGAATTTACTATGAATAACGTAGATCACACTGGCACATCACTCAGCTTGAGCTGAGTGCTCACCCAAAGCACGTAAAAGTACCATGTCCCTCTTTAGAGTTGCTTTTACAGGATGTTAGCATGATGTTGATTAGGCATATTTAGATTCATAATTATTATTACAGTAAACATTCCACAATTCACAATCCAGATGTAGATATTAGAGAATCATAATAAATGTACTCAAACAATAAATATAATAAGATTAACCATACAAGAAAAATATTCAGTCAATGTTTAACACCATTATCTAGCCAATATATCCCATTTCATAAATGTAATGTAAAAAAATAGAAGCTTCTTACATTGTAAAGTGTCTCTATGAGTCATGTGCACATCAAAACTAGTACCACAACTCTTGCAATAATTCAGTACTCTACTATCTATTAATACTACATATTTCAATACATATATATAGTGGTGGGGATTTTCCCTTTACAACCCATGCACTTATCAAAATAGGTCACATGCCTGATAATATCCATGCACCTTTACAATATTATGCGCAACATGCAAGTGCTCTAATAATAGATGTCCTATGCAGTTAACTCTACGTAGAAATCCTACTATTAGCTCAAAATATGTATGGCACTCATCTGTCTGCTTGTTCCCAAAATTTTATTGCGTGTAGCAAAAGTATTCATCTCTATTTGTGCTCCGTGCACAATATCTCAAAAAATAGCACTTATCCATAAAAATAGCTAAGTCTTGAGCTTGGGGCGCTTCAATACTATTATAGCATCGCATTCTTCTAGTGCCCAATATTCACTGCACCCAATACTTATAATATTTCTAGTTGTTTAACATTACCACACACAATAGAGTACATTGTTCACCATGGTAATGGGAATACTTTTATATATCTTCAATAGTAAAGAATAGGTAGATGAAAGAATTAAAATAATCAACCAAACTCTATAAAAAAGAGATAAAATTTATTCTGTAGCATCCTCTTCTTCAACTAGAAGGATTAATTCTGCATATTCATTTCTGATTTTAGCCTCCAATGTCTGTCTAGTCACTCAGTGCGTTCCTTATTTTATCTAGAATATCAGTGGATATGTCATCCAATTCATCCTTAGAGAGTCTTTTCCTTCTCATTCTATAGCACTCAGATAACATTTACCATACCTGATAGCATTTCATCCATGAGGTCCATCTTCTGTGCTATGAGCTTTCAAATCTCGTTAATCCTTTCCTTGTGCAGATCCTAGGCTCCTCTAAAGGCCTCACGCTTTTGTTCTACTAGTGCTAATATTTCTATGCATCCAAAGTGTTTTATCCTTAATTGCCTTCATAACTTCATTATCCTCTCACTAAATTTCTAGTCCTGATTATGGCATCTAGTGCCACCATACAGAAATTAATAACTTGATAACCTCTCTTCATCTCATCCTTTAATGTTTTAGAGCAATGCCTCATATACTGAAACCTTTTTTTTCTATCAATAGTGGCCCTTTCTATTGATACTTCTTCCCTTGCATCCTTTTTCTTAAGGAGAGCACATCAATCCTTCATTCAAAAATACACAAACTGTTATGCGCAGATAGGGCAACTCAGACTTGAATTCCTAAGGCATATTCTACCTAAAAATCAAGCCTCTGTAGCAAAATATAATTTACAATCTACTCCACCATCAAATTTACATTCTAGGTCTCCACGAATGCAATATGATGCTCTTGATTAAGACTCTTGATTTATTTTGTCCCTATCCTTTTTATCCCCCACTAATTTGCTCAGATTATTGTCTACTGTATCCATATCTTTAGCGCGGTACTTCTGTGGAAACCTTAATTAAAGTGTTGTCTTACCTACTCATCTGAAAACTGGGTTGGCTTAATTGTTCATATGGCGCATATGAGGAACCTTCCTCATCTTCTTTCTAAGTGCAAACCTCCTCACAAGACATCAAAATCAGGATCATCTATGTGAATTTCGACATGCCCTAAGATAGTTGCTTGCGAGTGTGTGTATTGGCTATTTTAGGGTCCATCCAATCCCATTCATATAACTGTTTATTCGCTAGTGTACATTAGAAACATGGGCTCTAATAGGTTCTTTAAAGGTCAATCAAGAAAAAAAAAGTACTGAGTACCTATCACTTATTCTTCTTTTTCATGCATGCCCATGCATACTCACCAACATCCTCATGCACTACTGTGTCCTCTTCATTCTGTACTCTAGGTACACCTACATCCTATGGGAAAAATTCCTTAAACCACCTAGTTGACTTCCTCCTCATATTTTACCCTTCTTTCTATGTGGGGCGCATGATGACTTTTGTATTTCCACCAGCACTGCTTGCTCCTTCACTAGAGATATCTTTGTGAATACTCGCACTATGGTCTATAGTCAAATAGACTATGCGCATTTTCCCATACCTTCATCATCCTGATATTTTGACACTCGGTGTGGCCTTAGCTCTATCTCCACTCATTCTTAGAGTTTCCTTTACTTACTCCATGATGTGATTGGCTATGCAGATTCCACCTCACTATCTTGTATAGGAATATATTTTCTCCATGCTTTCTCCTTTACCTTCTGTTCATCCTTTACAGGAGTCACGCACGGTGATTTCCTTACTAGGATGTGAAGTTCCGAGCACCAATGTCTCCTGCTAATGCGTGTCTCTTCCTTAGAATATTTCTTGTATGCACAAGCCCAAATTTGTCTTCAGGTTCCTCTTATTCTAGGATGTTTTCCAAGTCCTATATGTACTAGGTTCTTCATGGAGCTGGGGGCATAGATGCAACATTCCTTGAAGTCCTCGTTGCTATTTGCTTCTTCTTAGGAGGTCCTGAAAGAGCCATTTCTATGTCGCCCTTCATTACATTTTCATTCGTTAAACCTTGGCCTTGAGATGTAAATATAGACACAGCGCTGGTTCAATATTTGACCTGACAACCAAACTCTTTACTATGATTTCCATAGTATCTGACATAGGCCTCCTTACCTTGCCATAGACGTATGTTTTGCGCAAAATGTGAATGTCTGCATCCACTTTTTTTGCATCAAACTATAGCTGATGCATGTCATAAAATCTACTCATACAGAGTCCTTAAAACATACCTTATGATAAATGCAAAAATGGAAGCTTACACCACGGGATATTCTCTCCAGACTTCATGTGGAAGCACCCCACGCTAAAATACTTGGTAGACTACGAATTCAACTGCCTCCATCCATTCAACACCTTGGGTAACTCACGTGGAATTTGCGCAATTCTCCATCAAATGCCCTATGCATTCTCTATGGATCCACTTGTCTTTAAGTGATCCTTTGTATGTGTAATGGAAACAGATTTCACGCAATGTGTACTTATCATATCTTCTGGTTGGGGACTGTGTTCAACAATGGAAACTCTTATATGTTTTTGTTGGGACTGTCTGGTACCCCAACTTCACTGAAAAAAATTAATAAGAAAAATACACACCATTTTATCTTTTCACCTTTATCCTTCTTGGATACTCGCCTCATTCATCAAGCTCTTTGTAATGTAACCAGTGATGTTATAGTAATTCTTGTTGGCTATTTTGTGTGGTATATGCAACCAACTCATGTTTACCTTGTTTTATCACTAAGTGGCCACTAGGTTACTCCTTGCTAACTATGCTGCTACTCTTGTGGCCATGTCTAAGATATTTATGACCTTGAAAAATTGACCCTCCTTCTTATAATCATATAGGGATGTCTGTGGCATCAATGCCCTCATCATCTTGTCAATTCTCCAGCAATTTTTAAACCCATGTTGTGTAGCCCGAGTATCTTTTTCTAATCAATTTGGCAATTATTCTCCTTCTCCTCCCCGAGAAATAGAAATAATCATCATGGACCCACAACATTAGCCACTGGTAAAATTTATTCAAGCCTTCCAAATTAGGTAAGCTCTAAGATCTTTCATTACGCCCATGCTTTCGATGTAGTTTCTTTACTCGAGGGCATTTTGAGACCCTAATGTTGTCCGTAAAGTCGCCAGTTAGTCTTTTTATAAACTTCTTCTGCAACATGTCCATTATACATTTTATAGTTTGGCGGTTAATCTTTGCAACCCTAAACTGAGTAATATTTTTTTTCCACGACTGGCCCTTCAGTAAATCCTTATGGAGATACAACATCTTCCACCAATAATTCCTCTTACTGGATCATCAACCTATTTCTTTGCTACTGGAGATCTTTTCATGGTGTTAATCACTCCTTTTGATTCTACAAATGCATAAAAACCCTAGCTATGCAAAATGAAAACCCTAGATGTGAAATTAAATCCTATAAAAAATTCCATTGCACACACGTACCACTACTTAAATCCTAGTCTTCCATGCCTAGATAATAAACACCATGCTTTACAATGTGACAAGATTACTCAATCCGTAGTATATTATCTTCATCTCCAGCTCTTCTTCATACTTCGCAGTTTTTTTCAGAGTTCGCAAGGTAGCAAATGACATTGAGAATGCCAAATTTTAAATCAAGTATAAAAAATTCCCTTCATTAATTGCTCTACCTACCACTGTATGTGGATAGTAATTTCTCATTAGCACATGTGTTACGCGCTCATTGTCCCATGTTTCAATGTCTCGCATCTCAAAATTTTGTGCCTCAGTTATAATTTCTTGGTGCACCACTACTTATTTGTCACAGATCTCCTCTACCTACCCTTCCTTAAGCTGACAGTAGTTTATTCAATGTCACCCAACATACATAGTCTCCAATGTTGCAACCTCCCTTGTATTGTACTGAGCACCTAATGCCTTACACATGGTCTTAATTTTTTTAGAAATTTTTTGAGAAGTTATCATGAATTTTAAAACCTTGCTCTTTTTGTTCCTCTTGTAGTTACTCATGATTTTATTTCTTGTCCATACCTCCTTTATCCACCCCACACTAAGGGTATGTGTAGTCATTTGCACATATAAACACTTTATATTGTGATCATCTTTTGGCACGTAAACATGCTTATTACACAAAGCATTGAATTAAATTGACAAATAATAGTGAAGAAGAATGAAATACATTTAAATGAAATTTGGTAAAGAAAATCTAATATAAATGGCAATACTACCTTATTACAAACACCCTAAAGTCTTATTTATAGTAGGGATTCAACCTACTCCTATTGAAGTAACCGAGTAATTGTGTTCCATTAAATGCCTCGAACTTGAAAGCACCTAATTCAATTATATGAGTGATAACATATGCTCCCAACCAATTCTCCTTAAGATTTCCTAGGTTACACAAAAAATTTGAATCATAAAGAAATACCATCTTCCTGACATCAAGCTTCTTGTCATTGATGTGTATGTCATGTCATGCCTTCTGTTTGGCCTTTTCCTACTTCTGACTTCAACGTGTTATGACATGCCTCTCATCCAATTGTATTAACTTTTCAAGTATTTATTCCAATGCTTTCTCATCAGCTAGACCTCCCATGCACGCAATATGCAAAGAAGGTAATATGAGCCAAATACCAACTTAAAGGGTGTGGCCTTATTCAGCCTTTTGTAGGTTGTTCTATATGCCCAAAGTACAATATAAACTTTATCATCCCAAAATTTTCTTCCAACATCACAATTTTTTTTCAAGGTCTGGCTCAATATCTTGTTAAAGGCCTCAATAGTCCCATTTTCTTGAGGGTGATAAGGTTTAGTCTTGTGGTGCGCGACCATAAATTCATCCAATAACATCTTGATTGTCTCATTCAAGAAGTGTGTGCCCCTATCACTTGTCAGACTCAATGGACATCCATACCTAGTAAGAATATTTTCCCATAAGAACCTTGTTGCCATAGCCATTGTAGAATCCTTTGTAGGTGTTGATTGTACCCACCTTGTAATATAATATGTATAATTGATTATGTAGTGTGATCCGGTTCTACGTGCGCAACTGGGGAAATACGACCAACAAAGTCCTAGCTGCCCATTTCTCAAACAAATCTACACTAGTAATAGGCCTCAAAGTAATTTCATCTCTTTTTCCCTGGTTTTCCAAGGCACTGACAGTGAACACACACCTTACAATACTCTTTACAATCCTTGTACAAGGTCTCCCACCATAAACCATAGTGAGTAGAATCTTGTAGGCAGTGGCGGGTGTCACTTACATAGTGCCCTCCTGCAATATTGTCATGATCCTCCTCCATGATATTTGTATGCTCATGTTCTAGTACACATTGGTGTAATACTTCATCTCCTCCTAGTTTGTATAAGTCACCAATGATCAACATGAAAGGTGCAACATGAATTGCAAGTTGTTTCTTCTCTAAGGATTTTATTCTTTCTGATGTCATACCTCTGTATGTAAAAGGAAAAAAATATTCTCCAATTCTAAATTTACATGGTTTAGCCTATACAAACTGTGTATCTGTACATTGTATCTTCAATTCTTTGCACCTCCTGTCATGATTAAATTCTTGACAATTGGTTTGGGCCAAAATTACTTTTACCTAGTTTTACCATGATTGTAAAGTCCAAATTCCGGGAATAACAACACCCACCGGACATATGTGCCCCTGTAAAATTGTCTTATTTACCAAGTATTTCAATTCCATGTGATCTATATAAAACATCATAATTTGTTGCTAGAAAGTATTGTCTAAATTTATGCAGCATGTAAATCATCGATAAGGCCTTGCACGCTCTGTATTTTTATAGTTCTTTTATGCAGGAAGTCAACTTTCTACTATCGAAATCAAAATAGGATGATCTATAATACCTTCACTAGGCTGAGCTCATACTGCACCAATGGCCATGCCGGAGGCATCCACAAGTACAATGAAAATTTTATTTCCATGAGGGAAAGTCATAGAATAAGCATCATAGTAAGCCTCTAGTTCAATTCGCTTCAAATACACGCTTGCTGCAATTCTCCCCAATAGAATGTCCCTTTTCCTTTTAGTAACTCCTCCAAGGGCACAAAAATCTTAGCATATCATTTGATAATTTTTTCTATAATACCCTATGTGGCCCAAGAATCTTCATGCAACTCACTTTGACTGGTAGGCTCCTCCGGGCCTATGATAACTGCAACCTAGCTAGATCTACTAACAAACCTCCATACAGATGATATGCCTTAGCAGAGTTCCAAAGGGTATAGAAAATACACACCTATTGATGTTTAAATATATGATTAACTGTTTGCACCTCTCAAACATTAATCTTAAGTTGTCATAATGATCCTTGACAAGCCCATATACTTTCTAATCATCCAGGTAAACCTGCAATAATTTGTGAATAAAATCCTAGAATGATTGAATAACTATGCGTGAAAATACAGCAGGCGTGTTCTTAAGACCAAAGGGCATCATCGTATATGCAAAGCTTCCCCATTCAGTTGTGAATTTTATTTTCTCTTGATCTTCTTTATCAATTCTTACTTGATGATACCTAGAGAATCCATTTGTAAAAGAGTAAATTTTGTGCCCTGCAACGCCTTCTAATATTTCCTCGGTGAAAGGTGTAGGAAAAGGATCAATCAAACATGCATCATTCAACTCCATGTAGTCCACACAAATCCTAATCTTGCCATATTTATTTATATTGATTACCATGGGGCTAACCCACTCTGATTCTTCTAGGGGCTTAATAATGCCATATTTCAACATCTTGTCAATGGGTAAGTGCACGAAGTTGGTGGATAATTCCGTGGACATAAAAACCCAAAATAAGGGAACCACGATCGCTGTTTTTAAACCGTGATCATGGTTCTTGAATTCCAAGTTCGGTAATTACCAAACCTAAAACCGTGATCGCAGTTTAGAACCGTGAGCATAGTTATAAACCACGATCACGGAACTCTGAGACAAAAATTAGTAGTCCCGCGACTCCTTATTTTCCTCATTTTTCATTTCAAACCACAATTTTTGCTAAAAAAATTTCACTCGAGCTTTGAATACCACCTCAAAATTTCTCATCAGACTTCTAGATAGTGATAGATTCAACCATGCTACCAAGACGAGGAGGTAAGTCCCCGAATGTAATCATTTTTTTGCATTTTAGGTTTTTTTTTTGCATTTTCATGGGTTTTTTGAAATGTTTGTTTATGTATTCAATTTTCTTGTTTTATCAGTTGGTCGACAAGCTTGAAATCGTGAAAACCATCAAAACATTCCTCAAAACCCACCGAACATTCCTCAAAACCCTCCGAACATTCCTCAAAACCCTCCTCCAAACATAGATCTGCCTCCTGTGGATCCTTCTTCCCCCACTGAGCCAGCAGGAACACAAGATAATATCATTGGAAGAATCTGAGAAAATAAAATTGTCATTGAGAACCTAATTCAAACTATAAGAAAAAATCATGCTACAAATCCATCCTGCATGACTTTAGCCAATACATTGCAAACATTGATTGGTGAAGTCGATTCCACAACCAACCAAATACATAGATGGAACACCTTTAGAGGTGACTGTAGGCGGTGGTATGCAGATAAACTATCCCATGCGGCTGTAAAAGACAAAAAAATTGGAAAAGACCTCATTTATGCATTATTTACTGACCCTAGAACCAATGACCCCCCCACAGTTACTTACAAACGGTTCCCAATCCATTGGTGCCACGATGACCAAATCAAAAACAATTTTTGGGACCAATGGTGGATGGTTTTTGACTATCCACCATGCAACAACAATGAGGTTCCTCTTTATTTTTTGAAGAAATTATATTGCGAGTTCATGCTCAATGAGGTCCCAAATTATTTTGACTTTTCTAAATTTTTTGGTCGAGGAGGTGGCTCTGCACATAGCAGACCTAGTGCACACATAGGTCAACCTAGGATCCCCCATGCCCCAAAACCCCCACTGCCTTCAGTTATCCCTCCTACGGTGAAGGAGGTTATGGAGATTGATACATTGCATGCATTGAGGGAGCTCATTGACACTCTGACCCAACATAGTGACCAGATTACATCTGGTGATGTTGGTGGAGGCACCAGTTCTAGCGCACCACACCACTGTGGATCATGTGGTGCTGTATGCACTATGGGCGAGACATCATTTGTTGGTTCATAGGATTTCTTTTCTATAGATGAGATGATGGGGAATGTTTTTGGAACTGGTGCCACTGATATTGGTCTTTCACAAGTAAATTTCAAATAAATTTAAATTATATATATATATATATATATATATATATATATATTTGATTGTACGTCATGTACATACATGTAAAAAACTAATTTTTTATTTTATTTTAAATAGCAAGAGCCGGTGAAGGAAACATCCGGTGTTAACATGCTAGCTACTGCAGCTGGGCGTGTTTCAAACGTAAGTTTCAAGTTGTACAAACTTACATTTTTAATTTCATTTGATTACACTAGATTATTATTATAATGTTTCATGTGTATGTTGTACATATTAATATTTTTCTCTTTTATACACAGGAGCCTGGTGGGTCATCATCTGCTTAGGGAATTGAGGCTACTGGCACACCTCACATGAGTTTTACGCAAGTTAGTAAATATCTTTACACTTTGTTTCTAATTATTGGAAGTTCACGTGGATTACATGCTTTGGACCTCTGCTATGTGGTGCACAATCATGTAGATTTAAATATTGATTTGTACATATTTTTTTATAGCTTATGACTGCTAGAGCGACTCCTCCATATATGCAGACTGTGGAGGCTGCTGTAGATACTGCCATAGCATTTGCAGATTCACTAACTGAGGTACAATTTTTCAAATTTGTTAAATTTTGGAGGTTCATTATTTCTAAAATTACTTAAATCTACAATATCAAATTTTGTATGTATATGTGAAATATTTAATTTGAAAATTAATTATTTGTATGTAGCTTACCCTTTGTGAGTCTATTGTTATCCCTACGATGCGTCAACAACAAATTGATAGGGATCATGACATTGCGGTAAGATTTCACATGCATTTTAACTAAACTGTACAAGTTTCTAAATTTTGAATGTATTTTAAAATTTTGGGAGTTGAAAACTTGTTGTTTATGAATGTGCAGGTTAGGTTGCAGGCATGCTTAGAGACACTTAGGACCACACAGATGAAATCCATAGTGGCATCTCCCTCCACTACATCCCCAGGTTGTGGACGTGCTACTTCTAGTAGGGCGAAGAGAGGGAAGATGTTTCATGAGTAGATTCATAGTCCACCTGGATGTACATAGATATATATATGGGCCATCTAGTCCTAGTGAACATGTTTCTTCATTTATTCCATTGTATATATATAGCCTTTTGCGACCGCATGTGGTCCCATATGTACATTATAACACACTTAGTTCGAGATGTACACATACATTATGAACTTATACATATATATTTTTAGAGATGCGAGTCTGGAGCACACTTTGTTTGATTCTTATATATCTATGTGTTTTGGTTTTCATAACGATAAATCTGAACTATATATATTTAATTTGATTTCATTGCATGTATGATATCCTTCAATGTATGTTTTCATAACCATTTAAATTAGTTCTCTAATATGTACATGTTTGATTTAAATATTTAATCATGTCTTCTTGTATTTGGATTGAGATGAAATTTTTTCATTAGATTAGGTATTTTCATATGGTTTCGTACTTCAAATTTCAAGTGTTTTTGATCTCTAGAATTGCAAGGATCTAAAAAGGCAAGTTTTTTCTCTGAAATTTTAAATGGGATGCTATAAAAAATTAGGGTACCAATGAAAAATATTTTTAGATCATCTTCAAGGAGTTCATGATTAGAAGTTACGGGAAAAATTGCAGGGGAAATGGAGCAAAAATGAAGGAGATATGAGCAAAAATGTGATTTTTGCAATAGGGTTTCTTGAAAAATTAGTAGCATAACTAAATATACTAGCAACAATGAAGGAAAAGGAAATATTTTAAAAAGGGATTAAAAAAATGGCTAAGTGTATGTTTATACTCACCTCTTAACATTAACCTAGCTAACTCACCTTCTAACTCATCCTTGACCATTCTGGATTAACCCGGGTTACATGGCATGACAGGGTAGGGTTACAAGCCTTAAGTGACAAAGGGACTGGGGGGTTGAAGTTTAAGATGGGAGAAATTGCTTCAATTTGAGGCAGAGATGATTAATCTCATGCAATCAATGATGGCACTTATGAATAAAAGGTCCTCACACATGTGTTCCCTTAATTGTTTGATGATTTGTACTTATACTCCTAATTCTGTGTCTAGTGATATGTGATGAAGAATCCTATTACAATGCAAAAATAATGAGCATGTAAGCACATAGCTGGGGTAGCAGAGGATGGAGAGAGATCACCACAACAACATAGGTCAAGAGAGAAAAGCAAGGACAATGATGAAGTAGGTCTAAGAGGACAGAGGTAAGTCCAAAGAGAACAAGAGAGATGGAAGGTAAACAAGTGACAAATTGAATGTTTTGAGTCCTAGGAAATGAATGGAGGTGAGGAGTGAGAAGTCATGCCTTAGGACATCATGGCGACGAACTGACTACACCGGTACATCTGGTTGGCCAGGTGAATGCTAGAGGAGGTGATGTTTCGGTGTGCGAAAGGGTCATTGCTTCCAGGCTACTTCGTTTGGGCATAGTCCCTTAAGAGCCCTGAGACCAAAATATCATTCAACTTCGACATGTGACTACTGAGACTCTGTTGCACCTAGAGATGGCTCATCTGATCCAAAACCTTGATGTAGGGACCCTCTACAAAATCCTCTCTCGTTTTTTTCCTTCTCATTTCGGTGCTCTCGCTGCCCTATTGTTTGCAAACGTGCGAAATAGTGCAGTTGGAGCCAGTCTAAGGTTGTCAAACGCTAATTTTTGCAAATAGTCGGTCATGGCACTAAAAAAACTATGCTGGCATGTCCGGGTGGCTAGGTGAATGTTAGAGGAGGTGGTGTTTCGGTGCACGACAAGGTTGTTGCTTCCGGGCTACTCCGTTTGGGCGTAGTCTCTTAAGAGCCCTGAGACCCAAATATCGTTCGACTTCGACGAGTGACTACTCGGACTTCGTGACACCTAGAGATGGCTCATCTGATCTGACACCTCGGTGTAGGGACCCTCTAAAAAATTCTCTCTCGATTTTTTCCTTCTCATTTCGGTGCTCTCGCTGCCCTATTGTTTGCAAACGTGCGAAATAGTGCAGTTTGAGCCAGTGTAAGGTTGTCAAACGCTATATTTTGTAAACAGTGGGTCGTGGCACCGAATCGACTACGGCGACATGTCTAGGTGGCTAGTGAATGCTAGAGGAGGTAGTTTTTTGGTGTGTGACAAGGTCGTTGCTTCCAGGCTACTTCGTTCGAGCGTAGTCCCTTAAGAGCCCTGAGACCAAAATATCGTTCAACTTCGACGGGTGACTACTCAGACTTCGTGGCACCTAGAGACAACTCATCAGATCTGACACCTCAGTATAGGGACCCTCTACAAAAGTATCTCTCAGTTTTTTCCTTCTCATTTTGGTGCTCTCACTGCCCTATTGTTTGCAAATGCGTGAAATAGTGCAGTTAGAGCCAATGATTAGTTGTCAAACCCTATATTTTACAAACAGTGGGTCGTGGCATCGAACTGACTACGCCGACACATCCATGTGGCCAGGTGAACGCTAAAGGAGGTAGTGTTTCAGTGCGTGATAAGGTTGTTGCTTCTGGGCTACTTCATTCAGGCGTAGTCCATTAAGAGCCCTGAGACCAAAATATCGTTCAACTTTGATGGGTGACTACTCGGACTCCATGGCACCTAGAGACATCTCGTATGATCTGGCACCTCGGCGTAGGGACCCTCTACAATATCATCTCTTAGATTTTTCCTTCCCAAATCGTGCACACGCGTAGATATGGTCTTGTAAACACTTGGGGAGGAGTCATTTTCAAAATTTACAACATTTTCAAAATTTACAACATTTTCAAAATTTACAACTTTTTCAAAATTTACAACATTTTCAAAATTTACACCATTTTCAAAATTTACAACTTTTTCAAAATTTATGTAACTTTTTCAAAATTTACAACATTTTCAAAATTTACAACTTTTTCAAACAATGAAAGCTTCTCTTAGCTTCAAGAATTTAAAATTCTCTACTACAGTGCCAACCAAGTGAAAGTGGAAGCTTTTCTGGCACCACTAACCTAAACATAAAAGTGTTAGTCAAAGAAATTTAAGTTTCAAATCAAAACCATATACTATCTATATATGTACAAAATACACAAATTTAAAATAAAATATATTCAAACTTAAATCTAGATCTTTAAAATAACAAATTTATATATATATTGAAAAGAAATTATATATACCAAACATGAGCATTATAAATTCATTCTAATGAACCATCAGGATCGGATCTACTCTGAATAGCAGACAAGATTGCTTCATGATCTGACTCTCGAACCTTCCAAATAATCTTGTTATTAGTCCTTCCTCGATATCTATACAGCTGAATATTTGTTGCTAGAACTAGATGCGAATATAAGAGTATTTTCCTGTGTGTCTCAAAGTCTTCAAACACCTAAATAGAGGAGTTTTTTAATGGATACCGTTGAAGCCAAGTTCCAGTAATTACCACTGACCTTGTATGATAATCAATATCTTCGCCATCTATAATAGGAGAAGTCAACTTCTTTCTTTCCTCAATGCAACAACATAAGAAATAGTTTATTCCTTCTTCATTGTCTTCTGTCGCAATTACTGTAAACACATTTCCTACTCAAAAACAACTTGGTTGAATAACTCAAATTTAAATTACATATTAAAATTTCAACGGACATATAACTCAATACAAAAATTAAATAAATAACCATAAATACCTTGTCACACCAAAATCAAAATTTCGTCAAAGTCCTTGGATGTTGTAACTTCATCTGCAGAAACAAGTCATAATGCTTGTGGAGGTTGATAACTAGGAAGTTGAGTTAAAGGCCTATAAATCCATGCTTCCACCCATTCTTGTGAATAACACTCAGCAGTGACAAATTTGATACAAGATGCACAAAAACATGTCAACTTTCTTGTCCATACGGCCCACGAAGTAGCGTCTGAGCTACAAAATGAGTGCATATTACTGGACCCAGTGAGTGTCATACAATCCTTGTAGTTAGCAATATGTTGTTCCTCTATCAACCAAAAATATCTGTGAACTGTGAAATTTTCTTGAGAACCTCGAGCCATGTTGTCAGTACACCATTCCACTATGCTCTTTACATCTTTTAATTTAGCACCATCTTTGTACTTCAACTCTTCTCTTGCAAGAGATTTTTTCACACATGCCCCTGCACCGTCATGCTCTCATTTTCCATGTCCAGCCTCAGTGAAACTCCAAATATGTTACACACCCATCTTGGCGTGCATTCTACTCATTCAATAAAACATTTGTGCATTCT
This sequence comes from Taxus chinensis, assembly GCA_019776745.2. Classification (NCBI taxonomy): domain Eukaryota; kingdom Viridiplantae; phylum Streptophyta; class Pinopsida; order Cupressales; family Taxaceae; genus Taxus; species Taxus chinensis. The sequence goes on from CM034149.1 coordinate 735,712,876, forward strand.
TAAACTGAGATATGCAATTATCTGACCATATATAATGTTGTTTGAAGTGGATGTCCCTATCAAACAAGTTTTCATAAAATAACTAGAAACACCCTTGCACAAATTCAGTAGAATGAGTACGATCATCACTAATATAAAAGTGGTACTCTCTTTAAAAAATTCGATCATTCTCTGTACTATCAGGAGAATGTAGAAATGCTATATGCATAAAAATGACAACTTGTATTGAGTTGTAATATTGCGATTGAACCTCCATTTGTGGTTACAAAGTGTAATTCTCTGTAAAATCAACCACTGAAACAATAGTACCAATAGGAAATGTGTCTTTGCATAGCTTGAATTGTTCATCCAACCATCGAGCTCTATGTGTATGCCTTACATACTCATAAACAATTTCATCCTTAAATTTTCTCAAAAATTAGAAAACGGGCATTTGTTCTGTAACTAGCTCACACCGTTTAGACTCTTTTCCATCTTTCAACTGGTATGTAACTAATTTATATTTATCAAACTCAACTAAATTATGTCCTATTGTATCTTCAATTTGCTCATGGATGTAACTTTCCAATTTAGGTAATCCGCCGCATGTACTACAACTTCCATCTAAACAATCCTGACTATAAAAAAAATGTCCAACTTCTTTTTCATAAAATATAGTAGGAATGAAATCCCTGGAAGATATTGGTGGAACTTGAACACCACATTCTGATAACATAGTTTCAGAATGAAAATTAGAACGAATACGTAAAAATTTATCATAATGTATCGCAAATTCAACATGTTGCCTACAACAAGTGGTGCGTGTGTGGTTTATTTTCACATAGAATGGTTTCAACATTTCAAAAAAATGTTGACTAATTTTAATTTCCAGATTCTCTTATTCAAGCTTACGAAAAAATTGAGTTTGAGTCATATCTAATAAATGCTTTGGATGTGGTTCACGATTAGTAGAACCAACTCTCCATTTTATAACATCTCTTGTATTATGTGAAACTCTAGTGTTATCATGCCAAAATTTAATAACTTCTCTTATAGGATCAGAATTATTTTTGTCCTTACGTGGTGCTCTAGCAGAAAATGCCCAAAAAACGGTATTATTGAGTGATTGAAGGATATTACATCTTTCAATTGCTTTCATTAGAGTTTTTCGATTAACTTGCAACATTCGACTTGTTTACGTAATCAAACGTTGTTTTTTATTGATTCACTTACAACACTAGTAGCAAGTACATGACGCACAATATTACTATCCATAGTACGTCTCTTGACACCAACAGTGTGATATGCATCATGAAGGTTTTCAACAATTGTAAAGTTTTGACCACGTATATTAGATGTTGTCAATCCTAAGGTGTTTAATGTAGGTCTCATTTTAATCAATTTCATCAAACTAACCAACAACTGACATCTTTGAGAATCATTTAAAATTTCAAAATGATTATCCCAAATTTCAGTGGCTTTTATTTTGATTTGTCATTCAGAAATTTTGTCAGACATTGGTTTCAAAATGTTTTCATCAATTTCAATAAAAAAATTAGGTTTCTTACGTAAAATCCTAGGAGGTGTTTTTGTCAAATTTTTCTTGTCTACAGTTTCAACATGAATTTCCTTATTCACATTTTCATTGTCTCCTTCAATTTCAACATTTTCTACATCATGAGTATTTAATTCTTCTTCAACATTGACAGTAAAAACTTCTTCATCACGAGTATTTAATTTAACTTCAACATTGACAGTAGAAACATTACCTGGTTCTTCATTGCTTACAATAGTTGGGATTGAAGATGAACCTCTTCTTGATTCACGAAGTTTCCGCATTCGCTCAACATTTTTAATTTTGCTGGCCTCTAATTCATTTGGTGTTTTTTAGTTAATAAATTCCTTTCTTGACTTCTTTTTTTGTCTCCCATGATGTTTTGCTTCTGGTGATAAGAAAAACGTGCAGAAAAAGAAAAATTTTTGTAGTAATTCGTACAGTAAGGTCAGAGAGTAAAAATCACATGGCAATTCAGACATTGGGATGTGTGTAAATATGATTTATGAACCGCGAGCGTGATTTATAAACTGCGATCACAGTTTATAAAGAGCGCTTGTGGTTTGTGTTAAAGAAACTGTGATCGCACTTTATAAACCGCGATTGTGAATCTATCTGCCAAACCTAAGCCTCGGAAAATCTTTGTTTTTTTCCAACCAAAGCTATGTAAGGTCATTATGAAGTGTAAAAGGTCAAAAAACCTCAAATATGCTCTTCTAAAGACTTGAACCATGCTAAAAAACTGAAAACATTTCACAAAAATGGTGTCATCGCATAGGGGAGACTCTTAGCTTTGTAGAAATATTGTTTTTAAAGTGAATAGAATAAGATAAATATCATTTTATATTTTTTTACTAACAATAGGTCTTTAAGACATTTTTTCCCGTGAATGTTCATGTCTACGTTTAAGACTGTAACTTTTGTTTCGCTTATCAAAATATGATAAAACTTATACCATCCCAAGTGCGGAAAAATTCTATACACGTTAAAAAAATATTTGATTTCAATATTTTTTGATATAGTTATGGTGGGAAAACGGAAAGTGCTCCATTTTCTAAATATTTTCAGACCACTTTCACGGAAAAAATCATAAAAAAAAATATTGCTAAAAAAAAACAAAATAAAATCCATCCCAAGATAGACAACTACATCTAACGTTTCACCAAAGGAAAAAAAAATAACAAGATTTGGTCATCCAAAATGCGGGCAAACGGACTACAATCTTATAAGTTTAAAAAAAAAAAGTTAAGTCATATAATTTTAAGTGTTTAATATAGCTAAACTTGTCCGTTTTTGAAAAAAATTAGTATTTTAGAAACTAGATTCTAAATGCTACGATTCATATTTATATATTTTTTTCTAATTTAGATTGTGCGTATAGCTAATAATCCCTACAAGTTGAGATTTCACTGTTTTTTACAATATGACGTCCACGGATGACCCTATATTTGTCCATCAACTTCCTACACTTACCCCGATTTCTTCTTTAAATTTTATGCGCATGTTAAGGTTAATCCTGTAAGGTCTCTTCCTGATCAGTTGCACACATTCCTTTAGCTTAATTTTCATCTCACCCAAATATTCATGCACTCCTTTTAACTAATGGTAACCTCTAGGAAATAATTCTTTGAAATCACGCAATAACTCAATTATCTTAGCTATTTTAGAATTAGACCATAATCTCCAATAATGGCCTCCTTAAGTTCACCATCCGTGCTAATGTTCACTTTCTTGGTCTTCATAGGTTCATGATAGGCGTGTTCCTTCTTATCCTCACTGTCTAAAACCTCGTGCGTACCTTCTGAATGATCAATGTCCAAATTTTCTACTTCTTCATCATCCACGACGTAGACCATATTTCCTTTCTCCTTCTCAAGATAAGTGCACTTAAGTAGTTTGGCATCGGTCTCATCTACTTCATCAAAACATGCCCCTAGGTCTACCTCACCAAATAACCCTGAATGAGTTCTTCAACCGTTGCACTGTCTCCCATAGTCAAGCACTCCATAACCTATAATGCCTCTTTCACTAGAGGTTTAGTGGAGAAGTAGTCAAAATTTTGGATCATTCCTACAGTCAAGTCTTTCCAATTTACAGTCTCTCTATGCAGCTCCGCATAAACATACCAAGTGCATGTGCTTTCTTGAAAAGTGAAATAAAGTTTGTGCACCCACAATGAATGTGGTAAGGCTTCCTTCCTCTCTATCCAGAGTCTCTCACACTGATGAACATGGTGCTGAACAAGATGATTACCATGATATGTGCATATATGAGTAGGCACATTGCTCCTGAGAAACCAAGTTTTTAGAACAATTCTCACTTCATTCTATTCTATGAGATTATCCATGTGAACCATCCACTAGTTTATTGTTATCCCACACTTGGTATACACTAACATGTTTCTTCTATCTACTTGATCCTTCCATTGTTCCTCTATGGCGCACAAGAATACCGCAGGGTCTCCTTCTCCAGTGTATCAGGGTATAGATTTGTTACCTATCCTCCTAATACATCGAGTTCTGCCTCCTTGCACAGATGCACTGCTTACTTCACGCCCAACCATATCATATGTGTCATGTGCCCAATTATCACAAGCAATACTTTTAGTATCACTAATAGATCGTGCATCTTCCCACTGGAGGATCCCTTCCTTATATGGCTCAAGTACTTATGGATCTTGAATGACACTCACATAGATTTTTGTAGGTATTCCTCACTCAAAGATTCAACATAAGGTGCATATTTCCCATCTGTCATAGGGATAATAACTCATTTTTATTTTTTCTCAAAGCTTATATACCCCTTGTTGAACCATAGATCAATATTATTTTCATAACACCAACGGTGCCCAAGTAGAGCTAGGAATTTGTTTTCTTCTGCAAGTGCTAAAACCTCAAAGTCCCTAGTGAACTTGGCCCCTTGTATAGTAATGGATGCATCCTTTAAAACTCCTATTGGAGTGGCCTTAGTTCGATTTTCCATTAACAATACATTAGAGGATGGTTGTAATGGAGGTATGCCAATCTGTACCCATGCATCTAAAGTAAGAACATTAACTTATGTGCATGTGTCAATCAATATATTACTCAAAAGCCACCCATCCACAATAAAATTTAGATTGATCTCCTTGTCATAATCCAAGCTATGAGGGCGAGATTAGAATGCAATATCTATCGTCCATTCTCAATACCTACGCATAGAGTGTTTCCCTTTAACAAACTCCCTAGTAATAAAATAATATTATCCTAGCACAACATCTTGCATACCTCTTTCAAATCATCAACATTTGAATGGACCGTCTTTGCTACCTTATTTTGTTCCAACTTCCGTGACTGTTCCTTTAAACATTATATTTCACCCTGAAGATTTCTGAGCACCTCCATGGTCTCTTAATAAACCTCCTTCTGATGTATATGATTTGGGTATCTTGCATGTAAAAATTCCTCCTTCGTAATGGTAGGATTTTTTTGCAATCTTTCTTTAGCGCTCATAGCTTTAGTGTAGGTAGTAATCTTTCTAGGTATTACCTCAGGTTCTCATGCCAACTTTGGCATCCATTGATTTTCCATTGTGCGTTGTATTCTAACCATCCATGTGCCATTGTTCTTTTCTTTATGCTACGTTTTAAAATGCTCATATAAGTGTAGGCACTCCTCGTAGTTATGATTCTTTCCACAAAAATAACAAGTAATAATCCTAGGGCATTCATGCCTATAGTGGTTAGGAGATCCACACGTATAACATTTTCCACAAGGAAACTCACCTCATCCACCACCATACCCTTAGCCCCTGAATCCACCATGGTACCCTTGACCTCTACCATGACCTCCTTCAAAGTGCCCTTCGTTCTGATTATAACACCCTTAAGTGTGATCCTTATCATGTTTCTCACTCTTACCTTTAGAGTTATCCGATACTCATGTCTGTCATACACCAATATCAATGACATCATGGATATGATCAATCTACCTACAATCCTTGGTATTGTGAGTCATGGAATAGAAAATATTATAGTAGCAAGATAGATTCTTTCTTATCACATGTTGTAACAGTGGGAAACGACTTACATCATGGTCTAAATGCATATCTCGTAGTCTAGCAACAATGAACTCACTGACCTGTGGGGAAAACTATTCTTAGTGTGTCCCTCAACTTCACAATCTATACACCAAATCCTAATGCATGTCTTGTGTGTTGAATTGGATGATAGTTTCTCCAACTTCTTTGACATAGCTATAATATGAGCTTCTAGGAATGGTCTCACTCCAATTTCTATAATTTTGACTGCCTCATTACACAACACTACTTCAAGCACTTCACGTGGATCTGTATATGTCTTATGTGACAATTCCCTCCTAAAAGGTGTGATCAAGCCTCCAAAAAACTACTGTGCATGCTATCTTGCATGGATATCATATGAAAGTTTATACAAAAACATTTTAAAATGGGCATCATATTCCTGAACACTCTCAGTAATGTCCTGCTTAATATCCTTGAGCACACATATACTCTTCTGCTCAAACATGGGGATATAAAATTCCTTAAGGAAAGTATCTCATAATCTTGTATAATCTACGTAAGTCTAATCAGGGTCAAACTTCATGTACCAACTGTGTGCGTCCCTACAACATAGTTGTGAACTGACTTGCCTTGCACTCAAAATTTGTGATCCCTTTTGTGTGCCACAATATCTCACACACATGCACATGCTTAGCAACATATTTTATTCCCCTATACTCTGGAAGACAAAGCAACATCTCCATGTAAATATTTTGGGTTTGGTGAGGACCATGCCCACCGGATCTAGAACCTCTTGTGTTACCTTTGCCTCCAGACCCGCCAGAACCAAAACCACCTATGCCCTTTGATCCTCCACATGTAGCCAAAAGTGAACTAGAGGATGTAATTCCCTATGTCCTAGTAGTGGTACTAAACTGAACTCCTACAGTCTGCAAGGTGGTACTACTCCCAGAGTTGAGTCTGAAATTCAGTGTGCCTAAGTTCTGCTCCGATGACGCACCTAAAAAAGGTACCTCGAAATAACAAGGAAAATGTATACCCGGCCATATATGTACTTTTTATTTGATTCAATCATGTTATTCTACTACCCAAACTAGCTTGCTAACTACTGGTTATACTATAAACTAGAAAACCAAGCACAAGGGCTAGGTTGTTAGGTAGATTTAGATGCGTGCCCACATCCCATGTCATCTTTGTTGGTGCACTCTCATAAGAGACCGATGAGGGTTCCCTGTCATGTTTTCCCAAATGGGGGAGCTCCAGATGCTCTGGCTCCATGCCCTCTACATGAATTCCAAACCCTTCACGAGCCATCTCTCCTCAATGCCATCCATTATGCAATCTCGTGTTGTTTCCCTAACTCCCTCTCATGTGCCTCATTGTACTTAATCCACCTTTATTCTCTTTACCTTTTTGTCGCTATGTCTACCATCCTTCACCAAACCTTTCCCTGCCCCCACAAAAGGGGGGGTTTAGCTAGCCACCGGCTTCTCTTCCAAATTTAGGGTTACCAATAAGATCGTAATCACCTGTGGAATGCATTGCAGATAGGTTCCTCTAGGATAATGTAAAAACTTGAACTCAGCTACCTTTAGGAAATAATAAGTGGAAATTGAGTACTCCAAAATATAGCTATTCAGAACACCCTGGAACCAAGTGTCCACAACGTGCATCCAAATCATATCAACATTATAGAGGGCCTGAAATTCTTCCTGAATCCAGACAAGTGTGCAAAAGCTCCAATTCTTTATAGATGCATAAGCAACCAGCCACTCGTACAGCTCTATCGGAAAGATAGAAAAGAGAATCTCATATAAACAATCATACAAGTTCTTCTCCACCCACGTGCGCACATCAAACTTAGATCAAGTGCTGAATATCCAAGCATATTCTTCTTCCAGATATATTATCCACTCCTCAACACTTGATAGGGTCAACTGGTATGTCTTCATCACGAAACATCTAAAAAAAGGTCCCGGCAATGGAAACAATGATGTAGCCTAGAATTTATTGTGAATAACCTAGGCACACTAACACATCACTCAGACCTAGTTGAGCGCTCACCTGAAGCACACAAAGATACCTGGTCCCTCTTTATATTTTCTTGTATAAGATGTTAGTGTTATGATGTTTAAACATGTTTAGATTCGTAAGTAGACATAAACATTCCACAGTGTAAAATCTAGATCTAGATTTTAAAGAATCGTGATAAATGAGCTAAACAATAATTATGATAAGTTTAACCATACAAGAACCAGATTCATTCATGTCTAACACCATTATCTAGCCAATATATTCCATTCATAATTAATGTAAAACATGGAAGCTTCTTACATTGTAAAGTATCTCCATGAGTCATGTGGGCGGAAAAACCAATAGCATAACTCTGCAATAATTCACCACACACTAAACTACAAAAGTCAATACATATTTATAGGGGTGGGTACTTACCCTTCACCACCTATGCACTTCTCAAAATAGATCACATATTGATAATAGCCATGCACCTTTACAATAGTATGCACAACATGCAAGTGTTCTAACAAGAGATTTCCTATAGTTAACTCCAAGTAGAACTCCTATTATTAACTTAAAGTATGTATGGCACTTATCTTCCACTTGTTCCCAAAATACCATTGCGTGGAGTACAAGTCTTCATCTCTATGTGTGCTCCGTACGCTATCTCCAAAATAATCCCTTATCCACAAAAACATCTAAGTCCTGAGATGGGACACTTTAATACTATTATAGCGTCGCGCGCTTCCTACACCCTATATTCAAGCACCCAATACTTAGAATATTTCTAGTTGTTCAACAAATATGTTTCCTTGATATTCACCAAGTGGTTCAGGAAATGGTATGATTCTAGCAGGGGTAAGTTTTGAGTGAGTTAGGGCCTCATATGTGCATATGTTTTCATGATAGGTAGGATTGAAAGGCACGTGTTGTCAATACTCTTGGTTAATGTATAGGGTGCAAGTGAATGCATCAAAATAAATAAGTAGTATCATATAATAACCAACAATATAAATAGAACCATTAGCAATAACTAGGGAGGAAGTTACTTAAGGGTATGCAGAATATTAGTATAAGGAACCATAGCATGTGTAGTAGGAGATTTGAGTTGATGTTCACTAGGAACAGTAACAATTTAATGACTATGAAACAAAGAATCATCAAATTCCACTAAATTAAAATCCAAAGTACATAAGGTTTCATCAGTAATCTCAATAGTATGAACATCATCATTATAATCATCAGTCTTGACATTGATTTTTTTTTACAGAATCCTCTAAATGATTCAAATTAGACGTGGAAGGTGGTAGAGAAGGGGATATAGTGGGAGAAATGAGATTGTTGGTCTTAATAGAGGAAGTAGGGGGATGTGGTAAACTAGGATTAGGATTGCTAAACTCCCCAATATCATATGTATTAAGTAAATGTGATGGAATTGGTTGAGTTGCGGGAATAACCGTAGATGTAGTGGAATCCATGCGACAATATTTGAATGGTTCAGGATTAACAATAATATTATGATCATAGCCATCAAATATAAATTTGACATAACAATGGACTGTAGAGGGCATAACATACATGGCATGGATCCATGGCTGACCAAGGAGTAGATAAAGTTTAATAGTGCATCCATAACATAAAAGGGAATAACGATCTTGTAAGGCCCTACTTGTAATTCTAATTTGACAACACCAATGTATGTGTGAGTATTAGTATCATATCCTCAGACAACAAGAATAAATTATTCAATATGAGGGATGTCTAATTGCGCTAGTAATGATAAAGGACAAATATTTAATGCAAAACCATTATCAATGAGCACCCATTTAATTTTAAAACCTTGAACCAGAGCCATGATAAGAAGAGGAGGAGAATCGGCGGAAGATGCATGTGAAATATCCTCATCAGTAAATGTAATAGAATTACTTATTTGTTTAAAATATTCCGTGAGATTTGTAAAGGCTACGGGAGGGTCATCACTTCAATTATTTGAATGGATCTCAAAGCTTCTTCTAGTGTTGGACGACAATTAGGTGCCTTACGTAAAATATCAAAGAGAGATATCTGAACTGAGGTATTCTTTAATCACTCAATGATATCGTAGTCTTTAGGTAAATCAACAGCTTGAGGAGTTGGTAAAATAATAGAAGGGGGAGGGATATATGATATTTCAAGGGTTATTTATTTCATTAAGTGGTTACAACATTGATAATAGGGTCCCTAGAGGTGAAGCAAGGTGGATGTTGAGTAATAATTTTAATATAATTATCTTCAATGATCACTTAGGAATAGACATGAGTGGGAATGAAAGAAAAATAATTATCCATAACCTCATAAGAAGAAGAAGGGAGAGGAATATGATGCATGTTCTCAGGTTAGGTTCATAAAATTATTCAATGGAAATTGAATCTTATTTAGAGAACTAGTGATCAATTAGATATATCACAAACACTCAAATATAAACATGTAATGATGAAAAAGTACAAACAACAAGAGGATGAGAGTGGCTTAGTTGATATATTGTTGTCTATACTGAATCTAGGATAGAATGATGGTAGAAAAATCTTAATCTGGAATGTGCATGCTTCGTCTGGGAGATAGAGATCTAGACATTTGCTAGAAAGTAGTGTCTGGGTATGGGCAGGACCACCTGGGGTGCTAGTGTTTAAACTAGGCACTTACATCCTAGCAGTAAAGTTGGATCTAGTTTTTTCAAAGTATGATAGTGTCGCCTTCACTTCCCTCTATGTCACATGTACTTTACTTTAGGGTTCTCCTACCACACATGTACTAGTAAAACAAAACCCTAACTACCTGCACAAGGCTCAAGCACACATTAGATGGAATAAAATATGCATATGTTTGAGTCCAAATGACCTCGACGGTCACCCCAATGTGATTTTCACCAAGTGTTGGACTATGTTTTAGACTCAATGTAGTTATGGTGTGTGTGTGAGATAAAATTATGTCCCTTGCAGGTAGGTTTCCCTTGTGCAATTTGCACCAATATATTGAAATATAACTAATTTTCCCCCAAGATAATGTGTGTCATGGAATTCAGAATTTTCCCTTCCTATACAGTGAATAATATATCCCAAAATGTGGTCCTCAAGTGTTCCTTTTTCCCAAAGTTAGATAGAAAATAGTGACCCCATTTCCCCCCTTTAGAATAATTAGAAGGTTGTGTATATATATGATTCCTTTCTTTGAATTTTCAACACTAAGTGACACCAAAGGCCCAACATAAACATGAAAATAATAATTATAAAAGACCTAAAATCAGGTGTCAAATGAAAATTTTGAATTATAACCAATATCGAATAATAGCACCCGGAAGGGACACTAGCACCTAGGGACTAGTGTCTTTTTTTTGGGCGCTACTTTCCCCAAGGACAAGAAACATAAACTGGACCACCAATAGAGATAGGGATCCATGTGACATGACCATAAAGTATAAATTCAGAAATTATAAGACAATGTCATAATCACAATCAATCAAAATCAATAGGACTAGAAGATGTGTCACAAGTGTCTAATTTTTCTTACTTAGGAACCATGCGTATAATGACATACTATAGGCATGATGTAATATTAATAAGTGCATAATTTTGTGTCTATAATAACATATATGTCATGCATCTAAAATCAAATGTACCCATAAAAAGCATGTGCACCTTATAAATGAAATCATTTTAAAAATGTGTACAAATAAAACTAGTAGTGCATAGGCCCTCATTTTATTTTTTTAATATTTTAGTGAAAAAACAAAAATAAGTCAAAAAACAAGGGTCAAGAGGAAATAAAATAATCAAAGCCAATGAGTAATCAAATAAATAAATCCAATATCCAATCATAAAAGAATAGGCCAAGGGGTGCAAGATGTAAAATAGAAGAAAGTTGAGGGTTTATAACATCCAATGGCTTCCATCAAAATATTAATGTGCAACAAATGTAAAAGTAGTACAGTATCGGGAGGATGAGAACAAGTGATATGCTTAAATTTAAGTGTGATTATGCATAGTATATCCAAGTCTTAAATGCATGTGTCAATATAAATCTCATAGTAGATCTGTGTGCCCGATAGGAAAAGAGTAAGTGTTTAAGAAAATGTCATATGATATGTAGGCATAGAAAAATATTATTATGAAATTTCAATGTTTTTTATGAAAAAATCAAGGGTGAATAGTCAATATTGAGGGCTGGCCGGGGGTGCGGGCGGGGGGGGGGGGGGGGGGGGGGTGGGGGTTGAAGTATGACCCATTAAGGTGTAATGTGCCTCAAAGTGTATATCTATATACCTTATTTTTCAATCTTACTAAAGGTTTCCCTTTCATATTATTGTTGCATTAACCTCCTTGAGTCGTGACTTAAGGGTTTGTTACTAGGAGCAAGATTGGGCTGGTTGGTAATACATGGTGAGAGAGTCATGGCAATTATCATAGTGTACATTCTTATTATCTTCTCATTACCACTATATGACCACTTAATACCATAAGTATTACCATTTTCACATCATATTCTTGGAGCACCTTTAGATCCCCTTCATACTTTCTCCAAGTGTATACTGTACCTCCCTTTCTCCCCTCCCCTCAACTTTTTTCCAAAATATTTATAGTCGAGGGCATCAAATTATAATCAATGCCATATAGAGCAACCTTTTTTTCAATTAAATACATTTATCACTTGGAGAGATAATGACTTTGGGTTATCTTCTATAAAAAAGCATTATTTTTGTCACTTCTCTAACATATCATCACACAATCTATTATGCACACACAAGAAAATCTATCTTTGAAGATTTAAGAGGTTTAGGGTTTTAATGGAGCTTACACTTAGAGGTCATCTTTGGAGCATTATGTTACTAACCTCAACAAGAGTAAGAACTATACTAGAAATATCAAACTTAATGTTTGGAGTCCCCAACTTTGGTATACTTAGGTCTTTTACCTATCCTCCTTTTGATCCATCCATGATAACTCTCTCATGTGGTGTTTTTAACCTTAGAGGGGGTTAATGCACCAGTCATGTCTTCACAGAGGTAAATATCTCTAACCCTCATCTTTTGTTCACGTTAGTATGATTTTTTATGTTGATGTATCATATATTATTCTAGGATGTAGTATCATATCTTTTTCTTTCATAGGTTCTAACTCATTTGGACCTTCAATGGTATGTAAAATAGTCATTTTGGGTTTTCCCTCCAAAATGCGCTATTCAAGTATTTAAATTCCTAGTTTGGATTTAAGGAGTTTAATGTTAGGTGTGGAATGATACAATGTTGTAAAATACCATCAAGGACCTCATGTTATATAAATATGGTGTTTTCACCCATCCAAGTGGGGTTACTTATGCAATAGTGAATTCTTACCATGGTTAGGAGTCAAAAATTAGTTATAACTATCTCCATTTAGGTCTATGAAAAGATATATTCGTATAGAAGGGAGATAGATAGGTAGTAGGAAGTAAAAGATTCATTTAGTAGGGGTTTTTGTAAGCCTCTTACATGTTTTTAAAAATAACTCAGTAGGGTTTCAAATCTTTAGTGGGTTTATGTAAATATGGAGATGATGTACATGTAATTAAACAATGAATAAAGAGTCTTGAATAGAGTTTTGATATATCTTCAGGATGTTATTCAGAGGTAGTGTAAGTTATTTACATTATCATTAAATGAAGGAGGCATGTGGAATATAACATCAAGTTCATAATTTCATGATTTGGTGATTCTTGAAGCTTATTCTTGTATTTGTAGAGAATTATGACAATTGTAGGATATTGCGGATGTGAACATGGGAATTTAATAGTCTTTTAAGTCTATTGATACACTAAAGAGGATTGAAATAAGTTGAGAGGGATAGTAAAGTATTTTATGAGTCATTGAGAATGCATAAATGATTTTACAATGTGGAAACAAGTGAGTATGTTCATATTCTTGTTAAGATCTATATAATTTGGAAATTGTGATATTGTTTAGAGATACTTAATGTAAGCCTGAAATCTGTTATCATGTGTAAATGTTCATTAAAGAAAGGTATATAACATCTTGTTAGGGTTTTGAGGATTATTATCCAAGTGTTTATTAAATATAATAAAATACCATGTTCATCATGATCACACAAAGTGATAATTAGTGATTTTGGAGAATTCAGTCACACTTGTGGATAAATGATTTTTGGGATGTTTTGAGGAGTTGAAAGAGTATATAAATAATATATGTGAAGTGTTAGGAAAGGTTCCAAATGATATCCCAAACAAAAATAATTGTAATTTGAATCTTTTCTTCCTTGTAAACCATCCTCTAGAGTTTAGAATGAAAATGAGGACCTAAAATTTTCTCCCAACTAGTAAAATCTAAAAAAAATTGAGGATAGATGTAACTATAGTCTAGAAGAATGCTACCAAAGTTTAAATTCAAAAGGAGTAAGTTTTGATTGGGAAAATGTAGAATCTCAAATCAGGGACCTATGTTTACCAGTTTGGAGCTATTTTTAGGAGTAATAACCTTCAAAACTTAATGATATGAATTATAACTTGTGGAGGAGGCAATGTATAATGGAAAATAGACCTTAGAGAAGTTGAAAACATTGAACAATTGTTTAGGTTGAGAAAATAAGGTTTCTAGAAAAGATTCACAGTTTTACTAGTCTTTAAAGTTATGAATGACAACAACTTATTAAAATAGTGAAATGGGTGCATGGTGAGTCAATTATGGAAAATGTAGAATACATTAAAGATAAGTTATAACAGAGAATATGGGGTTACATGTGATTCGGTGAGGTTTCTATATGACCGTGTTGGAAATACTAGTCAATAAACTAGAAAACACCAGTACATGCAGGAAATCTAAGAACAAATTAAGTGAGTGAATAGAGAAAGTAAGGTAATTTGTGTTAGAGTGTTGAAAAAATTGAAACATGTGTTTTAAAAGTTGAGGGTTAGTCTATATCATGAATTTTTCAAGAATTTTTTTCAAAGGAAGATATTAAACCAATCAAGTTGATAATTTACAAGTATAAGAAAGATAAAACATGTGTTTATGAAATAACTCAGGAAGTGAATATAAAATATCTCATTAGATTATATTTTATGGTCTAATGAATGTGTGAAGTCTTAAACATAGAGATGTAATAATGAACTAAATTTTATAAGCCAATCATAATGGTGGAATAGTCTTCAAGATAGAGTATGGAATGTTTTGCAACCTTTATTATTAATGAGATATGAATCATAAATGAGTGTATTATTAAAACTTTGATGTTGTGTAACATTGAACCATTCCATGTTGGATTTTATGTAATAAGGAATTGATCCTTAAACCAGTGTTATACAAGATAATTGAATAAAATGGGGAGTCTTAGCAGACCAAGTAGATTAAGACAAGATAAGGGGTGGTTAGTGTGAGATTTCAACCTTGGAAAAGTTACCAAAAAGAATTTCAAGTTAGTTCATAGCAAGGCATAAGGAGTAAGGTACTCAATAAGTTGAAACTAGAGACCCAATTCAATCCACTCATAACATTGAGAAGTGAGAAGTGTTTGGAAATTTACGAGAAACTATAATTAACAAATTATAGATCCACAGAATAAATTTCTAAAGATTATAGATTATGATGTGCAATAATTAAACAAAGATTAAGATGTTTTATATTTACATATTACAGAATTTAAATAACATGAACAGAAATTAAATGAACACAGTGACACAAGATATAAGTGGAAAAACCATGGAAGGTAAAAAACCCACTAAAAATCACTTATCTTTATTGAGAATATACTTTTACCCAACACTCCTAGTATTTCACATGCAGTTACTCCTTCAATAAGGAATTACAATCTACCTTATACATTTTCTCATGAAACTTACAATTATGCTCACACATATAGATTACATACAATGTTACAACCATGTGTGTCTGATCCCTATAGGATCACCTTGTTATACACAAGGTGGGTGGTCATTATCCACTCTTTAAAAGCCAACCTGTGTCATTTGGCAGTTATATAACAAGCAATTTCCCACTTAATATTATAAACCCCAAAACTCCCCCTTAATGTTAAGCGGGGAAACATGTAAAAACATGTTAACATTTGTTCCTTATGTCAATTCACCTTTTGGTAAAAAAGGATTTATAATCCATAAATCAACTCGTGATTTAGGCTAGCATTCAAAAATACTTGTTCTGTGGGTTTCTAGTTCCACAATGCACTAAATCAGAGTCGTGTGGATTTTTTTAACTCCGCAGTACACTACTATAGTGTCCCACGGACTTATACAAGCATTGAACAACTATAACCAAATTGTTGGTTTTATAAAATTCTATGAGACACTTTTTTTCCATGGTTCAAAATAGTGTTCCAAGGATTCCATAAAAATTGCAATACAAAGGAATATACACAAATTTGCAAGATAGAGTGATTGAGGATGAAGACATACATTAGACTATAGATCCTTTTATAAAATAAGGCCTACCCATAACTAATGCTTCGTTGGGAATTACAAGTGAACTTCATATACATAACAATTTACTTAAACAACAAAGAAATAGTCTTGGGAGTATCCATTCTGAAACATTCAAGACCGTTAAGAGGTGGCATTTTCATGTACACTCCCCCTCAATGGAATCTCTGAGAGGATCAACAAGGCACAAAACTTGCAAAAATTCATAGCACATAGTGGCTTGGTGGAGATATATGTAACTTGATCTTCAATCGAAAAGAACTTGACATCAATATCACCATTCAGGAATTTCTCTTGAATAAAGTGCATATGAACTTAGATATGCTTTTTCCTCTTATGCTGAACTAGATTGTTTGCAAGAGAAATACAACTCTGGCTATCATATAGAAGAGTAGTGCTCCCTTTGATGCCCATATATAGTTCATCCAACAGTCGTTTCAGCCACATAGTTTCTTTTGCATCTTCCATAACACTTTTATACTCTGCTTTAGTAGAAGAGATGGAAACTGTTGGTTACTTCTTACTACTCCAAGTAATGGCACCTGTACCAAAAAAAATTGAACAAAAATCTAGATGTATATCCAACACAACATCAGCATGGTTAGAGTCAAAATATCCATATAAGCATAATATAAATCATATGATTTCACTTTTAACCATTTGTAAAAGTTAGACACTGGTTGTATAACAACTATCACAACAATATGCTTAGTAGCTAACCATGTTTAGAAATTTAAGGACTATTATATCAAAATATATATATACTTTCAATATCTTCTTCTAAGCCTTTAAATAATAATGTAAGACTTGATAGATAACAAATTTGAATAGATATACAATAATAATCACAATACTCACTGAAAAGTATGATCCATCAACTATGGATACTTCCCATGGATTTATGTGGAATTTGCTTCAAAAAATGACCATGTAAGCACCCTTAATATATTTCATAGATGGCATATTTAAGCCTAGACATGTGATATATGCCAAAAACTAAACAATAGTTCTATTTTGAATAGACTTCTAGAAAAAATGAAGAAAAATCTTAAAACACATAAATTCCATTTTGTGCATGTTTTCAGTTATAGTTACTTTTTGTTTATTTTCAGTAAACTATCTAAGTTAACTATGAAAAAAAACTTAAGTTCAGTACAATACATTAAACTATAGTTTATAGAGTTATTACATTAGCTCTATGATTATTCTCATCAATTTCATCTTGATTTTGATATGTTTTATTCCATTTATTTTTTAAAATTTGACTTCTTCTTTTATTTACAATCCTCTTTCTTACGGAAAAATTTTCCATAGTAATGACAATAACCATCAAAACTAAGTCTTAAATTTCCTAGTTTCTTGTCTTTACTAGGAGGTTTAAGAGGTTATTTCTTATTTTTGAATCTAGAAGGTTTACTTTTTTATCCTTGAGTGAGAAATTCCTGAGTGGCATTCTCTTTAGAATAAAAATTTTCCATAGCACACTCTTCTTGTATCAGAAGAGAGGACAGAGAGTCTAGATTAGGTAAATTAGATACATCCTGATATTTAGAGTTAGGGATGGAGATATAGTTCCTGAATTTTTCATGAATATTAATCTAAATGATAAAATAAATAAGCTTATCCTGAAACAATTCACAATTACATCCATTAAAATGTGATTTTATGTTTTTGATTTTATCCAGATAATCAACAATTTTCTCATCCCCCTTCATGGGAGTTTTAAACAATTCCATTATGAGTTTAGTTATTTTAGAGAGATAAATTCCTTCATGCATGGTTTCTAATTATTTCCATGCATCTGCAGGAGAATATATATACTGTATATACATTAAAAATTCATCTTGTATTCTTTGCAAAAGGATAGAAAGGGCCTCCTGATATCTTTGAGAGGAGTTAAGGTTTTTAGGATTTTCTTAACTACTGATGGGTCATTTTTCCACACCGGTTACAAGATCCCATAGTTTTCTAGCCATAAAACATGTTTTTAACCTAACTCTCTAGATATTGTTATTAGTTCCATTTAATAATTGAGATTTATCCATAAAAAACTATCATTATCGACCATTTTCAAATGCTTGGACAACTTATGAAGACAAATATAGCTAAAAACAAATCAAGTGTTTACAAAATACCTAGAAAGATACAAAAAACAAGCTACAAAATTTTCTTTTTTAGTATGCACACGCAAATAGCTTTTGATATTTTAACAATAACTTGCTTTGTTTGAGTTTACAGGTGAGCCAACCGAGCTTGGATTGAGTCGAGCCACAACCCTTTTAAAAATAAAATTAATTAAAAATCACTTAAGACACATTAATTAAATAAAAAATGAGTACGGTAATTAGTAGCAACCATTGGCACAAATCCAACAACTAAGAGAGACACACATCACAATATCAGCATTCTCCCTACTAGATTTCCCTAGCGGAATTAAAACACTCGGAATAAACTGAATTTAATGAACTTACGGATCCGGAGCGAGGGTTAGGAAAAAATAAGCTTGGCGAGCTATTTTACAACTCGTGGGGGTGAGCTCATAAGCAAGCGAACTGAGCTTGAACCGAGCCACTTAATCAATAAAAACAAATTAAAGGATGGTCGAAACAAGAGGCAACATGTGGCATGGATCAAAAATATCAAAATGGGCACGTGTCATCTTTCCAAAAAAATACCAAAGTAGATCCCCCTGGTGGATGTGAAGTCCTCAGAACTAATTAAAACAAATATATTAGTGGGTCCACAACAAATTTTAAAAATGCGACGAAAAAAAAAATCAGATGACATCACTTGGAAAAAAATCTATTGACCTAAAAAGGAAACTTGGCATCTTTCTGCCAAAATTTTAAGAGATGGATTCAGGCGTACTTAAAGTCCCTAGGTTCGGGTCTGAATAACCCATGAAAATTCACACTTAGCAGTGCTACCTGTTATCCAAATAACTCTCCTAGGTATTTGGATAAATTTTACTTTCATCCTGGCTCTAATAATTCACATTTCAAGTTACGCACCAACATGCTAGCTCACTTGGCATTTTGTATAGGCTACAACTCTTTCATGCACCCCATGCACTTTGCTTCCTTTGTGCCTCCCTACTCCCTTTCCTCTGTAGTCTGCTATCCCTTTTCATTTTTTCCTTTATGCTTTCCAACTGTGCACCCGCTTTCTCCTTATCATGTTACGCACTCCTTACACGCCTCTCTATAGACTTGCCTTAAAAAACAGTTAAGTCCCTGACATTCCTCTTACACGCTTGCATGATTTGTTTTGTCACAGGTCCCTTTTTCCTTCCGTGCGCACATGCATGCCTTCTTTCTTCTCCATTTTCATTCATCTTTCCTTCTAGTTCACCTTCTTTCATATCCCCTCACGCCCTCCTCGCGCACCCTCTTTCCTTTTCTGCTGTCCTATGCCCTCCTTTAGTTGAAATCCTACGTGCCCCATTTCCATGCCTTCTACAGGTTTTCATCCCTCCCATGCACGCACCTACATGCGCGCCTTCTCTTTGTTTCCCTTCTACGCCTTGTGCCCGTCTGCCGAACTTCAAAAGGCCATAACTTTTGATCCAGAGCTATGATTTTCACAAAATTGGACTTTTCAGAATGAGCACAACGTTCTCTACTCCACAAAAATTAGATTTCTGAATTTTACAGAGGTTAGAGGTGCAAAAAATGGGAAAACATCTCCATCATGGAAATACATAGTTTCAAGCCCAACCACCACAATTAATGAAGTATGGTGCCCGTTTTCTTCTTCCAAAAGCTAAAGTACACATGTAAGATGATTTGTAAGGGTGCCCATGCCATTTTTAGACCATTTAATGGTAGTTGTTGGTTGGTGAGAGAAGAAATCTGAGTTTCACTCTTTCTCCCTCTCTCATTCATTTTCTATATATTGTAAACACTTCTCATTTGAGAAGGGAGATATTCTGGGATGTGGGGAAACTCTGTAAAATTTGTTTCTCAACACCATTGAGCTGCAAACCCTCTCATGGGCCTGGCAAGTGTATTTTTACCTTGATTTCAACAATGTAATGGACTGTGCATATTCCAAGTGCAATAAGATTGTGCTCATGGTGTTATCTCAACCCTTGCATCTTTTTTTTGTGTCTCCTTGCCCCTCTATTTTTGTTGTTTTTCTATGTATGTCTCATTTGCAGGTGCATGATGTTGTGTTTCATGGAGATTTAGTGGTAAATGAAGATCTAGGTCTATGTCACATTGGTTTGTCCTCTCTTAACTCCATTTCCTTTCTGTATTCTCCCTCAGCATGATATTTCACCCCCTTTTCATGGTGTTGTCACCTCTGCAGTGTGGGATTTCTTTATTTTCATGCTCTCTCTCCCTCTTTAGTCCCTTGGAATTGTTAGATTAGGAGTAGATAGTCACATTTCCTTCCTTATAATTAGTTTAGCATTAAGATTAGGTAGAGGAAGCTGACCTTCTCCGGAGGACCATCTCAAGTTCGCAAGTCCCACAATTTGATGGACGGTCCCATGTTATGCAGGTTACACTGGATGCCCCATTCAAAATCAGGCCATTCAGGGGGTGTTGTAATTTCACATCAACAATACCTAAATGATCAAGTAAAAACTAAACACACGTGGAGCCTTTTCAATGGCTCACTTTTCACAATTCTAACAAGGACTGAGAAATGTGAAAAGGTGACTGATTCTTATTAGATAACCACTTCCATGATTAAAAAACTGACAATTGTAAAATGCGAAGATACTTAGAGTAATTATATTGGCCCAAATTTTGCAAAGACATAGGTAATAAATGAAATACTTGACAACACAAAATATGAAGCGACTTGGAGCTTTCCTATTAGATTGTATTTCACAAGCTATAGAGGTAAGCTAAAACAAGTCTGACAATGCAAAAGAAAACTGGAATGCTTTTATTGGATTGTATTTCACAACTGACAAAAAAGATGACACGATGAAGCTATATGGAGCTAAAATTATTAGCCTAAACTTTGCAAATACAGAAAGAAATAATAAAAATTCTGACACAACGAAGCTATATGGAGCTTAATGATTGGCTCAAAATTCGCACCTAACAAAAAAAATAATCAAAAAACTGACACAGTGAAGCTATATGGAGCTTAAATATTGGCTAAAACTTTGCAACAACAGAACTTTGTAAAAATAAATCTTTTCAATGTCGAGACGTACTTAGAAGCACCGAACTAACCAGAACTAAAGAAAATTTTCAGGCCCACTAGATAATCCTAAAAAAATAAAATAACTTATTTTAAATAAGACTTATAGGCTATAATGGCTGTATGATACAAGTGTGAAATATTTGAAATATTTGTAGATGAATGCAAAGAGATAGAACAAATAACCAAGGTCGCAGAAACATAAATCTATGCACACAAAATCCACAAACAAGATCTAAACAACCAATTAATTAATATTTGGGTGGAATTGGAAATTTTCACCTGATTAACTTGAAGTCAACGACAGAACAACTACAGTTTCTTAGATCTGAAAAACTTCAAGTTCTTTACTCATGCAAACCAGAAAACATCCATATCTAGTTCTTCACATGCATAGCCACTAGCTTTGATACCATGTTAGGAAATTTACGGGAAAATATAATTAACAAATTAGAGATCCAAAGAATAAATCGTTGAAGATTATAGATTATGATGTGTAGTAATTAAATAGAGATTAAGATGTTTTATATTTGTAAATTAAAAAATATAAATAACATGAACAAAAGTAAATGAACATAGTGGTGTAGACACCAAAATTGGGTCACACTCCCCTTGGTCCCCTTTCAAATAGCTAACTTAAACACTTTACCTAACCATGACCCTTACATCACACATTAATATTAGTTTAATCACTTTAATTAAATTAATACTCATCCTCACTTTATTCATTATTTAATTATCTTAACTAACCCAATTTCCACCTTACCCCACCACCTCACTTAGACACCTCATTCTAAACCTATTTTTAGTATCTATCTACTCACCATAACTAACTAAGACGTAGTTCAACCCTAAAAATCAATACCTATTATTCCTCTAACCACATTCCCACTCATTAAAAGATAACTTCCATTTTGATCCATGATAGATGGACATACCTAGCCCAAATGATTACAAGATTTGTCATTTTTAGTAAACCTAGGGAATCCCACCTTAACCGATGCCGGCCATCCCGAAACCAACTCCAGTCAACCAGGAACCATCGTCGATTACCATTTATTCACTTTGGTAACCCTATTTGAGAGGTTGGCCACATTCTTGAATTTGGAGAGCAAAAGGAAATATGCATGTGAGAAATAACCAGAGCTCTTTTGCACATCCAATTAGCCATAGCCATCATCAAGACATATCCAAAGGTATTGCTCTCATGGTAACATTTTGAGAATTACCACTATGGCACCAAGCTCTATCCCACCATCAATCATCACCACCACTCAACCATTGGACCTACAACATCAGTAAGTGTGTTTACACCCCTATGCTATTTCATCCTTGTTCTATTTTAAAAGTTTTTGTCATCTATGTTATCATTTTCTATTAGCATTCTCATTCCCCCACTATTCCTCCTTTTGTAAACTCAACCATTTCTCCACCCACACCATAAAACCACCTATACCCAACATCTTCATATCTCTGAGTGTTCCTAAGATCCCCACATACCTTGTCATTCCCTTTGTCATCTATGTCTGACCTCAGCTCAAACCCCACAACCAGATCTTATTGATATTTTATCATGCCCGCCTCTACTGATGTCGGTTACCCATAACCGTCGTCGGTTCTTCCTAGACCATGATCATTCATACCTAACCAATGTAGGTCTTTGTATTTGGCCACCCTATCAATAAAAAAACCTAAGAATCTTTATCCAAGTAACCTAAGTGACCCAGAACCTGAAACTGACCTATTCTAGCACTTTAGCCCCTTACCCTACCTCCAGATATGATCATAACCTAGCCTATTACATTAGATTTTCTTATTGTATTTGAATTAGATACCTAAATCATATCAACTACAGGAGGACCTTGTTTATTTATGTTATTTCTCACATTAAGTTGTATTAAACATTGGATCGATAGCCATCTAGGAAGTATAACACTTCCCAGATCTAGCACTCACTAGGTAGTCCACTATCATATATTATTTAACTCTTCTTTTTTGGTCTTGTTTTCTATTTCAGGTAGTTCCTCCTAGCCCTAAAGGAAGCTCTCACGGTCAGCATCGGATCGAGAAGTCAAAATGCATGCACAACCTTCAAACCAACCATCACAATAGGTATTCCTCCTCAGCCCATAACATTATCTATTTCGTCACATTCAAAACATTAAAAAAAAATGGTGAAACATTTTGGCACACTCGGTGGGAGCCTCATTTTTGGGTTCCATTTATTTTCATATAGGTTACATCTTGTGTGTTTCCTTTCTAAATCATTATTCACTAAATCTTCTTCTCTAATAATCCTATTTTTCTTTCCAATTTCTCTAAATGAAACACTTATTTTGGTGAGTTTAAAAAGAATCATTCTTCTTGCTTTCTATATTTAGTGAAAGAGCACCCTCCTTCCTATTCATTATTTGTAACATCAAACATCACACTTTGATTTGGGTCTAAAACACTCGCATTACATTTCTTGTATGTTGAATTTAGCTCAATATAAAACTGAGGGAAACCTATATGCTGGAAGTCATGCCCAGCTGATGGTTGACGTAAAAGAATCGTAGAAAGCACATTCTCTTCTCTCTCTCTCTTTCCAAACTACACAAAAAATTGAATATACACAGCTTCTTAAATGACATCTTACATGGAAACACCTGTCAACGATCACACGATCAGAGAATTGACAAGTAATCCCAAGTTGATTATCTCTGTCCAATACCCCATCAGAGAAAGGACCGCCCCCACCATAACATAACTTGAAACCTCACCTTCTAGATCTCCTTCTTCATAGGATTCCTTCCCAACCAAAAATTATGTTCTGAATGCACACGATCAGTTCTAAATAGCATAATCTAAACAAACATAAAAGAAAAATCATTCTTAGGATCTTGTTTTTCTTAGCTTTCTTCTTGGCTTTCATTTTGAGGTGTGAGGCTATGATTGTACATTTTTATTTTTTCCTTACACACTCCACCATCATAGTTGGAGTATTCTGAATTTATCTGAGTATGCCAAGGCCCCATCTTCTCATTCTCAAATTATTGAGTTTGATTCTTCACCTAATTTAATTCGCAAAAACCTAGTTTTCTTCATTCTCTCTGAATTTCATAGTAACCGGTGTCAGTCCAGTGATTTGTTGTTGATTTTCATCTGACCGTCGTCGGTTAAAACCATAACTGTTTTCAGTTTTTGGATTTCTAGGTATTTTTCCTGGGACAATCTTCATTCACTCATTCTGTTCTGATTTTGGCCCTCAGGGCACTAGCATTATTTTCCTCCTATTGGTATTAGTGTCATACAAAACTACTTCCTTACACATTCATCAGTCCTGTTTCACTTTCTGAAATTTGTGTTTTTCCACAGTAACTAACATAAGTTTCTGTGACCGACATCAGTTCCCCATTAACCGTCACCAGTTAGCCTGGATCATTTTGTCGGTGTCTGTGTTTGGTTTTCAAAATCCCAAACCTTGATCAAATTCACCCTCCCAACCTCATTTTTCTCTATTCCTGTTATTTTGTGTCATTTACAAAATACAGTCTTATCAGGTCAACACTTATTCACATGGTGTTGACTCACAACCAAACTAACGCTCTTATATTCCATGTCAGCCATCAACCAATCCCACCTAGTCCCTCACCACCTTCTATCCTATCACCCATGGATCCAACCCCGCCTACCACCATTTCTACAAGCGACAAGGATTTCACATGACTCCTCGATCAGAATTCCACAACCTTACAATTCTATCTTTCCCACTCATCCACTTAGGATTCCTCAGGTCAGTTGATATATGGCATTCCTATATCCATCTCTTCTACCCTTTTCCCCACTTATGCATCAGCCCCTACTAGTTTGGCGGTACCCTCACCTACTTTTCCCCAGTGGTTTTCACAGCTAGGCCCCACACCCACCGTGACCATTGTGTCTGCAACATTTGTCGCACCCATAGTATCGATTGTTCCTTCATCAACCACCTAGAGCATAACCCCATCCACGCCCATTATCTCACATATACCAATTGCAACACAACCACCCATGGTGTTGGTGACTTGTACCCCATTCCAGAATCTTGTCCTCTCTATCCCACAGTCTCTGCCCCCAATTGCTACTAGAGTCACTTCGACTGTCCCACCTACATATACATATTATCAACAACCCCCTATCTCATCCATCATTCATTCTGGGTATATACCCTCCATGTCGGTCCCCCATTCTCAACCTTCCTATTCAGCATCACCATACACTAGAATGCCACCCACATCACATGTTCAGCACCAACCCTCTTACACCATAGGAGGTGCCCTTCTATCACAACCTACCAATGACCTCAACAAGTTAATGATGGAAAGGATGCATGCATTAGAAGCATCAGTTTCTAGCTCACACAATTCCCTCACCTACGATGAAATTTGTAATGAGCCCATTCATCCATCCATTCCTATTCACCCATACCCTGTACATTGGGAAATGCCAAAATTCAACTACTTCAATAGTAAAGAAGACCCACAGTACAACATTTGCGGTCCTTCAAACATGGGTGTTACTTGATTTCCCATGATGACGCTTTACTCCTACAGACCTTCCCGATGGTCCTTGACATGACCTGCATTAGACTGGTATAGTGGGCTACCCAAACATTCCATCTACTCATTTAATCAAGTAGCCCAAGCCTTCTTAGACCACTTCTCAATCAACATTGTCAAGAAAGTCACCATGACTGATCTCTATTCCACTCGACAATATGACGACGAGTCTATCGCTGACTTTGTTTCTCATTGGCGCAACCTAATTAACCATATCACATTCCAATTAACCTCAAACTGAGCTCATAGAGATGTTTACTCAGGCTTGCGCTAGACACATTTCACCAACCCTTCAGGTGCAGACCTTCCACACCTTTGACGAGGCATTCACCATGGCACGAAAATTAGAGATTCGTGCTATCAAAGAGAAGAAAAATTAGCTACATAACAAAAACACCGTGTTCAAATCAAATGATGCTTCTTCATCTTTGAAACCCCAGAACAACTACTCAAAATCCAAAGGATCTTCCAACACCGTGGTTCTCAAGGCTGGACCCTCTCACCCATCAAACCAATCCAAACCTTCTTCTAATCTCTCTCCCATCTAAACTTTCCAGTTCAGACAGAGAACAGTGAAAGTACACCCCAATAGGGGAACCATATTCTTATGTTTTGGAAAATCTTATTAAGGTTGGTGTCATCACCCTTACACCTATAAAACCACACACTATTTGTGACTCTAATCGCCCCACACCCACGTGGTATAAAGAACATGACTTTTACAACTATCATTGTGTCAAAGGTCATAACGACAGTAACTACATCACCTTTTAGAATATCGTTCAAGAAATGTTAGGCAACAGAGATCTAGTCTTTGATGACCTAGATGCACTAGCCAACCAAAACCTACATATCTTCAAAAAACCCATTCCCTAATCATGCCCCATCTTCTAATCAAACTGGTGACGCTTCAAAAAATGATAGTAATGTCCATGAGGTCCACACTATTTTTCAATGACACTCCAATTTCTTCCCGATTGCTCCATGTTCCTTCCATAGAATGAAATCCTAGCCCAAAATCTCCCCTACCTACACAGGAACCTATTTCATCTACTCCTCCACCCATAGAGGAACCCCCTTCATTTTCTCCTTCACCCGTGAAAGAGCCCATAATTAGCACTTCACCTCTTTCCTCTCAAATTACCGAGCAGTCATCAGTAGCACCTCTGCTACTCATAGGGGACACATGTCCACTCCCTACACCATCGCAAGGAGAGTCTACCTTGTCTTTCCCATCATCTCCTTTACCCATAGAGGATCCTGTAGAAACACCATTGCCTTTAGGTGACCATTCTCCATCATCCTTCCAAGATCCTACTGACCTGCTTTTGGCTCCCTTACCCACAGAGTCTGAAGCTAACCATTTCCCTATTTCTCAAAAATATTTTACAGGGATTGCTACTCGATCCACATCGGCCCCGCTTACAACAGTACCATTTTCATGCTTGGCCAATCACCTAGATTATGTTGATAGAGCCTTGCTTTGGGGATGTCTTCTACTTCCTGCTTCAACCCAAATACAAATGTCACTCACTCGACACCTCCACAATCTATCCAAAAGTGTTTCAAGCAACCAAACCAAACATAACCATGTCTATTAGAAACACCTTCTATGTCATTTCCCACAACCCAACATGCATCTTTGCCCACAACCTAATGCACACCTATACCCAAACACCTATCCATGCCTATATCATATCCCTTACCTAAACCCATCACTACCTTAGGGGTCATACCGACATCAAACCTTACTCATCCACCCATCAAATTAGATTTAGCCACATCTTCCCAAACCAACACTAAACTCATTCATATGCCTAAAAGGAAGACCCAACCTGCTAGGCCTCATACACCAACCTCACCTACCACATCATTGTCACCTTCACCCTTTCCATACGTCCTGGCACCTCACCCCTCAACCCTGGCCAAATAACCTTCGTCCACCAGTAAAATAAGAATGCAATAGCCCACCTCCTCATTGTGGCCCTCTAATATATCAAAATTATCCACACAACCCCTGCCGTCACCCATGACCTTCTTACCACCACTACCTTCCATAACTTCTTTACTACCCATGACACTCTCCTCTCTTCCACTTGCACCTTCCATGCGATCTCTACCAGTGACCGCTATTGCACTGTGATTATCCCCATGGGTAAATCTCCCCCTTCCACCATATGCATTTCCATCTATGTCACATACTCTTTCCTCACATCTACCCAAAAATGTACAACAGAAATTTAAGACCCAATGCCCTCCATTGAAGTGGTTATACCTATTGTTCCCCCCTTACCAATTCATTTGTTGCTCCTTTACCTAAGAAGGTGAAACCCAAGCCTAAGACAGTACCACTCCCCAAACTGATGGTCCATACTACCCCTCTTCAAGACCCCTCACCTATGATACCTCTCACGCCGCAATCACCCATTATTCCACCCAAGCCCACACTCACCTCACATTGTGATCCATTAGCAGGGTTGTATGCCATTATCCTAGCCAACCTCCTCGAATCCTCTATCATCACATTACCACCTCTTATACCTTATGAGCCACTCAAACCCAAACCAAAAGGGTTTGAAAAAACTAAAATTTTTGCCTATTATCGTGTGCCAGGACATGATGTAGAGAACTGTAAAGCTTTAAAAACCACTTTTATCAAATTAGGTCCTCCCGAAGAAAATTTTAACGATGACAATATTCTTGATGAGGACCCCATTCTTCCTTCACCAATATCCCCAAATCTTCTTCCATTATCTACTCAGCAACCAATATCTCCACCCCCACAACCCTTTTATCCACCCTCAAAATTTGAAATCAACATGGTCCGCATAAGAGAGCTCGCCAAACCCCCACCTAAATGTCAGTGTGCTCTACTCATTTCTCAAGGCTCTTATCCACCGCTAGGATTTTTCCCCTCATGCCATTATACCTTCTATGGCACACCCTCTCCATCCACCTCCCCTTAGATTAACATGATCCACATTGCCACCCGCACCTAGAAACAAAAAGGCAAGGAAAAGTTAGTTGGCCCATCAACCAACCCTCTACCCAACATATTATCTACACCCACACCCAAATTCACAATTTGAGGTCCCGCATATCCTATTTCTAATGGGGTCACACATCGCACAATGCTAAAATAATTGCACCAATCCTCCCTCAAAATGTCTCTATATGACCTCATCCATACCTTTGAGTCACATCGTTAAGCCCTCATGGAGGTCCTTCAATCTATTGAGGTTTTACCAAATGACCCAACGCCCGTAGCCTCCATCATTACCCCTCATCACGTAGCCTCTCTCACTAAGTTTTGCCTTCCTCTACACCTCCACCTACTCACCAAGTAGTTTCCCTTAGCTTTTCAGACAAAGAGATCACTCCCTTCCAGTCTGATGACCCCGATCCCGCTCTTTTCATCTCCTTTTATATCAATGATATACGCATACGATGTGTTATGATCGATGGTGGTGCTAGTATTAACATATTCTCCTCCCATTCATACAACCAAATGCGCGTACCTACCAATTGCATGTATGGTAACCCAGTTATGTTGTGCTCCTTCGATGATGCCATGACCTCTACCCTAGGTAATGTCATTCTTCATGTCTGTATGGGTCCCTGCACTATCCTGGAACTATTCTATGTCTTAGAAGGGGAGTTCTAGTATAATTTGTTGCTTGGCTGACCTTGGATCCTGTGCAATGGGTTGTGTCCCTTCGAATTTACACTACTGCCTCAAATTTGAACATGAAGGACATACCTACACCATCCCGGCTGACCCATCACCTTTCAATACCTTTAACATGTTGTACCAACCCAATGATGTACTTGTACTAGTCAAGGCATCTGTCACTACCCCCACTTCACCTTCACCCTCAAGCCCATCCACCAAGTCTGACATCACCTCTCTCACATATAAGTCTATTATTCTTAGAGCCACCGCAGACTCTACAACTGACTCACTTGCTTCCCAATCATCTAGCGAGTCGTCTATCCCTGCTACCCACATATTGACTACCAATCCCTTAGAAGGTATTTTTCAATGCCTCACTCTGGGGGAGTACCACCTATACAATATCGACACGTTCCTAACTCCAAAAGAGTATGGAAACCTGCGTCAGCACCGTAGTTATGACTACCGCATAGGCGAGGTTTTTCTTTATGGTCCTCTCCACCTTCGCACTTATCTAACATATGGGCGACTTGATATTTCAAATTATTCACCCAAACCTCCATCCCAAACATGACCATTTTCATCTAAATTAAACTCCCTTACTAACCGTCGCTTCTCTCACACTTTCCTTCATCATTGCGCATGGAAAGGCTTTTCCTTTTGTTTTTACGAAAAAGGTCGTCATACTGTCATCTCATGTACCACCTCTAAACACAATGACCATAGTGGCATTGTCTTTGACACACCACCTCCCAAGAAGGCTCACACCGACCTCATCCAGGAAGAAAAACCTTCTCCACCTCATTCACCTGCATCACCATCTTCACCCACGGAGTCCATAGATCTCAAATCTATTCCTCCTTAACAAAAAATTGTAAACACAATTTCCTTGGGACCTCTAGCCTATCAATGTGATTGCGAGGCTCCCTCTTCTTTCCCATTCCTATACCCTAACATGATCAATGACAATACACCTTCTATTAATGTTATTCAATGTCAGGATGATGAGTCCATCCTCACCTACCTTGGTGCGGAAGATTTTTATATTCACCAGTCATTACCTTCTGAGACGCAAACCATGTTGAACGAATCAAACATTGAAATCAACATTAACACTCAGGACGACCTGCACATTTTAAAGATAGGCCAATCCTTAGATGCTACTGAGCAGGAAGCTTTTGACTCTTTCCTTCGGGACCATAGCAACGCTTTTTCTGGTCCTATGTCGATATGCTCGGTATTGACCCAAAAATCATGGTCCACAATATCGTAACCATTCCTAATACCAAACCCATCAAACAAAAGTTGTGGAAAATGCATCCTTGCATTGCTCTTCTGGTCAAAGAAGATCTTCAATGCCTTCGCTCAGCATCCTTCATCCTACCCATTGACTATCCCCAATGGATTTCTAACATCATTCCTATCACAAAGGTTATAGGGGGACTCCATATTTGCACAGGCTTCTATGACCTTGACCTAGCTTGTCCCAAAGACAATTTTTCCCTACCAAGCATTGACCAACTAGTTGTTCTCACCACCAGCCATGAAATGTTATCACTCATGGAGGGTTTCTTGGGTTAAAATAAAATATTACTTGCTTCATAAGATCAACACAAAATTTCCTTCATCACCCCTTCGGGGACCTTCTGCTATTAAGTCATGCCTTTTTGCCTTAAAAACACCAATGCTACTTACCAGCAAGCTATGACTTACATCTTCCATGACATCATGCATCGCATATTGGAAGATTATGTAGACTATCTTCTTTCCAAATACAAACATCGAGCCAAACAATTGGTCATCCTTAAGGTCATCTTTGACTACCTCATCAAGTATTGTGTTCATCTTCAACCAAAGAAGTGTGTCTTTGCAGTACTTTTAGGAAAACTCCTTAGTTTCATTATTTCTTTGCATGGCATAGAAGTCGATCCTACTAAAGTAAAGGCTATTCTAGAAATTCCTTTGCCTACTAATTTATGTCATCTTCAAAGCCTACAAGGTAAGTTACAATCCATTCATCATTTTATTTTGCAGCTTTCCAACCGTTGTCAACTATTTCATCTTCTCAAGAAAGACGTTTTATTCAAATGGGATGATGAATGCCATAAAGCCTTTGAAGCCTTAAAACAATACCTTATTCAACCACTAGTGCTCATTACTCCTAAGGATAAACAACCCTTTTACCTATATATTTCTACCACTGATCATTCTTTAGGTTCCATGCTCGCTCATTACGATGAGAAACTTAGAGAGAAAGTAGTTTATTACATAAGTCATACCCTTCTAGACTACGAAACTAGATATACCCATGCCAAAAATCTCTGTTTAGCCTTAGTTTTTCGTCACCAACAAACTTTGCCATTACCTCCTCAACCACAAAACCTTCGTTGTTACCAATACTGACCCCCTACACTATATGTATGCCAAACCCTATCAACATCAACATGTCACATGTTGGATTATGATTCTTTCCGGCCTCGACCTCAAATTCATTCATCAAAATTCCATCAAGGGCCAAGTTATCGCTGACAAACTAGCAAACGCACCTCCTTCCAGGAATCAACCCTCTAACTTTGAATTACCAAATGAATCCATAGCTACCCTCTCCTTAGATGAACCCACTTACCAAATGAAACTCTTCTTCGATGGCTCCAAGTGTCACCGTGGAGGTGGGGATGGTGTTATCCTCATCCCTCTTGATGGTGAGCCTATGCCTTTATATTTCAAACTAGATTTTGATTATACAAATAATATTATTGTCTTGGGTCTCTAGGCTTCTTATGCCCTAGACATTAATTCAATCAATATATTTGGTGATTCCCAACTGGTCGTAAACCAAGTCAATGGTATATACCAGTGTTGTAACGATATCCTTCAAAAGTTTAAACATTGCGTAGATATACTTTTTACCAGCTTTGACCATTACGAACTTCAAACCACCCCATGTTCTACTAATAATTTGTGGATACCATGGCTTGCTTGGCTTCTCAGATACCCGCTTCACCTGCCAACTCTAAAATCTTTGTCACAATACAAAGGTTGTAATCACCCTCTCATTTACCTTGTGAGGTGTACTCCATCAGAACCATTGCACCTGACCCACGTGACATCTAGTATAAGAAATTTGCATAATATCTTTCCCTTTCCATTCTACCCACCGATCTCACTTGTAATGGACAATGTGCCTTTCTTTAAAATGTCTCTCATTATGTCCTCATGGGTGACCTCCTTTATAAGTGAGTCTTCAATGATATTTTCTTACAATGCCTTACAAGTTCTGAAATTCCCTACACCACCCAGGTAGTCCACGATGGAATTTTTGGAGGTCACTTTAGTGGTTTAGATGTCGCAAAACACATTCTTCACCTTGGCTATTATTGGCCAATCCTAAACTACGATTGTTGTGACTATGTCAAACATTGTGTGAAATGTCAGCAACATGATAATCTTCATCACACACCTAGTCATGCCTTGCAAGTCACACGAGACTTTTGTCCTTTCTCTCAATGGGGCTTGAATCTTATCGACGAGATCAATCCCCATTCTTCACAATGCCATAAATGGATCATAACCGCCACTAAATATTACACTAAATGGGTATAATCCATTCCCCTCATTTCTACAAAATCCAAGAAAATATGTGATTTTATCAACCATCACATCATTTATCACTTTGGTGTTCCTCACCATCTCATCACTGATAACAGAAAGCAATTCAAAAACAAAACCCTATGAAAGATTTGCAACACTTTTGGCATTCAACTCAGTTTCTCATCACCTTATTACCCACAAACAAATGGCCAAGCAAAATCAACCAATAAAACCTTGAACAAAATTATTACGAATGTAGTCAACGATACTGGGAAATATTGGCATAGACACATTCCTTTTTCCTTGTGGGCTTACCACACTAGTATTCACACTTTGACTGCAGCCATACCTTTCTCTCTTGTCTATAATACCGAGGTTTTCTTGTCTCTAGAAATCCAAATTTCATCTCTCTGCATCTCCCTAAAAGACATGCTCAACAACAATTACTTTCTCCAGCAACTTGAGTTATTAGATGAGCATCATCTTAATGCCCTTGACCATCTACAAATTTACCAAAAATATATCAAACATGCCTATGAAAAACGTGTTCACGAACAAACCTTTCAGGTCAATGACCTCTTTCTGAAGGAAAATCAACATGTAACTAAGGAGGAGAAAAGTAAATGGGACAAATTTGCTCCTAATTGGCTTGGACCCTATATCGTTACACATACCTATGGATCAAGTTCTTATCATTTATCTTCACTCAAAGGTAAACCCAAACCTAAGCCCCTTAATGCCTTGCATCTTTGATTGTTTTATTGTTGAAATCAATTCCTATATCACCTTCTATCTCTTTCCCCGCTCGTCCCTTGAGTGTCGTTCACCTTTCATATTCTCATTTTTTAGGATCCACGACTAAACAAGAATTGTGTGATTACCTGTCACCTTTTAGCATTATCTTCAATATGAGTACCACATCTCTACTCATAGCATGATTCTCATGGATACTTTTTTCTTTTAAAAGATGGAATCATGTGGTCATTCATCACTCGAAACCACTTATTTCGTAATTAACCTTTGTGTGCTATGGTCTATTCTTCTAAACAAGAACCTAGTCTTCCTATATAGTCTTGTCCATGACTTAAACATCCAAAAACAAAATGGGATCCAACTCCTTGAGTCAAACTTCCAACAAAAAGGGACATCTCTTCTCTCTATCTAGATGTTATAAATAGACTACTCCCTTGAAGGACAACTATATACAGTCATTGCAAAAATACAATAAAATATCCAGAAGCTTCCCACATCGATCAGCTTCGTGAAGACCTCAAGGAGATAATATATTCATCCCATATAGACTTCCCGCATTGATCAGTCTATTAAAAACAAAAAATGAAGAAAATGATAAAACTTTCGTTATGGACTTGCCTATTTTTTATCATGGGTTTCTTGCTATGAAAAACATGTTTTCGTACACTACGTTATGCTAAACCACCCACTCTCACCTCATTTCCTTTTCATCCCAATTTCCTCTCTACTCAAGGGAATTTCCACAACTGTGACATTTTCGTGATCATGTGACTTTCTTCACCCTTACAATAGTCCATTATGCAAGGCCTTTAGGGTCTTACGTCCATAATCCCATCTGGGGTAGGGTAGACTTATTAAGGTTCTTATCAATTAAGAGGCTCTTTTGCCATCTTTTACCATTTTCCTTCCTCATTACTTATTGATTATCTTATGCATGACCATATTATTGACACCTATATTTAAAAAACCTTAACTGTGCCTATGACTTAAACTCGACCATGCCTAAAAATTCACCACTCATCCCCCTAATTCATCATATTCTTCCCTATCCTATGGGATAACTACACTGGCTTGAGGCCCCTTTTCATCAGGGCTATGTAGATAACACTTCAAGAGCATGGGGCCCTTGAAGGTTAGCTCAAACACTCTTCACCCTAACCTATTTTCCTCTTCATTTTCCTATGAACACCCTACCTTAGTTCATTTCCATTATATGTAAACAATTGACAATTAAACCAAACAAGAACAATTAATAAACATTTTTACCACATCATACATTAATTGTTTCACATTTCCATGATATCAAATATTTCAGACATTTATACCATAACATACATATTCCTCATCATTGATTTTTTCATCCTACCAATAACTTGGCAATTAAATCATTTATTTCCCATAACATATAACCAAAACTCCATCATGCCTATAACCTGACTCTATCAGCCCTATGACCTGACCCCATCATTCCTATAACCTGACTCCATCATTCCTACGACTTGACTCCATCATGCCTAGAACCTGACTCTAGCATGCCTAACTAACATAACTCAACCATGCCTACAAGACCTCGACTCAATCATGCCTAATTCACCTAGTTTCCATCACATACACAAATAATAATGGAAATTAAAATAAAAAATCACCATCTCTATAAAAATCATCAGAATCTGTGTGTCTATACATATGTGCACAAAAGAAAAATAAATACATGTGCATCTCATATACAATCTCAACATCTTCGGCACGCAGGCCGGTATATACCAAAAATACACAAAAAAGGGAGGTATGTGTAACTATTAGGCATCCAACCATAAAATATCCTCCATGCCTGTCTCACTGGTTTCCTCCTCCTTTGCTCTTGTGCCACGTCACGCTAACATCTCACCACCCACCATGGGTCATGGCCTGACCTCTACTGGTACCTCACCTGGAGCTGGCCTCCGTGAACTGGTGGCCTCACCCTGACCTTGTCTCGAGGCTCGACGACCCCCATGCTCTCCAAACTATGGGTGCGTGACCAAGTCCTCTCACTCGAGGCCTATTGTGATTTATACTCTATATAGGAAGGGACATCTATCCCTGCAGCCATCAGGTGATCCTGATAATATCTCACCTCTCCTAAGGCATCCTTGAGCCTAGCCATGGGTACTTTCTGTGGTGGTGCCATCGGCCTCTGACCCTATACCTGTACCGTGGGACCATGTCCCTCCCCTATCTGTAAAATGGACCCTCTCCCTGAGCCTGTGTGGGTGCATGTGTATGTACCTGGGCCTGAAGGGCCACAATTTGTGCTTGTGTAGTGGCCAACTGGCCCTGCAAACCTGTAACCTGCATCTGTAGGGTGACCACCTACACCCCATCTCCATCTTTTCCTTTTTCTGATACCTATCCCTGTGCTACATGGTCCTGTAGGGATGCTACCTATTCCTGCAACGTGGTAACCTGTGCCTCTGACTCTATCAGTTGTCCCTCCACTATCCCCAACTATGTAACTAGTGTCACCACCTCCCCCTAGGGTGTCTCTCTGAACTATGATGGTGGCCAAATCCGGCTACCCCGACCTCGGTGGTACTGCTCATAGCTATGCTTCCCACCACTGTCTATACATGTCTATAAATCTGAAATGATCAATCCACCAGTCTACCACCTACTCCTCCTACCCTGTAGGCACCATCGTCTGTGGTAGAGGCATAGGCCTGTCCACATCGTCCCTCCTGTACTTTGGAAATGGTGGAATTACATCCTGTGGCAACCCAAACTATCATTTGACCCTGTCAATAGGTATCATCTCATGCTCTTCTGCACAGTCCCCCTCTATTCATCGTAGTTACTGTAACTCTTGTAGCTCCTCGACCATCTTCATATATGATGGGAAGCCCACATATGACCTTCAAATGATTTCCACACCAGAAAACCCTTATAATGTATGCATGGAATACGTTACATTGTGTATAGCCATGGCAGCTCGGCGCTCTCCAACAGTAGGTACCCATCGCCTGTAGCCTACCCAAACCATGCCTTCCCCGAATGCATCAGGTCGAGGCATGCCCACTGGATGCACACACACAATGTACTCATATGCCAAGTAGTGTAATAGGAATGTTCCGCATAGGCTAAACCTCAATAGCCTCCCATAGGCCCATAACTCTTTATATAGCTACATCAAAGAATATTGGTGCCCATGCAAACCAGGTCCTGTCCTCCATCATGTCATGAAGAACCCCCATAAATTCCCATGGGAATCTCCCACCCTCCACATATGGAAGTGTAAAGTAACAGACTTCCTCCATCATCAACACCACTAACCTGATATCCTCCTGATGGGCCCGATACATATCTCCATAACTCATGTTGGCGCTATAGAACCTCAACTCTGCTAGCCCCTCACCGAACACTGTCAACATCAACTCCTCATATGCCTCTAAGGTAATGGAATACACCTGCATTCCTACTATCGGTAACAGCAATATCCTATAAACATCCTCTAACGTGACAACCATCTCACCTGTCGGCAAACGAAATGTGTTGGTCACCGAATCCCATCTTTCGGTGAGGGTGACCATTAAACTTGACTCTTGAATTCCTAACCTCAATACAATCCAACCTCTACCACATGGTGCTACTCCTCATTTTTCATGCTCCCCTACACCGTTAATAATAGGGGCGGTACCCTATCATACATCCGTAACTAGTCCCTCACCTACATCTAATAAAGCATAATATCATTAGACCTCGACCATGCTCCACTTCACCCTTGAACCCTAACCTATTCCCCACCCCCACCTACTCATGACCTATCTCCCCACTTCAACCATGATAACTACTATTCCCCCATATCAATTTCATACCCCTTAACTCATATCTATTCACACCTCTTACCCAAGCTATTTTCATTCAACAATATCTCTCTATCTCATGACCTATCTCATTCCCTGGCCTATTTTTCCCTAATGTTGATCGACATCAATTTCTCTTAACTAGTACCGGTCTCCCAAAACTGGCATCGGTCACCTGATTTGTGACTGATGTCGGCTAACTCCCACCAACGTAAGTCACTGTCATGGCACAAAATCTACAAAAACCTACTCATTTTTCTCAAAAAATTCATCATTCCTCCCTAACTACCCACCCATTCCTACCCAAATCTCTCATCCACCCATACCCACCCCCTTAACCTAAATCAACCTTCCTACCCTTCCTATTTCACCCATTCGTTTCCAAATTTCAATATACTTTTCCTCCCAAAAATCCATTTTACCCTAACTTGATTTCTACATATCAATCTACCTCACCACACGTAGAATAGGGTCGAATCTTACCTCATTATGATGTCATCTCCATGGGGGCACGTCGGGCCACTTCACTGGTGACCCACCCGAACCCTCTCATGTCTTTGCCATGCCTAAATCACCAAATCCACTACTCTACTACAACCAATCAAATTGATCCCCTTGAGCTCATGGACCCGTCTCCCTCCCTCCTCTCACTAACTCGTACTCCCCACCTCAACTGGGTACAATGACCTGTCCTTCTCTCTCAAAAAATGCATGAAAATTTAAACGACTCTATTATTTTCTCCAAAGTCACAACTCAGCATTGATTCCATAAAATACAAAAAAATTGTTTTATAAACACAACCTAACCTAACTAATGATGGTTATGTTTATACGACCTATCCAACCGACATCGGTCAACCCTTATCACTATTTGGCCTTGCTAAGCTTCCTTTTTCCTACAACCCTTACTAATAACACCCCTTTCCTCAGCCTGAACACCTATTGAACCATACATACAAGCTCAACCTACCCCTACAGTTCCTTTGTTGCATCCTAGGAGTTGTTATTTTACCTATACCTTGGCCTTACCCATGCCATGACCTATTTACTTGAACATGGCCTACTTAGTGTGACCATTTTCCCTATGTACTTGCTATACCTTGTGATTTTGTTACCTATGTTGTTTTAGCCTACCAACCATACCTTTCCTATTGTCATGTTGTTTATCCCGACCAAACCTTTATTGTACTGGAACATACCTAAACATTCCTACACCTAACCTACACTGTGTTTCCAGATCATTTCCTATATCTTGGATACCTAAATCACCTCACCCTTGTTTGGATAAACTTATCAACCTTGGACAATGTAGAGTTTGCAAGCTCTTCAATCTAGTACCATGTTGTAATCTATGCATGTGCGTGTGTTTTATTGTCATTACCCATGACCCAATTTTGACCATGGCCTACTACCCCTTACCATCAATACTCAAACCTTCCCCCTCCTATCTTCCCCACCTACACCTTTATCAAAACACTTACTGATTTTGTCTTACACCTTATTAGTGACCAGTTTGAAGGGGATCACCTTCAACCAAACATGGGGCAAATCACTTCCTATTTTTGTAAGCGTCGCTTACCAATACAAGCTATGCAAAAAAAGGGGCAAAATATAGACACCAAAATTGGGTCACACTCCCCTTGGTCCCCTTTCGAACAACTAACTTAAACACTTTTACCTAACCATGACCCTCACATCACACATTAATATTAATTTAATCACTTTAATTAAATCAATATTCATCCTCACTTTATTCGTTACTTAATTATATTAACTAACCCAATTTCCACCTCACCTAGACACCTCATTCTAAACCTATTTTTAGTATCTATCTACTCACACAACTAATTAAGACTTAGTTTAACCCTAAAAATCAATGCATATTATTCCTCTAACCACATTCCTGCTCATTAAAAGATAACATCCATTTTGATCCACAAAATATGGACAAACCCAGCCCAGATGATTGCAAGATCTGTCATTTTTAGTAAACCTAGGGAATCCCACCTTAACCGATGTCGGTCATCCCAAAACCGATGCCGGTCAACCAGGAACCATTGTTGGTTACCATTTATTCACTTCGGTAACCTTTTTTGAGAGGTTTTCCACATTCTCAAATTTTGGAGAGTAAAATGAGATTTGTATGCAAGAAAGAACCAGAGCTCTTTTACACATCCAATCAGCCATAGCTAGCATCAAGACAGATCTAGAGGTATCACTCTCACGGTCGCATTTCGAGAAGTACCAATGTGGCACCAAGCTCCATCCCACCATAAATCATCACCACCACTCAGCCATTAGACCTGCAACATCAGTAAGTGTGTTTATCCCCTGTGTTATTTCATCCTTGTTTTGTTTTAAAAAAATTGTCATCTTTGTTATCATTTTCTATTAGCATTCCCATTCCCCCACTATTCCTCTTTCTGTAAACTCAAGCATTTCTCCATGCACACCATAAAACCACCTATACTCAACTTCTACATATCTCTAAGTGTTCCTAAGATCCCCACATACATTGTCATTCCCTTTGTCATCTTTGTCTGACCTCAGCTCAAACCCCACAAACAGATCTTATTGAGATTTTATCAGCCCACCTCTAACGACGCCAGTTACCCATAACCATTCTTGGTTCTTCCTAGACCGTGATAGGTCATACCTGACCGACGTCAGTCTCTTTATTTGGCCATCCTATCTATAACAAAACCTAAGAATCTTTATCCAAGTAACCTAAGTGACTCAGAACCTGAAACTAACCTATTCCAGCACTTTGACCCCTTACCCTACCTTTAGATTTGATCATAACCTATCTTGTTACATTATATTTGCTTATTTTATTTGAATGAGATACCTAAATCATATCAACTATAGTAGGACCCTATTTATTTACGTTATTTCTCGCATCAAGTTGTATTAAACAGTGGATTGACAACCATCTAGGAAGTATCACACTTCCCGGATCTAGCACTCGTTAGGAAGTCCACTATCATATATTATTTAACTCTTCTTGTGTGGTCTTTTTTTTCTATTTCAGGTAGTTCATCCTAGCCAAAGGGAATCTCTCATGGTTAGCATCAGATTGAGAAGTCAGAACGTGCACACAACCTTGAAACCAACCATCACAACAGGTACTCCTCCTCAGCCCATAACATTATCTATTTCATCACATTTAAAATGTAAAGAAAATGGTGAAACAAGTAGCACAAGATATAAATGGGAAAAACATGGAAGGTAAAAAATCCACTGAAAATCACTTATCTTTATTGAGAATATACTTTTACCAGCACTCCCACTATTTCACATGCAGTTACTCCTTCAATAAGGAATTATAACCTGTCTTATACATTTTCTCACGAGACTTACAAATATGCTCACACATATAGCTTTCATAAAATGTTTCAACCATGTGTGTCTAATCCCTATAGGATCACCTTGTTATATACATTGCAGGCTGGTCATGATCCACTCTTTAAAATCCACCTTGGGTCATTTTGGAGGTTTTATAATAAGCAGTTTCCTGCTTAATATTATAAACCCCAACAAGAAGTAAGGTGTTAAGGAATCCTTATATAACATGAATATGATTATGTGATGGTTTATTTGTTGAGAAGTTAAGGGAGAATAATATTGTGAATAAGTGAAACAAATCTAAAATTTCTATTCAAGCAATCTAAGACCTAGTAGAACCATTATTTGCATGTTAATCAATTTTTTGTGACTTATAATCTATATTTTTTATTTTCCTACATCACACATTTTGGTCTCGTCGTTTTTTATTACTGATGATGAAGTTCCCTTCTCTCCTTGAAGAAGTACGTGATGAAATTTTCAAAGGCCATATTAGCAGACACTCTAGAACTTACAAATTCTTATGCATGGGTTATTATTGGCCTACCCCTTGAGGTTGATTCTCGAGCATTTTCTAAATTATGCAAACCTTGTTAGCTCCATGAAAATATTATCCATGCTCCCTAGATTGATCTCCAACAACTTGAAATTCCCTATCCCTTCACCATGTGGGGACTTGATTTAATTGGAAAATTACCTCATTCACAATATGGTCGTATCCTCATCATCACAACCACCAAGTACCTCACAAAGTGGGCCAGAGGCCATGCCCCTCACATATGTGAATGATGTAGTACTACCAAATTCATACTTAATCAAATCATATTTCTCTTGAAAAATGTTACACATCATCATCTTTAACAATAGTAGGAATTTAAAATATAAGGAAATGAAGCAACTTTGTGCAAAATTCAAAATTAATAATAATTTTTCAAATCCATATCATTTAAAATGCAATGGGACAAGAAACATTTACTAATGAAAGCCTTTAGAAAACCATTTGGGAATCCCATACCTATCAAAATATTAAACCATATTCCACACTTTGGGCATACCACACAAACGTCTGCACAACTACCTAGGAAATACCAGTCTATCTAGTATATGGATCTGAAGCAATCTTACCTCTAGAGGTTGAGTTACATTCCCCTTTGTATTTCTCTTCCATATATCCTTCCTCATGAAAATATTTTTGAAATATGTCTCCCACTTCCTCGATTTATTGGAAGAAAAAAAAATAACAATATCTAACACAATCATCAATATAAAGATTGCATTGTAAAACAACACAACAAACTAGAAAGTCAATGGAACATTGAAATCAAATAACTATTTCACAAACTGGATCACACCCATGATAAGGAGGGAAAATATTCCCAAAAATGGTGGATCCATATATGTCCAAAGATATATTAGGACCAAGAACATATTAATTATAACCTAGCAAAAGACATATCTTCAAAGAACCAAAAAATGGTCAATTATTGAAGTATTATCCTTGACCTTCTAAATCATCCATTCATACAATTTTTCATGTACATAAATTTCTTTTCTTCTCATTTTTTTAATTAGTTAGTTATGTTTATCATGATTTTTCATTTAGCAAGTTCTTGATAATGGATTATATGTTAACTTGGTACTAACATATTATGTTTATTATTTTTACATATTTTAGTTATTTAAAAATTTCTAGTAGCTTTGGTTTATCAATATCTTATTTTTACATGTTGATCAATTTTGATCCCTAGTCTCCCAGAAAATCCATTATATACATTTCTATCTTATTTTTTATAGGACAATGAGTTATAATCCCTAGTCTCCCATCTAGTCCCTTACATCATATTTTATTTTTACAAGCCAATTAGATAGGTTAATTTCTAGTCTCCCAACTAGTTCCTTACATCTTATCTTACTTCTTACATGTCGATTGGTTAGGTTCATCCCTAGTCCCTGAACTAGACCCTTAGATCTTTTTATGATACTTTTTATGTACAAGATGGTTAGTTTTATTATTTGAAATACCCCTTTACCATCTTATAGTCCTATTAGTTTGGTTGATAACTTTTCTTGACTAATACCTTTCATCTTTATCCTTCCCACAAGTTTGTTAGTTTGGTAAAAAAATCCCACCTAACATTATACAATCTAGGTGCATGGAGTTATTACATCCTTATCTTACCCATTATGACTATTAGTTTGGTTAATATTTCCCCTTATTACTATCATCTACCTAGGTTTAGAGATTTACAACCTAATTTCATCTAGCTTTTGGTTTATTTCTATGATCATGCATTTCAACCATTAGGATATCACTACCTACTTCATTATTTATGTTACTACATCTCTTGATTTTTAGATTGTTAGTTTACATGTTAAAACCTTCAATCCCTCCTTACAAGTTCCCATCCACTACGATTACTTGCTACATCTGGATCTATACCTTACCGAAGATTCCTCTTAGATAGGAATAGAAATGGATGATAGTATCATTGTATTTCTTTGATTCAGATGTGCTTCTTGTAACTCAACTCTTACATTTTATCTATCTACACGTATTTGATCCACATGTTGCCTTCAATTGTGATAAAAGGATCAAATTTTTCTATAATTTTATCATCCATATCTTTTTATCATCAATGGGGCATCTGAAGAAATAGATTTCTATATATCCTTTTACTAA
The DNA here is from genome assembly GCA_019776745.2 of Taxus chinensis. Lineage (NCBI taxonomy): Eukaryota > Viridiplantae > Streptophyta > Pinopsida > Cupressales > Taxaceae > Taxus > Taxus chinensis. The sequence goes on from CM034149.1 coordinate 735,756,527, forward strand.
AAACTTCATGTCAAACCCACTTAGGTTGTTATTGACATAGCACTATTTTCTTAAGTGTATTTCTAGGAGTGTCTAAGTGTCATGGTTTGTATGTTATCCTTTATATAGGGTAGGTGTTGACTCTCTTATGTTAGTCATATTTCACAACCATTTGGTCATCCCTCCAAATCCATATGGAGGAGGAAAATAAAATTCTAAAAAACAAAATAAAATCACAATTAAAATCCATAGTATCAAAAAAAATCAATATAAAATGTAAATTAGTATAAACAAAAAGAGAAAAAGAAATTAAAGTCAATCAAAAACACAAAATACATGATAAAATCATATTTCACACATATAATATTTTGATTGAAATCTCAAACTCCACAATTATCCTCATTGAAGGGTTTGAGGTCCTTTGGGGTGTAGTAGATTTATCACTAGGATACAAGGTTTCATATTTACCATTTAGTGGCCCTTATATCTCACACTGATACATAATCCTTATCATAAGCTTATATCCCCTTAAGTGAGGTATGAAGGAATGGGGAAAATGTCGTGGGGAGGTAGGAAACATATTTTCTTTCATATGTTATCATAGCTACATGGGATATCCTTAAAATTTACTAGTTTTTCTTCATTGATGCCTATATATTCAAGCTCCTCCACTCCTTGTTGACGAAAACTTATAGTATTTCCCTCTAATTAAAATTTCTTGATTTTGGTAAATAACTTGTTTTCACCTTGGTGGCTCCCATTTTCCTCCCTTTTATATAATTTTATCCCTTAGCAGATTGGTTAGATTCCAAGTCTCTCCCATCTTCTTTATATCATATTCTTCATCTCTTTTTAGACATGTTAACTTTAAGACATGTTATAGGGTTTAAGGATACTCCCTTATTCCATCCCTACTTTAGTATCTTTTACATATCTTGGTTTTCACAATGTTGTATCTCAATCATTGTTATATCATCTCTCAAATTTCTCCTAGTTACCTTAGGGATTCCAATTGTTTGATCCTTAGTGACCTCTTTATTTATGTGATTGTTATTATGGTTGATATATTTTATTAACTAGCACCTTACATCCTTTATATTTACATGTCAATTATTATGACATTCTCAACTACCCATTTACACCACACTTATGACTTATCGACTCACTTGATACATGACCATCACGAGATAATTAAAACTATATAATTTTAAATATGGCTAAGTGTTGGAGTGTGTGCAAGGTTTACAAGGGCTAGAGAGGTGAAGAAGGTATGGTAGAATGTGTGGGAAATTGTGTGAGCATGTACAAAATTTTTACACAAAGTTATGAACTATTAAGTGTGCAAACAAAAATCATGCATGATAGGATTTCAACAAGGGCGCATGTGTAATAGTGCGCGTTACTTTTTCATAAGTATATGCATGTAGGAATTTCAGTAAGATGCAAAGGTGGTGGGTAAAAATTGCGTAGTGAGAAAACTGAGTGCATAAATCTATCAAAGATCGATGCATAAAACTATGCAAAGGTAGGATTACACAAAATATTTAAGGCACATGAGGAAAAATATGGAAAATGAAAAATAAGTAGGTGGAAGTTGTAAGGAAGCGTGCATGGGAAAAAAGGAGAACAAAACTACTGGACAATCAATTAACATAGATGTTTCAAAATATTTTCTCAACTACCAAATCAAGGTAGCTCAATGTCATTAACACGCAGTCTGAGCGGAGTAGGTAAAAAGGTTTTGGAGAAAATTTCAACACACTTATAAAAGGGTAGATCCACGCCACATTTTATATATATTGAGAGATGAGAAAAGAACTGATAATATAAGAGAGAAATCCAAGTTCTGATCTTTTAAGATAAGGCATGGATCTAGTCAGAGTCAATGTGAGCTAGGGAGTCCTTGAATGAAAATACTACCCTTATAATAGATTGAGAGGTTGTTTAAGTAATGTTATAGCACTATTTGTGGGAATATTATTGTATATGTGGTCAAGGATTTTACAGTTAATGGAATTTATTGCATGTTGTTATCCATTGTGTGACTTTATTGCAAAGGCATAACTGATACTATGCCAAGTGGTATCAGAGCACAGTTACAAAAATTGGAAAGGAAGGTTGTGAGGTTTGCAAAGACCAGTAGAATTTAAAATATGAGGCTACTAGTCAAGAAATAAATACACCTCGAAGAAAGGTTATAGATGGAGGAGAGAAAACACAACCATCATTGGTGTGATAAATCAAGTTATGATCGATTTAAGGAATATAATAACTAGGCGTGAGGTTATCGTGGAAGAACAGAGAAGAGGATTCATGATGTAATATGCTCAGAGTGATGAAAAAGGAGCAACAAGGGTTGCAAGAAATTAAAGAGCCATTGGAGGTGAACAACAACAAGCCACATATGTAGGAGAAGTGTGAATCTTGAGAGCTATCTCAAGAATGTGTCAAGGACCATGAATGGATGTCAGGTCAGAATTTTTAGGTTGAATTATGAGTATAAAAGAGTACGTTGAGTTTGAAGAGATAAAAAACCCACATCGCATCAAGGTAACATAGACTAAGTTGAAATAACATGTAGCACTATGGTGAACGAAGATATAAAATGAGTGCTAAAGAAGAGGTAAGGATAAGATAGGTGTTGGGACAAAATGGTTGCTAAGATGGAAAGTTATTTTTTGTTCTCTAATAACCTAATGTGTTTGTTCAAGAAGTTTGTAAAACTACAAGAAAAAGGATATTTTAGTTAGTGATTACACCAAGCATTTTCACTAAATCATGATCAGAAACGAGGTACATTGAAGTCAACCAAGTAAATTTTGTAAGATATATCAATGGTTTAAGATTTGGAATCCAAGAAGAGTTAATTTTTATGTGTATTCATACTATGGAAGACACTTATCAATTGGCCTTGAAAGTAGATGAAACATTGGCACACAAAATTCAAGTGTAGCCAATAGAGGAAGTTGCAATGTGTGTTGTAGAGAATGAATCATTTGTGGATATAACAAGTTGCAAGAAGACGAGCATAAAATTTCTCAAACACATACACATAGTAGTGTGAAGGATGATGGATCATCTTACTCATCAACGTGGTAAGGATTATTTGGAAGAATTAAGGGAATATGATTCTATGGAGCTTGTTTCAACTGTGGATTAGTTGGGCACCGTGCATTCGAGTTTTTGAATGCACATAGTGAAGTAATTAGTACGCATGCAAATTATGGCACACATGTAGTACATGAAGATGTGGAATTGATAGGGTTGATGGATCATTATAAATTCCGAGAGTGTAGAGTAAGTATGATGATAAGAAAGGTGTTGTTAAATACCACACAAAGGGAAACAAGCTTGTACAAAGGAAAATTTTGTTTCGAATGATATATAACTTGGGAGGAAAGTGTTAGAAGGTGATTTTTGACAGTGGTAGCATGGAAAATCTTGTTTCTAATGAAATGGTGGAGAATCTAGGGATGAAAAATATTTTGTGTCCCAATCCTTAAAATGTGTCATGGTTGCAGAAAGGATGTCAAGTCTTAGTCAATGAGAAAATCCTTATTAAATTCCAATTTGGGAACTGTTGCAATGAAGTGTTGTGCGATGTGATGCAAAAGGATGCTTGCCATCTACTATTAGGAAGGCCATGTCATTATGACTAGAAATATTTCTATGATGGACATGTAAATGTTATTCACATATAACAGGATAGAAGGTGTAGACACAAAATCACACACTTTGGGAAATTATCTAGTCCTGATTACATACTACTATTCATATGATTCCTAAGTAAGAAAAGTACTAATTAACCCATGTCTTTGGAAGCATTTATTTATTATTTTGTTTCTAATTTCAAGCTTGCACCCTTACTTTCTCAGTCTTCCTTTTTACTCTTCAGAATTTTTCATCCTGGACATCAGCTCCTAGCCAGGATGCCAGCACTAAGTGCCCTTTTCCCCTCTTGGAACCCTTGAACCCTTTGTAATTTACTCACACTTTTTAGGTCCTTTCTATCTATTTGAGCATATTATCTTTTTGGTAGTCGGCCTTTTCAGGGTTAATTATGAAATTCAGGCAAGGGAATCATATAAATATAAAGTTATATGATCATAATAAAGGACCAAACACTAAGCATTAGTTATCACCATCTAAGGTTGCATCCATCAAGTCATATATGAGCTCCATTGAATCCATCTAGCACCATCACAAGGGACATCAATGGTTGGTTATTCTACATACACTTCATAGGAGGGAAGTTCATTCTATTCAATGCACACATCTATTACATTTCTTTGCATCTAGCTATTTACTCATTTTAGATGAAAAATCAAGTTAGCATGAAAAAATAAAATGAATATGAAACCAATTCGAATGTAACATGCAAAATCAATCAATCGACTACCTCATATAAAGTAAAGTTGAAAGGAAGAGGAACAATACTTGCACTTACCGTCTAGCATGTGATTCTCCTTCCTTGATTGTGGATGTGTTTGGAAGATGATTGATTGCTTCAGATTTGGATGTGGATGCACTTGGACAACACTTCCCTTTTTATGCTTGATTCTTGGATTCTTGATTGAATATTGTTGATAGCTTGGAGATGGATGATTGATGATCAAAAGATGAAAGGAAGATGGAGGATTGAAAGGATAAAATAGCAGCAATTGGATATGGATTCAAAACTTGTCTCTCATGGAGGATGAGTGTTTTATTTATACTTTGTGAGTGGAAAAATGGAGGATGAGGATCAATCCATGTTGGATTGAATCCAATGGTTGAAATTGCATGAGAGGATTGGATGATTGTATAATGAAAAATTCTAGATTTTGTGTGGAGATTTTATTGAATTTTTAATTTAATAGAAGAGTGTAGATTATTTGAATATTTAAAATGAGAGGGAAATATGGAGAATCTTCTACATTTAGAGGTGAGGATATGATTAGGATTAGGATTAGGTTAGGTTAAATAAATATGATTAGGGATGTGATTTGATGGAAAGGCTAGGTGTATGGATGTTTAGAGTAGGTGGTAGGTGAGATGTAGGAATATTAAATTCCTATAAAAAGTGGGATTTAAATATGATAATAGGATATACTAATGGACTAAAAGGGATTAAGGATGGGATAGGATATAATAATGATTTAAAAGGATTTGGGATAAATGATAAATGGTGATAAAATGATAAAATGATAAAGGGGTAAATATGATAAAATGGATTAATTATTATATGGATGATGTTGAGATATAATAATATGGATAAATGGATTAAAATCAAATAGAATGGATTGGTAGTAGATAAATGGTGATGAGGCTAAAATGCGGGACATGATTAATGTTAAATAGTTATGTAAACATTTTTAGGTGTCTATATTTTTCCCCTCTTTGAAGGATGATTGCGTAGTAATGATCGTTCAAAGAAGAAGTAGAAGATGATATGATGGTAATATGATGCCCCCTTGAGGGGTTAGGTGGGGAGGAATGAGGTGGGTATCCAATCAAAAAGAGATGATATGCCCCAGTGAGAAGATGAAGGGATTTTGGGTGAGAGGATGAGAATATTAGAGTATGTTAACTATAGGAGATCCCAATCATTGATGTATGCAAAAGGAGAAGGTCGTTTCAGTGTTGGATGCCCCAGTAAAGGGGTTGATGTTTTAGATGTTTTGGTATTAGATGTTGCTGCATTTTGGATATTTTTGGATCACAGGATGTTGGTTGTATGATGCCCCAGGCACGAGGGGTAGGATTTTGGATGTTGTTGGATCATAGGATGTTGGATTGTTGGATGCCCCAGGCACGAGGGGAGGATTTTTGATAGTTGGATTTTGGATGTTTAGTTGTCAATGTTAGATGTTGGATTTTGATGATTTGGAATTGGGATGCCCCAGTCAAGGGGTAAGGATTTTTTATTTTAGATGTTGGATATTGAATGGGAAGATGTTTGGATGAGAGGATTGGTTGAAAATTTTGGATAGATTGATTGGATGAATAAGATTTGATGATTGAATGTTATATGATTGATGAAGGGTTGGTTGGATAAGGTGATGATGATTAGGCTAAATGATAATGTAAAGGGGTGGTGTTGCCATAAATTTCCCACAATTGTCATCATTAGCAAGTTTATTAAGATATGGAATAGAGAAAGATGCACCAATGGTATAAATACCATGATGTTTTAATTGCTAGATGTCGTAATCTGTATATCATTAGACACATTAAGAGGGTCCTCATATGATTGGACCAAAAAATGGCCTCATGTCATTGGCCAAGGAAAATAAAAATAAAGAAACGAGGCCTTATATCATCAACCAAAACATGATGCAAATGAAAGAAAAATATAATCAAGTGAACAAGCACACAAATGCATGGAAAAGTGTTTTAAATTTTATGTGTGTTGTTTATTTTTATGGATTTTTAATATTTTTTTCATATTTTTGGATTTTTAAGATAGTTTAGATGTCATGGGATGAAGATGTGATAGGGATGGATAGGGTTAAAAGGATGTAACTTTCTCCTAAAAGTCCCAAGGTAGATGCGGATAGAGATTAGGGGTAAAGGGGTGATTTTGGGATAGGATAAGGGATATGGGATAAAGGGAAGATTTTGGATAGGATAAGGGATATGGGATAAAGGGATGATTTTCGATAAGATAGAGGAGGTTTGATAGGATGATGGATGTGACAAGGTAGGGTAAAGGATGTGGGATAGAGGGATGATTTTGCATAGGATAAAAGAGATTTGATTGGATAAGGTAGGATGCAAGATGATTAGATAAGATAGGCCCCCAAGTAAAGGGTGGGATGATTGATGTAAGGAAAAATAAGGGATGGTGCCCCTAGCAGATTATAAAGTTGCCCCCAGTCATAATGATGATGGGTCAAATAAGTGAAAGGGGGGAATAGAATAAAGAAATAGGATCATCGATTGCCCATGGATGATGGATACAAAAGAATGTGGATGTAAGGGATGGATGATTTGCAATGGATGATGAAAAAAAGATGAGCTTAAAAGGCACATGATATAAGATAATAGTAGGACTAAAATAAAAGTGTGATCAAGGTCTAAGAAATACTTGGCAACATTTAAGCGTGATGTCTCTTCGAGATCCAAGTGTGTGTAAAAGTGATAGTTAATTACCACTTGAAGTGAAAACTCAATGGGTAGTATGTGAAGACAAACTAGCCAATGTATAGGGAGTGATTAAGTCAAGTAGGCTGATGGAAGGTGAATGGAAAGTTAAGTCATGCATTGCTCCACTACCAACCAAGCATCCATATCCCTAATGGAGATACATCTTATTCTTGTCACAACAATTCTCTACTACCAGCCAAGTGTCCATAGCCCCAGTAGAGTTGTTGGAAACACCCTTTGAGAGAGTCTTGAGGTGGGTTTTGATATGTTTTTCACTTTTTTTCTAATGATAATGATATTTTTATGATCCACTCTCTTAAGGCCTCTAGGGGTTAAGAATCACAAGTGGTTAGATGGGGGAATGGAGATGAGTGTAGTGACGACATTGGTTAGAGTGTCATAAGATACACCCAAGGGTATTCACCACAAGTTAATTAAGATGTGTGATTAAGTGATTGGGTCTTTAAGATATGATCAGTCTTGGATGTTGATAGTAAGGATAGCCCAAGGTCAGACAAGTGTAATATATACTAATGAATTACATCATGTGTGATTAAGTCAATTAAGTATTGGTGAATATGGATTACATTGGAATGAGGATAGAGGGATAAGGAAATAACATCTGTGTATAAAGGACAACCTAAATACTCAATCCATTTTTAGATGTTTGGGATGTATAGGGGGGTTAGATGATTGAGGATTGGTAAATGGTTTGATGGGAGTAAGGAGGCCTTGTTCATGGATACCTAAGCCTTTTCCATGATGTTTCATGTTAGTGATAGTATATGAAGTGGATGGGGAAGATGATGTCATGTGATCATCAAGAGACTAGGGGGGTAGTAGTTTTTTCATTCACTAGGAGAACATTCTTAACAAAGGATGGGGGTGAGATTTGTTTTGATTAGTGGCCGATGAGGGATTTTTGGATGTGTGATGATATTTTGATGGTTGACGATGTTTGGATTTATGATTATAGTTTTTATTTTTGGTCAATGAGGGATGTTTGGATTAATGATTAGATTTGGATGGCCGGCAATGTTTGGACTTAGAATGGGGTTTGGATGGTAGACAATGGTTAGAGATAGGGTTAGGATGGAAAGGTGGTGGATAGAGAGGTACAAGGATAAGAATTCCTTGGTTAATGAGGTTTTAGACATAAGACCTGTTGGGGTTAAACCATATAACAATGTTACATAGATCTATAATCAGATAAAGCATACAAGTAATGAATGCAGAAATAACCAGAAGATAAAATAAACAAGAGAAAGATTACACCAAATTTAAAGTGGTTCACCCAGTGTAGGCTACGTCCACCAAAAAATGACCAATATTATTATTCATTTCTTTACAGAGGAAATGCAATGAATATCTTATGTCTTCCAACACCTCACAATATGGTCAATGTTTTTCCCTCACTCAGCTACTCTTTCTTGTTCACCAAGAAAACTTACATGCAAACAATTACTATTTTTATTCTCTTCTTCTTACTTACCCTTATAAAATTCATACATGTGTATATAACTATTTTGGGTAACTTAACTATGCTTTTACAATTAATAAATCATCTTTAAAACAAGTGATTTATTCTAATTTTCATCAAAAAAACAAAAGCAGCATCACACAGGTAACCATCAACGGTTACTGCCTGACCGTCGATGGTCACTTCTTGACATGAACTAACCGATGCTGGTTACACTCTAACCGACGCCGGTTACTGTCATAACTAGTAACATGTAAAATCAAGTTTCTTGTGAAGCAATTAAGCTCCATACTCAACAATCTCCCACTTGGAGATCAATTATTGCACTATATTGTACATCACCATCCTTGGTTCCTTTTCCTTGGCCTGTTTCTTCCTCTTCAAGTCTTAAACTCAAAGACCAACCAAAGTGGAGTGAAGCTCCAAATTTTCCCTTACCAATGGCTTTGTTAGCATGTCCGCAGGGTTCTCATCTATATGGATTTTCTCTAACTTCAAATGTCCATCCTCCAACGCCTGTCATATGAAGTGATACCTCAACTAAATATGTTTCATTCTTGAATGAAATTTTGAGTTATTTTCCAAATGAATCACACTCTAATTATCACTGTATAATATACAATCCTCTTTCTACTTACCCAAATCTTCCATAAACCTGCTCATCCATATCATATCCTTGCTAGCTTATGTAGATGCAACATACTCTGCCTCTGTAGTAGATAAAGCCACAACCTTCTGCAATCTTGAAATCTAGCTAACTATCATTCCACCTACTTAGAAAATATATCCAGTGGTGCTCCTCCTGCCATCCAAATATACAATCATATCTAAATCAACATAGTCATGTAAAGATGTATCTAACCCTCCATAGCATAACTCCATGTCAGATGTCCCTCTCAAATACTTGAGAATCCATTGGACTACTTTCCAATGTTCTTTACCTAGATTAGCCATAAACCTATTCACAACTCCCACTTCCTGTGCAATGTTTGGTCTAGTATAAACCATGGCATACATAAGACTTCCTATTGTTGAAGCATAGGTAACATGTGCCATGTACTCAACCTCCTTGTGTGATGAAGGACACTAATCTTTTATCAATTTGAAGTGTTCATCCATAGGTGTACTAACAGGTTTTGATTTTTACATATTAAACATTTCCAACACCTTATTAATATAAGCATCCTGAGATAAATACAACTTCTTATTTTTCATGTCTCAATGAATTTGCATGCCAAGGATTTTCTTTGCAACTCCCAAATCCTTCATTATAAATGTGTGAGCTAACCTTTCTTTAATTTTACCAATTTCATGCATACTAGATCATATAATCAGCATATAATCTACATATAATAACAAAATAACATAGCTCCCATTTTCAAGCTTTTTAAAATAAACACAATAGTCAGATTCACATCTCTTATAGCCATACTCATGCATAAAACTGTCAAATCTCAAATACCATTGCCTTGGGGCTTGTTTGAGCCCATATAAGCTCTTTTTCTATTTGCACACAATTTTCTCCTTACCCTTGACTTCATAACCAAGTAGCTGTTGCATATAAATATCTTCCTCCAAATCACCACGAAGAAAATTCGTCTTAACATCAAGCTGTTCTAAATGCAAATATTCTGTTGCAACCAAACTTAGAACAAAAAGAAAAGAAGTCATCTTAACTAGAGGAGAAAAAATATCATCAAATTCAATACCTTCTTTCTATGCAAATCCCTTTACCACAAGCCTCGCCATGTACCTTTTTAGTTCACCCTTTTCTTCCTTGATTCTGTAAACCCATTTGTTTTGCAGTGTTTTCTTACCTACTTGCAACTTAACCAAATCCCATGTATAATTTTTTTCCAAGGATTCCATGTCATGTTCTCACTACTCGTGGGTATATACCTGCATTGCTTCTTCAAAGCTTTCTAGTTCACTACTATCAGTCATTAATAAATAAGAAAAGGAAGTTGAAAATCTCTCTGGAGGTCTACTTACCCTTTGTGAGCTTCTCACTAATATCTAGGGTGTCTGGAGATCATTTTGTGCATGTTGCACATTCATGTCAATTTTTGTCAGTGACCGACATCGGTCACCTGTAACCGAACGTGGTTCCTCTTCTTGCTAACCGACTGTGGTTTCCTTACCAATATCGGTTCTCGGAGTACTGACTCCGGTTCTTGTAATTGACTTCTCTGAACCTGATCCTGTCAACCAATGCTGGTTAGCCTCACTAACATCAATTCCTTACAAATATCCTCAACATGTTCATGTTTAGGCACCAAAATCTGATCCATGTACATTCTTTTTCATTCCAATCAATGTCATGACTTTTAACAATCTTAGAATCTTCTAAATCCCAAAATCTATATCCTAAATCACTAGAGCCATAACCAATGCAAGTACATCTCTTAGATTTAACATCCAACTTCCTTCTATTTTCCCTATCAACATGCATAAAAGCTTCTGAGCCAAAAAATCTAAGAAAATAAAAATCTACCTCTTTTCCAAACCAAGCTTCTTCTAGTATTCCACCATCCAGTGTTGTTGAAGGCCCACGGCTGATCAAGTTTATTGTTGTATCCAATGACTTTTGCCCAAAAATTCAAAGGTAAGCCAGTATGAATCCTCGTACTTCTAGAACAGTCCATGATTATTGTGTTCATTCTTTATGCAACTCCATTCTCCTTTGGAGTTCCAAGAACTGTTCTTTCTCTTCGTATTCCATTATCTGAACAATAATCATTAAAAACCTTGCTACATTACTCACCACCATTGCCATATCTAAGGCACTTCAATTTTAAATTTGTTTCATTTTCTAGAAGGTCTTTCCATCTTTTAAAAGTTTCAAAAATAACATATTTACGCTTAATACAATAGATCCATACCTTCCTTGTGGCATCATCAATGAAAGTCACATATTATTGGGATCCTCCAATAGAAGCTACATGAGCTGGTCCCCACACATCTGAGTGTACAAGCTCCAATTTCTACTCCTTCTTTGTTGACCCAACCTTGCGAAATCTCACTCTCTTCTACTTTCCAAATATGCAGTGCTCACAAAATTCAAGATCTAATTATTTCAAATATGATAACTTACTCTTAGCCTTTAATATCTTCATTCCTTTTTCACTCATATGGCCTAGCCAATTATGTGACATGTTCACATCTAAATCTATAGTAGATAGCACAAAAAAGGAATCAGTAATACAGGTAGACAAATATAAAGTTCCTACCTTCTTACCTCTTACCAAAATAAGAGATCCCTTAGTAGCCTTCCAAGAGTCGGCTGTGAATATAACCTCGCATCCAGATTCACCAAGTTTCCCAGTAGATATTAGATTTATTTTGAGGCTTGGCACATGCCTCACATCTTTCAATACCCATGGGTTTCCATTCTGCAATGTTATATAAACATCACCTTTACTAGTAAATTTCATGGCTCATCATCACCTAAATAAACTTTTCCAAAATCACCCTGAACATAATTTATGAAATAACCCTTATTAGGGGTAGCATGGAAAGAAGCTCTAGAATCTAACACCTAAGATTCTAATTTATTATCCAAGGAGAGAATAAGGGCATCTCGTTTTACCTCACTTACAATGTTTGTTTCCTTACCTTTTTCTTTACCTTTGTCTGATGTATTATTTTTGTTTTCCTTGGACCAACACTCCTTCTTTACGTGTCCTCTATGTTTCCACAATTCTAGCAAATTAAATCTTTGTACCTAGATCTAGATCTACCAAGTCTTGACTTTGATCTCCCATTCTTCTTACTCTTAGATGATCTCTCTTTAGATCTTCCCTTGATTTCAACAATTAAAGCATTTCCAGATGATGGTTCTCCTGATCTTTTCCTGTGTATTTCCTCATTAAGGTGTTTCACCTGATTCTTAGATCATTTATTTGAAGTGTTGATGAAACAGATAGGGTAATGGGCGTATGAGGAATACCTGTTCAAATGTTGGTTGATGGGTTTTTGTGTGTGTATGACTTCCAGATCCACAGCTGGTCGTGAGATCTTCCTTTTGGCTAGGAGGAACTACCTGTAATGCAAAGCAAGACCACCAAAAGGAATTAAACAATATGGACAGTGAACTGCCTAGCGTATGCTAGATCTGGGAAGTATGATACTTCCTAGATGGTTGTCAGTCCACTTTTTTAAACAATTTAATGTTGTAAACAAAGTAAATCCTATTGTTATTTTAAATGATTTAGGTATCTCACTTAAAATACAATAAGAAATAGATCTAATCTAACAGGCTAAGCTAGAATAGAATCCAAAGGTCAAATGATTGGTTCTAGGCCTCTACAGGTTTGATAGAGGTCTCGGGTAGATCACAAGTGAATGAGGGTGAGATGAAATTTGGTGGGTAGGTCTTTTTTCTAGGCTATGTGGGAAAATACAGAGACCGGTCTTGGTCAGGGCTGACTGACGACGATTAGGTGTAACCGGTGTCGGTTACTGTGAGATCTGGAAATGTCACATAACAATATTTTGATCTCCTTTGTGATTACACAAAGAACTTTGGTTGGTCGGGATGAGGTATTGGGTGACTGGAGTAGGCTTTGGCGAGGTTTTAATGAGTATTTTGGAGGTGAAAACGTTGGGGAAGGTCAATAGGGGGCAAAGTAAACAATGGATGATGAATGAAATGATGATGAAATGAAATAAACCAGGAAAGTATGATGTTATACTTACTTGGATTCCGGTCCTGAATGCCTATGTGTGAGGGATGGAGGTGCTGATGAGGGGTTTGAAGGTTGCAAGTGATCACCAACTGAAGAAAAGCTTCTACATGGGCTGCATGTGCACTCCTCTTTGCTTGGTCAGATTAGGTCATGGCTGGGATGGTTGTACAGGAGAAGATGCTCAATCTCCTTCCTTGCATGCGGGTTTTCACTGGAATTTGCTCTCTAAAGATGCGTTATCTCTCTGAGATGTTTTCTTTCTCATCAACCTTCTCCCAATGTTTTCCAACCTTGAGAATAAGGTAGTTTACGGGTTAAAAGGGTAACCGACGGTGGTACGGCTTAACCGGTGATGGTTAGGGATAACCGTCGTCGGTCAAGGTAGGATTTCCTAGGTTTACTAAACTAGGGTGATCCTCTTGATTTCCTTGGATCTCGTGTCACTATCCCATAGATTATACTGGGAGCTTCTTGTGAGCATGTAGGAATGTGGTTAGAGGGAATGTAGGCATTGATTTTTAGGGTTTGTGGTAAGTCTTAGTTAGCTATGGCAACTTGCTAAGAAGAGATCTTAGGTTGAGTTGGCTTGGTGAGGTGTCTAAGTGAATTGTATGTGTGGATATTTTTTAAATAAGATATTTAAATAATAAATATAGTGAGGATAATGAATTAATTTAATTAAATTAATATTAGTGTGGTGAAGGGGGTCATGGCTAGGTAAATGTAATAAAGGGTGCTTATTGTTCAAGGTACGAAAGGGAGGTGTGACCTAATTTTAGTGTCTACATTTTTCCCCCTTTTGTTGCATAGCTTGTATTGGTAAGCATCACTAACAAAAATAAGATGTGGTTGCCCCATGTGTGGGTGAAGGTGATCCCCCTCAAACTAGGAACTGATGAGGTAGCAGGATGAAGCGGTGAGTGGTTTGATAAAAGGTAAATGTGAGGAAAAGGCAAGTGGGCACAGGGGAAAAGGGTGAAAGATCTACTCAGGCAATCTAGGTAATGGGTTAGGGTCAAAGGTAGTAACAGTCAAACACACGCACACGTATAAACTGTAGCATGCTACCGGGTTGAAGAGTAGGAAAACTTTACATTGTCTATGGTCGATAAGTTTATCCAGACAAGGTTGAAGTGAATCCGGTATCCAAGGTATAGGATATGGTTAGGAAACACAACCTAGGTTAGGTGCAGGAAGGTTTAGGTATGTTCCGGTACACCAAAGGTAGGATCAGGATAAACGGTCACAGCAATAGGCTAGGTAAGGTCATTAGGTCAATCAACACGGGTAACAATGCCACAAGGTAAAGCGAACACATGAGGTCAAAGGTCACTAGCGATGGTCCAGGTCCAAATATCTAGGTCACAGTACAAGTAAGGCCAAGGTATGGGTAAAAGAATAAGAAGTCCCCAAAGGAGGACAAATGGAGGTAGGAAGTGATGAGGTCAGGAAAGGTAAGGTAATGGGTTGGGTAAAGGTTGGATGGGTAAAGGATTAGGGTAAAGGGTGGGGTAAAAGGGAAAAGTAAGGGCAATGTGATGTAAATGGTGAGTTAGGCATGGTTGATGAATTGTTTTAGGGTAGAGAATGGCCGAGCTAACCTCTAAGGGCCCCATGCCCTCGGAGTGCTTCCTACATTTAGTCCTAGCGAAAAGGGACCTTAGGCCGATGTAGTTCTCCCATGAGCTAGGGAAGAATATGAAAATGAGTCGGTAAGTTTTAGGGCATGTTGTGGGTTTAGGTTTAATAGGTGTGGGTAAATTATAGGTAAAAGGATGTAGGTGAAGGTGATTATGGTGAAATTGGAGGATTACCCCAAAGGTAAGCGTCGAGGACCAAGTGATGTATAAGGCAATCAAAACGTAAACAAAGATGGTTAAAAGATAAGAGGGGGAAATAGAGCCACCTGATTGGGTAGGATCATACCGAGTAGATCATACCTTGGAGGGGGTGATGAAGATAAGACCTGAAAGACATTGAATGATTAACTGTTCTACGATGAAGGTAGTCACAGGATCACCAAATGTCTAATTCTAAGATGTCCCTTGAGGCAATTGAGGAAATGAGAGTGAAAATGGTAAGGAGGGTGAAAGGTAGTTAATTTTATATTTTTTGAGTAACAAGGCCTTTGGACAAGGGGTCCTAGGTCATGGTGGGCAAGTCCATGACTAAAAAAAAAAAAAATTTATAGACTGATCGATGCGGGGAAGTCTATATGGGATAGATAATATGGTACTCCTTGAGGACTTTGTGAAGCTAATCAATGCGGGAATCTTCAGTTTCTCTCTTTTTTTTTTAAAGCTTCACATAGCTATCCTTCGAGGGAGCAATCTATTTATAACAACAATTTTTTCGAGAGGAAGATGTCCTTTTGAGGAAGTCATCTTTTTATTAGAAGTTTGACTTGAGTTTCGTCCCATGTGAGGTCTTTGAAGTCATGGACAAGACCAAAGTGGAGGATAGGACTCTTGTTCAAAAGAAAAGGTGGAACAACCATGGGATATCATCTAAAGGTAGACGAAAACTATCCACGAGAATCATGCTATGTGCAGTGCCGTAGTACACATATTCAAGAGAAGATAACAAGTGATAGGTACTCACATGATTCTTGTTTAATCATTAGGGAGGTGTATGGAGTGGATAGAGCTCAAGGGATGATCCCGTAAAGAGACAAAGGGTGAGGTAGGACGACGAGTCAACAATAGAATGGTTGAAGATGTAATGTGTTAAGGGGCTTAGGTTCGGGTTTACCCTCAAGTGAAGATAAACGATAGGCACCTGATCCATAGGTATGAGTTACGATGTATGGTCCAAGCCAATTAGGAGTAAATTTACCCCATTTAATTTTTTTTGCTTCGGTTACGATACTGTGGACCACTATGGTGGGGTCAATATTGGGCATGTCTGTATAAGACCAAGCGAAACGTGGTTATGATCTCAGAGAAAGGAAGTGATGGCTTCCTATTCAGAAGCATCTAAAGATTGTTCGATCTTTAGGATGTGTAGGTCGTCCTGAGTATGAATGTTGATCTCGATAGTCAATTCATTCAACATGGTTTACGTCTCAAAGGGTAATGACCGATGAATATATGAGTCTTTTGCACCAAGGTAGGTGAGTATGGATTCATCATCCTGACATTGAATGGCATTAATTTTAGGTTTGTTGTCATTAATCATTTTAGGATACAATAATGGATGAGTGGAAGGGGCCTCGCCTTCACGTTGATAAGTTAAAGGCCCCAAGGAAATGGTGTTTATGAAAAAACAAAAAGTTAGGAGGGATAGATTTAGGATCCATCGACTCCGTTGGTGAGGGTGGTGATGAAGGTGGAGCGGGTGAAATTGGTGATGAAGATGAAGGTGGAGAAGGGCTACGGTCCTTAATGAGTTCAATGCGGGCCTATTTGGTAGGAGGTTTGAGGAAGCCGATACCACTTTGGTCGTTATGTTTGCATGTGGTACATGGAATAATGGTATGGCGGCCTTGCTCATAAAAGCCAAAACCAAAACCCTTCTATGTATAGTGGTGCAGGAAGGTATGGGCGAAACGGAAATTGGTAAGTGATTGGAAGTCAGTGGAAAATGGGTGGGTTTGTGATGGTGGTTTAGGTGTGTAAGTGGTAGCATCAAGTCCCCCATATGTGAGACTAGTATGAAGATGAGGAGGACCATAAAGGAGGCATTCTCCTATACAGTGATCATAGCGAGGGTGTTGGTGAAGGCTTTTGTACTCTTGTGGAGTAAGGAATGTGTTGACACTATATAGGCGGTACTCCCCCAGACTGAGGCATTAAAAAAGACCTTCCAAGGGATCAGTGGTTGGTAAGTAGGTAGCTAGAATGGATGATGTGTCAGAGTTTGATGCGGAGGTAGAGTTAATGGATTGGAAAGCTAATGGGTCAGCCATGGAGGTTATGGCAGCGGTAAGAATGGAGGAGGTATGTGTAGTGAAAGCAATGGCTGTACTGGTAGGTGGAGGTGTAGGTGAAGTGGTAGTGGTTGCGGAGGTAGATGGCTTGACAGGTATGATCACATCATTGGGTCGGTAAAGCATGTTCCATGTTTTGAAAGGTGATGGGTCAGCTGGAATGGTATAAGTGTGTCCTTCATGTTCAAAATTTACACAACGATGCAAAGTGGAAGGAACGCAACCCATGACATAGATCCAGGGTCTACCAAGCAACAAGTTATATTGGAATTCCCCCTCCAAAACATAAAACAATTTTGGAACAGTGCGGGGACCCACGCGAATGTGGAGAATGACAGTGCCTAGTGTGGAGGTGATAGTTTCATTGAATGAACGCAACTTGACCAGATGTTTATGCATGTAATTGTCAGGTATGCGCATTTGAGAAAATGCATGGGATGAAATGATGTTAATGTTAGTGCCTCCATCAAACATCACATGGCGTACCCGTATGTCATCAATGTGGATGAAGATGAAGAGGGTTGGGTCTGGGTTATTTTTTTGGTGTGGCGTGATCTCTTCCTCTAAGAAGCTAAGGGAGGCCACTTGGTGAACAAGATGGGGTGAGGATGAAGGTGGTAATTTGGTGAGAGAGGCTACATGATGGGGTGTGATAATGGAAGCTACGGGTGTAGGGTCATTGGGTAAAATCTCAATAGATTGAAGAACCTCCATGAGAGCTTGACAATGGGATTTTAAGGTTTGGATGAGGTCGTATAAGGACATTTTCAAAGGAGATTGGTGTAATTTTTTTAGCATGGTGCGATGTGTGATGCCATTAGAAATGGGGTACGTGGGGCCACAGATGGTTATTTTAGGTATGGGTGTAGATGGTGTGTTGGGTATAGGATTGGTAGGTGGGTCAGTTTCCTTTTCTTTTCCCTTCTGTGCATGTTTAGTGACATGTATCATGTTGATTTGAGGGGAGTTGGAAAATGAAGAAGGTGTACGATGAGTGGTGTAACAACATGAAGGGAAAAAACCTACTGGAGGAGAAAAGCCTTGTGAGGTGAGCTGGTCACAACAACATTAGGGTGGTGGTGTGGAAAGCTCTCTGATATGAACCATGTTAATTTCAAATCTTGAGGGTGGCTCTAGGAGCTGTGAGGGTGGAGGTTGTGGTTGTTGAGTGGGTAATGTGGGAATGGGTGTCGGTGAAGCAAAATCCTCGTCAAGAAGGTCGTCATCATCAAAGTTGGTTTCTGGGGGACACAATTGGATAAGGACGGTTTTCAAGGCCCTGTACTTCTCCACATCATGCCCTGGCACATGATGGTATGTGCAAATTTTAGTATCGTCAAACCCTTTTGGCTTGAGTTTGAGGGGGTCATAAGGTTGGAGTGGTGGTAATGTGATAACAGAAGTCTCGAGGAGGTTGGTTAAAATTTTGGCATAGGACCCTGCTAGTGGATCACAATGGGAAGTGAACGTGGGTTTGGGTGCAGGTGTGGTTGATTATCGAGGAACTGTTTTTGGAAGAGTAGGAACGGGTCGAGCTATGGGTTTAGGTGCTAGTGTGGTTTTAGGTATCGGTCGTGTTTTCTTGGGTAGGGGTATAGTAGATGGATGGGTAGACAGGGTGTGTAGTTGTTTTGAATACCTTATTGTGTGGTAGTGGGGTTTTAATTTTTGGGTTGCACCTTTTTGGGTAAAGGTGATGTGAGTGTATGAGGTCTAGAAGGAAAAGGAGATGGAGGAAGAGGGCGAGTTACCCACGGGGATAACGGGGGTGTTGTGAAGGTAGATGACACGGGTCGTGCTTGGGGTGTGAGGGACAATGACTAAAGTGTGGTGGTTAGTGAAGCAATGGTTGAAGGTATTAGAGGTATTGGTGGTAAAGAGACTGCAAGTGCAGGTGTAAATCATGTTGTGTGCCTAGGTAGGTTAGAGGTTTGTGAGGAAGGAATGGGTTGTTGTGTTATCAGTTTATGGATGGGTGGTGGTTGCTTGACCATGTTGGGCAGGTGAGGTCTTAAGACAAATGGGACAAGTGCTGGTGTGATTGGTGTAGTTGGGGTATGAGGTCAATGGGTTTGTTTCTTTGGTTTGGGTGTCAGAGTAGGTGTGGTATTGACATTGGAGGATGTAGCTAAATCCAGTTTAATAGGTGGATGAGTAAGGCTAGTGGTCAGGGTGACCCCTAAAGTGGTAATAGGTTTAGTTGAGGCAAATGTTGTAGGTGTGGGTTTGGGTTTAGATGTAGGTCAGGTTATGGGTAAGGGTGTGGTTTGTGTTATAACAGGTTTCGTGGAAGGGGTTGTGATAGAGGTGGTTGTGTTTGATTCAATTGGTTAAAAGGTTTTTGGGTAGATAGTGGAGGTATCAGCAAAGGATCTTTGCATCTGTGTTGAGACAGGAAGCAAAAGATGGCCCCATAGTATGACTCTATCCACATAATCTAAATGATCAGACAAACATTAGAATGGCACTTCTGTAGGTGGAGTTGGTGAGGACCTAATGGTAATTCCTGTAAAATGTGTCTTAGAGATGGGGAATTGGCTAGCTTCAGCTTCCGTGGGTAAGAGATCTGAAAGTAAGTCTATAGGATTCTAGCTGATGGAGAATGCTCACCGAGAGGTAAAGGTATCTCAACTGGGTCTATAATGGGTGGAGAAGATGATGGTAACCCCTCTATAAGTGGAGGAATAGATGGGCACTCCTCTTGGGTGGGTGGAGGAGAGAATGGGTACTCCTCTATGGATGGAGGAGATAATGGGTGCTCCTCTATTGGTGGAGGAGGTACTGTAGGTAAAGGTTCTCTAAGTGGTGAACCCAGGGGTGAGATGGGCTCAATGTTAGTGGAAGACCCCTCCATAGGTGATGAAGGAGATGAAAGGTGTTCCTCTGTTGGTGAAGGAACATGAGAGGTTGGTTCCAACGTGGAAGGAGGATTTTGGGCTAGGATATCCTCTATAGAAGGAATATGGGGTAATTGGGAGGTGACAGGTACCTCATTAAAGATAGCGTGAACCTCGCGGGTATGGGTATCGTGAGTTGATGTTTCACCGGTTTGATCGGATGAAGGGGCATGGTTGGGAAATGGTTTTTTTAAGATTTGTAGATTTTGGTTGGGGTTGGCATTAGGATTATCCATAGTTAACTCACCTTTCTCGAGCATTTCTTGGACAATATTTTTTGAAAGTGATGCAGTTGTTGTCACTATGACCCTTTACTCGATGATAGTTACAGAAATCATGTTCTTTATACCATCTAGGCATGGGGTGAGCAGCGTCAAAACCAGTGTGAGGTTTTATAGGTGGAAGGGTGATGGCTCCGGATTTGATAAGATTTTATAAGACAGAAGAGTAAGGTTCCCCGATTGGGGTATATTTTCACTGCTCTCATATGAATTGAAAAGTTTGGACAGGTGAGAGATTAGATGAGGGTGTAGCCTAATTTAACAGATGAGCTAGGCCAGCCTTGAGTACCACTGCGTTAGCGGTGCCCTTAGCTTTTGAATAATTGGTTTGTGGTTTGGAAGAAGAAGAGGTATCATTCGACTTGAATGCCGAATTCTTATTGCGTAATTGGATTTTCTTCTCTTCAATGGTCTGAATCTCTAACTTTTGTGTCATAGTGAATGCCTCATCGAATGTTCGGAAGGTTTGGACCTGCAAGGTTGGTGAAATAAGTCCAGCGTAAGCCTGTGTGAAGAACTCAATCAGTTTAGTTTGTGGCAGTTGGAAGGTAAGTTGATTGATCAGGCTGTGCTAGCGAGTGACAAAATTCTGTGATAGATTCATCCTCATACTGACGTGTGGAATATAGATCGGTCATGGTGACCTTCTTGACGATATTGATAGAGAAATTATCTAAGAAGGCTTGGGCTACCTAATTGAATGAGAATATAGAGTGTTTAGGTAACCCACTATACTAATCTAATGCAGGTCCAGTGAGGGACATGGGAAAGGTTCTCAAAAGCAAGGCATCATCATGAGCGATCAGATAACACCCATTTTTAAACGACCGCAAATGTTGTTGTGGGTCTTCTTTGCTATTAAAACAATTGAATTTAGGAAAATCCCAATGCACAGGGTATGAATGGATAGGAATGGATGGGTGAATAGGCTCATTAGAAATCTCATCGTAGGTGAGAGTGTTGCGGGAGCTAGAAACCGATGCCTCTAATGTCTGCATCTTGTCCAACATCAATTTAATTAGTTCGTTGGTGGGTTGTGATGATTGGATGCCTCCTATAGCGTGAGGAGGTTAGTTTTGGGCATAGAATAGGGGTGGCACTCCAGTGTATGGGGCTGTCATGTAGGGTGGTGGAGAAGAAGGCAGTGAAATAGGGGGTACGTGCCCGAAGTGAATAATGGATGAAACAGGAGGTTGTTGATAGTATGTATATGGGGGTGGAAGGGTCATGGTAACCCTAGTGGAAATAGGGGCTAATGATTATGGAATGGAAATAGCAACATTCTGAAATGAGGTAGGGGTCACTGACACTGGAGGTGGTAATGTAGCTACGGGTATGTGTGAGATGTTAGGGGCGGATGAGGTTGTGTTTGGGGTAGTTGTTGAGGGTACGGTGGATGTAACAGGTGCCACAGAGGTAGCATACGTGGTAGTCATAGCGGGTATAGGACCTAACTGTGAAATGACTGGGGGTAAGGTAGATGCGAGCAACATGGAGCCAAATGGGGTTGATGCAGGAGTGGGTATGAGAGTCAGGGGGATAGATACAGGCATACCATATATCAACTGACCCGAGGCATCTCGAGTGGATGAGTGGGAAAGGTAAAACTGTAAGGTGGTAGGGTTCTGGTCAAGGAGTCGGGTGAACTCCTCATCTCCGGTAGTGTTAGTAATAGGTTGGATGGGATCCATGGCTGCTGATGAAATGGAAGGTGGTGAAGGACTAGGTGGGAGTGGTTAACAACTGGCGTGAAATATGAGTGCACTTTCTTGTCTTCGGGTCAGCACCATGTGAACCAGTACTGATCAGGTAGGGTTGCTTCCCTATAAATGACATAGAGAACAACATGAATAGGTGAATCTGGTGACAAAAAGTGGATCAAGTGCCAAATGGTGGCTAGAATGTGAAACAAGCTAACTAATGCTAGTTAGGGCAAACCAACACCGGTCAAGAGTAACCGTTGCCGGTTACTATAGAAAATGGATAGTGAGCGAACAACAAGGCAGAAGGTAAAATCTAACAGGTATGCCAAATCTAAAGATGTTTTAAATGTCAATGGGAATAATGACAGTGACAGGGACTGTTAAAAGTCGAAGAAAGTGAAGTAAAATGTCCTTTTGAGTAGGTGATCAGGGGATCATTTTTGAAATTTCCCTAAACATCCATAAATGGTGTCTGTGCAGAAGATCATCTTGAGAGATTTCCAATGACTATGAGAACACGGCAAACGGACATCGGGAGCTCTAGTTATGTCTGGTCAAATTTCGGTCAAGAGGAAAGTCAACTATGGTCAACTGGTCAATATTAGACCAATCGCACTACGACACGTGGCAAAAAGGTGTTAGCGAAATTGGAGGGGTTTTAACCATCGGTCATTGACAATCATGGAAGGTGATGAAGCGGTTGTTAGGGGGCATTAAGCCATGCGTGGAAATCCACGTGGAGATCAAGGTGGGGGGTGGTTATGCTCATGTGGTCTTTTGACCACTTCACATGCATGGAAAAGGCTTTATAAAGCCTTAAACAATATCAACCCAAAAAATGTGGGATATACATCCACTTACCATGCATGGAAAATGGTGGAGGAGACTAATTTGGGGATTTAATCCCATTAAAAATGAAAACCACCCTATATGGGTATGTAATCCCATCAATTTTGCTACAGGTGAGGCTAAGGTTTGAATATAGCCTAAAGATAATTTGTATTGCATTTTTTACGGGCCCTATATTTTGTATAAATAGGGAACCTGTTCTTTGTAATGAACACACACCCCAAGCTTATTATTTGTTAAGCTTATTATGGGGACACACACTGGCGCAACAGAGAAGCTCATTGCTAGAGTGCGGAAAGGTGGACACACATTAGTTCAAGAAGCTTATTATTTTTTAAGCTTATTTGTGAGATGTGTCAACAAATATTGTTTATTGGCCTATTATTTTAGGCAATAGTAGACGAAATATTTGTGATTGGGAGTAAATTATAAACTACCCAATAGGCCCATTGAGCCACACCAATTACTTGCAAATCCTGGATTGTCGACCGGAGTGCTAGCATCGCATTAATAGCATCGGGAAGGCCAATCGAAGCTGAAGGAGATTGTGCATCACGAAAGTGAAGAACAATTTGACTGATCATCAAAATTTTTTAAAGAAATGGTGTACTGATAGGCAAGTAAAATTTCATTAGGTTTTCTTATGAAAGTACTATTGTAACTTACAAGTTTTTACTAGTGGAACGGTTCGACCATGAACCTAGAGACGTAGGCAATTGTCGAACTCCATAATCAATCTTTGTGCAATTGTCTTAAATGTCTTGCATTTTATTTTAAATTGATTACTTAAAAAGAGAAAATTATCGGCAAATAATTAAAGCCTATAAGCGTCCGACATCATGTAGTAATAATCTGATTATTTTCAAATCAAGTATGGCATCAGAGTTGGTTGTTGGCCTTCAAACTTGCTAATCTCCAAAGAAAGTTTGGTATCAGAACTAGTAATTGACACCTGCAAACTTGTTAATCTCCAAAGCAAGTTTGGTATCAGAGCTAGTTTAGCTCCATATTTATTTTTTAGTAAATCTGATTAACAGAGTGATTGCTTCAAGTTGGTGCAGTTGGTTCAGTTTGTGTGAACAGGGTACAAGTGCACTATGGGCAAGATGTCTCAACAGGTGAAGCTCGATGAGGTTAAAGCTTATAATCACCAGATCTAGGAAGAGAACTCTCTCCTACGATCCATGTATTACTCCTTAGAAGAGGAGAACACTCGTTTGAAATCATAACTGCAAACCAAGGAGGAGCTCTTGGCAAGGTTGTAGTGTGGTAATCAGAGAAAGGAAATACCTTCAACTTCAGATGTAGTGACCATGGCAGATGAATGCACTGTAAGTTGTTCACCATTAGAATCTTCTTCTTCCTCCCATTCGGTTTCAGATTCAGGTAATGAAGTCTTTGGTTTGTTTGAAAAGCATACTAGAGGAATTGGATCCAAGTTACTAGATAAAATGGGATTTGATGGAAGAGGCCTTGGTAAAAATGGCCAAGGCATTGCTAACCAAATACAAGTTGAGGATCATCCTCATTTTGTAGGTTTGGGTTTTCCTAGTGTGGGAATGGAAATTGGAGAATGCTCTAAGAACGCTGATGGGAGACAAGCTTCCGAAAGCAAAGTGAATACCCCACTAGTCCTGCAAGAATATTCTAAGTAGGAAACTTGTGCTTCGTCATCACAGGCAGGATGAGGTAAGAGAAATCAGTGAAGAGGTAATGAGATTCCACCTCCAATTTCTTACCATAATCGTAAGCACAGTAAAACTTCTTATCCACTTTTCCATCTTAAGAAGTATGGTTATGATTTTTAGAAGATGTGGAATTCATTTCCATGTACTTTTTGTGGATTGCATAATCATTCTGTGGCCATATGCTAAAAGAGAAGAAAACTGATTAAGAAGTTGATGCCATTCATTAGGAACAAGGCAAACCAAAAAGACCAATCTCGTCATGCAGAGTCAAGAAATGACAGAAAGAGTTCCTCATCCCAGAAGAAGGAGATTAAGAGGAATTTTTGTGCTCATTGCCAAAGGAATGGGCACCAGGTGGAAAATTGCTAGAAACTGCATCCATCTCGCCATCAAAGTAATGGCAAGTCAAAGATGGAATGGAGGCATATTGCAAAGGCAAAATAAGTTTCTGCTCAACCACCAGTTGACAAGTCAACCCTAGACTAGGTAATACCTGAAAGGGAAATTCCTTTGGGTAAGTCAACAATTTTTCAATTATTTATTGCATAATTCAAATTGATGAATAGTATGCAGTATTAATTTTAGAGATCAAATTCTATGAGGAAATGCTGAGAGAAAGGTTTACAATACTCAGTGGATTTTCTTACTTAGGAAATTTGATTAATGCTCCAAACATATCTCCTAATCAGCTGGTGAGTACCTATTATAGCTTGGATATAGGATTTGACTCATATAGAGTGTGGAGATTGATCTGACATTTTTGTAGATAGTACTGTTCACATACATCAGCTCGAAACTTCATTCTGTGTAGAGGCATTGTAACCGTGTAGCAGAATGGTAGCTGAATCACCATTGGCATTGACATCAGGTCGAAACTTCATTATATGTAGAGGCATTATGACCGTGTAGCAAAGTGGTACCTGATATTAATGTGTCAACAAGAGGAGCTCTCAAAATATCAGCTTGGAACTTCATTCTGTGTAGAGGCATAGTGACCGTGCAGCAAAATGGTAGCTAAATCATCATTGGTATTGAAGTCAGGTTAGAACTTCATTCTATGTAGAGGCATTGTGACCATGCAAAAAAGTGGTACCTGATATTGTATGTCAACAAGTAGAGCTCTCAAAGGATTAGCTCAGAACGTCATTCAATGTCAAGGAATTGTGACCACACATTCGAATGGTAGTTGATCATCAGACATAGCATCGTTCATTGGAGGCTCAAGGTCTTGAAAGAGGCTTAGCATCGTGTATTGGAGGCGTTGATGTTTAAAATGGACTTAGCATTATGCATCGGAGGCTTGAGGTCTTGAAAGAGGCTTAGCATCATGCATTGGAGGCGTTGAGGTTTGTAAAGGGACAAGGCATTGTCCATCACCAACATCGGATCAATCAAAGCTCTACATAACATGGAGTTCCTTTAATCCAGTTTGGATTCTGCAGAATCAACTCGGAGCCAGGAGCTATGTTATATAGTCAAAGAAGATCCTTGTTGTTAAATATCAAGAAGCTTAGCATCACACAGAAGGAGTGTTGAGGTTTCATTCTGAAACTTAGCACCATACAGCAGAGGCGTGGAGGTCTTCTTTGGATATCAGAGTAGCGTGGAGGAAGCGTCGTGGGCCCATAACCCACAGGTCCAAGGATCATAGAAGAGTTGTCGAAGTGAGAAGGTTGGAGGAGAAGACCCAAGGGTCTACTACAGTAGCACTTCCAAGGTGGCAGTAGAGTTTTTCAGATTCAGGACAGTATGGAAGCTTTTTGGGACAAAAATCCTTTCTCATTGGGGAGGTGTGATCAGAGGATCATTTTTTAAAGTTCCCTAAACATCCATAAATGGTGTCAGTGCAAAATATCATCTCGAGAGATTTCCAACGACTGTGAGAACACGAAAATGGACATCAGGAGCTCTAGTTATGTCCAGTCAAAGTTTTGTCAAGAGGAAAGTCAACTATGCTCAACTGGTCAATATTGGACCAATCGCACTATGACACATGACAAAAAGGCATTGGAAAAATTGGAGGGGTTTTAACCATTGGTTGTTGACAATCGTGAAAGGTGATGAAGTGGTTGTTAGGGGGCATTAAGCCATGCGTGGAAATCCACGTGGTGATCAAGGTGGGGGTGGTTATGCTCACATGGTCTTTTGACCACTTCACATGCGTGGAAAAGGCTTTATAAAGCCTTAAACAATATCAACTCACAAAATGTAGGATAGACATCCACTTCCCATGCATGGAAAATGGTGGAGGAGACTAATTTGGGGATTTAATCCCATTAAAAATACAAACCACCCTATATGGGTATGTAATCCCATTAATCTTGCTACGGGTGAGGCTAAGGTTTGAATATAGCCTAAAGATAATTTGTATTGCATTTTTTAAGGGCCTATATTTTGTATAAATAGGGAACCCATTCTTTGTAATGAGCACACACCCCAAGCTTATTATTTGTTAAGCTTATTGTGGGAACACACACTAGCGCAACAGAGAAGCTCATTGCTAGAGCACAGAAAGGTGGACACACATTAGTCCAAGAAGCTTATTATTTTTTACGCTTATTTGTGAGATGTGTCAACAAATATTGTTTATTGGCCTATTATTTTAGGCAATAGTAGATGAAA
Source organism: Taxus chinensis (assembly GCA_019776745.2). NCBI lineage: Eukaryota > Viridiplantae > Streptophyta > Pinopsida > Cupressales > Taxaceae > Taxus > Taxus chinensis. Next base: position 735,783,770 of record CM034149.1, read on the forward strand.
TATTTGTGATTGGGAGTAAATTATAAACTACCCGATAGGCCCATTGAGCCACACCAATTACTTGCAAATCCTGGATTGTAGACCGGAGTGCTAGCGTCGCATTGATAGCATCTGGAAGGCTGATCGAATCTGAAGGAGATTGTGCCTCACGAAAGTGAAGAACAATTCGACTGATCATCGAAAGTTTTCAAAGAGTTGGTGTACTGATAGGCAAGTAAAATTCCATTAGTTTTTCTTTTCAAAGTACTATTATAACCTACAAGTTTTGACTAGTGGAACGGTTTGACCACAAACCTAGAGAATGTAGGCAATTGCCGAACTCCGTAATCAATATTTGTGCAATTGTCTTAAATGTCTTGCATTTTATTTTAAATTGATTACTTAAAAGGATAAAATTATCAGAAAATAATTAAAGGTTATAAGAGTCTGAGATTAGGTAGTAATAATCTGATTATTTTCATATCAATAGGTTAGCAAAAGGACCTGGAACCGATGTCGGTTGGGTATAACCAATGGCGGTCAGAGGTAACTGATGACAGTTACTGTGAAATTGAAATAGTGATGAAATAAAGTGGTTGTGAATCAAAATCTGATGTAGAATCGGACCCAGAATTCTGAGAATGATGATGATATAGCCCAGGCACACTCAGGTGAAGCTAGAATACACCAACTATGATGAGGAGCGTGCAAGGATGAACAAAAAAGTGACAAATGTGATCTATCACCTCAAAACTCAAGCCAAGTGAAAACACTACGAAAATGTGATCCTAGTAGTGCCTTTTCTATTATGTTTATTTAGCTTATGCTATTTAAGGACTGACACATGAATTGTGAAATAGATTTTTTGGTGAGGATGGATTCCTACAAAGAAGGAGATCTAAAAGGTGAGGTTTCAGGTATGTTATGGTGGGGGTGACCTTCACTCTGAAGTATGAATCGACAGAGCAACGAGCTGGGTGCCCACTATGCCATGATCGTGTGATCACCTACAACTTCTTCTAGGTAGGATGTTGTTTAAGAATGTATGTATTTAATTTTTTGTGAGGTTTGGTAAGACTCTGAGAAAGAGAAAAGGACAAAAGTGCTTTTCTAAGATTCATTTGTCAACCATCAGCTGGGCATGACTTCTAACATACAGGTTGCCCTCAATTAATGTGAGCTAATGCAATAAATCAGAATGGAATGCACTTATTTTTAAGCCCAAATCGAAATGTGAAATTGGATGACACAATAAGATTAAGAGGAAGAGGGATGCTCTTTAACTACAATGCAGAAAACATGAAGAAATGGTTTTTTTGTTATGTTTGTGGAGTCTGTTTTCATGTTAGATTTTGGTACACCTTCCATGTGTTACACTCAAATATTTTTACGGTGGTCCCGCTCGCCGGTGAGTGGGTCAAGGGGGTTTGGGGGTGAAGCCCCTGAAGCAAATTTTCATGGGTGGTTTATTAACCCATGGATAATGGGTAAGCGTTATGGGCTGTTGGCTTTTCAGTTTCCATTGTTTTATAAAACCACCTCTTCGACTACTTATTGATGTACTTATAAATAGATGGACATACAATAGGATATATATTAGTGTTTTTTGTGAAGGTGAATAGTTTGTGTGAATTCGAGAGGGTTTGTTGAGCGCAGCTCCAAACAAGATCTGATTATTGTAATTGTGAAGACTATTGGCTTGTAATAAAATCTGAGCAAGTGTTCTTGGTGGATGTAGCCCACATTGGGTGAACCATGTTAAATATTGTCTTCATGTTGTGCATATTTCATTTCTGTAATTCTATTCATACTTCTTATTATTGCGATTCTGAGGAATTATTCCGCATTAGATTCTATTAATTCCTAAAACCTTTTAATTACACCAAAAGAAAATTTTCCTTTATAGAAAATAGATAGAAGAGGTGGGTTACCAAGGAAGAAAATTAGTGTGTATGCTTTTCAGAAGGGAAACAAACACATTTTTTTTTCCTAGGAATGAATGAAATGTAAGGAACCCTAGATGGGTCCCACCAGGCATGCCAAAATGTTTCACCTGATTCTTAGATCGTTTCTTTGAAGTGTTTATGAAACAGATAGGGTAATGGGCATAGGAGGAATACGTGTTCAAATGTTGGTGATGGGTTGTTGCGTGCGTATGACTTCTGGATCCACAACTGCTCGTGAGAACTTCCTTTTGGCTAGGAGGAGCTACCTGTAATGCAAAGCAAGACCTCCAGAAGGAATTAAACAATATGGGCAGTGAACTACCTAGCATATGCTAGATCCGGGAAGTATGATACTTCCTAGATGGTTGTCAGTCCACTATTTTAAACAATTTAATGTTGTAAACAAAGTGAATCCTATTGTTATTTTAAATTATTTAGGTATCTCACTTAAAATACAATAAGAAATAGATCTAATCTAACAGGCTAAGCTAGAATAGAATCCAAAGGTCAAATGATTGGTTCTAGGTCTCTGCAGGTTTTATAGAGGTCTCAGGTAGATCACAGGTGAATGAGGGTGAGATGAAATTTGGTGGGTAGGTCTTTGTTCTAGGCTATGTGGGAAAATACAGAGACCGGTGTCGGTCAAGGGTGACTGACTGTGGTTAGGTGTAACCGGTGTCGGTTACTATGAGATCTGGAAATGTCACAGAATAAGCTTTTGATCTCCTTTGTGATTGCTCAAAGAACTTTGGTTGGTCAGGATGAGGTATTAGGTAACTGGAGTAGGCTTTGGCAAGGTTTTAATGGGTATTGTGGAGGTGAAAATGTTGGGGAAGGTCAATAGGGGGCAAAGTAAACAATGGATGATAAAATGATGATGAAATTAAATAAACCAAGAAAGTATGATGTTATACTTACTTGGATTCCAGTCCTGAATGCCTGTGTGTGAGGGATGGAGGTGATGATGAGGTGTTTGAAGGTTGCAAGTGATCACCAACTAAATAAAATCTTATGCATGGGCTGCATGTGCACTCCTCTTTTCTTGGTCAGATCAGGTCATGGCTAGGATGGCTGTGCAGAAGAAGATGCGCAATCTCCTTCCTTGTATGCGGGGTTTTCACTAGAATTTTCTCTCTGAAGATGTATTATCTCTCTAAGATGCGTTCTTGCTCGTCAACCTTCTCCCAATGTTTTCCAACCTTGAGAATAAGGTAGTTTAGGGGTTAAAATGGTAACCGACGGTGGTTTGGCTTAACCGGCAATGGTTAGGGATAACTGGCATCGGTCAAGGTGAGATTTCCTAGGTTTACTAAACTAGGGTGATCCTCTTGATTTCCTTGGATTTCATGTCATTATCCCGCGGATTATATTGGGAACTTCTTGTGAGCATGCAAGAACGTGGTTCGAGGGAATGTATGCATTTATTTTTAGGGTTTGGGTAAGTCTTAGTTAGTTATGGCACCTTCCTAAGAATAAGTCTTAGGTTGAGTTGGCTCGGTGAGGTGTCTAAGTGAACTGTATGTGTGGATATTATTTAATTAAGATATTTAAATAATAAATATAGTGAGGATAATGAATTAATTAAATTAAATTAATATTAGTGGGGTGAAGGGGGTCATGGCTAGGTAAATGTAATAAAGGGTTCTTATTGGTCAAGGTACAAAAGGGGAATGTGACCTAATTTTAGTATCTACATAAGGATTACACTAACTACATCATCAAATTTCAATCCTTTAGAAGCATTTGTTGTATTATTAACAACAATTACCAAGTTATCCCAACTATCTGGAAAAGATTATAAGAATAAAAGTGCTTTCACTTCATCATCAAACGGAACTTCTACCGATTTTAATTGATTTACAATAGACCTGAAATCATTCAAATGATTAGATATAGATCCACCTTCTTGCTTCTTAGATTTAAACAATTTTTTCATCAAATATACCTTATTCAAAGCACTAGGAGTTTCATACAAATTTGATAAAGATTTCATCAACTCTACCATGGTATTTGCATATGCAAAATTCAAAGCCACCGTTGCTATTAGGCTCAATCTTATAGATCCCAGAGCCTTTCTATCAAGAACCATCCATTATTCATCTATCATCATACTCGGCTTTCCATGATCATTTAACATTAAGTATAGATATTTCTGATACAAATAATCTTCCACCTGTAGCTTTCATAGTTGATAATTACAACCGTCAAATTTCTCTACTCGATATTTACTATCTTCTTTCATTGCTCTACTCCCACTCAATTAGAAAACCCTCTAAAAGTAAATCTTGTCAACACAAAAAACCTCCAAACAAATATTTGATACAAAATGTTGGGGTTAAACCATATAACGATGTTGCAAAGATCTATAATCAGATAAAGTATACAAGCAATGAATGCGGAAATAACCAGAAGATAAAATAAAAAAGAGAAAGATCACACCAGATTTAAATTGGTTCACCTAGTATGGGCTACGCCCACCAAGAAATGGCCAATATTATTAATCAATGCGTTACATAGGAAATATAATGAAGATATGTTGTCTTCCAACACCTCACAAGATGTTCAATGCTTTATCCTCACTCAGCTACTCTTTCTTGCTCACCAAGAAAACTTACATGCAAACAATTGTTATTTTTCTTCTCTTCTTCTTACTTACCCTCATACAATGCATACATGCATATATAACTATTTTGGGTAACTTAAAAATGCTCTTACAATCAATAAATCATCTTTAAAACAAGTGATTTATTCTAATTTTCATCAAAAAAACAAAAGCATTGTCACACAGGTAACCCTCAACAGTTACTGCCTGACCATAGACGGTCACTTCCTAACCTAGACTGACTGATGTCAGTTATACCCTGACCGACATTGGTTACACCCTGACCGATGCCGATTACTATCAGAACTAGTAACATGTAAAATTAATTTTCTTGTGAAGCAATTAAGTTCTATACTCAACAAGACCTAAATTTCATGCAACGATTGGTCAAATTTCAATGTGTCTGATGGAAATCACAATAATAATGGTACCTATACCAAGATGGTTTGGGAAAGTTAGGATCATGATGTTTTATTGGTGGGTGAATGATCATGTTAAAGGTTTTAAGCCAATGGAAGATGGTAGTTAGAGTTTCACCTAAGGAGGCGAAGGTGGTTGGGGTTTGTAAGAGAGATGGTGTAGGTAATAAGGATGGTATAGGTAGGATATGTGTAGGAGTGGGTAGGATAGGAGAAGATTTATTGGATTGATGTGATTTGGATGTAGGTTTAGGATGTGGATTAGATGGTTGGGATTTGGATGTAGGGTTATCCTTTGGGGATTTAAGAGGTTATTTTGGTTTTGGATTGGTAGTGGATTTTGGCTTGGGATTGGATTTGGTTGATTTGGGAGAGGTGGATGGTGTATTATTGGTTTGTGTAGGATTATATGGATTTATTTGGGATGGAGTGGATAAGGTAGATGTGGATGAAGAGGATATGTTAGATTGGTTGGATTTGGGAGAGGTAGATTGTGTGGATTTAAAGGATGGAATAGATGTTGATGAGGGAGATGGGTTGAATTTAGGTGATTTTGGTTAAGTCGAGGTAGAGGGGGTGGTGTGGAAACCATATTGGATTTGTGAGATTGAGGTGACTTGGGAGTCACATTAGACAGTTTGGGATTAGATTGGTTATTGGTAGATTTATTAGATGTGGATGGAGAGGATAAAGGTGGCATGGGAGCCACGTTGGATGAAGTAGTATTAGGGGATGAAGAGGATGTGGGTGAATTAGCAGTCACACTAGATTGTATGGGGTTGGATGTAAGTGATGGAGGCATAGGAGCTAAAGTAGATGTTATAGGAGGAGACTTGGGACTATCTAGTAGAAATTCCATGGGATGAGGTTGGGATGATGAGGATTTAGGCATAAGGTGTGATGTAGGGGATAAGGATTGTGGTTTGGTATGATCTTGATTGGATTTGGATGGGTATATATAAGGTACGTTATGATATGTTTTGATGGGGAGAAGCTGGAGATTAGATTGGTTGATGGGGTGAAGTTGGGGATTAGATTGGTTGATGGTGGGTAGTGGTGATGAAGGATTAAGCTCAAATAATAGGTTAGAAAATTATAAAATAAGGTCATTAGATGGTGGTGGTGGTTTGGGATATTTAGGTTTGGGTTTTGATTTTGATTTTGATTTTGATTCGTATTTTAATTTGGATTTATTGAAAGTGGATGTGGTGGATTAATCATAGTTGGTTAAAGTTTGGTAAAGTTTGAAAAGAAGATCTTTATTGGTGGATGGAAAGGATTGGAGTTGATCAAAATTGATGTAATTATTTGGGTGTGAAGAAGGAATATGGTTAGGGATGTTGGATGATGTGGATTTATGATTGTGTGTGATTGGTTGTGTGGATGATGGATCATCTTGGTCAATGTCAATAAAGTTCTCACTATCATAAGTGGATGTGACGGAGGATGGTTGAGAAGATGTTTGGCTAAGGTGTGATTGGAGGTCAAGAATTTGTTGGTTAAGATTTTGGATGGTTTTGAGGATGGTGGGATCAACTTGGGATGGGTTAGGATATTGTTGGAGACAAGATGTGAGTGTCATAATTTGGTTTTGTAAATATTGGATGGTAATATGGATGTTTTGATCAAAGTGGGAAGGTAAAGGTTGATGGGTGGCAGATTTGAGTTTGATGAGATACATGATAAGGATGGGGGTTTAGATAATATTTAGGAATAGGATTTGGTATGAATAGGATGTACGTAATATAGGATTAAGATGGAGGGACTAGATGTGGATGGGATGGATCAGGAAAGGGGATAAGATTGGGATAATTAGATGGATGGATTAGGTTTGATTATGTTAGGATGAGAGGGTTTGATTGATTGTTTGATTATAGTTTAATTGGTTTATTGATGTGTGGTTAAAATGATATGTAAGAAATAAACACACATGCAACACGCAACCTAGCTAGTCAAGTGGGTGTGTAACACAAACTATAGCCCACTTTCAATACCACACACGATAGTGGCACTCACTGAGCTGGCCCACCTTTACGTCAATGTGTGATTGGCTAGTGAGTAATATTTGGTGGTTCCTTCCCCTACACTATAGCTTGATTGTGACCAAAGGTTACCTATGCTAGGATAAACAAGGCTTGCTAAGGGACTCCTTTATACACCTTTCGGTACATGAGGTCTGAATTTGTGTTGCAAGAATGTTGTCTAAGGCCTAGGTGTTGGGATGTGGAAGCCCCTCACTTCACATCACACTTAAAACATGTAGACAATTAGCCAATAATGATAGATCTCTAAGGATTTATATACTCCGTCGGAACACGGGGTGTGTCTGCGTGTGTGAAGATGAAGCCCATGGTCACGAGACCCCTAGGACTATGACAAGTGTGTGGTGATGAAGGTGGACTACTTTTGATCCTCAAGATCATCCAAGGACGTGAGAGGAGAGCATACACAAACTCCAACCTTTGGGTTTAACAAACAAACATGCAAAAGATGAAAGATGTAAGATAGAAAGATTTTTTATTTTTTAATTAATTTTTTTAAATGATTAAAAGATGATTAAAAAAATGCAAAAGGGGTCTTCAAGAGTAGGACCTGTAAAAAATTCGATTAGTAGTTTGGAAAATAACCCCAATTCTTGGATAAACATGCTACAAAACAAAGGGGTTAGTAGCTTTGATTAAGAAACAAAATTTTGTGAACCAAAAATGATGGATTTTACTTTAATTGGGATAGTTAACCTGCAAAATAGAATGTTAGATTCTAGAAAATGCTGCAAAAAGTAAAAATATGCAAGTGGATACTTAATATGAAGATGAAAACCACTCTTTGGGATAAATTTGCTACTACATAGGGAAAATGCATTGATGTGTTAGCAAACGCGCTGATGTTGGCAAACACGCTAATTGTGTTAGTAAACACGCTAATGTTTGCAAACACACTAATGTTAGAAAATGTGTAGATGTGTTGGAAAACTTTTTTACATTGTTAAACATGATAATTGTGTTAGCAAATGAGCTAATGTGTTTGCAAATGTGTTGATGTTAGTAAACGTGCAAATGTGTTAGCAAACACGTTGATTGTGTTAACAAGCGCACTAATGTTAGTAAATGATAAACACTGATTATGTTTTCAAATGCGCTGATATGTTTTCCTGCACACAAAGAATCAAAAAGAGAAAATACAAATGTGCCGATATATAGTATACGTGCTAAAACAAGTCACGAACACATTAATATGGCACATATTCATGGAAATTCAAGATTTAAAGGTGTAAATCAGATTTTTATGAAACCAAATTTGGACAGCTTGGTGATTAGGTGATATAAAAAAGGAAATTAAAAATATTTAGGGGTAATCCACATGGTGGCCACCAAAAATGTAGATGAAAAATCAAGTTAGCATGCACAAATAAAATGGATATGAAACCAATTCAAATGCAACATGAAAACTCAACAAATCAACTACCTCAGATCAAGAAAATATGAAAGGAAGAGGAACAATACCTACACTTACCATCTAGCATGCAATTATCCTTTCTTGATGGTGGATGTTCTTGATAGATGATTGATTGCTTCATATTTGGATGTGGATGCACTTTGACAACACTTCCCCTTTTATTCTTGATTCTTGGATGCTTGATTGAAGATTTTTGATAGCTTAGAGATGGATTATTGATGATCAAAAAATGAAAGGAAGATGGAGGATTGAGAGGATAAAATAGCAGCAATTGGCTATGGATTCAAAACTTGTCTCTCACAAAGGATGATTGTTTTATTTATAGTTTGTGAGTGGAAAAATGGAGGGTGAGGATCAATCCATGTTGGATTGAATCCAATGGTTGAAATTACATGAGAGGATTGGATGATTCTAGAATGGAAAATTCTAGATTTTGTGTGGAGATTTTATTGAATTTTTAATTTAGTAGAAGAGTGTAGATTATTTGAATATTTAAAAATGAGATGGAAAGATGGGGAAGCTTCTATATTTAGAAGCCTCTAGATTTAGGGGTGAGGATATGATTAGGATTAGATTAGGTTAAATAAATATGATTAGGGATGTGATTTGATGGAAAGGCTAGGTGTAGGGATGTTTAGAGTAAGTGGTAGGTGAGATGTAGGAATATTAAATTACTATAAATGTTAAGTGGGATTTAAATATGATAATAGGATATAATAATGGAATAAAAGGGATTAAGGATGGGATAGGATATAATAATAATTTAAAAGGATTTGGGATAAGTGATAAATGGTGATAAAATGATAAAGGGGTAAATATGATAAAATGGATTAATTATTATATGGATGATGTCGGTGTAACGACCCAAAAAATCACACACGAACAACACAGTGAAATACAGGATAAATTTTTTTTTTGACTTGCTTGACACATAACATGATGCAACATGTCGTCACCAAGTATACAACTAACACTGTGAACAACTTGATACAAGGATGGCCATAAAGGCAGCACAAAAACGTTCACACATATCAAGGACAATTTACTTTTCTTTTTGACAAGACAACATAGAAGTCCAATCACAGAACACACTTACAGTTAGGGCCAACCACAAGGAGATATTCTTGAGGGTTATTTATTTTAAAAGGACATCTTGCAATTCTTAGCTTACGTTTTCAAGGAGGCTCAAGATATGATTCGTATGATTCAACTTGCCAAGCCAAGTTTATTCCTTTGACACTGAGTAATTATCTTTAAATCTTCTCTATTATGACATTTATTTGCTTAATTCGTTTATCAAGAAAAAGGAGTAATTTAATTCCACAAGGCCATCTGCTCACCACTAACGCTACTAAGATTCATTCTTGCTCAAAAGACAACATGGTTTTAAGTTCAACACACTTAAGAGAAGAGATATAAGGTGCCTTGAAAAAGGGATAGAGGGAGAAGGTCGAGATGAAACATTTTTAGGACCTCATTAGTTATTGCCAGTATTAAATTGAAGCTAGGGCTCTTAAACAGAATTATCAACAACTTTACTTAGGCTTCACTAAAAGTAATAACAAGGAGTAAAAATTTACTTTCCAAATGGTGGTGAGAAAGATGGTGAGGTCTCCAATTTGTTTTCTCTGGCTTATTAAATCTTATCATCTTCAAACAACTAACAGTTCATTTTCACCTTAGGGTCATTTTACAAATTTCACCATAAAAGGAATAATATTCACTAGAGGAGCTAGGGTTATCATGTTATAAATTTTACCTGCAATGATAGTCTTGCCCTTGATTACTTACAAAATTTCTTACTCTCAAGTTGGTGACCCTTATGTTACTTTATTTGAATACAACTTTTAATTTAACTTCCAAAAGTATTAACAATCCCATGTTAGTTTACTTATGACGCTTTATTACAAAGTCATATCAAGTTTTAACTCAAAATTTATTCTCAAGGCAAGGTTATAGCAACACTCATTTACAAGAACAAAACAAGATTACATCAATTCTTAAAATACTGATACTCCAACAAAGCCACTCAACAACAATAACCAAATTTTCTTATAATTTCAATGATGGTAAAACAATACAAGGTTTCCAAAGTTTAGATGACAAAGTCCACAATACATTATACTAAGACATTAATCCTCTTTTAAACTTTCCACTGGACGTTAACAGCAGTTGAACAACATAAAAAAAGGTTTCCAACAAAGGAACTTCTCAACTGAGGTTGATGACAAAAGTCTACAAATCTATCCCTCATCTACACGCAAGATCCATCTGCAGCAAATTTTCTACAAGAGTCAATTCGTGAGAACTGAGCAAGATAAGGCTACACAAAACCACCATAACTATTATCTAACAATATCATGAAAAGGAAGCACTTTATTACAAGAAATTGGTTCAAACCTCTAAACACTATTAACACATCAAGTTAAAGTAAAGTCTTCATCATGCCAATCAAAGAAGGAGAAGACCTTGTACTTCAGTTAGGAGTAATAACAACGAAAGTATAGCAATCGTAAGAGAATGGCCCTTAGCCCTATAAGGAGAAAACAAACAATCTAGCAAAAACAGAATTCCCATCAAGTAAGTAATTAAACAATAATTACAAGATTGAGATTTGATATAAATAGACCAACCATCTAGAAATTTATCAAAGGTACCAACGCATAGGCTAAAATAATACATTTCTAAAAGAACAAAAGTTGATCGGCCCAAGAAAGGGGAAACACGGGTTTCAGAAATCAACACAAAAAGCCATTTATAATTGAGTTTCAAACCGGAAATCAATTAGAGTATACACACAACATAAGTTTCGAAGCGAAGGCAAAGTATACTAGTTTTGACCATTAACTACAAAGAGATCTACCAATCATCCAAGAAGGGTCAAAGTCTTACAGGCTAGTAGCAAACACGCGAGAGAAGAAGGGGGTTTCATCCAACAAGAGTATACAATAATGTCATCAACAAGTTTTTATAACACTAAAGGTTTGCAAACCTCCACTACAATACTAATGTTTGGTTAATTTAAAATAAATTTCCCACATCCCAAAACAACCATATTTTATGGCAACCCTTGGTAACACAGTCGACCGTCGCACAAAGATACAAACATAACTTCTAAGTGACATTATCAAAACAAAACCGTCCGCTATGAATCCATAAGACTATCAAATGAAAGTTGAGTTTTTCCCGAAGGTTAATCACATTTAACGAAATTTCCATCACAAACTATTACGGTAAATTACGTGCATAAAAACCAACCAATATTAATTAATAGCGTTAACATTACAAGGGAGAAAATAATGCAAGTTAGGAAAAATAGAAGAGCGCCATCAGCAATAATTCTGAGAGGGGATTAGACCAACTATTCTAGTGTCAACGAGGTACAGGATTCACACAATGAAACCTCCAGCTTAGTTGATCCGAAAAGCTAGTTATGGTTCAAGTTGATAGGGATGGTCAAGGTACTTCTTGAGGATGGCCTTAAAAGCCTAGAAACAAGATGAAAGATAGTATAAGAGTCTACACCCGCGAGACGGAAAAAACTCTGCACACAACCTTTTCATTCAAAAATTTTAATACCAAAACTCAAGCTGGTTAGCCCCAAGCCTTGATCACATAATCCTACAACCTTTCTTTCTCGATGCCAAAAGGTTATCAAAGGGACTTGTGAAGGAGCTAACAAAAACGTCAAAAGACAACTTGGGTGCTAGGGAGGAGCTTCACAGTTATCGTAACTTACTTCCATGATATCGAAAATACTAGTTAATCAACATAACAACTTGCAACTCAATTGCAGAGAAGAATTAATACATAAACAAACAGACGAAGGTCTATCATTCGAGTAAGAGAAACATAACATTCAAAGGAGAGGGCACACGCATCCTTTTGACCCACATACTGTCAACGATAAAAGCTAAAACAAGAAGACACAAGCAGAAAGGGAAATCTCCCATCATGACATCCAACTGAAAAATCAATGCAAGGAAAAGTGGTTTGATTTCACAATATTTTTAAATAAAATAACAGTAGAAAAGTGTAGAAATATCTTGCCTTTTTCTCCAAATTCAGCTTCGCTTCAAAACCAGCATCTTCAATTGATGTGATTATCTCTGTCTTGTTTATCTGATTTGAATCATATTCATACCTCCCCCAATGAAGTGGCCAATGCAAAAATTGCTCATGTCACACCTGGTAAATTTCTCAATATCCCTTCAACTGAGTTAACACATGCTGCACAGGTCATTCCACCTATTCTGAACTAGCCTGTCACAATTCCTTGATCTTTAGACCGAGTAGAAACCTTGGGTGTAATCTCTGCTTCAAACCTATATCTTCAATGGCCTCTTTAATGTCTTCTTCTTTAACCCTGGAGGGATCATAGGTAACCTCGGCCTTGTTCTGAAGAAGAGCTACAGAAGCCCTAAAAACCCCATCCACCTTCAATAGAACTTTCTCGACAGAACCAGAACAAGCAGCACATGTCATGCCGATTACATTCACTTCTAAATTCTCCAAGGCCCCCTCATGAGAAGAAGAAGATCCCAGAAGAGGAGCTGCTTCCAAATCTATCGGCTCACCCATTCCATTGTCTCTAAAAACACCTGTTAACTACACAACCCTCACACCTCAGTGCCATAATTATATAAGAAACAAAACTGGAATAGGTAAAAACACGAAAGTGGTATGCAACTTAAATGTTCAACGCTCCAATTTAGCACATATAATGGCCAAATTCAGCTGGGTGAAGGCCTTAATCCACGAGTTTCTACGATCCCATCATGGATTAAACTTAAAATCCACCTAAATGAAGTGGGTTTTATTTGCAGGGCTCCATTCTGCATTGGGTGCCCTTTATGTTTTTTTTGTAATTTATTGTGGATCGATCTACTGATATTCGGTATCCTGTTTTGTCAAATATTACATATTTAACTTTTTGGGCACATTCCAAAGCATCACCTCCTTTGATAAGCACTCCATTGGTGGCCCCAACACCTGTTGCCACCATAACAGCTGATGGAGTAGCTAGCCCTAAAGCACATGGACAGGCAATGGCCAGAACAGAGATAGCTAACATGAGAGCAAAAACAAAGTGATCCGTAGTAGGAGGTAGCCATTCATCTGGATAGGTACCAAGAGCTCCAGTAAGATACCAGCACATCCATGTCACAAAGGCCAGTGTAACAACAACTGGAACAAAGACACTAGCAAGACACCAAGCAAAATTGCCGAGCTCCAAGTAGAGGAAGAAATGGCGGCTGTAACACAAGAGCAAGTACCTGAGGAGGCAGAGCTCAACAAAAACACTGATCCCACTGGAGCTGAGGCCAATCAGAAAAAAAATATACTAACAACAGAGGCCGCCGAGAGAAATGCAGAGATAAAAAACATCGAGGAGACAATATCGGAGCAACCAGCGGCCACGTTGAGAGAAGGAATGACTCCCACAGTCAGATTCAACTTGTGAGTATTCACACAAAACACTACTCCCAGCACACCACTCACCACCACACCCCTGCACTGTGATTTGATCCTACCATCGTGGCACTATAATTAAATTCCTCTCCTCAGTACAGACAGTGCGGATACATGGGTAGCATCCACATCCGGATTCAACCATACGAACAATGCAACTGAAAATGATATATAATGAGTATACTGCAATCGACAAGGGTATCCACGCTGAGTATCTGCTATCAGATATCAAACGCTCCAAATAAAATACGTAGGAAACATCCACATCAGGTATACACACTGAGAATCCTGAATTTGAGGATGCATTCGATACAGAACAGATAACAACGTAGCTGGACATCCTGCTTGTTGGAAGCAATCAACAGGCTTCTACCATGCTGCAACAGTATCATGTCCATCTTCATCTACTTCCCCTCCTATCCTTGATGCCCAGGAAGATGCATTGTCTACTCTTCTCTGCTCATTTGAACCAAAACAAAGAAACAATTCTATAACCACAGAATTGCAGACCTCCCAAAACAGGGGTTTCCTTCCCCCAAGACGCGGCAGACAAGGGCATCAGGAAGTCAAAGAAAGTAGAGCAGGTCATAAAAGATACAGGTCCTTCCACCCACCACCAGCTAAAAACTAGATGTAATAATATGGATAAATGGATTAAAATGGACTGGTAGTAGATAAATGGTGATGAGGCTAAAATGTGGACATGATTAATGTTAACTAGTCATGTAGACATTTTAGATGTATACACTCGCTATCAAGTGTGACATGCACAAGAGCCATCTAGGGAACAATTGTGCACACACACATAGAGAAACAAATTGGGTCTAAGATGTATCACAACACTCAATCATAATTTCACCATTGTGACAACTGAGGAAAGTCCAACCCCTCATTTTGCATCTTTATTTTTGGGGATTGGATGTTTATTTGAGTGTTTTACAGGTGCATATTTCATTGTAGGTTTACATTGACCTTGTCGATCTTGGTGCGACCTGTGAGTGACCAAAGGAGACTAAAGGTGAACACCTCATAAGATTTTTTTCGAGCTTTTCCGCAGATCCAAGCAGCTATAAATAGGCCCAAGGCACCCAAAGGCACCCATGTCCCTCTCTAGACGACCCAATCTAGCCTGCTCCTCCATATCTACATTTTTCTGAGCTCCAGTGCTTCATATTTTCCATCTTTCCAACTCTTTGCATCTTCCCGATCTCTGCAAAATAGATAAGTCTTTTTACCCTCTCTTTGCAATTATGGTTTTCATATTTACTAGCTTAACTTGATTCAGTTTGTTTTATATTTAATTGTTTATTCGTTTACTATTGCAATAGCACATATATTAGGCTTTGATTTACATGTTAGCTTAATCATTTTAGTTAACTTGATCTTCAAATCCACCTTCTTTCTAGGGATTTCTTCTTCTTATTTCCATCACCCGTAGTGGTCATTTTGGGTCTTTTCAATACTGTGAGCTTCCTTCATCTTCTCGTAGAATTTCTAAATGAATGGCTGATATCTCCACATCAATGGCCATGACCAAAAATCCATTGGCTAACTCTCGCAATGTTCCTCTTAGTGAAATAGAATAATCTGATAGTGAAAAATCATATGATTAAGATACCAACTTTGACTAAGAACAATTAAACACGCTCACTGACTCCTGAAAAGATTTGGAAAGTAATCACAATCATCTTTTGCATATTCTACATGCTTTGATTACTGTTAAGAATACCAGCTATGCTTTGACACCTCTTGTTGCTCACTCTTTGGCTCCCATTGCATCCACTCAACCCCTTCACATTTCAGCTCCACATATTTTTCTTCCATGTCTTGTCAAAATTAATCTCGTCACACTTCCTCCTCCAATTAAATTAGATCCATCTCATCCAAAAGGTCGTAATTATGATGAAAACTTCCATTATGACTATCATCAATTTGTAGGGGATTCTACATATCATTTTTTCAAGCTTCATAATCTCATTCAGTATATGATCGACAATGGTAAAATTGAGCTTACAAAGCCTATGATTTTGGTACCTATCAATGACAATCATAATCTCAAGATATTTCACTTCTAAAACACGACAAGATAGCTACTAATTCCTTAGATAATCATATTTCACGTAGTTCCTCCTCTTGCATCGGGGGCTCTTGATTTCTTAATTACTCATACTGACATCTCTCCACCAATTATTTCTTTCTCTGATCTTGATTATCATGTTGCATTCTCTTTTAATCACTTACATATTCATACTTCTATTGGATCCATCCCTATCAATAACACCAAATTTGATCTATCATGTCCAATCAATGCGTGTTCTATCCTACTTCTTGTCGCTATTGGCTATCCACTTTCATAAATTTCATATCCAATGAAAAACTCACACGGGGTTGTCAAAATTCATGTTATTGTCAATCCTCTTACCATGCTTGTGTCTTTCCTTATAACAAAAGTAGTTGACAGATGTGACATGCTCTTAGGCCTCAATTGGATTCACAGGTCTTAGTCTATCATCTCTATGAACCATTTGCATATGAAGTTCATTCACAGCAATTAGTTCATCTTTATCGATGGTGTACCTTCCTCCACTCCATGGTAGCATCCTCCTCTTGAGGTTGCCATTACATCATCTAGTCTATCTAATTCCCTGCAACTTATTGAACCTAAAGCACACTCTACTCCTAGCTTACCTATTTGTACATGAACTATGTGGTCCCATCGCTCTACTAGTCTAGTACATCCATCTAGATATGTTGCTAAGAAAACTCGTACATCTAGATGTACTTCTCCACCTCATTTTATTCCACATAGTTGTCCATCACCGCCGCGTTCTATTTCACATAGGTTTCCATTATGTACACATTTTGTTACACCAAGGTTCCAACAATAAACTCATTAGTCACATGCATATATACTTCACTCACCTAAACAATGTCTATCTCATATACCACCACTCTTAAAGCATCGTCACAAGCCTTCATCACCATGATTAACTAAAATTAACTAAACTAGGCGAAAGTATAATGATAGTTAATCTAATCTATGAGGACATAAACATTGTAAATAAATTTATTAAAGAAATATAAAGTAATTAAGCAATTAACTAATAGAAATAAAACCCTAATATGCAAGGAGAAGGTAAGGAAAGAACTTAGTTGATTACATATGATGGTTATAGAGTGTCGTAGTACTGACAGGTGATTCATGAAGCAAGAATAGTTGCATAAGGGTCCCTAAAAGCATGGATCTAGAGGATATGAACAAACTGAAGTGCCCAAAAGGGTATTAGGGCACCCTAGTATGGAAAAATATGCACCTTGGTCTCTGAAAAATCTCATAAGTTGAGTCTTTTTTGGTCAAAAGATATGTTATAACCTTCACTGTCTGTCACACTGGATTCACTGGATTGCACCAAATGTATCGAATATAGCAAGATGATATTGAAGACCTATAAGAGACAAAAGAAGTATCAAATCCTAAAAAATGGGCTTACTAAACTGATCATTGCACTACATTTTGGACCCAAATATAGTACTGGTATGTGTGTGCATGTCATGTCATAGGTGCTCTTGTGTCAGTCACACTTTGTGAAGTAGTGAGCATTAACTAAATGTATAAAATGTAATACTATGTGTGCATGGAATATAATGATATCCCTCCCGCTATGAAGTGTGTGTTGATGCAAATCTCCTAGCCTTGATGCATAGAACTATGTGGATGCAAATGATGCAATGGATGCAACTCTATATGGAGTGATAGTAGTAAGTGACACTAGGACCCTCATTATGGTCTCATAGCTTTATATTTATAGGGTTCTCTTGATCTAATTTCATAATCAATCATGACATGGCTGAATAGAAAAAAGATAAGGATCAAAAATGACTAGAAGAGGCCCAAAAAGAGGCAGGAAAGTAAAAAAAGGATCAGGGTGCCCCAAGTGGGACAAGGGCACCCTGGGGCACCCCAGTATAGGCCTGGGCACCCAAGTTTAGGCTTAAATGACATAAAAGTGCCGAAATAGATTGCGCATGTATCTAAAAATGTGTGGGAATGATGAAATAAAATTAAAACAAGATGGTCAAAATGTGGGATTAATTAGTACTTTCTTCACTCAATAACCTTCTAAATAGTAGTATGAGACCGGGCTAAATAATGCCTAAAGTGCATGATTTTGTGACTACATTTTTCCCCCACTTTATGTTGGTGAGCAGAAATCTCGGTAACATAAAGTAGATAGAGATGCATACCTAACATCCATGTAGAGTATAGTAGAAAATGTGTCGAAGGACTAGACAAAAGCATGGAATGATAAAAAGATGGAGGAGCATGGAAACTATAGATAAAAAAATGTTCATAGAAAAAGTGATGAGAGTGAACCTAGGGTAGAACACATGTGTAGCTTATGTGGTTTCTAGTGTACCTACATGGTTAGTAAGGCATGTGCCTTTCAAAAAATTGTTGTTGTCGTCATCATTGTTGTTGTTGCCCCCAATTTGAGTGTTTGTTTCTCATACGGTCGGATCTTGAAGGAGAAAATGATCAAGTAGTCAAATATATATGTATGTAAAAATGCTATGTAAAATACGCATGAAATCTTAAAATATACAGATGTAAAATATGTGAAATAAAAAGTGTAAATAGAACATGTGCACCCAATTCATGACAAGAGAAAGGGTGTAGAAGGATATCTTGTACTGCTGCAAGTTTTTTGGGCGATCTCACTCCACCCTAGCTAAATAAGTGTAGGGAGGATATGTTTTGTGTCCTCCAAACTTTAACCACTTTTTTTGAAATGTGTTTGAATATATCTCTGTACTGTCCTAGTTTTCTGGGTGATCCAACGCAACTGGTTGAAGTAGTGTAGATATGCACACCCACTATAACCTCTAATCCTATAAATGCTTCCCAGAAATGCTAAGGACACCATATCCTATAAAATTCATTGTGTATGTGGTTTGTAGACTAGTCTGAACCCACTCGTTGTATGTAAACCCACAATGCCAAGGGCAGAAAGTGCATTGTAATGAACTAGTGTAGTTGTGTTGTGTTAGTATGTAAACCCCCAAATGATGCCCCCCCTCTTTGGGGGCACATGTGACATCACTGATAGGAGAATGCAGCCCCAAAAGAGGCCCAACTGTACTTTGAACTGTGTACCCTGGAAAGTGCTTGGTAGAAACCAAGGCATGCACAAACAAGAAGGCTAGCCAAAGACAAGTGTAAAGCAAACAATGCATGTATGTAGAAAACATGTGTAAGCTATGCAGAGAAATGTAGTAAATGTAAACATGCAAGAAGATAAGTAAGCCACACAAAGAAGGCTACAAACATGGGACATCACTCATGATATCACAAAACACGCAAGGTCTTCATGGCCGCAAACAACAAACAAGTGTGCACACCAAACATAGGGCAAGGCCCAAAAATAATAGCAAACAATAACATATAAGTATGGAAAAGTAAACAAGTAGTCATGGAAACATGTAATCCTGCAAAACAAGTATTGGATGAGATGAGTGTGGGTGCCTCCAGTGAAAAGTATAGGAAGGGTAGAAGGTGAGCATCTATGTTGCGTTTAGGAGTCATGTACCTGCGATCACACTAAACAAAGGCATGAATGCACATGTGTGGATGAAATAGATAATGACATATAAGAGATAAATCTAACATGTGTAATAAATTGATCATGAAAAACACTAGAAAACAAGATTAAATGCCCCCAAGAAAATGAAGTATGTTGTGGATGAATGGAATGTAATGTAAGATGGAATGATAGGAGCCACGTACCCCCTGAGTGGATAGAAGTGTATATAATGAGGTTCATTTTTTTTTCCCCTCAGCAGTCAATAATGAACCATAAATGAGAGTGTGTCATCGGGAAATGGTTGAGTAGTATTTGTTTTGTCTATCACACTGTGGTGAATGCATATGTGTAGAGATGAAATGCGACATATAGAAAGGATGTGCATGAACCCTATAGCCGAAGTGTATATCATGACATGATGAATGGAGGAGTGATGATTTAGCCTAAGTCTAGATCACTATAAGATGAATAATGTGGGGTGGTGACTTATCCTAAAGTGTATATCACCATAAGATGAATTGTAAGGATGAGTGATGATTTAGTACTAAACGTATATCATTATATGATGAATTATAAGGAGTGGTGATGTAACCTAAGGTGTATACCACTAATATTATATGATGAGGTAGGTGATCTAACCTAAAGTGTATACCACTATGAGATATAAAAAGTGAGTGACGATTTAGTGTAAAGCATATGTCACTAGCCTAGGAGTGTCGTATGATGAAATATCACATGTGAGTGTAAGGTCCATTTGATTTATAAACCCTTAGCAGTCAAGTATGGACCAAGGAACTAAATTGCATCATAGGGTAGTGAGTGTAGCGTGTAGAAGACAATGTGGCATGTATAATGAAACTATATGACCATGTGATTAGTAGCATTTTGTAAATGTGCGGTGTGGGTAATGCAATGTAGGATATGTAGGGTGTGTAGTATGTATATTGTGTAATGTGTAAAATGTGATAATAAGTGTAGATAGAAATGTAATATGTAATGATAAAATGTGAAGCTAGACTCATATGTAATCTAACCTAGGGTAGTATGTAGAATGTATGTGGAGATGTGTAGTGTATGACAGGACTATGTGTAGGTTATGCATGGATAGCCTAATAATGTATGTAATGTATAGAATGACCTGGGCATGATGCAAGATGCATGTAGAAGAATGGTAAAATATATACTAAGTGTAGTATGTATTGGTGTATAGTGCGCGATGTGTGATGAAATGTAATGTGTAATGCCTAAGATGTTGTGTGTGGAGTTCAATGTAATTGTAATCCCTCAAGAGTCAAGTGTGAACTAAAGCACAAGAGTGTGTCATTGGGTAATGATGGTGTTATATCGTGTGATATAGTATGCCTATAGGAAAGGATGATGTTGATCGAAGAATACTTGTCAAAGATCACACAAGGAGTCTGCGTAGGATAGAAGGCCTGAAACCAAGGGCACTGAAGGACAAGAAGGACCCACACGCGGAAGGAAAGTTAAGATTTTAGGACTTAGCCAATTTTGAGAATTAAGACCTATTTTTAGAAGATGGCATGCGGAACACACAAATGATACAGAGACATGTGTGTCATGCATTTTCTATCTTTGGAGAAGTGGATCGAAGCATTTTTGCATGGAGACAAGCTAAGAATAGAATGGACACTTCAGTTAACTGCAAGAGGACTATATATAGCACACTTGCATGCGTGGCTATGCTTGTAAACAGCGTGTGGCTATCAATAGCATACAACCTATTTTTGGAATAGATAAGCGGTGAAGGGCAATTCCCCACCCTATATATATGATGTTAGGTACATAGTAGAAAGAGAGATGTATGTATGAATGTGTGAGGAGGTATGGCATATATGGTATGAGTGGGTGAGTGTGAAGTGTGTGTATATGCATATGATTGAACTATTGTAATAGTTCCATACGTGCATTGGTATAGATTGACAATACTATAAGGAGCTTTTGTATTTATTAATAGATGGAAGATATTGGTTGAATCTAAGTGTCATCCTGTGTGTAGTTGAGTAGTGCATGTTATTAATTCAATCATGATTACTATTTAAACTTATTCTTTCATAGATCTGAGGGTAGCCTGCATTGTAGAATGATGGATTAGTCATGAATCTATATGTTTCTTCCTTCATCATGTTAACATCCTATTACAGCAACCCTAAAGAGGGACCTGGTACCTTTGCGCCCTATGGGTGAGTGCTCAATCTAGGCTAAGTGATGTGCTAGTGCGACTAGGGTATTATCTGGTAAATTCTAGGCTGCATCATTGGTTATGTTGTTGGGACCTCTTTTTCAGTTGTTTTCAGGATGGTTCACGATGAAGACATACCGGTTAACTCTAGAAAGTATTGAGGAATGGATACACAATTTGGAGGAAGAATATGCACAATGGTTCAGCATTGGATCCGAGTTTAACACACGTACTTGGGTAGAACATAACATGTATGACAGCTTATATGAGAGCTTTTTCACTATCTTTCTAGTAGAACTATACGAGTGGCTTACTACTTATATATCTCAGTGGAATTGGAGGTATCACGCACTTGTCTATACACAGGAATAATTTCAAGCCCTCTATGATGCTGATCTGATCTGGACTCGCACGGTGAATACGTGGTTTCGTGATGTTCTAAACAGTTATATTCTGGAATATTCAATTTCGACGTACACTTGCCCATAGGTAGCCAAATTCTAGTTTTTTTGGTATCCAAGAGGAACATATTTGCAAGGTATTCCATTGGAAATCAAGATCTTAATGGTAACTTTGAACCTTGAGAGTAAATCAATGGCTAACTAAACTTTGCCACGTGTGAGGGCAGGAACGGGTTTGGTTTAAGATGGTAGACCTAGCGGAAGAGAGGAAGAGAGAGGAAAGGTGTCTTAAGTATAATGAGCTGCGTGAGAGGGAGATAGAGAAGCAACATTCCATTGCAGAGAGTATGGCATGGAGGAGAGAAATGGCTCATGAAGGATTTACAGCTCACGTAGAAGACATGGAGCCAGAGCATCAGGAACTCCTCCATCTTGGCAAGCATGATAGAGATCCCCCCTTGGCATCACACAGAAGTGTGCCAGTAGAGACTACCTAGACCACGGGCACACATCTTAATCAACCTGGTGACCTAGCCCTTGCGCTTGATTTTTTAGTATCTAGTATGATAGGTAACCAGCAAACTAACTTGGGAAGTAAAACAACAGGAGTAATTCAGGGATCAAGTACATCAATGGCAAGAAATATGGCTTCAATGTCATTTGGAGGAGCATTCTTAAGTGCATCATCCGCATAGAATGTGAGCACGCAGAATGTTAGATTCACCTCTGGAAGTGGAACTACCTCAAAGACTATAGGGGTTCAGTATAGTACTACTATCAGAGCATGGGGGAGTACATCTACAGACCCTATTCCAACTAAAAGTGCCGGATCAGGAGGTATAGGTGGTTCTAGTTCTGATGGATCTGGTGGTTCTAGAGGTAGAGGGAACATAGGATGTTCTGGATCAGGTGGTCAAGGTCCGCAGCAACCACAGAAATATATATATGGAGATGTCTCTTTGTCTCTCGGAGTATAGAGGTATAGAGGATGTTGTTGAACATGTGCATATGTGTGAAATATTGTGGTGCGCTAAAGGGATCACAGCTGCTGAGTGAAAGGTAAGTCAATTTTCCACTACATTACAGGGGAGCACACACAGCTGGTATAGGAAGTTTGACTTTGATCAAACTTGTGTGGATTATACAGCATTGAGATATGCTTTCTTAAAAGAGTTCCATATCCCTGAGTTTGAGTAGAAGAGTATAAGTGTGCTCAAGGATATCAAGCAAGGCACTACTGAGAGTGTACGTGAGTATGATGCTCATTTTAACACACTTCTATCTAAGCTATCTTATGATATTCACGCTAGCCAGCATGCACAGTGGTTCGTTGGAGGACCGATTGCACATTTTAGAAGGGACTTGTCACATAAGACATACACTGATCCACGCAAAGCACTGGAAGTAGCTTTACATGTTGAGGCATTTGGGAGCATTGACACTGGAGTTAGTCCATTTCTATAGGCACAAATTACAGCTATGGCAAAGTAGTTAGAGAAGCTATCAGCAAATTCAGCCCATGAAATGAGCTCAGGAATTTGGTGTACAGATTGTGAAGTGGAAGGTCACACCAAGGATAGTTTCCCTCATAGATCTGTACACTCATTACTTCTGGACTGTGAAATTTTTCATTTGAATCATGATGCTAGCCACTTTCCTTTGTTACAGCATGTGATAAGGAAGAATGTATCTTACTTTTACAAAATTTACAGGTCCACAACCCATGGTACTGAGGATTGTCAACTGATTGGTCAAATCCAGAATGTTATAGACCTTGGGGTATAACAGATAATTATAACAGATAATTCTAAGGGTAAGAATGAGTACCAGGATCGAGATCATAATCAAACGTGCTATGACAGGAATGAGGGGCGTTTTGAAGGAGGTCATGGAAGGGGACGTGGATATTGTAGTGGATATGGAGGATGAGGCCATGGTGGAGGAAGAGGTGAGTTCCCTCATGGAACATGTTATACGTGTGGATCTCCTGACCACTATAGGTGTGAATGTCCTTAGAATATTTCATGTTCTTTCTACAGAAGGAAACCATAGCTATGAAGAGTGCCCAGACTTATATGAACATCCGAGTAAGTAGCATAAACAAGAAAACAAAGGCGCTAGGATGATTAGAATCCATCACGCAGTAGAAGATCAGTGGATGCCCAAGATAGCAAAAGGACCTGAGGCATTGATAGTAAATATTACTACACACACTAAAGCAGCATGTGCAAGATAGGAATTGCACCAAAAGCCTACGATCACTAATAAGGAGATTTTGCATGCAAGGTACCCAGATCCTGCTCATCAGAAGGAAGTTTACCAGGATACCATGGAAGTGCTAAGGAATATTCAGGGTGAGATAGAGTACCTAAAGGAGAAAAAGAAAGCATCAAAGATAGTCCAAAATGATATCAATGATCTGTGAGAGGTGTGCAAGATGTTGCACCAGGAGAACTTTATTCCACTATTAGGAAGTTGGTTAAAAGGGAACACTCCGTGCGCAATTCTAGAGACCGGATAACAGATTTTACATGCAAATATTCCCCCTGATAGCATTGAATATGACAAATAAATTACTCTCAATGTTGTTGTGGATGGGTGGCTATTGAGAAACATGTTGATGGATATATGTGCTGAAATAAATGTGCTTACATTAGATGCATGGGTACAAATGGGGAGGCGTCCATTGCAGCCATCATCTAATGTGTTATTTATGGAAAACTGGACTAAGGCCACTCCCATAGGAGTTTTGAAAGATGCATCTATAACTATATTAGGGTCTAAGTTCACTAGAGATTTTGAGATATTAGCCCTTACAGAAGAAGACAATTTTCCAACCCTGCTTCGACGTCCTTGGTGTTATGTGAATAATGCTGATTTGAGATTCAATATGGGGTATACCAGCTTTGAAAACAAAGAGGAAAGGGTTGTGATACCTTTGACAGATGGGAATTCTACACCATATGTTGAACCTCTAAGTGAGGAGGATTTAAACAGAGTCTATATACGTGCATTATTCAGGACCCAGAGGTCAATGAGTCATCAAAAGAAGGAATCCTACAGTGGGATAATTCTCATTCTATTAGTGATACTACGAGTATTTATTGTGATAATTGGGCTCATGGTACATATGAATTAGTAGGACATAAGGTGAAAAGTGTGGTTACGCGCAAGAATGGATTTCATTTGATTTGACGAATAGGTAGCATAGTACCTTGGTATACATGGGCAGAAGATCTTCCTGCATTTTTTAAGGCCATGGAAACACAGTGGACAGATCAAATTAAGAGAAGAGATATGTTGGTATATACACTATGCGGGACAATAGTGCACTAGTGGGTAGTCCACAGAGATAATCTTATACACTGGGAAGAGATTGGAATAGCTTTATCTACCAGGTTTATAAGGAACAATACACATATGCAAATCTGCACTTATCACAGTGATAAACCTATTCAGCATCACATTCAACAGTGTGAGAAACTCTTGACAGTAGGACAAGAAGCATTACCACCTTCACTCTGGGTGCATAGATTTTATTCTACACTACAAGGATGTGCACGCACTTAGTATGTATATTTAGAAATACATCGAGAAACTAGAAACTTGCAATATTTGACTACAAGAATGATCCAGACGTTCAACTACTTCTCGACTAAACCTCCTGTAACAGAGGCATTAATATTTTTCAAGCGCTTAACTATGGGAGATAGTGTAAAACTAGAAGAGCATATACACTAATTATTTGGTGAGGCAGAGTTCGGAGAATGTTTTGAAAAGGAAGAAGAAATGAACTCCATACTACTTGAATGTGCTTGCCTTGAGAAAGAGAAAGGAAAGATGGTTTACATCATGGATGATGAGGAAGTTGAGAACCTAGATATTGAACATTCACATGGGGTGTGTGAGGTCTTGGATAGTGCAGACAAGGATATGCACACCTACCACAAACCCATGAAGAAAAATAAGGTGAATATAGGTTCAGAGGCTGAGACTAAGGAGGCCATAATTACAGACTATTGGTCAGACTCGGAGGTAGCAAAGATCATCGAGTTACTTAGGGATTATCAGGACTTATTCCCTAAAGGATATCATGAACTTAAAGGCATGCATGAATCACTTGGGGAAATGAAGATCAAACTTAAAGATGGTGCATGGCCAGTTAGAAAGAGACCTTACAGAATGAATCCTAATTTGTGGGAAAAGGTAAAAGAAGAAATTGATAAAATGTTGAAATATGGAATTATCAAGCCCCTTGATGAGTCAGAATGGGTTAGCCCAATGGTGATCAGTATCAAGAAGGACTGACGGATTAGGATATGTGTGGACCATAGGGAGCTGAATGTTTCATGCATCACAAATCCATTCCCTATGCCATTCACTGAGGAAATACTAGAAGGAGTTGAAGGGCACGAAATATATTCCTTCACATATGGGTTTTCTAGGTATCATCAGGTTAGGATTGCTCAGGAGGATCAAGAAAAGACAACATTTACTACTGAATGGGACAGTTTTGCCTATACTGTGATGCCCTTTTGATTGAAAAACATGCCTGCTTTATTTTGGTGCATAGTTATTTAGGCATTCAAAGATTTTATTCACAACTTCTTACAGGTCTACGTAGATGATTGGACAGTATATGGGCTTGTGAAGGATCATTGTGGTAATCTACGCTTAATGTTTGAATGATGCAGATAATTGAGTATCTCTTTGAACATCAAGGAGTGCATATTTGCTACACCATTTGGGATACTGTTATGACATATAATCTGCAAAGAAGGTTTGCTAGTTGATCCAGCCAAGGTTGCAGTCATTTTAGGCCTGGAAGCACCTACCAGTCAAAGTGAGGTGCGCAGATTTTTAATTCATACAGGATATTATAGAAAATTCATAAAAGGGTATGCCAAAATTGTTGCACCCTTAGAAGAATTACTAAAGGGGAAAGGTATATTTTATTGGGGAGAACCGCAACAGTGCACGTTTGAGATATTAAAAGAGAGACTTACTATCGTGCCCATTCTACGCTTTCCCTCATGGGATAAACCATTTCATGTGCATGTGGATGCTTCTGGCATGGCCATTGGCGTTGTGTTAGCTCAACCTGGCAAAGGTATTAAAGATCATCCAATCTATTTTTCTAGTAGGAAGTTGACTCCTACTAAATGGAATTATACAACTAAAGAGCACGAAGCTTTGTCAATGATCTATATATTATACAAGTTTTGACAGTACTTGTTAGCAACACCATTTGTGTTTTATACAAATCACATGGCATTGAAGTACTTGGTAAGCAAACTCATCTTACAGGGGCGCATATGCAGATGGGTTCTCCTATTTCAAGAGTTTGACTTCACAGTTGTGGTGAAGCCAAGGAAAACCAATTCTAGACCAAACCATTTATCTAGAATCAATTCAGGAGAGGATGCATAGACAATTGAAGAAACAATTTCAGATGCACAGTTATATAGGTTACAACGCACACCCATGGAATTACAAGACATCGTTGTCTTTCTATGAACATGTATGGCACCAGAATGAATGAAAGCATTAGAAAAGAAGCAGCTTTCTATATGCACAGCACCATTTATGTTAATCAGTGGTGACCTCTACAAGATAGACAGAGATGAAATATTACATCATTGTGTATTAGAGCATGAGCGTAAGGACATGGAAGAATCTCATGGTGGTATTGCATGAGGCCATTATGCAGGTGATGTGACTTCCCAGAAGATCCTACTTACTGGACTATGGTGGGAGACATTGTATAAGGATTGTAAATAATATTATAAGGCATGTGATCATTGTCAATGCCTAGGAAACCCAGGGTAAAGAGATGAGATGCCTTTGAGACCGATTACTAGTGCCGAACCATTTGAGAAATGGGCCATTGATTTTGTAGGACCTATTTTCCAACCGCGTGTAGGATTGGATCAGCTATATCATTACTTGCATAGATTATCTCACATGGTTAGAAGCATCACCTACCAAGGACTTTATGGCTTACTACACTTATGAGATATGGATGTCCCTTAAGCTTGACAAGTGATAGAGGTACACACTTTTTGAATGAGACAATCAGGATCCTATTAGATGTTTATGGTTGCACACCATAAAACTACACCTTATCATCCTTAATAGAACTGCTAAGGCCTTCAACAAGATTTTGAGCCAGACTTTGACAAAAAAATTTGATGTTGGAAGAAAGGATTGGGATGATAAAGTATCAGTTGTTCTTTGGGCATATAGAACAACTTACAAGCGATTGAATAAAGCCACACCATTTCAGTTGGTGTTTTGCGCGGAAGTTGTTCTCCCTATAAAATTTATATTACCTTCTTTGTGCATTACGTGCGCTAGAGGTCTAGCTGAAGAACAAGCTTTAGAAGAGTGTATCGAAAAGATGATTCAACGGGATGAGCATTGAGCCATAACACAATGGAGTCAGAAGTAGGAAAAAGGCCAAGCAGAAGGCATGGCATGACAGAAACATAAGGGATAAGAAGTTTGAGATTGGAAACATGGTACTTATTTATGACTCAAAGTTATTACGCCATCCAGGAAATCTCAAAGCACATTGGTTGGGGCCGTATGTTATCACTTCTATACTTGAATCAGGTGTTTTCCAGTTAGAAGCACTTTATGGAACACGACTACCTAGTTACTTGAACGAGAGTAGGCTGAAGCCCTACTATAAATAAATCTTCTTGGTGTTTGTAATAAGGTAGTATTTCCATTTAGATTAGGTTTTAATTATGTCTTTCCTTAATGTATTTCCTTCATTGTCATTATGCTTTGTCAATTTAGTTGTTGTTCTTGTGTAATAAGCGCTTGTGTGCATGAAGCTAATTATTGTATGAAGAATGTTTAATCGCAGAGGACTACACATACTTTTCGTGTGGGGTGGTTATAGTTATCTAAGAAAAATATTGTGGGAATTGAAAGGTGAAAGGAATAATCTGCTACGGGTGTGCTTTAAGTCAAAAGAAGATTGCTTCTCAAAAGTGACCAAGGATGGAGATGAATGAAATAATATTATAACGCGAGGTAAGCGAAGGCCATGTTAGCTACCAAGAGAAGGTATAGTGATCAGGTACTTGGGCGCAGGAGTGCTCACTAAAGAGAAGTTTGTGACCAGAGGGTAGGAAGGCGTGCTTGAAGGTTATAGTTGGGTGTGAAGATGTACCACGTGAAACGAACAAATTTGTTTAATGAATGAGGGGATATTTGGTAGGTGAAGGAGAAATAAATGCATCAAAATTTGAAAAATTATATAAGGATGGGATGCAGATTCATTTTTACCATTGCAACTAAGAGTATTTGAGAAAAGAGCCAAGTGCGAAGAGCCGAGTGATTGAGTTAAGGTACGAAGGGTTTAAAACCAAGCATGACAACCAGATCTATGTGACAAGAAGCTTTCATCCCCAGTGGTGAAGGGTTTAAGTGAATCAGGGAGACAGAAAAGAGTTAGGTTACGAAGTTTCCACCTAGGGCATGGTTGAATTGAGCTAGGGTTTGATTCACAAAGTTGCAGAGTTGAATGAGGAGGTGGAAGAATCAGAGGAAATCATGCCGAAGAATTATCCTACACTTCCAGAGAACACAGAAGAACATGGTGAGGTATCAAAGGAAAAAGAAGAGGATGAGAAAAGACCAAAGGAGACAGCTGCAAAGTATGTTCAGGACATGGAGACACAAGTCCCAAATTTGGAGGCTAAAGTTCCTAAGCAGCAAAGGTCTAGAAGAACAAGTGGAGAGCACATTCCACCAACCGTGGGGTATGCAGAGGATGCAAGAAAAATTTTCTGCACCCGCTTCCAAAGCATGATAGTCCAGAAGGATTTATTCAGTTGGGAGTTAATGGATAAGGATATGGCGACTGTGCACACTCAAAAGAAACTATCGTGGTCAATGCACTCATACATGGATGAGCCTGACTTTGATGTGTTTGAAGATTCATGTGTTTTGAGATGACTAAAGAAGGCACCTCAAGATAGACACATGACAGTAAATCCTACTGTCATGTCAGATGAGCAGGTCAGCAATGTATTGGTGAAAGCTTCTACTGAGGTGGCTAGAAGAAACATGGACAAAGCTTCCATGATCAGAGTGTTATGTGAGGAGTTGAAGAAAAAGGACACAGAGATGGCACACATAACATAGGAGAGGGACTTCATGTAGAATAAGAACGAGGTGTTTATCACCATCGCAGAGGAGATTGGGGACAATGTCATCAAAGTAAGGCCACACTTGGAGGCCAAGGTACCACAAACATTTCCTTTAGCGATGCACTATGTCGAAAAGTTGGTGGAATTGGTACTTGAAGATGAAACTCTACACATGTAAGCACTAGGTAGCTCAAAATAAGATGTTGAATGAGAGAAAGCATCAGTGATGAGAAAAATTACATCTTATGAAGGGTTGTTGCAAGCATTATAGGAAGTATTGAAGAAAGCATACCATGCTTTAAATGTATGCATAGCTCTAGAGGCACTTATCAACATCAAGACCCTCGAAGAGAACAACAAGGTCCAGAAAGTGATGAAAGATGAGACATTGGGCCATGCAAAAATATTATCAATGGTTAAACAGAAGCGTGAGGCCCTAGCAGCAGCACAAGAACCGCACAAGACTTGGCTGGAAGAGCTTGGAAAGCTAATTACACAAAAGATGGACCTTTAAGAAGGTAGAATGAAATCAATGTCCAGTGTTGTGTTGGTTCTGCAAAATGAGAAAGGAGAGATTGCGAGGGATGAGTTGGAATCCATTGCTGTGGACATCCCAGAAAAAGAAGAGCAAGCACTCACTGTATGGAAGGTATTGGAGGCTGAAATAAAGGAGTATCCTAAATTGATACTGTAAACTGATACAGAGGAGGTTGCCTCATAACCTCATAAAAATTCTCTATTTATCTACATTCTTTCATTCTTATTCGTTCCATTCATCTATTCTTTCCTTCAATTTTTGGATATACCCATTATTGGGACGACAATGAGATTAGTGTGGGGTAATGTTGATCAAAGAAAACTTTTTAAAGATCACACAAGGAGTCCACACCGGATAGAAGGCCTGGAACCAAGGGCATGGAAGGATAAGAAGGACCCGCGCATGGAAGGAAAGTTTAGATTTCAGGACTTAGCTGATTTTGAGCATGAAGACCTATTTTTAGAAGATGGCGTGCAGAACACACCAACGATGCAGAGACATGCGCGCCATGCATTGTCTATCTTTGGAGAAGTGGATCAAAGCATTTTTACATGGAGATGAGCTGAGAATAGAATGGAAACTTTAGTTAACTGCAAGAGGACTATAGATAGCACACTTGCATGTGTGGCTATCAATAGCATGTAGCCTATTTCTAGAATAGATAAGCGGTGAAGGGAAAGTCCCCGCCCTATATATATGATATTAGGTACATAGTAGAAAGAGAGATGTATGTATGAATGTGTGAGGAGGTATGTCATATATGGTATGAGTGGGTGAGTGTGAAGTGTGTGTATACACATATGATTGAACTACTATAACAGTTCCATACACGCATTGGTATAGATTGACAATACTGTATGGAGATTCTGTATTTATTAATAGATGGAAGATATTAGCTGAATCTAAGTGTCATTATATGTGTAGTTGAGTAGTGCATGTTATTAATTCAATCATAATTATTGTTTAAACTTGTTCTTTCATAGATCTGAGGGTAGCATGCATTGTAGAATGATGGATTAGTTATGAATCTATATGTTTCTTCCTTCATCATGTTAACATCCTATTACAGAAACCCTAAAGAGGGACCTAGTACCTTTGCGCGCTTCGGGTGAGCGCTCAGTCTAGGTTGAGTGATGTGCCAGTGTGACTAGGGTGTTATCTAGTAAATTCTAGGTTAGATCAGATGATAAATGAGAAATATGATAGGTGTGAATTAAGACTATGTAACTATGTGAAACATGAGGGGGGAAGTGTGTAATGTGCCAAGAGAGTATGTAAACTCGTCAAGGATATCGGCATCCTTTGGATCAAAATCAAATGAATATGCATTAGTAACTTGATAAGCTATAGTATTAGGTTGATAATGTAATGAGCCATTGAGATGTAATTTATACATGCCCATAGAATACTCCTCATCAGTTAATGGAGGATGTGGGAAACCATGTGCATACCACCAAGTGAAATTATGCGAGTATGCAAGAAAAGAACTATTGCAGAAGAAAATGTGACTGAAAGGAATAGGAAATGAAATATCGGTATAAATAGGATCTAATGTGCCTCCGATATAAGTAAGCTAAGATTCCCTTGATGTGAGTGGAGAAGAGCAAGGGGTACATGATAAATAGACTTGAAGATAAAAAAACACACAAACCATAAGCGGAAGTGATAGTGACAAAACCATAATATAAACGAGGAGCGTGAGTAGAAAAATGGAGGTCCTCAAAATTGAAACCAAGACAAGCTAGACCATCATGGGAACACGTAGTGACATCACATGTAGGATTGAATGGAATATATTCCCAATATGAGTTATAAATAAAAAGTGTGAAAGTTAAGGGTAGGTGTGGTAAGGTAGGAAATGTATGTGGAGGGGGATGTGATAGATCGACATCCATAGACTGGAAAGGACCCTAATGAGTAATCATAATAGTGGTAGTATCAGGTGGCATAGAAGAAATGACATCTATCACACAAATAATACCATCAAGTGGTGGTAAATGTGGCAGTTCGTCCATAGGATAAGGATCATGTGTAGTATTAATACGTGGAATATGAAGAATAGTGTTTGGAGCATGGTCACAATACTGAAATGGATCACGGTCACAAGAAATTGTATACTCCATGCCCTCATGTAAGAGCTTAACATAGTTATGGATAGTAGATGTGACATCTCGCATGGCATGAAGCCATGGTCGACCAAGTAGACATTTATAAGCAACTGGCAAATCAACAACAAAAAAGATCGTGTGGATAGTCTTAGTACCAACAATGATAGGTAATGTGACGTGACTGAAACATGGACAAGTGGAACCATCATAAGCACATAGTGAAATACTAGAGGGACTAATGTCATGAGTAGTGAGACCTAAAACTTTGATAAATGACATAGGACACAAATTAAGCTCAGATCCACTATCAATTAAAGTTCTCTTAACAATGACATTATGAATGTGAGAGATAATATGCAACGGCAAATCATTGTCAAAAGTAGCACAGTCATTATGAGGAGCAGATGGGAAAGTAATATTATGAGAGAATGCATCCGCAAAATTATTATAGACTATGTCTAGATGAGTGTTGTCAGGGATACGAGTAGTGAGTAAGAGATTAATAATTTTATCTCGCAGCTTGGGCTAAAGAAGTAAAAATTCATGAATGGATATATCCATGATGAAGGAATCCTAAGGAGAATGGGGATTGGAAGAGTGTGTAGGTCGAGTCGGGTTCACCAAAATGATTAACTAAAATTATCTAAACTTGGGGAAAGTATAATGATAGTTAATCTAATCTAGGAGGACATAAACGTTGTAAATAAATTTACTAAAGCAATATAAAATAATTAAACAATTAACTAATAGAAATAAGACCCTAATATGCAAGGAAAAGTTTAAGGAAAGAACTCATTTGATTACAGATGATGGTCACAGAGTGTCGGAGTTGTGACAGGAGATTCCAAAAGCAGGAACGGCTGCACAAGGGTCCCAAAAAGCATGGATCTAGAGGATCTGAACAAATTGAAGCACCTAGGAGGGTACTAGGGCACCCCAGGGCGCCCTGGTATGGTAGAATAGGTGCCCTGGTCTCTAAAAAATATTTGAAGCTGATTCTTTATGGGTCATAAGATACATTGTAACCTTCACTTTCTGTTACACTAGATTCTCTAGACTACGCCAAATGTATCGAATATAGCAAGATGATTGAAGACCTACAAGAAATAAAAGAAGCATCAAAACCATAAAAAAATAAAAGATGCAAATGAATGGTTCAGACTGAAGTCATCTGCCACAACAATGGGCTTACTAAATTCAGTGTTGCACTACATTTTGGAACCAAATGTAGTTCTGGTGTGTGTGTGCATGTCGTGCCCTAGGTGCTCTTGTGTCAATTGCACTTTGTGAAGTAGTGAGAAATAACTAAATGTAGATAATGTAATAGTATGTGTGCATGTAATAGAATATAATCCCTCCCCCTATGAAGTGTTTGTTGATGCAAATCTCCTAGCCTTGATACATGGAACTATGTGCATGCAAATGATGCAATGGATGCAACTCTAAATGGAGTGATAGTATTAAGTGATGCTAGGACCCTCTATATGGTCTCATAGGTTTATATTTATAGGGTTATCTTGATCTAATTTCGTAATTAATCATGACATGGCTGACTAGGAAAAAGAAAAGAATGAAAATGGCTAATAGAGGCCCAAAAAGAGATGAGAAAGTAGAAAAAGGATCGAGGCACCCCAGGTGGGACCAGGGCACCTCTAGGAGCCCCAGTATAGGCCTGGGCACCCTGGTTTAGGCTAAAATGATAGAAAAGTGCCAAAACTGATTGGGCATGTATCTAAAAATGTGTGGGAATGAAAAAATAAAATTAAAACAAGATATCCAAAAAGATGGGATTAATTAGTACTTTCTTCACTCAAGAACATTCTAAATAGTAGTATGAGATCAGGCTAAATAATGCCTAAAGTGCATGATTTTTTGACTACACACCACAAGCATCAGGTAGAGGACCTTCATCCTTTACTTTTATCAGATAGCTTATTCATCAACACACACTTGGGGGGCATTACGCTTATTTCTCCCCTAGCATCGACACATGTCTTATATTTACATCATTTCACACCTCAATTTTAGCATATGCATCTTCACACCCACTAGCATCATCATTACCCTATGATGCACTCGCGTGCTCTAGTTCACACTTGACTATTGAGGGCATATTATGCACATGCACCTCACACACTACACATTACATGTCATACACGGCATACTACACACCTCACATTTACAACACATTCTTCTACACATTGCACATCATACACATCGTCACCTTCATCTTCTTACATATACCATACATCATACGTACATTGCACTTTCCACACTAACACAATCTATAAACCTTACATTGCACATTATACATCATCACACTCAACACATTCACCACATATGTTTCTAGCATCACAATTTTAAACTACATTCTATAATTTACAACATTCTACCACATCCTCCTAGTAAATCATATTATTATCTTCTCTATTCTACACATTCTATATCCAACGTATACAACACACACTACCCGATGACACACTCTAGTCTCATGGTTCATACTCGATTGTTGAGGGTATAATTTTAAATTGAACCTCACTTCCTCCTCACACTTACGTCATTTTACACTTTGATCTTCACAAAATCAATTCGTCAATCCTTCTATCACCTCATGTGACACTATTTTCCAAACTTCACAATTGATCCATGCTAGCATTTTCTCCATACATTTAGTGATATACGCTTTATGCTAGATCATCATGCATTCTTAGCCATCACCTTAGTCACAAATCTCATGATATACACTTTAGGATAAATCATCACATCCTAAAAACTCATTCTACAACTTCAATATTAAATCATCCCTATGTCACATTCAATATCATCTACACATCATCATTCTACAATCAATGCTCTGCATTCACTTAATCAAATCTTTCAACATATGACGGATATTTCTTGTACACATAATTTGAACCATATCCCAATGACGCACTCTCATTTATGATTCATTCTTGACTGCTAAGGGGACATAGCTAAATAAAACTCAATGTATACATACACATCCACTCGAGGGGTATGATTTCTATCATTCACACTACATTCCATTCCATCTCATCCACAACATACTGCATATCTTTATTTCATTTAGACGTGCTTATATTTAATTGCTACATGTTCATCTTATTACACATGCTAAATAGATATCTTTTATGTCATTATCTTTATCATACACACATGCACGTTCACTTACCTTTCTAGTTGTAATCGCAGATTTTACAGATCTATACATGCAGCATGGATGCTTGGCGTGGTACCTAATACCAGTCCCACAGAGGCTCATGGGGGGGCATCCACTTTCACACACTGCATGTGTTATTATTTCATTTTGTTTCATAGAAAATTACTTTTTCATATTATACACACTTTGACTTAGTTTTTATCTTTCTGACATGCCAATGGGTGCTTCATGTGCAGCATTTGTTATGCAATTTTATTTACTTACATGGTTGTATGTTACATTATTTGTCATTCTTTCCTCTTTGTATGCTCTTGTTTGCAGGATTTTCCATTTTTCTTGTGTGCGCACTTGTCTATTTATGGCCACTTCGGCTTTGATCGTCTTGCAACATCATGAGTGGTGTCCCATGTTTACAACCCACTTTTCGCGGTCTACATTGTCTTCTCATGTGTTAACTTGCATCTTAGCTTACACATTATCTGTTTAGCTTACATTTCTTCTAATACATGCATTTTTGTCTTTTCTTGTACTAACACTTGTTTCCTAGCCACTTTTTTTACATTTCCTTGGTTTCTACCAAGCACATTCCCTTCCCCCTATAGGGCACATTTTCAACACATCGGTCGATCCTCCTTTGGGACACATACTGCTTCAGTGATGTCTCATGCACCCCAAACAAAGGACTCATCATTTAGGTGAATCATTCACCCTATACATCAGTCTACACACATAGTACCAGTATAGCACAGTCATCAGCATTGGAAATGAATCAGATCCTGACTTGGGTCCTTGACATAGAAATGACATCAGCGCCTAGACCTAGACAATAGCACCTCAGTGGCCTTGACCCTTCCTGGACATCTATGAACAGGGGGGATTTATATAAAATTATTTAGTGCAGCACAGTCTATAGCACTCCACACAGTGGATTTACATGGTAGATAGTCCTTAACACATAGTATACAACATTTTTCTTATTCAGTATTGGGTCAAAAAAGGTCGAACTGGATTATATTTTTACACACCATCTGTAGTGATGTTCTACATTTCGAGAAGCAGTTAAAGGTTAGAGGATGAAACCATACTTTTCTCCCTAAACTTCTTCCAGTTCATTGGCATGGGAGATGGACTGACCTAGAGGAGAATTCTTTCTACACCCTTTTTCTCATCATGGATCAGGTGCACATGTTCCTTTTTCACATTTTTAGATTTTTACATACTTTTTACACATATACATGTGTATTTGACTACCTTATCTCTCTTTTCTTTTGTAGGTCCTTCCATATGAGAACCAGTAGTCAACATCAACAACAGAAACATCGACATCAACAGTAGGTATATCGCGACATCTACACATGCGTTTCTGCCCTAGGTTCTTTTTCATCATCACTTTTTTCACTTTCTCCTCCTTAGTGTCCATGCTTCACATTTTTATCACTCCATACTTTGTCTAGTCCCTCAGCACGCTTTCATCATCGATCTACATGGTTATCAAGTACGCATCTCTATCTACTTTATGCTATCGAGCTTTCTACTTACCAACATAAATTGGGGGCAAATGTAGACACAAAATCATGCACTTTGGGTAATTATCTAGTATTGATTACATACTACTATTCATATGATTCCTAAGTAATAAAAGTACTAATCAACCCATGTCTTTGGCCACCTTTCTTTCCTTTATGTTGCTACTTTCAGTCTCGCACCCTTACTTTCTCAATCTACCTTTTTACTCTTTGGCATTTGTCATCGTGGACACTAGCACCTAGCCAGGACACCAGCGTCAGGCACCCTCGTCCCCTCTGGGCACCCCTGGCCTCATTTTACTTTACTCACACTTTTTGGGTCCTTTCTAGCCGTTTGAGCATAATATCTTTTTGGTAGTCAGCCTTTTCGAGGTTAATTATGAAATTCAAGGAAGGGAATCATATAAATATAAATTTATGTGATCATAATAAAAAACCAACCACTAAGAATTAGCTATTGTCATCTAAGATTGCATCCATCAAGACATCTATGAGCTCTATTGCATCCATCCACCATCACAAGGTACATCAAGGGTTGGTTATTCCGCATACACTTCATAGGATGGAAGTTCATTCTATTTCATGCATACATCTATTAGATTGCTTTAAATCTAGCTATTTTCTCATTATCAAGTGTGACATACACAAGAGCCACCTAGGGAACAATTCTGCACACACATAGAACTACATTAGGTCTAAGATATAGTGCAGCATTCAGTTATAAGTTCACCATTGTGATAGCTGAGGACTGTTTGAATCCTCATTTTGCATCTTTCTTTTTTGGGATTTGATGTCTATTTGAGGGTTTTTCAGGTGCATATTTCATTGCGGGTTTACAGCAACCCCGACGATCTTGGTGTAACCTTGGAGCGACAAAAGCTGACTAAAGGTGAACACCTTATGACACCTAAGAGGATGTTTTCTTATCATTTCCGCATACCCAGGTGCCCAAAAATAGACCCAAGGTGTCCACGGGTGCCCATGTCCCTCTCCAAGTGCCCCAATCTATCCTGCTCCTCCAGATCTACATTTTTCTAAGCTTCAGTTCTTTGTCTTTTCTAGCTTTTTGACTTTTTTCATCTTCCAGATCTCTATGAAATAGCTAAGGCTTCTTACCCTCTCTTGTCAATTAGGGTTTACATATTTACTAGCTTAATTTGCTTCGGTTTATTTATATATTTAATTGTTTATTCAT
Organism: Taxus chinensis; assembly: GCA_019776745.2. Lineage (NCBI taxonomy): Eukaryota > Viridiplantae > Streptophyta > Pinopsida > Cupressales > Taxaceae > Taxus > Taxus chinensis. Next base: position 735,822,543 of record CM034149.1, read on the forward strand.
TTACTGTTGTAATAACATATAGATTAGGCTCTTGTGTACATGTTAACTTAATCAGAAGGAGATGTGAGTTGTCTTTGTTAAAGGATGAGGATGAAGGTGAAGTGCGCAGTGGAGTTCATTTGTTATGTCAGGGAAGGAATTCTTGTTATAATTGGAAGAGTAGAAAGTAATTTATGTGATTATGTTAAAGGAAGTATGTAGAGGATGCACACATGATGAGAAAATCCCAAGTGAAGTACGTGGGATGTTGATAGAATTTGCAGACATGTGGTGAAAAAATACTTACCACAAGGATAACTACCAATGTGCAGTATTAGTCACCATATTGACTTGATACCAAGATCAATCCTACAAACAAATAACCATATAGGATGACTCTAGAGGAAAATGTGGAGGTACATAAACAAGTTCAAGAGCTTATAGATATAGGTATAATGCATGAAAGTTTGAGCCCTTGTGTCATACATGTAGTGCTAACACAAAATAAGGGAGGAGAGTGGCACATGTGTGTTGATTCTAGAGCCATTAATAAGATCATGAATAAGTATTGGTTTCCATTTCCAAGGATGGATGATCCAATAGATTACCTTAGTGGCATGCAGTACTTTTCAAATATTGAATTGAAGAGTGGATATCACTAAATATGTATCAAAGAAGGAGATGAGTGAAAAACCACATTTAAGAAAAAGGAAGGCTTGTATGAATTGTCATTCATGTCATTTGGGTTATACATTTCCTTGAGCACATTTATGATATTGATGAATGAAGTGCTAAAGCTATTCCCTAGGAGTTGTGTGAGTATATATCTAGATGATATGCTCTTATTTAACAAGACAAATAATATCACCTAGAACATTTGCACAAGGTGATGAATAACTTGTAAGAAGAAACATTATTTGTAAAGATAAGGAAATGCATGTTTATATGCGAGGAGTTAGTATACTTGGGATTCATATTATCCCAAGAAGGATTGTGAATGGATCCAAAGAAAGTACGTGTGATAATGAAGTGTCGGTTTCCAAGGAATGTAACATGGGAATGAAGTTTTCATAGATTGGCGAACTCTTATAGGAAGTTCATTAAAAAATTTATTGGAACTTATGTAAAATGATCACAAAAACTATGAAGCGCGATCACAAAGAATTTATGTTGATTGAAGAAGCAAATTGCAGCTTCTAGGAATTGAAGCAAAGGATTATAGTGCAACCATTACTAGTGTTGCCAAGATTTGATAAAGAAATTCAAGTTGGTTGTGATGTAAGTGGAGAAGCCATCGACGAGGTGTTAAGTCAAGAGGGGAAACACATGACCTACTTCAATGATAATTTGAATGATGTCAAGAGTATATACTTAGTTTATGATCAAGAGTTTTACACAATTTTTCAAGCATTAAATAATTGAAAGCATTACTTATTACTGAGTGAGTTTGTCTTATACATTGATCATCAAGCATTGCAGTTTATCAATAGTCAAGAAAATATGAAACAAAGGCACATGAAGTGAGTATAATTCCTACGAAATTACTCATGTTAGAGCATGTAATATTTTTGGGGACACACTTGGTGTGACCCACCACAATAACACATCTCCACATTAAGTTTAATTTTAAACTTAAGATTATAACTTATTGTATAAGTTATATAAACTTTATATTTATTATAAAGTTAGATTAAATCATTTGATTTAATTAATCATTAAGAGTTAATCGGTTCAAAAAGTTTGCAACCAATTCACACATCCTTAAATAAGGGTGATTTCCATTGGAAATTAGTGGTAAGATAAATTCACACATAACATATTATTATAATTTTTTGAAGAAGTGAGAAAGTGGATATATGTAGGGAAGACCTTTAATTGACACACACATTGGTATGTAAATGTCATAACATTGTTATTCATTATTAATATAATCTAGAAAGTGCTTTCGTGGTGGTGTTTTTTCACTTGTAACGAGATTTTCCCCGCCCAAATCCCGGGTTAAAGTGTTATGTGTTCATTGCATTCACTTGTATTTTATTACATTTCTATGATTTTTTATTTGCAATCTAGATCCTAAATAATATTTTAAAAAATCAGGTTGAAATTAATTTGTGTGAACAAATTTTGTTTTTTTTACATCACTTTGAACCTACAGAAATTCTATAGTTCATAATAATATTTCTACCTCTACATCAAGAAAATTATGATGCAACTATAGTGGAACGTATAACAAGATTTTGTTTTGTTGGCATTTCATGAAAGGTGTTGATGGCAAGAAATATGTGCATACGTTGATATGATAGCAGTACATAGGATGACATCTTCTTTCAATCCTCCCACTAAAAAATTCCAACTAAAATAATAAATTATTTCAGAATATATTTTACAAACCCTGTAGAAAAAAACTTGGAACCAAAACTAAAAAAATCCTATTGAAATAATAGATTATTTGAATCTATTTTTCCTTGCATAATTAATATAATAAATTTTCATCTTGCACATTACTTATATTTGTCTTATAGGGCTTTCATAGTTGTTAATGAGTTTAATGGGGATTTTATTGGAGATATTATTTTTCATCGACATCTTGAATATGCTTTGAATTTCTTGAAAGTAGGAAACCTGCAAAATAAGTTATTTATGGTAATTAGGATAATTACTTTCTATAATAATTAGTTCCTCTTAACTACTTATTCTAAAGGTCTTCCAAATTAGTGGAATATGTTATCACTCGATTTAATTATTGTCCACAAGATTGAATAAAATCACGAGTTTTATAAGCTTACTATAGATGAAGTTTTGTTGAGTGTAAGGTCTCAAGACACCCGACACGGAGAGTCAAAACAGTTGAGGCTAAGATCCTACCCTGGATGACTTTGATAACGTGGATGCCCCTTACTCATAGCTACTTGGCTAAAAGTGATCACTAGTTTAATTATATGCTTACTCATAATTGTATATACATTATATGTCTTCTCTCAAATATATAAACAGAAATATGAAAATCTATATAATCTAATGCCTAATTATATGCACTACACATTAAAAAATGATGTTTCCTTTTTTTTTAAATAAAATTAATTAAATGTCTACTACTCAAAACAGAAATAGTACAAACCAAATTGCACAAGAGTCACGAATCCAAATAAAATCCCAAGTAAAACATTCTATGAATTTAGACTAAATAATAAATAGATATCTTCAAAATATCAATTTCCATGGTTGGAGAGAGATAATATTTATGATGTGTAAAACTTATGATCGTTGGATATAAATTACTTAAAACTTTGGAGAGTTTTAAATAGCTCTCTACCTCACGGTTTATGTATATGGTTACTAATATGGAAATAGGTAAAAAAAAAATCCACATGTAAATGCAACCCTTCCAAAATTAGGGAATGTGATAGTTATGGGTAATAGAATATATAAATATCAATTTTGATATTAGTTAATTTTTTTATAAGATTTCACTTTTGTAAAGTGTATATCATGGGGAGTTTTATTATGTAAAAAAACATTTAATTCATGATTTATCTCTGAAAAGTTAATCAAATTTTAGTTAAAGTTTTTTATAGATAATATATTAGGAGGTTAGAGAATTTTGTTTATAAATAATGGTTTCTCATAATTTTATACAAATATTATTATATTACATAGATGTGAAAATTGGTTTTACATATAAATTTTTTAATAATTGGTAAAAGAAGGGTTTTGACATGGTCCCTACCCTGTTATAACATGGATCTACAATTTAGAAAAATTCATTAACATTTCAAGAAATGAGAATCTAAAACAACAGGAACGACCAGTTCAAGGGCAGTCTAAAACCAAGAAAAGCTAATAAAAACCTGAACTAAATCAGCAAGAAACCTAAACCAAAAGAGGATGTCTAGAATTTCATATCATGACTCTTAGTCATGGTGGGATGAACGGTGTGTGATATTTTCTTTTTAACTCTTGTCCATCTGTCATCCCCTTATTTCGAACCTATAATGTCCACCTTCCCTAGATATTTAGTAATCATAGAGATTACATTGTCAGTATCGTGATTCATAAGGGGACTCACTTCCTTTGTTCACCTACCAAATTAATAGTGGTTCCCACTTGCAATGTCATTCCATTCAAGTCATTATGGGTCTGCTCGAGGATAAAATAATTCAATACTTGATCCACCAATATGGCCTCATATCTCTCGACTACACCCACATTTAATGTCATTTAATTGTGGTCTACAGCTGGTTTTTACGCCGAGAGGCGTGAACTAAGTTAGAAAGCCCGAGGGGCTCTGACACGGACGACGACAGTGAGGGCCAAGATCGTTTTGCTGATGATGTATGGGCAATCGCAAGCCACACACGTGGCGGTAGTGGAAAAGTTCACATCGGTTGGTGCATGGAAAAGTTCAGTTGGCACATCGTGGAAAATTTTGCATCGGTTGGCGCGTGGAAATGGGAAAATTCGGCCGAAAGTTAGAAACACGCCAAAGACAACTATTTTTTCCTTTTTTCGCAATTTTTCCCATTTTCGGAGTTTTGTTTTCCTTTTTTGGCAATTTTTCCCATTTTCAGAGTTTTGATGAAAATTTTAGAAGGAAAAAAAAATTCCATTTTTGGAAAGGGTTCGGGAAGATGTAGCAGCAAAAAATTGCACGTGCCATAACTTTCATTCCGTGGCTCCATTTCAGGTGTCATTTTCTCCAAAAGTGTATTTTTTTTCAAGCTCTACGCATTGATGGAAAAAAATTTCTTTTTTCATAAAATCTATTTTTTCACCTTTTTGACGGTCCAGGAAGATGTAGTAGCAAAAACTTGCACGTGCCATAACTTTCATTCCGTGGCTCCATTTCATGTGTTGTTTTCTTTAAAAGTGTATATTTTTTCAAGCTCTACGCATTGATGGCAATTTTTTTATTTTTTCATAAAATCTATTTTTCCACCTTTTTTGACGGTCCAGGAAGATGTGGTAGCAAAAACTTGCACATTCCATAACTTTCATTCTGTGGCTTCGTTTCAGGTGTTGTTTACTCTAGAAACGTGTATATTTTCTCGAGATCTACGCATTGATGGCAATTTTTTTCTTTTTTCATAAAATCCATTTTTGCACCTTTTTTGACCAAACAACTTCTTGCAATCTTCTGAAAGAATCATGAGCTTTGATCGCCTGTAGACATATTAGTAATTAAAAATACTATATAGCTTTCCAAAACTCAACGAGTATTCTCCCGTGCTCAGACTAATCATCCCACCTGCCAACTTGACCACAACCTGCTTATTCAAATGTTGACTTCACATATCAACAAATGCGTAGGTTTTTTGTTTTTATTTTAAGAGTTCTTTTGGTGTTTGCACTCCAATTTGTGCACCCTCAGAAAAAATACTGAAGGCTATCGTAAAGGTCCCAACAAAAAGAAAGCATTAATAGCAATGAAAGAAAATGCTGCAAATACACAGTTTTGGCTACAAATTTAAGTTTCTTTAATAAAATTTGAGTGTTTTTAAAGTTGCCGAGTATTCCCGAGTGTTGGCTGAGATTTATGCAATGATACATTTGCACATGTAGAAGACTCCACCCCATACGACAACTAACGGGACACCATTTAAACAAGTCCTAGCATATGCACTCAACATGAGGATAAATCTAAAATATTTGTATAGCTTGGAAATCGTAAAATTTTATTATGTCGAAAGGCATTTGCACACGCGGAATGCTCCGTCACTTCGGAAAATTACCTAAGCATGGATGCTAGAGATGATTTTAGTAAACCGATATATTGAATTTAGTTTATTAAATTCCATATTAAAAAAATAGTAAAAATGAAATTCTCAATCAATTGATAAAATCTTACTTTCATTACTACGTCAATCCTTAAAGGGTGGTCCTACATCACATGTTTTCCCTACAATTACTTGAGCTTACAAATAAAAACATGCTTAAAAAGTGCTAGAGGAATTACACAGTGCATTCTCATCTAGCACAACATGCCTTTTCGACTTCAAATGCTTAACAACCTTGTGTTCAATTAGTCTTGTGTAAAGTTTTAGATTGCTTCCCTAATTTTGATTTCCCTGCCTTCACACGTCCCCACCCTCATACCCCTTCTTTGCCCATCTTCCTCTCGCATTGCTCTTTCCCTCCACTTTGAATTCCTTGCACGATAGCTTTCCGCGTTTCTGTCGTACACTTCACATACGAGATACAGCCAATAAAGTTACTAATACAACAATGCAAAATACAGATTTGATACAAAAGAATGCGATCTTCATCATGGTAGCGGGCGAGTCATAGGAATTAGGAATTCATTTTCGACCTACTTGATAACATATGCTCATAATTAATATTCATATAATAAACTACAATTTACTAAGAAATCAAGTAGATGCGTGGCTGAATCTTTATACCTTTCAATGTTAGTAATTGTTGTCAAAATGAACATATATACAGAATGAAATTGACGTGTTGAATTCTATGATATAAAAACATACTGTGAACCCCAACATGGTTGGTGTGAGGAGAGTTGAAGATGGGGGACATATTGCTTCAGTAGTCCTTGTTGTCATCTACCGCTGCTGAGGCACAAACCATGGATCGATTCTCTCTAGACAGTGTGGGAGGCATAGGCACAAGCACCAGATCCATGAGCATGTTTTTCATGAAACCATCATAATAGGTTTTGAAATCCACGTTGTTAATTTCATGATCAGGGAAGCGGAGAACATGATAATGAGAATCATCACCGTCGACAGTGTAATGCACAAGGGATCTATCCTCCTCTCTCTGGACCAGCAGCCTTTCCAGGGGTTTTTTCCTTTCTATAATACCCTTTTTCTCATCAGTGCACGATGAATTAGCATCATTTAACAGGCCATGGATCTTGTGGGTTGCGACAATTTTCTTTGTCTCATGTTTTATCATGTAGTCCAACACCATGTGACGATATGCTTCATGCAATTCTTTTTCACCATCCAGCTATTCTGCCAGAGCTCTTAACATACAGTTTCCATCTGCTTTTATGCCCACAATTCTTAAATCCTCCATCCCTTCCTCCCACCCCTCCTCCATCCCTTACTTCTACCATTCTCCTCCTTCCTCCTACCCTTCGCCTCCTTCTCCTCCTTCCCCTCCTCTGTCCCTTCCTCCTCCCCTTCTCCTCCATCCCGTCCTCCTCCTCTTCTCTTCCTCCTCCACGTTTGCCTCCCCCCTTCCTCCGCCGCCTCCTCGCGCTTGGGGTTAGAACACTGAATTCTCAATTAAAACTGTGCATATTGAAAGCTTGCAAAAATGACGAACGCTGACATATCTCTTGAGATCTCTCTTAGGAAGAAATCTTCCTAAAATAAATTTCACACTAAACCTTTGTACAAATCCCCAAAAACCGACCCAAATCTCACCAATCAGCCATGGAGATTAATTTCTTGAAAGATATCATTTACGAATGTTTTAAAATTTAAGAATTCGTGGTCGTGATTGCGAATAAAGTGGGACCCACACTAATACACAAACGTGGTTTTATGACAGATTTGTACTTGTTTGAAAGCAATAGATGTGTATAGTGGATTTTATAGCCTGGAAACAATTTCAAGACTCATTGGCAATGATCAAATTTGAACGGCTACTCCAAATTTCATTGTGAAGGGTGTATATTTAACCAACCCTTCCACGATGAAAAGTAATATATATAGTTACATTTCACATGGAAAAGAATATATCTACTATATACGTTAAAAAAATAAATAATAATTTTTTAAATTAACAAATATATTTAAACACACAAAAAATTCCCAAAATCCCGTCAAATATAAAATCTGACCAGACTTGAGTATTAAGGGTATGTTTCTGGTGTAGGAAGGTATGAAACCAAATAGAACACAAACCACATCATGAAATCCTTCACTTATAATTCACTCAATTTACACATGTTTGTATAAGTTTTATGAAAATAGGGAAATCCATTTCGAGATATAAACTACAGCCTAGTCAGGACTATCCATTTCACAGACTACACCATAATAATTTTTCATTTAAGAAAAATTAGGTTACAAATCCCCCAGTGACGTTGTTGTGTTATCCAAACAACATTTAGCAACCATGGAAGCGTAATTTCCATTGATGATAAGGAAACTAAATGTTCATTGAAAGAAATTTAACGAGGAGGAGACAAAATCATTAAAGGACCATATACCTATGCCACACGTAGAAATCTCATTAGACCATCCATGGGCCATCACTCACCACTTCAACATTGGATTTTTCTGTTTCCAAAAAAAATCATTTGCTCATGTGGTACTGATATTATTCCTTAATGTTATTGATACCATAGACTCAAAGTATGGAGACTCACAAATGACATGCAATGTACATGACTTCAAAAGCTTTTCATTGTAAACTGTAGAATATTTTTAGAGAATCAGGGATTGGAGAATTAGAAATTAAATTAAATGCAGCCATTTAATGGAGTTCTCAATTGTGTTGCAAGTTGTAGCAATCCCGTTTCCCAATCCCATCTTGCAAGATTTTTAACATTAGTATTCAAAATCAAACATTTTCAAATTATTCTTTTATAGACATTACTTTTATATTTTCATGGTGAATTGTAGTATTGATATCAGACATTAAATTGGAACTAATAGTAGTATCCCATATAATTCCCATTTCAATGATTCATTAATTGTGATGAAACATCTACACCCACTTTGGGATTTGCAACTAACAAGTGACAAGGAATTTTTCATTTCATAACTTCTTTTGAAACTTTATGTAATAATTTATACTTCTATTTTGTCAGGAAATTTACAATTTTTGAATTTATTTTGACGGCTAATTTTTTGTTTGCATTTCTCTGACGGGTTACAAGCCCTTAGACGGGCTATGATGGGCTCAAATTTGATCACTGCTCGTTGGATAGGTTTATTCTATTTTTTTATCGGTATATGTGTGTGGGTATTTGTGTTTATATGGTCGTAAAAGGAAAATGCAGAAACAACAAGAATTTAACCTATAATAATATTACATAAGGTAATACTTACATAAAGTAGTCTAATGATTATAATTATTATTATTGTTGTTGTTGTTGTTGGTTAAATATAATATTAATAATTATTATTATTATTCTTATTATTACGCCGAAAGGCATGTTCTATATTAGAAAGCCCGACCCTTTCTGACAAGCAACAGAGGCATCAACGACTCAAATTTTTTGGTGGGCGAAATACGGACTTATATCTGTCTTTCACGTGGTCTCGAATAGTTGGGTAGGAGTGGTGGGTGTCTGAGAACTTTCAGAAGCATGGCCTTTCCTGGGAGGGAGGAAATTATTAAACATCAATATTTAATGTAAAACATAGAAGTTATGTCACCTGTGTAGCTATGCCATACGCAAAGAAAAGAAGAGATAGGACAAGTAGACGTATGGTCGCCCCTGCTCTATGGCAGTGTATGGAATTGACCCCCCAAAAAAATTGTTATTCAGGGCTTTGCTTGAGTATTGCATGTGAATTGATGGAAAAGTTCATGTTTTGGTTGGTGAGAATATACTAGGGTGCTCGAGTTACCTGCCAAGTTTAAGCTTCTACTTCTTGGTTTTCAGATTTCCATTAGCTTTGTGTTCCGGGCTAAGGAGGCAGCATTTTTCCTTTTGTTTTCCTGGGTTTGTGATGACGGCTTGCATGTATGGATAAATATGTGCCCACAACATGAATAAATAATTACATAACATGATTGATCAACATATACTTGCAAGCATTACATAGTTACTATACATTTATAAAATCTAATAATTTTATAAAGGCTGGTTTTTTGGCATGGCTTCTTTGAGATTGCAATCTTTGACGTAGAAAATAGTAAATGAAAGTCATGAAAGTTTTCCTCCAACAAAGAATGGAGCTTCCAAAGCTACCTTGAGTAACTCAGTGTAGAAACAATGAGGCAGACACAAATGTATAATACATCCAAATTCCTAAATTTGGAGCCATTCCCAAATGTCTCTAAATGGTTTTCCAGACCTTGAAACATATATATTTTTTAATTTTTTCAGGATTCAATGTAGGGAGCATTTTGTTTGAACTAACACACGTAAATAACTATACATATTTAATAGTAATTCACATGCATTAGATTGGTGTATGACTACTATATAAATGTAATGTCTCTTGATTTTTTATAGGATCAACTACAACCTGCAATCTTCAAAATAAAAATAATGATTTGGATTTACAAAACAATGAAAATAATTATTTAGATTTACAAAACCTTTACATATACCAACTGATAAACAAGAGGAAATGTAGTCTAAGAAGCCAACAAAAGGAATGTCACCAATTGTACAAGTTTGATATGCATGTGTAGGATGGAATTTACACCACTGATGAAGTGCACTTTGATGGCTGCATAGGCTATACAAGTGGCAGAGGTTGTTAAGCTACCTTAAGAATCATACTGTATAAATAAAAGGAGTCACTAATATTATTCATAATCTTATACTTGTGAACTTAAAATGAGAATAATTTCCTGCATATATAGATTAGGACAAATTTACCAACTATGATTTTTATCAAATAAATATTAGGACTGATTTAGTACCTATGCTTTTTATCAAATAGATATGACATAAAGATATTTTCTATGTACTCGACATGGATGATAAAACTATGAAAACCTACCAGAAATGAATAGCACAAATTTTCAATTACCATAATGACTACATTGTTTAATATTAGAGGCTACAATGAAGTCTACAACACTCTACTTGCAGCAAATGATGGGGTCACCAAGAAGAAACGTGATTTTTTTAGAAAAGAAGAAATAAAGAGCATCAAATATGCTTCTAAATGACCTTGGTAATCCACAAGCATCCTTTGTGCATTCTCCATGCCACTACATATACCAAAAGAAACAATGTAGACCTCACTGTTCCACCCAAAGGTTGGGCATTGAATTCACTATATAATTGTGTTGTAAAAGAAGCATGAATTCGCTATAGAATTATGTAGTGAAAAATGTATGGAGTATGACAAAAGAAAAAAAAAATAGAATAATTCACCATAATTTCGGGGTAAACAAGTAAATAAATAAGGGAATTATAATAAATAATTAAGGTAATTATTTAGTTAAAGAAGCATGGGAATGGAAAAATAATACTATAAACTTTGAATAGAAAAAATATACCATAGTTTCAAGGTAAATGAGTAAATAAATAAGGGTATGCCTATATTGTATAAAAACTCATCACCAGAAAATGTAAGTACATGACAGTTGAGTTTCCTAATAACTATGTAATATTAGCAACAATAAATACACCCTAAACATTGGCCTATATAATTATTGGAGAAATAGGTGGAAAGGAAAGGGTCTATTTATTCGTGAGGTTGGTTACAAAGCTTCAAACCTTAAGAGGTAAAGAAATTGGAACATATATAGGAAAAGAGTGAAGGATAAATTTTAAATCCACTTATACCTGTAAGAGAGCCTCGTGTAGTTTCTGAACCTAAAATTTTAGCTTAAGTTATTTAACTAGATATCTTTCTCTAATATTTTGAACCCTTTATTTAACATCAGTAACTTTGTGTAATATGAAATTTTGACTCTATATGGCATGAAACATTTTTCTAATCGAATAAATAAATAAACATTCCAAAAATATTTTGATATTCTATTGCAATAGGTTCTACTGATTTTGATTTGAAATTCACAACTTCCTTTTGTAGATTAAGAGGTCTTCAAGAATTTTTTTTGTACTTGCACCTTGAAAGGAGTGAAGTAATGTTGAGCTTCACGTGGCCATTACTTTCTGGTTGAGGGATTGAGACACTTAGTTGCTATGCAATTTTTCCCGGTTTAATTGTCATTTTTCGTATGTTTAAACCATTCATTTGTCATCCATCATATACTTCTTTTCAACAAACAGGGTAGTATATCGTGATACTATTCAGTTGAAAGATTTGGGAACATAGCAATGTCAAAAGACATATTCCTTTGTTTGTTCCTTCTTATGAATGACACATTTGTCATTGTTAAAGTTATTCACCATTAAGACTATGATGTATGGTGAGGCAACCGTGTCCTCTGTAAATTAAACAAATTTGTGATTATCATACAACCTGACATTTTTTCACCCATCATTCCTCAGTATATCATAGCTTATGTCTCTTATGCACATGTTGGGTAGGAATCTAGGATTAATCTTGTCTTACATTGTCCTTGAATTCCCTAAGGATAATCGGAAAAACAGATTCAGAAATGTTTTGTATAGCAGTTGGTAACTTAATTCAATACATGTAAAAAATTGTTAGCGTTCATAAATTGAGGGCAGCTAATAGATAGAGGTAATGATCTGTTTTATTACATTGAAGGTGTTAGACAAGAGGATCGAGGACTTCTATTCGATTTTCCTGTTTCTAGACCATGAATTAATTTAGTTTAATTTCATTCTTCAAATCAATATCTACCTAAATATGGAAACGATCTCGGTGTGCTTAATCCTCTTTCTTTAACATCTTTTCAATACTCCTTTAAACATGTCCAATATATTCTAATTGATGAAAGGATTTTTATCGACCCAAACTTTCTCGGTAAAGTTGATTGTTGTGCCCAAACGTTCTCGGTAAAATTTACTACTGCCTTCAGGAAGCTTTCCCTTGTTCCAAAACATTTTCTTTCGGGAATAGGTCTATCATCCTCGTTGGTGACCTTCTCCAAATTCCACCTATCATGGAGATACCTCTATTTTCCAACAATTTGTACGAGGCTAACCTATGGAAAGGCTTCACGACAACCATCTCCCTCAATGTAATCTTCAAGCAACATGGTTCCAGTTCTGCACAAGCATCATTTTGGAACTTATTACTCAACATTCATACTTCTCTCCCTCTCTTTCAAGATTGGGAGATCCTTCTGTCAGGAACGCATTCCTGCTTTTCTAAACAAGAAATCATTGAGTTCAAAGATGACCCCCATCTTTTTGCTAAAAACAACCTAGTCAACAACCACAACCTTCAAATATTAAAGTCCCTTAACTCTCCTATGGCTAGATCAATCCCTCTAACCATCAAACATGATGACTTCAGAGAGGCTGATGATGATCAATTGCGACACAAAGTTGTTTGAATCAACCAAAAATTCATGCTTTCTACAAACTTGTCGGTGGAAACAAGAATTTTCAATAGTGTTATTGGCTCTGTCATTGGTATAGTCAACGAATGCTCCTCCTATTCCTCCTGGTTTTCTTGTATTTGTTGTCATCAGATTTGATCGATACTCACATCCTCCTTGGGATGCAAACAACCCCTTCCATGTTCTTGTACCTCCATTTTCCAAAGGTAATTGAGGACAACTACTTCTTTAAATGACATGGGCATTTTCAACCCACAAATATCAAGGGCTTACTCTGCAGTGAACCACTATTGACATAGGAGGAATATAAAGACAAGGCCTAACCTTCACGACTATATCGTGAGTTCCCTCATTTTCGGCCCTTCATACCTCTCCTCCTTTTTCATTCAACCACTATAGAAAATAGTCCTTCGCACCTCTACCTCAGTCACTCTTAATAGAGGAATCTTGCCTTCGATCCCTTCCTTCATCTCTCCTCTCTTAGACTCATATTTTGTTGCTCATTTATCATTTCACCATGTTCATCCGGTTATTATATACCCACATGCATTTATGTTAGTCTTTCCTTGCATATTTAACTTTCCTTCTACTCGCATTCACCTCATACTTTTGGCGTTTTCATCGCACACCCCACGTGCGATTGCTAGTTTATGTGATTTGGTGGTATTACTCCTTTGTGTCCACCATCTGAAGCCTGAGTGGTTTCTTGTTTATTCTGCCCCACGCAACCTGCATTCAAAGATTTTCCATGTGTAATATCTTCCTTATAAACTGTTTCAATCAGAATTGGTGAATTTGAAATTGTCTTGGGCGGGATAACCTCCACCGCCAACTCCATCTAGCTACTATTAGTTCTGAGATCTCCCGCTTGGTCCAAAATTGTGATTTTCTCCATGTCATAATCTTTTAATGTAATGTATAGCATAGCACTCGTCGAACCATCCACAAAAAATTCCATGATCAACTCCTTATCAACGGTTTGAGCGGCCACATTTGTAGGTTGTGAAGCCACGATAGGGGACTCCATCTGCTTGCTGACCGCACATAGGTACCGGTCCAAGCACCACCATCTGTTCCATCTCTTGTTCACATGTTTGTTACAGTGGTGGGTTCCTTTTCTCCTTGCAGTCGTAAGATCCATGACCTACCTTCCTGCACTTTCTACAAAACACAGGTGATTACTTGTATATGATTTTTTGCCTCCATAATCCATCTCTAGATTCCAAGTTAATGTCTTCCAGAGGTGAAGAACCTGCTGAGATATTAATACAAATTCTTGTTGCAATGAATCTGGACTTGGTTGTTTTGGATGAATCAAGAGCAATCACATCCCTCATCAATTTAGTTATTTCTTCTAACACACCCACTTCCTAAAATTCCATGGGTAGCCTAGGGAGCTTTACCCAAATATGACATGTTGTAGGTGTGTGGGTTTTAGCTCTTATCTTCCATCGAACTATGGAGAGATTGGTTCTCCCATAGAACCAAAGTCCACCCTACATAACATGATCCAGGTCTTCTTCAAGGGAGAAGATGAATAGGAAGCTTTTATCAAACAAGGCAAACGTGGTGACTTGCCTAAAATTTTCCATTTCTTCTTGGTCCAACTCCTTACTTGATCAATATTTTTCCTTATCCCAATGAAACACCCCATCAAGGCAAATCTATACATGTCATCGGCTCTATCTACAACAGTATTCGAAACCTTCAACCATGGTGAGTCATGTTTCCATTTGGGTTTGAGCCTCTGCACTGGTTCCTGCAGTCATTTCCTGAAGAGTTTTGCAGCCCACGAGCTCTCCTCCTCCACCTCTTCAGTATCCATTTTACATATAAATTATTCATTAGTAATTTTATATATTAATTTATGTTTTGATACTTTTTTTTCTAAATATATTTCACAACATAATATTACTCTATCCAATTAATATTATGATCTAGAAACATGGTTTATATTCGAGAAAAATTGTATCTATTTTCTTATCAATTGATGAATATGGGCACGTGCTAAAAGTGTTACATTATTTAAAGGATTTTATAAAAATCACTAAAGTATAATTTTTTTAATTTTGTTATGTCATCTTATTAATCAATTTTATATTGTGTTTAGCTGAAAAACGTCTTGAATAGATTAATGATAAAGATGAAGAGACTAATGTCACTCGAACATCAAAAAAGTATGGAAATACTTTGATCCATAAGTGGAAACAAAATTCTATCGCATTTCATAGTTTGGAGCTTCACGTGTATCATTTTTGGCCATCTACTAACTTCATTCCATGGCTGTATCGATGATTGTGTAATAGGGCATACTTTTATTATGAGACTATAACGCTCTTTCAAGGAAATTAATCTTTATATATAACATTTATATATTAGATAATCTCTAATAATTTGAATAAATTATTGAGTGATTACTAAGAATAAGTGTTATATTCACATTGAATGGCAATTTAGGACACCCTTCATGTTTATATTGGAGACATTCAATACCAATTGCATATAATATGTTTCTTATCATATTGATCGCATATAAAGGTGTAAGGAAACATTGTGGCATGCTCAATTAGTCAAAAACATGGTTCTACCATCTATCCAAAATATATTAGCATTATTTTATAAACATACTACCCATAATTTTTTCCTAGGATCATAATTTTTATAATACTTTCTCTCACATCTCAATATGCTAATAGCTTACCTTGATAGATTGTAAAATTTTTACCATTGTTTACATATAGTTTCTAAATTTGCATGTGTGAAGCTAACCCTACCTTGTAAAAGAAACTTGTTGACAATTTACTTTGCCTAACATTTAATAGTCCTGATATTTCTTTTGCAATGAGGGTTGCTTCTAGATTAATGCATGATTTATATGATGATCGTTGAAAATGGATTCAAAATATTAAAATATTAAAAGTATAATCAACTGTTATTTATATTTTTTGTGTTCTCATGATGCTTAGCTATATAGTTTTTGTGATTCTAACCATGATATGATGTCATCGGTAGAAAATCTATATCTTGAATTTTTTTCAAGTTTGGTATAGGTGATATCACTTGAAGCAAAAAGCAACAACCAATAGTGCATATCTCTTTAATTGAAGTATAATGTAAAAGTGTTATAACAACAACTAAATAAGCCATGTGGCTAAACCTAATACTGGAAAAAAAAACCTATATGGATGTCAAAGGTAATCCACTCCTTTAAGATAACATGAATGTATAACTCTTGCAAACAATCCATTTCAACATCAAAAAACGAAGGATATATTGAAATTCATGTGTATTTCATTTGAGATGAAGTCCTTAATGGTGAAGTTGATCTCTACCTCTGAATATAATGATCATGTGGTCGAATTTGATCTCCACCTCTGAATCAAATGATCATATGGTAAACTTCTTATTAGAAGATCAAGCTACAGATATATTTGTTAGCCCATATGTGTTGTGAAGTTTTGTAAATTTCGATAAATGCTCGACCTTTCAAAGTTTCCATTGAGGAGGAATGTGCATGATGATTCCACCTCCTAACAACATTTTTTTTTAATATATTACTTCGATATACTTCTTCTATATTGCAATAAAAGGATTTTTTAAAAACACCCTATGTGAGTTTACTTGTAACCCAATGAAGCATTGCATTATGGATATTCCTTGTTTTATAAAAGGTTCCATAAACTCGTATAATACTTCATATGTGTACTTATCTAGGACGAACATGGGATATTTCTGTTAGATTTTCCTTGTAGACATGTTAGTCTGAGACCATCCTATATGGTTTAAGGATTGTATTTTATTTTGTATAAAAAGGTAACTTTGGCATGTATCCCCACTAAACATTAAGGGGGAGTGTTGGAGCATGTAATGTTTGTGAGGACAAACTTGGTGTGACCCACCACTATAGTACATCTCCACATTAAGTATAATTTTAAACTTATGATTATAACTTATTGTATAAGTTATATAAACTTTGTATTTATTATAAAGTTAGATTAAATCATTTGATTTAATTAATTATTATGAGTGAATCAGTTCTATAGGTTATAGCTAATTCATCTATCATTAAATAAGGGTGATTTCCATTGGAAATTAGTGGTGAGAAAAATTCATGCATAACATACTATTATGAATTCTTTGAAAAAGTAAGAAGGTGGATGTATGATGGCGTGACTTTTAATTTTTGGGCACATTGGTCTGTAAATCTCATTCATTATTCCTCATTGTTAATGCAATCTATAAATTGCTTTCATGGTGGGTTTTTTTCACCTATAAAAAAAATTCCCTACCCAAAATCATGTGTTATGTGTTCATTTCATTCACTTGTATTTTCTTACATTTCTATTATTTGTTCAATTATTAAATATTGAACTCTCATCATTATAACTTAGAATCTAGATCCTAAATATTATACTATATTATTAAAACTCTTCTAAGTTCTTACAACTTTTTGTGTTATAAACATTTAAATGGGAAGTCCATCAAAGTTGTAAACGCATTGAGTAGGAAAGTGTTTGTTATTGAAGGAAATGTGCAATGAAGTCATGTGGATTCGACACCATGATGGATTTATACGTGCTCAAGATGAAGATCTTCAAGGAAGCATGAGAAGCCATGTACATGGAAATCAACACACACTGGATAGGATGGTAATTGTTGGAATACTTCATACAAGAAGCCATTTTGTTTAGAGGAGTGCAAAGTTGTGTATACCTAAAGGATCAATGTGCGAGAATCTAATCAAGAGAAAAAGATAATGGTAGGCTATGATGTAGGTCACTTTGGAGGTGAGAAAACATTAGCACAATTGGAGGAGTGTTACTATTGGTTAAAGATGAACATGGATGTGCACAAGTATGTGCAAAGGTACATAACACTTGTCTAGTTAGCTGAATGGACCAAGAAAAATACAAGGTGGTATCAATCATTACCTGTACCAAGGAAGACCATGGGGAGAATATTAGCATGGACTTTGAAGTGTTAGGGTTTCTGAGAACATGTAGACAAGAAAAAAATCCATATTTTGTGGTAACGACAATATTTTTAAAAGAAATGATACATGTTGTTAGCATATAAGAATACCAATGATGTAACTGACATAGACAACTCTATTATTTCAAGGAGATAGTGTCGTTGCATGGGTTGCCATTGAAAATGAGTGTCTGATAGGGATACAAAGTTCTCTATGCCAATTTCTGAAGGATGTTATGGAATGAAGATGCGAATGAAGGCTAATTTCATTTCAATGTCATCATACACAATCCACATGAAAAGATGGAAGTGGTTAATAGAAGTTCTAGGAAATTTATTGCATGGAACTTGGTTGGAGACAAGACAAAGTAGTGGGACATGGTATTAACATGCAAGTATGAATTCACCTAGAATGACTCAATCAATAGAAACACATAGAAAGACTTCATTCCAAATTGTCTATGGAGAAAAGTCCAAGGGGAGTCATAGCGAAATATGCACAAAGCGGTGGGTAACAGGATCATAGAAGCGCATAAGACTACATGGCCTATGTAGGACAATATGCTGTGAAGGTATACACAGAAGGTTAGACTAGAGTAATCCAAAGTTACAAGGAACACATGGGATGGAAGGCACATAATCAAGGAATTTGAGGTCAGCATATCAAGTGGTGGCAAATTTTTGTAAGGAAATATTTCCAAAATGTATGTACAATAAGTTGAAAAGTTGAAAGTAGATTAGACCATGCAGGGTGTTGTGAAAAATGGAACCAAATGCCTTTAAGATAGAGTTACCAAAAGAATTGGATATCTCACTAATATTAAATGTTGTATATCTATATGAATTCCATGAAGGGGAGAGTATTTTGTAAGAGAACAGGGGTGAATTCGTAGAGGAAGAAAATGAACCCATCCAAGAATTGAAGTTTTCCTTAGACTAGAGAAGATAGATACTAGAGAAGGAAATAGAAGAAATTGAGTCCATTGTGGAATCAAGGGTAGTAAAAAAAGATGCACAAAAAATAATACGAGTACTTGGTGAAGTGGAGGAATCACACATAAGAAAATGTAACATGGATAAGTTTGAAATATCTTAGTTAGTTGGGCCATACTCCAGAAGACTACTTGTGAGATGGAGTTGACTATTTTTTTAACTTAGGGGTATATTATGTGTGATCATCGTTAGAGAATTAAGACTTCATAATTTAACATTTGTCTAGGTGTTAGAGTTCATACAATGTTTATAAGGGCAAACAAGGTGAAATATACAAAGAAAAATGTGTGGGAAATTTTTCACAATCATGTGCGGAAATTTTATGCAAAGTTATAAACTATGAAGAGTGTAGCATAAATGGTGCACAATAGGATTACGAGAAGTGATGTGCTCAATAGTGCATAGTTTTTTTTAGAAGTATAGATACATAGGATTTTTGGTAGGATACAAAGGTGGCACATAGATATTGTTTGATTAGTGAACCAAGTACACAGATCTATCAAATATAAATGCATGAAACTATGTAAAGGTAGGATTGCATGTAAGATTGAAGAAACTAGAGGAAAAAGATGGAAAAGGACAAAGAGGTAGGTGGAATTCAGCTAGAAATAGACATGGAAATCGAGGAGGAAAAAAACATTTGGTAATCAAATAACATGGATTCTTCTGAATATTTTCTCAACTACCACATCAGGGTAATTTGGTGCCATTAATGCACCTTCCTGAGTAGAGTAGGCAGGAAGGTTTTGGATGAAATTTTTACATGCCTATGAAATGGTAGATCAATGGCACATTTTAGAAATACTGAGGGTTGAGGGATGAGAACCACTAAGAGTAGAGAGTGATGATTTAATAAGTTTTTAAGCCAAGGTATGGATCTAGCTAGATTTATTATGATCCAGGGAGTCCGTGAGTGTAAATACCACCCTTGTAGTAGTTTTAGAGGTTGTGTAAGTACTAGAATAACCCCATTTATGAGAATATTATTTCATATCCCATTAATGATTTCAAATCTAATTTAAAATGATGTTTGGTGTTATATGATGTGTTACTTTGTAGTAAAGGTCTAACTTCTCCTACACCAACTAGTATTAGAAGCATGACTACAAAACCTAAGAAAGGAAGGTTGCAAGGAGTGAAAAAGAATGGTAGAATGAAAACTATGAGGCAACTAATCAAGAAGAAAATATATTTCCAATAATGGTTATACATGTAAGATAAATGAATGCAGCCATCATGGGTATGATAGACACAAGTTATAACTAAGTTAAGGGGTTGTAAGGACTAGGATTGAGGTTGTTGAGGAATATCGATGAAGAGAATCCGTGATGTAAGATTTTCATAGTGATGATGAAGGAGAAGAAGGGGGTGCAAGAAATGAAAGATCCACTAGAGGAAAAGAACAACAATAATAAGAAACCCCTAGATGCAGGATAAGTGTGACTCTTGAGAGCTATCTCAGGAATGGATCGAGGACTATTAATAGATGTCTCATCATTTTATGGAAGAGTAGAGCTAGAATAATTTATATATTGGCAGTATGGAAGAGGACTTTGAGTTTGAAGAGATAAAAAACCCACAACCACGTCAGAGAAAATAAAGACTAAGTTGAAAGTACGTGTAGAAATATGATGGAAGGAGATACAAAATGAGCATAGAAGAAGAGGAAAGGACAATATAGTATGTTGGGATAGAATGCTCACTAGGATGAAAAGTATTATTTATTCCTTTGGTTACCAAATGTGATTGTTCAAGAAATTGCAAAAATTGAATCAAAAGGAGATGTTGGTTAGATATTACACTAAGGAGATACATTGGATCATGATTAGATATAAGCACACTGAACTCAAATAGGATAAGTTTGCAAGATATATCAATGGTTTCAGATTTGGCATCCAAGAAGAGAGGGTAAGTATGATTCAAGTCTAGAGTAATTGGGCATTATTCATTCAAGTGTATGAATGTAATAAGTGAAGTAATGAGTAGGTGTATGGAAGTTGGTGTGCATGGAGATGCATAATCAACAAGATTCGTGGAGCATTCTAGAGGCCCAAAGCATGGAGAAGATATAATGAAAAGAAAATTTCTGTTGAAGACTCCACAAAAGGAGAACAATACCACGCAAAGGAATTTTATTCCAAACAATATATAAGTTGGGAGGAAAGTGTTTTAAGGTTATTTTTGACATTGGTAGCACAGACAATCTTGTTTCTTGTGAAATGGTGGAGAAGCTAAGGATAAAGAAGATTACCAATCCTAATCCTCGTAAATTTTCATGGTTGTAGAAAAGGACACAAATTCTTATCCAATTCCCACATTTCCCTCTTGGATGGCAGATGAACCATGGTCGATGGTGGATTTTGGGTGAATTCCCCCTTTCTAAAAAACATCAACCATGGTTTATTTCATTGGGTTAATGTTTTTACATAGACAATGACATCGATCATGATGAATACCATCAACTAGAAAAAAATATCAGTGCATGCATTAGGCTATTTATAATATGTTATTGAGTATCCTTTCTAAATCTCATCCATCATATATTCATTATGTTAGCAGCTCACTAATATTCCCTAAAAAGTTACAAGATCTTGAATTTGGTCTTATTTATCCTCTTTGGAGTTTACACTTGGAGCATTGAGGTACTTAGGATTATATAATCATAGGATTTACATTTGACATGATATCCCAAGCCTTTTACTATCATTACTACCATTATATCTTATCTCATTAATACCATGGTTACTATATTACTTGGTAACCTTATCATTTTCATTTTAAAATCAGTAAATAGTTGGATGCAATTACCTTCTTATAGGTCTAGCCTTCCTAGTTCTGCATTTACATCAACTTAAAAATAAAAGTGTGTAATTTAGTCTGACCCGTATTTGTTATCATAGTTTACAAATACCCCCCATTATAGAGATGAAAGGAATTTTTATTGGTCCATATTTATTTGCATGCAAGGTGGACATTTGTTACTGAGAAAAAATGAGAGATGTTTACCTTTGTATACACCCCCAAGATACATAGGACAATAGAAGAACATGGCAATTGCTTTCAAGGATTGCCTTAGACTTCTAGATGTACAAAATGAGGATGTTACATGTAGATTGACTTCATTTTTGACTTCAAGACTCGGTAAATGATTGGTTTCTAAATTTTCCTTAAAAATCTATTAACTTCATGTAATATTTAGTCAAGATGCTTTTATTTCTCAATTTGGACAAGTTATTGACCCCGGTGTTTTAATCTAACATTTTTAAAGCATAAGAAAAGAGAGAAATGAACCGATCCATCCTTTAATGTTTTATTTAAAAATATGTATATAATAATTGATACAAATTATAAGCATGATCCTTTGTCCTTAGAGATGTATAAGAATGATTTGCATTCAATGATTGTGTGTCTTTCTTAGGAGGAACCATGTCATCACCAATTTATCCCAAGCATATGTTGAGGCCATAAACATTGATAGACAACTAAACCCTCAAGGAGAGATTTCATAGTACTAAACATTATCCCATTATAGTAGTTTCCTCCTAATCAATAGTTAGTCATCACATAGAATTCCAACCAGCATGTGGATCCCACTAATTCAACCCTAGTTCTTGTGAATGTTAATACCTTAATTACAACTCCCTGGTTCAAAAAATCATCGATGACTTATTAAATTGATATATACACCTAAATTTTTTATGCTTTCTATTTTCATACTTGTTACTAACAATTTCCCTTTTTAGGTTAGAGGTTGCTAACAGCATCTATCTTTGGAATGGGTTTCTAAGGGGCTTGTTACGGGATAGGGGTATGGTTATTCATGTAACCATTGGGTTAGGTATGATACATGGAGAGAGAACAACTTTTAGTACCATTTTATGTATTTCTTTTTCTGTCATCCTTATTGTTTTGTTTCACATTCTTCTGACATATAGCTTTTCTCATGACCCCATTTCTTCCACCTCATATGATCTTCTCTTTTCATGACACTTTACATTTTCCACATCTAGTCAACGTCATCACCCATGGGTGATTACATTGGTATAAATTTAAAAACTTGGTCAATGCCTTCACACCGTTGGCAATAACATTGATATAAATACCCCAGCTCTCATTTTCACATTAAATCATCATCACAGGACAATCAGATCATCATCATAGGACAATCAGATCTGATCAACAGGAACTTTCCATTAGCTTTGTTGTCTTTCACTAACTTTCACCTGCTCACTTAGCTTATGGATTTCTTACATCTTGAGTCTTGGCTTGGAGATTCTTCTTGCTTGGATTGGTTTGCTTACACTTTTTGGTCATATATAGTGAGCGAGCAGTGGATTCTTTCCCATTCTCTAGCTGAAATTTATTTTCTCTTAGTTTATGGTCCTTTGGGAGATAGATGAATCAAAGAACGTCCCCTACAAGTAAGTTCTCTAACATATTTCATCATTTTTTTATAGAGTATTTTCCTACATTAACTACATACTCTATGTTAGCTTAGTATTTTACGCAAATGCTAGGTTAGCATATTATATTTCAGTTCCTTTCATGTTTCATTCTTTACTTCGATTAACATAGATTTGTATGTTCATTTAATCTTTCATTGCCCCGCATATTTCCAATACCTCCATAGGGTTCCTTCCTCTGCTTCGACCCAGGGCCTTGGAAACCTTAGGTTTTCCTAGTGTAAGGGTTACTTCCCTTGAGGTATGCGATCATAGTGGTCCCAATACCCCCTTTAACTCTATTGTTTGTGTGTCAGTCTTGGTGTGTCCCTTACTTGTTGCCTTGAATACCATGGTTGGATGGATGATAAGAGTGCATAGTGTCTAGACATATTTTTTCCCACTATAAATCCTTGGTGAAGACAACGTGAATCTTATTTTTTCCCTTTTGATTAAGCACATCTCGTTAAAAGAACCTATTTTCATTTTTTTCTTGTTTCAATCTTTCAAAATTCCAAAAAAACCTATAAATCAATTTTTCCAGACACCATCGGCCCCTGTGTAAAATCTATGCAAGGCTGAGTGTATCTATCTTAGATCATTTTTATCCTAGACACCATTGGTCCTTATGTAAATTATGTGCAAGGTTGAGTGTGTCTGTCTTAGCTCATTTTTATTTTCAAAACTATCGGTGTTGGATTGGAAAAATGGCTAAGTATGAAGAGCCCGCAAGGGAAATGGGGCACGTGAATGCATGCGAGGACCAATAAAGTGGCACATGGAAGGCTCACACACAAGAAGGAAGATTCCAAGAATTAGCTTATTTTACAGTTATGGGCTAAAAATAGAAAATCAGAGTTGGAGTGCCGACCAAATAATGATTATGGACCAGAGAAAAGTAAGGAGAATTAGTAGCCAAGGAAGGATATTTTTGGATAAAGCAGATGCAAGACAAAGATGAAGGGTCATACATGGATCAAGCTATTAATGGGATTACAGTGGGTCCTATTTATAGGATAATCTATTATTAACAACAGTTATAATAACATGCAAGCTTTAAAGCATGGTTATTTTAAGGAAAGCAATGCATGTAATGTACGCATGGCTATTTTGAGAATGTGGTATATTTTGAGAACATATATGCGGTGAAGGGAAATTCCCCTCCCCTACACACACACACACACACACACACACACACACACACACACACACACACACACACACACACACACACACACACACACACACACACACACACACACACACACGCATATATGTATATATGTATATGTATATGTGTATGTATGTATGTGTGTGTGTGTGTGTGTGTGTGTGTGTCTGTATGTGTGTGTGTGTGTATGTATATATGTATGTATGTCATTGTTTCAAGTACCATGACTGTGACCACATCTCATTGTTCATATATGAGTGTTGAGAGTATTTGTATGCAAGGTTATGGATTAGGGTTTGATACTTGCACATGTTCCAGCATGTTAGTATTCATGTGTATTTAGATTTTGTTATGTAATGCTTTGTTATAATGGATTATGGTTATTGATGTGTCTAAATATGGTGATTACATAGTGTAATTGATCTTACTTGTTATATGATCTATTATGATTCCTTATTGCATTTGTTTCCAATACAATCTCATGATATGATATATGCAATGTTCTTTAATTGAATGATTTATTTGATAATGGTTATTATGGATATGTATGCGAACATCATGACAAGAAAGCAAAAAGGAGGAACCTGGTAGCTTCACACATTTTGGGTGAGCGTACAAATTTGTCTAAATGAGGTGTCAGCACGCATAGCAATTGCGTGAGTAAGTAAAATACTACATTTTGGTTTCATTTTCGGGACCTATTTTCAAACTGTTTGTCATGATGTTGCATACAGATGGCATATCGGTTGAATTTGAAGATCATTGAAAGTTGGATAGAGGACGGTCAGGATCAGTTTTCTCAGAGATTTAGCACTAGACCTGATTTCAATGCACATTGTTGGGTGGAAGATAATCTTTATCATGAGGTCTATGAGACATTATTTAGATTCTTTCTAATAGAATTGTGTGATTGGTTAGGTGCATATGCATTAGGAAATCCTTGGGGTCCTATACTGAGGCTTTAGATGCAAGAAGATTACCATACTCTTTTTTATATTGATGTGGAGTGGACTAGAGCTATAGATCATTGGTGGGCTAGTGTGTTGTGTAATTATACATTGGAGTACACTATTTCTACATATTTATGTCTAGATAAAGTTGAATTCATATTCTTATGTGAGCCCAGAGGATATTACTTGTGTGTTATACCGTTATCGATTAATATTTTGATTATAGAACTAGATTTAGAGAGCCTCCCCATGGCTAGCTAAACCCCCATCATGCGCAAGTTTTGTTCAGCTTATGAAGTACAGCTCAAGTTTAAAAGCATGGAATGTATGGGTGTGTGGATGTAGGGCATGTATGAGAGCATGGAAGTATGTTAAAATAGGGGTGCGCCCAAGAATAGGTTAAAACAGGAGTTAGCCATTTTTGCAGAATAAGGCTATTTTGGGACATGGAGTACTAAGCATGAGTTCTAGAAGACTTGAGGACCACACTAAGGATATTTTTGATAAGTGAAGGATGGAGCCCCATGCATAGTTTTGGAACTAATAATAGGATCTAAACTAAGAGTTAACTTTAGGAGATCTATTATTAGCACTTACATGCTTTTGTATATTTATGTAAGGGCGCATGGCTATTAGTGACATGTAGCCTATTTTTGGAAGGTGCATGGGTGGTGAAGGGAAAGTCCCCACCCTTATAAATATGTTTTGATTTTCACGGTTTAGACATTTCATGATTTATTGTAGTGTTATGCTATAAATATGTTACCGTACATAACCATGATGACATTATTATGATGTACAAAGCTTTTGTGTTTTACAGTATTATATATAATGGATCTTTTTAGTTGGATATTGCTATTAGATGTAACTGAACATGGATCTTGCATGGTAAAACTGATTATAGTGATTGTATAGTTATTCCTTCATATGGGTTAGATCTAGATCTAGTTTACGCATTGTGGTTTACTTGATTATCTATTATGGATCTGAAATATACTTGTAATCATGTTAACATCTTGAACAAGATTCAATAAGAGGAACCCGGTACCCTTGGTTGCTTTAGGTGAGTGCTCAGTTCAAGCTGAGTGATGTGCCAATGCACCTTGGACTATTTGTAGTGAATTCTAGGCTACATCATTAGTTCCATTACCGAGATCTATTTCTCATATGTTTTTAGGATGTTTCATGATGAAGACATATTGGTTGACCTTGGCTAGTATTAAGGAGTGGTCAGATGATCTAGAAGAAGAGTATGCTCATAGATTAAGCACTGGACCTGAATTTAATACATGTGCATGGGTTGAACAAAATCTATATGGTGAGATTTATGAGACTTTCTTTGGCATATTTCCTATAGAGTTGTACAAGTGGCTGGTTGCTTATGCATCTAAGATAAATTGGAGGTTTCACAGACTTGTTTGGACATATGAAGAATTCCAGGCCTTGCATGATGTAGATCTGATTTGGATGCACTCTATGGATGTTTGGTTTCGTGGTGATTTGAACAACTATATTCTTGAGTACACAATTTCTACTTACTCTTGCCCAAAATTTGTTGAGTTCCAGTTTTTACACGAGCCCAGAGGATATTACTTGTGTGGTATTCCTTTGGTAATCAAGATATTGATCGTAACCCTGGATTTGGAGAAAATTCCCATGGCTAACTAAACCCCACCACACACAGGGCAGGATCAAGTTTGGTAAAGATGGTAGACCTAGCAACAAAGAGAAAGATAGAAGAAAGATGACTTAATTTTAATGAATCATGCAAGAGGGGTCTAATGAATCATGCAAGAGATTGTGAGAAGAATGGTGTTACAGAGGGAGATGTCTCGTGAAGGATTTGGAGCTCACACAGAAGACGTGGAGCCAGAGCATCTAGAACTCCCCCATTTGGGAAATCATGGCAGAGAACCCTCAGATTTGGATGAAGGTGCATCAGGAGAGATATTATGGACCATGGACATGCATCTAAACCTACATAGCGACCTAACCGTTGTGCTTGGTTTTCCAAATTCTACAGTAATTAGCAGTAAGCAAGCTAGTGTGAGCATTACAGTTACAGTAGATAGAGTCATTTTTCATTCAAGTTTAGGAGTTAATCAGGGAGCTTATTCATATATGGTGGCACAATCATCATCTATGTTATTTGGAGGTTGAGCTGGAGGTATTTATTCTAGAACGTCATCGGCATAGAACACAGGCACGTAGAATGTTGGTATAACATTTGGAAGTAGCACAAATTCATAGACTATGGGAGTACAGTTTAGCATGACCATAGAAACACAAGGTAGTGTATCCTTTGGTTCATTACCTACTTCATGAGGAGGATTAGGAAGGGTCATGTGGCTCAGGCACTAGAGATTCAGGTGGATTTTGAGGCAGAGGAAACATAGGTACTGGATCTAGTGGGAAAGGTCCACACCAACCCTAGCATATTTATATGGAGATGTCTCTTCATCTTCTAAAATATAGAGGCATTGAAGATGTAGCCAAGCACGTGCATATGTGTGAGATACTATGGCATGCAAATGGGATCACTGCTGCAGAGCACAAGGCGGGTCAGTTTGTAACTACATTACAGGGGCACGCACATAGTTGCTACAGAAAGTTTGACCATGACCAAAATTGTGTGGATTATACCGCATTGTGGGATGTTTTCTTGAAAGAAATTTATATCCCTGAATTTGAGCAGAAAAACATCAGCATGTTGAAAGATATTAAGAAAGGCACTACTGAGAGTGTTCAGGAATATAATGTTCGATTTAAAACCCTTTTTTCTAAGTTATCTTATGACATACATGCAAGTCATCATGCATAGTGGTTCATTGGAGATCTGATGACACCTTTTAGGAGGGAACTTTCACATAAGACTTATACATATCCATGTGAGGCGCTTAAAGAAACTCTACGCACTAAGGCAGTAGGAAGTGTAGACAAAGGAGTGAGTCCATTATTGGAAGCTTAGATTATAGAAATGGCTAAATAGTTGAAAAAATTATATGCTAATTCGGCACATGAGACACGTAGTGGAATTTGGTGTATAGACTCTGAATTAGAGGGGCATACTAAGGATAGTTTCCATCGTAAATCAGTGCGCTCCTTGTTGTTGGATTGCAAGATCTGTCACTTGGACGACAACTCAAGTCGGTCCCATTTTTGTTGTGCACGATAAGAAATAACGTGTCATGTTACTACAAGATTTACAGGTCTTCCACTCATTATACTGAATATTTCAGTTTGATTGATCATATTCATGATGGCATTGATATTGGTGTTGCAAATAATTATAAGGAAAAAGATGAGCATCATGACCATGATCATCATGAAGGGATCTTTGATGGAGACCATGGTCAAGGTTGAGGTTACCGAGGAGGATTCAGAGGCCAAGGTCACAGAGGTAGAAGAGGTGACTTCCCTCATGGAACTTGTGATACATGTGGATCTCTTGATCATTACAGGTGTGAGAGTCCACAAAAAAAAATTTGTTATTTCTGCAGAAAGAATCATAACTATGAAGAGTGCTCAAACTTGTATGAACATTTTAGTAAGAAGCATAAATAAGATAGCAAGGGCGTGGGAATGGTTAGAGTTTAGTGCTTCATGGAATATCAATGGATGTCAAAATTAATGTCAGATCCTGAGTTGGTACCTGTGAAGATTACTATACATGTTGAGGTTGTGCACCAGAGGAGTTTCGAAATCAAAATCCTGTCATTACTAAGGAGGAGTTTCTACATGCTAATTATCAATAACCTATGCATCACAAGGAGGATTATCAAGAAACCATGGAGGTAATTCATAATTTACAAGGTGAGATACAATGTTTTAAGGAGTAGTTGTAGAAATTGGAACAAAATAAAGTAGTTGAACTCCATCAGACATATGTTGATGATTTAAAGGAGGTTTATAAGATGTTGTGCCAGGAAAACATTATTCCTTTATTAGGGAATTGGTTAAAGGGAAATACTCCACACACTGGGATTGAGAATAAAAGGAATATTTTACATGCTATCCTTCCCCCTCATAGCCTGGATTATGACAAGAAGATCACTCTGAATGTTGTTGTGGATGGTTGGATTTTGAGTAATATTCTAATTGACACAGGCGTGGAAGTGAATGTGCTCACTTTGGATGTGTGGGTTCAAATGGGTAGACCACCATTACAACCATCTTATAATGTGTTGTTTAAGGCAAACTGGATGAAGTCCATGCTAATTGGGGTTTTGAAAGATGCATCAATTACTATACTTGGGGCCAAGTTTACTGGGGACTTTGAGGTTTTAGCGCTTTGAGAGGTAGATAGTTTTCCATCATTTTTTGGATGCCATTGGTGTTATGCAAACAACGTTGATCTACATTTCAACAAAGGGTATATATTTTTTTTGAAAAAAATGAAGAATGCATCATTATCCCTTTTACAAATGGGACATATTCAACTCCTTATGTAGATCCTTTAAGTGAATAATACTTGAACATAATTTATGTGCATACCATTTGAGATCCGGAAGTTCTTGAGCCATGAAAGGAAGGAGTTATCCAATTGGATGATGCATAATCCATGAGTGATAATATATGTTCCACATGTGACAAATGGGCACATGAAACTTATGAAATGGCTGGGTGTGAAGTAAAAAGTGTATATTTACACGTTAGTCTGCGTGTTTGGGAAACAACCAGGGCCAAGGTACACTAGTGAAGAGAATCTAGAATTATGTATGCTTACTATGGAAGTTTAGTGGGAATATCAGGTGGAAAGAAGGAATATGATTTTATACTCTTCATGAGATGGAAACACGCTGGTGTATGGTTCACAAGGATAATATTTTGGAATGGAGATAAATAAGGATTTATTTATCTGCTAGTTTTTTAAGGAGCAATACACCTACCCAAATCTTTGCATTTCATGGTAATGATCCTGTTCAGCACCACATTCAAGTAGTGTGAGAGACTCTGGACAGAGGGGAAGAAAGATTTACCACCTTCGTTGTGGGTGCACAAGCTTTATTTCACCTTGTGAGGTTGTGCATGCACATGGTATATCTATGCAAAGTTGAATAGAGAGACTAGAAAATTGAAAGAACATACTGCAGGTATGATTCAAACCTTTAACTATTTTTCCTCTAAATCTGTGTTGAATGAGGCATTACAGGTTATGAAGTGCTTAACTCTGGGAGATAGTACAAAGGTTGAGGAGCTCCTTCAGGAGTTCTTAGGAGAGTTAGACTTGGGGGCACATTTTGAAGAGGAATAAATAGATACTAAACAGCTATGGCATGCCTTCCTAGAGAGAGAAAAGGGTAAGATGGTCTACATAGTTGATGATGAAGAGGTTGAGAACTTGGATATTGAGCACATAGAGGGTACGCACGAGGTCTTGGACAGTGCAGATGAGAAGGTGCGCATGTACCATGCACCTATAAAGACCAAGAAAATAAACATTGGAATGGATGTTGAACCTAAAGAGGCAATCATTGGAAATTATTGGTTTGACTCTGAAGTTTATAAGATAATTGAGTTGTTGCATGACTTTCAGGATCTGTTCCCTAGAAGCTATCATGAAATGAAAGGAGTACATGAATCTTTGGGTGAAATGAGAATCAATCTGAAGGAAGGTGCGCATCTAGTTTAGAAGAGGCCTTACAAGATGAATCTAAACTTGTGCATCAAGGTGAAGGAAGAAATTGCCAAAATGTTGATTTCTGGGATCATTGTGCCCATTGAGGAGTTGGAATGGGTGATTCCTATGGTGATCAGCATCAAGAAATATGTGAGAGTCATAATTTGTGTGGATTACAGGGAGTTAAATAGTTGCATGTGTAATTGATCCCTTTCCCACACTGTTTACTAAGGAAATATTAGAAGGCATTGCAGGATGTAAAATATACTCCTTCATTGATGGATTTTCGGGGTATCATCAGGTAAGGATAGTACAAAGAGGAACCAAGATAAGACAAATTTCACCACTAAATGGGGAATTTTTTTCATACATGGTTATGCCCTTTGGACTAAATAATATGCCTACAGTATTTTCGCGCATAGTGGTACAAGCATTTCAGGATTTTATTCACAAGTTCTTGTAGGTATATCTAGATGATTGGAAAGTTTATGGGATTGTAAAGGATCACTGTGATAATTTGAGGTTGATGTTTGAGAGGTGTCAATAGTTGAGCATCTCTTTAAATGTTAAGAAGTGTGTGTTTGCCACACCCTTTTGATTTTTGCTAGGACACATCATCTGTAAAGAAGGTTTGCTAGTGGACCCTACTAAGGTTGTTGTTCTCTTGGGCTTAGAGGAACCAACTAGCCAAAGAAAGGTGTGCAGATTCTTGGGGCACATAGGATATTACAGGAATTTTATCAAAGGTTTTGCCAAGATCACCGCACCCCTAGAGGAATTATTGAAAGGAAAAGGCAAGTTCTATTAGGGCGAGGCATAGCAATGCACGTTTGAGACTCTAAAATAAAGGCTTACTAAAATGCCTATTTTGTGCTTTCCTTCATTGTCCAAAAATTTTTACGCTCATGTAGATGCCTCTGGTATGGCCATAGGTGCAGTACTATCCGAGCCTAGAGAAGGGATTGTTGATCATCCTATTTGCTTTATGAGTAGGAAGTACTCCAATAGAACAGAATTACACAACTACAGAGCATGAATCGTTGTCTATGATCTACGTGCTCCATAAGTTTCGACAATACTTGTATGTAACACCTTTAATCTTCTATACAGATCATATGACATTGAATTATTTGGTAAACAAGCCCATTTTATAGGATCGCATATGTCGTTGGGTTCTGTTATTTTAGGAGTTTAACTTTGTTGTAATGGTTAAGCTAGGCAATAGTAATTCTGGTCTAGACCATTTAACAAGGATTCAATCAGGTGAAGATACACAAAACATTGAGGATATAATGCCAGATTCACATCTATTTAGGTTAAATTATGTGCCCTCAGACTTAGAGGATATTGTTGTTTTTTTTTAGCACAGGTGTAATGCCTAAAGGAATGAAGGCTTTGGAGAAGAAACAACTTGTCATTTGCATCACGCATTACATGTTGATCAGTGGAGAATTATACAAGTTAGGTCATGATGAAGTTTTTTACCAGTGTGTACTTGAACATGATCACAAATCAATTATGGAGGAGGCTCATGGTGGTATTGCAGGTGGAAACTATGCATGGGATGCCACCTTGTTCAAGATTATACTCACTGGTCTATGGTGGGAAACATTATACAAGGATTGCAAAGAGTATTGTAAGGTATGTGACCATTTCCAGCGCCTTGGAAATCCTGGGAATAGAGATGAGATTCCTTTGAGGCCTATTTCTAGTGTAGAACCTTTTGAGAAGTGGGTAATTAACTTTGTGGGCCTTATCTCTCTAGCCGCATGTAAGATAGGATCACGCTATATTATAACTTGTACATATTATCTTACACGGTGGGCAGAAGTGGCACATACGAAGGATTGCACAATAGCTACAGAAAACAAGTTTTATGTGGGAAAATATTATCAGTCATGAATGGATTCCCTTTAAGTTTAACAAGTGATAGGGGTAATCATTTCCTTAATGAGACTATCAGGATATTACTGGATGAATTTATGGTTGCACACCATAGAAAAACACCCTATCATCCTCAAGAAAATGGAACTCGCTGAGGCCTTCAACAAGATATTGAGCCATATATTGAAAAAAAATTGATGTTGGAAGGAGAGATTGGTATGATAAAGTCTTTGTTGTACTTTGGGCATACAAGACAACCTACAAGATGTTGAATAAAGCAACACCCTTTTAGTTGGTGTTCGGCGCAGAGGGTATTCTACCCATGGAATTCATGTTACCTTCTTTGTGAATTATGTGCATAGGAGGTTTGGCTGATGAGAAAGAACTTGAAGAACATATTGAACAAACCCATGAAACTGTATAAGAGGAGTGCCATAGCATGTTGGAGTTAGAAACAAGAAAAAGCTATGCAGAAGGCATGTCATGATAAGCACATAAAGGATAAGAAGCTTGAGGTTGGACAGATGGTACTTTTGTATGATTCAATTTTTTTACGCCACCTTGGAAAGCTTAAGGTGCATTGGTTGGGACTGTATGGTATCACTTATATACTTGATTCAGGCACTTTTCAATTAGAGGTGTTGGATGGAACACGGTTTCCTGGTTACTTCAATGGGAGTAGGCTGAAGCCCTACTATAAATAAGTCTTCTTGGTGTTTGTAATAAGGTAGTATTTCCACTTAGGTTAGATTTCCTTAATGCATTTTCTTTATATGTGTTTCATTTCATTATTGTTTTTCTTTTTCAATTTAGTTTAGTGTTTTGTGTAATAAGCGCACTTGCTCAACCAAAAGTTGATTATTATGTAATTGTTTTCATGCGTAGAGGACTGTGCATACCCTTAGTGTGAGTGTTTTATATATAGGATTCATTGCTAAGTTTGATTTTCATCTGAAGATGGGTATGCATAAAAAACTTTTGTATGGGTGTTTTAGGGAAAAGTGTAGATAGAAAATTGCCCATGATTAAATACCACTTATGGATGGACACACATAGTGTAACGCAAGCTAGGTTGGAGAAATGGAAACTACTTAGAAGTAGGTGCAGTGGTGAGGTACTTTAGCACATGAAGGCACATGGAAGGAGGTCTGTAGCCAAAAAGTAGAAGGCGCGTCAGAAGGTTATGACTTTGGTGCGGAAATGAACAGCACGAAAAATTCTTTGAAATGATAAATTAATGTTGGGGATAGTGGTAGGTAGAGAGGAATAAATTTGATAGATATTTGAAAATATATATAAGGACGTTATGTGAAATCATTTTTACCTTTGCATATAAGATATTTCGAGCGAGTTGAAGGTGAGAGAATTAGCAAGATGATGGTGAAGTGTAGAGAGCTATAAACTAGTTATATTGTGTCAAATTTGTGCACAAGATAGTCTTGTGCTCCATTGGTGACATGTTTGAGTGAAACTAGAGTCATGTGGGGAAGAGGATTGATAGATAGGGTTTGGTTTTGAGGGCACATGAGTTCAAGCTAGGGCACACAGAGTTGGGGTAACAGAGCACGATCCAGGTAAAAGAACACACCTTTTTAGTTGACATGGCACCTAAAAGAGCACCTGGAGCTGGTACAAGAGGAAAGAAGAAAAGGGAAGTAGAAGTTGAGATTGAAGATGCTCCCGAGAGTAGATTCTCTAAAATACAGTGCCTAGAATGGGTTATCATGGGTTATGATTGGGATTCACACATTCGTCCTTCCAAGGGAAGAGATTACAACCATGGGAATAATGATACCAAGGAAGAGTTGGAGAAATTTCTTGTGGTGAAGACCTCGAAGATAACAATAGATGACATGGCGTTCTATGATGATGTGGGTGAGAAATTATTGACCAAGGTAGGATTTTTTACAACTGTATGAGCTCCTATATGTTAACAAACCTAAAAATTTATGTCAGTGACTCATGAGAAAAGTCCATGAGGACTTATTTTATTTTGTTGGGCATCGAATGAGGATCACCGTGCTTTTTATTAGAAGTTTGATAG
Organism: Taxus chinensis; assembly: GCA_019776745.2. Classification (NCBI taxonomy): domain Eukaryota; kingdom Viridiplantae; phylum Streptophyta; class Pinopsida; order Cupressales; family Taxaceae; genus Taxus; species Taxus chinensis. The sequence continues at coordinate 735,857,701 of CM034149.1, forward strand.
GGCTAAGAAATATATGTGTTGATCTGAATAGCGACCTCACTTGAAAAGGAGGCCATAGAAAAGACAAAGAAAGACCTTGGATACACTAAAGTAGGGTTCAGAATGGACATCCCTAAATTGCAGAAGTATCCAGTCATTCAAGCAACAGCCCATCTCCTGACAAAGATAAATAATCAAGAGCACTGGTCTCAAATAAACAAGGCTTGGCTTCATGTTGTGTGGAAGATTACAGAAGATGTTGTATATATCCTATAAAATTTAATTACTGAGACAATTATTGAGGAAGCACATGAAGGTGAGAATATTAGCATTGGCACTATACTTCTATCGTTAGTATTTGTTGAAATTGGAGTGCCCAATGGGCCAAAAGACAATATGTGGTAGTTTCCTGCAGAAAAGAAGTCCTTAGCAGAAAGATTTTCCAATTATAATTTTGATGGATCAATGATCAGAACCTTCAAGAAAATGGCATAAATATGGTATGAGTGCTTGTGCACCGCATTTGAAGAAGAGTGGAGGATACCCAAGTATTTACCTTTGGTATTGGATAAACAAGTACAGTTAGTAGTGTACCAACACTTCTGCATTGGGCGCTTTAGATTGAAGGATGGAAATTGTGGCCCTTGGTGTAATCTTCCATATGCCTTTATCGTGCACTACTTCTAAGCACCTGTACATAGGTTCACAAACATGTCTATGTTTTTGTTCAACACTGATAAGGTAGATTATGACTACCACACACTGAGGAAGTCTTATGTTTATCCCAGTAAGACTTTTTATATTGAAAGGTTGATCTCAGATGATATTAACATGAATTTTGTTAGTTTGGCCATTGGAAAATGGGGCACATCTCCGGTATGTATATACTTAAAGCCTAAATTACAAAACGGGAAGTATTTGGAGAATGAGTTAAAGCTCCCCTGGACCACCCAAACAAAAACATATTGTGGGAACTTTGGAAGAAGATGATGTTATGCTCGTTGAAGAAGAACATATTTATGAAGACATTGGTGGCTTGGAGTATAAGGGAAGATGACAACCCACTTATTGAGAAGGAAAGTACGTACGAGGTAACCCCTCCCCTACAACAGGATGAAGAAGTTTTAGAGACAGAAGCTATGGAGGTAGACCTTAAAAATACTCCATATGAACCTCGTGTACAAAGAGGGTACTCAGGAGAACAAGGACTTAGGGTGAGAGACCTTCCCATCCCCCGAGAAGATCACCAAGGACCTTCTCCTAAGAAATCCAAGCTTAAGAAGAAGATAAGATGCAAGTACATCCTTCGGGAGGATGATTAAAAAGATGGATCCAAGGATAACGCGCCTCACATTCTAGTCACAAAGGACGATACTATAGAGTCTCAAGATGAGGAGGAACTGAATGAGACATGTAACCAAAAATAGAGAAGGGTGAACCTTCAAGAACACCCCCCTACTGCATAAGAGGGTGAAGGATTGGTACTGGACTCAGGCACCTGGATCCCTGCTACGCCCTTAACCTATTTCTTGTATTAGGATATGAGTAGCTGACTTGTGGCTTACCATATCATTTTATTATATCATTTATACTTTCCTCATGCTTAATAGGTCGGCCTTGGTGATTTCCATAGCATATGAATAGTATATATAGGGGATTATAGGTAGTATTTCATTATCATTTGAGCATTTGAGTCTTATTATATGGTTTGGAGGTTGCCCCCTCGAAGTGGCGAAGCTATTCTAATTGCATATTGAGATAATTATTCTGAAATATTATGTTATTTTGTGTTCTATTGTTTCTCTTAATCTGAATTATACAAGTAATTTCATTACAAGTGGTATCAGAGCTGTGATCTGGGCTGAAATTAGGGTAAAAACCCTAATTTTTTTGTTTCCCACCACATATTGTGAACCAGAGCGAATTTGTGGGAGATACTTTTACCAAAGTTGTGAAAATTTTCAAGTAAGGTTCCCTAAAAATTTCAAAATTTTTTTATTTATTTTGCAAAAGTTATTACAAATTTAGGGTTTTTCATAAAATCACTCCCTAGGGTGCAAATTGTGGAGAATTTTCAATGTTCTTTACATTTTCGGAAAGGTATCTCAAAAACTAGTATTAGTATCTTCTCTATTTTTTTTCATGTTCGGAAAAAAGTGTATCAAAACCCTAAACCCTAAGGTTTGACATCATGGTGGGGCCTTCCACAAGAGCAAAAAAGAATCCGGTTACTCCAAGTAAAACCCCAGATAAAGATGGGGTAGTGATTGAAGAGATGGAGTCAGAAGAGGTAAATACAGATTCCTCAGCACTAGGGTTTACCTCAATTGATCATAAGGTGAGCCAGCTCGAGTATGAGTTGTGAAATGTACAATCTGAGATGGCCTCTAAAGGAGACATAGCCCAAATCAATCATCAGTTGGATGATATCATGCAACATATAAAGGGTAACCAGTATGGCCCAAATCTAGCCCATATCAACCAAGGAGGATATTCAGTTCAAAATAAATGGACAAAATAACCATATTGGATCACTTTTCCAGTCCCAATTAAAATCCAACTTATTCGCAACCACGGAACATGATGCTGAAAGTGGATATGCGCAAATTTGATGGTAAGGATCCCCTGAATTGGATAAATCAAATGGAGAAATTATTTGAGTTACATCAAACACCATCAGGGAAAAAGGTGACATTGGCATCCCTATATCTTGAACTAGACCAATTTGTTTGGTATCGATGGTTATGTGCTCAGAGGCAGAAGAATGGTCTAGGTGTCACTTGGATAGTTTTTATCGAGGAGTTGCAATTGCACTATAGTTCTAGTGTTTCAGAGAACTACTTTAGTCAATTAGCAAAGTTACAACAAACAAGATCAGTCAAAGATTATGTGCATCAATTCCAAGAACCTATCCTTAAGGGTGGAGAATATTCCAGAAGAGAATTTGAATGACCTGTTTCTTGGGGGTCTTAAGGACCACATCAAGCATGAGGTATGGATGTTTAATCCACTCAAGATTTTTGATTCTATTATCATGGCACGTCGAGCAGAGGAAAAAATTCTTTGTAGTAGGAGGCCACCTTTCATTAACACCAGAGACCGTAGTATCTCTTCCCCTTCATTTGCTAGGCCAATTAGACTGACTCCTCAACAAATGGAAGAAAAGAGAGCAAAAGGATTATGTTTTAATTGTGACAGCAACTATGGACCGGGACACAAATGTACTGAGAAGAAGTTGTTCTATATTGACGGAGGTAATGAGGATGATGACGAAGCTGAAATTATAGGAGAGGCTGAGGAACCGGTAGAAGATGAAGTAGAGGATCACCAACCTACAATTTCTTGCCATGCATTGTCAGGTATTAGTACTCCTCAAACACTCAAGGTTATTGGCTATCTCAAAAAACCAAAGGTGATAATGTTGATTGACTCGAGGAGTACTCATAACTTCATAAATAGTAAGTTAGTTGCCCGCCTCAATTGTTTTATTTACCCAGCTCCAGAAATGCAAGTTATGATTGCGGATGGTGGGACAGTCAAGTGCATAGGAAAGTGCCATAGTATCAAGCTTTCCATGGGAGACTACTTGTTAGACTCACCTATGTTTGCTATTTCTATGGGAGGGGCAGATATTGTTTTGGGGGTCCAATGGCTCACAACCTTAGGTACTATTGAGATGAATTCCTAACAATTTTTCATGTGATTTCATTCAGATGGAAGGACAATACAAGTGAATGGGATGGTAGCTAAGTCTCCACATATTATTAGCTCTCATCAGATGCAGAAGGTTCTCAGAAAAGGAGTGGATGGCTTTATAGCAAAGCTATTTTCCATATAAGTATAAAATACAGAGTCTTCAATGCCACCCCGATCTTCAAAAGATTGTGGATACTCACTCATCTATTTTTGATGCAATTCCAAAGGGACTACCACCAGTTAGGGATAATGATCATGCCAATCACTTGATTCCAGGGAGCCAAACACCTAACATCAGACCATAGATATACCCATATTCCCAGAAAAGTGACATTGAGAAAATGGTGGAGGATATGTTGAAGGCAAGTATCATCAGGCATCGCCAGAGTGCATCACCAGTGGTCATGGTACGTAATGTAGACACCAAATTTGTGTCTTATGACCCCCTGTGCCCCGCATCTCATTTCGCAACCTAACCTCATCACCTAAACCTTACACAATTATTTATTAATTACCTTATAATTAATAAATCCCACATCACCATACCTGCCACCCTCATGTCGCCACCTCATCATGACCTAGTCTTAACCCTAAACTAACCTAATTAAGACCTATAACTTGGTCCAATTCCACACCTATGACTAATTACTCCTCATCTGCACCTAAAACCAACATTCATAATGACTTGACCAAGCCCGATACCAATCCCTCGGAAGAAAAGGAGGGAAAGCTGGCTATTTTACCAAAAATAGCCCGCTTTGACTTGACCGATACCGGTACCTACTCTACCGCCGTCGGTTAAAGCGTAAATATTTTGGGATTCCCCGTATTTTCCCTCTCTCTCGTCTTATTTTCTATAAATAAGGAGTGTTGATTTTCATTGAGAAGAAAGAGAGGTAGTTTTTTTTTAGCGAAAGCTCTGATCAAAATTTGCTTTGCCGAAGCCAGATGACAAGTTGTAGGACCAGGTAGTGGACTCCTTGCATAGTGATCTAGGACATCTTATCTTGTAATAGATTGCAACTGTGCACAATCATGAAGCCCATTAACACTCATACAAGCATTTTTTGAGATGCACTGCTTCCAACTGCTGTGTCCTGTCTTGCACTCATCACTTTCCCTTTCAACCTGCACTTGCATCAGGGACGAGTAAGTATTGTGTCTATTTTTGTGCTCTTGTAAGGACTTATTATTATTGTGCATGTATGCTTAATATTTTTGTAATTGCATAAGTTCTAGATTCCTGGAGAACTATTACCAATCCCTTCCAGTACTGTATTTTACCTTCTATTTTTCACACATCTGGAGGACTACTCTCAGACCCCTCATTTTACTAGTGTATCACCGCTGTAGTGTAGGCTATCCTCCCATCATTCCCCTTATGCCATTCTCTCAATCCTAATTTCCCTTGGACAAGTTAGATTAGGATAGTTACCTTTTTCCTGCATTAGCACTTAGATTGTGGTAGGAAGTTTACCGAGAAATAATCAGTTTATCTCTAGAGGTCTATCTTAGGTAGCAAGTCCCACAACTTAACCGATAGTACCCATGTTATCCAATCACACGGCGTCGTGCTCAAGTATATGCACTTGTGTACCCCAATAAGGGTATTGTCGCCTATTGGTGCCACCTAACATTACCCATCTCCAGAAATGCAAGTTATGGTTTATGGATGGTGCGACAATAGAGTGCAACAGGAACAGTACCATACGTATCAAGCTTTCCATGGGAGACAAACAATGTTAGACTCGCCTATGTATTATTTATAATCTATGGGAGGTTCAGATATTGTTTTGGGTAGTCCAGATGGATCTACAATCTTGGGTACTATAGCAATACGAATTTCTAAGAATTATCATTATGTGATTAAATCGTATTAAGAAGGGAACTGACAATACAATTCGAAAGGGATGGTAGCTAAGTCTCTATATATTCATGTAGCTCTCAGGCAGATGCAGAAGGTTATTAGAAAAGGAGTAGATGGATCTTATAGTCAAATTGTATTCTTCCATAGTAGGTAAAAAATACATATTTTTCAATACCACCCAATCTTTAGAAGATTCTTTGCATGCTCGACTCTTCTGTTTTTATACAATTCTAAAGTACTCGCACACCATCTCAGGGATCATGATCATGCCATTCAGTTGATTCCAAGGAGCTAACCACCTAACATCAGATAGTACAGATACCCATATTCCTTGAAAAGTGAGATCAAGAAAATGGTGCAGGAAATTCTGAAGGAAGGTATCATTCAAGCATAGCCAGAGCACATATTCTTCACTAGTGGTTATGGTATGTAAGAAGGATGAAACATGTAGGATGTGTCTAGATTACTAAGAACTCAAAAATTGCACCATTCAAAGATGAGTTTCCTATTCCAGTAATTGATGATTTACTTGATGAATTACATGGTGATATTTATTTCACAAAATTAGATCTTTGTTCAAGGTACCATCAAATTAGAATAAGAGATGAATATGTTCATAAAAAACGGCTTTCAAGACTCATGAGGGCCATTATGATGTTTTTGGTAATTCCTTTTTGGTCTTACAAAATGCGCCCTCAACATTTCAAAGCTTTATGAACACTTTTTTTAGGCCATTTGTAAGGAAATTTATATTATTTTTCTTTGATGACATATTAATTTACAATAACACATGGGATGAGCACTTACAACATGTAAATAAAGTGTTGGAAGTTTTGGAGAAACATAAGCTTTCTATGCAAATCCGTCCAAATTTTCTTTTGGTGTACAAGAGGTAGAGTACTTCAGTCACATTGTATCCAATGAAGGCATCAAAGTTGATCCTCAAAAGATCAAAAATATGGTAGAATGGCCAAGGCCCAAAACTCTCAAAAATCTTCATAAGGGTTCCTAGGACTAACAGTGTACTATAGAAGATTTGTGAGGGGATATGGTAGGATATCTTGGCTCCACTCACTACCTTGATAAAGAATGATTCCTTCCATTGGAAAGACATACCGCCACTAAATCCTTTTGAGCAGTTGAAGGAAGCCATGTGCACCACCCTAGTTTTGGCTATTCCCAACTTCTCAAAAACCTTCATTATTGAATATGACGCTTTAGGATTAGGATTGGGGATCAGTTCTAATGTAAGAAGGAAGAACAATTACATTTGAGAGTCACCAATTAAAAGTAAAAGATTTTCTCAAACCTGTCTATGAGAAAAAAAATGATGACTATCCTTCATGTATTCAAGCAATCGAGGCCTTATCTACATGGGTAGACACTTCAAGGTAAAAAATTGATCATAATAGTATCAAATACTTTTTGGAGCATATGTTATCATCTTAGGAACAACAAAAATGGGTAACAAAAATGGTTCCAGTAATGATTTTGAAATCATATACAAAAAGGGGTAAATAAAAATGTAGTAGTTGATGCGCTATCCAGAAGGGATACATCCACAGATGCCTTATTATGTGAAATGTCCATATTGAAGGCTAAATTAGGTGGATGAAGCAAGATTGAAATTTGAGATCAGGATAAGGATACACAATCTCTAATATATAATATAAATCAAGGATTCTATAAAATCTGAAAAAATTTGAGTGGAAAGGTAATGCCCTATGGTACAAGGATAGGTTATTCTTGTGTAAAGATTCTGAGTTGAAGAATAAGATTCTTGCAGAGCTATATGCATCACCTATTGGAGGAAACTCTAGGTTTTTGAAGACATATCATAGAATAAAAAGAGAATTTTTTTGGGGAAGGAGTTAAGGGGAATGTACAAAATTTTTATATCAAAGTGTTTTGTGTGCCAACAAAACAAAGATGAAACCATTAAGACACTAGGTATATTGCAAACCATTAGCAACTCCTAATCAGGAGATGGGAGGAGGTCTCCATGGATTTCATCACTAGGATTTCCTTGTTTCAGATGGTAAGAATGTTATTTTCGTGATTTTTGACAAGCTCACAAAATATGCCCATTTTTTTGCCTTATCACATCCATTTGCAGCTAGTACAGTCGTAGCAATTTTTTTGGAGACAGTTCAGAGGCTACATGGAACCCCAAAGATAATTATAAGTGATTGTGATCCTATTTTCACAAGTAATTTTTAGGCTAGAATTATTTACATGTTTGGGTACTCAGCTAGCTCACTGTTCATCCTACCATCCTCAAACTAATGGGAAAATGGAAGTGGTCAACAAATTCTTAGAGGGGGTATCTATGTTTTTTTGTTACCAGATAAGCATGAACAGGTGGGTTAAATAGCTACCGCTTGCAAAATGGTGTTATAACATATATTTATTCATACCACTTCTCAAATGGCCCCATTTCTAGCATTATATGGTTACCATCCTACCATCTATCACTTACTCCTTGAGGGTGAAAAATAAGGTCGGAGATGTTGAGGAATACATTCAACATCAACAACAGGTTTTGGCTGGTTTGATAGGATAATTTAGCATTGGCACAAAACATGATGGAACAACAAGCAGATCAACACCGTAGTGAAAGACATTTTGAAATTGGTTACTGGGATTTTGTATGTCTACAACGTTACAAGACAGATGTACCTAAAGAAATATAAAAATGACAACAAAATTTCTCCTAAATATTATGGTCCTTATCAGGTTCTACAGAAAATTGGAAGTATTACTTATAAAATTAGAGTTCACCTCAATATTCACGCATACACCCAATATTCCATGTTTCCTTCCCAAATAAAGTTATTGGAAATAAATTTGCAGCCCAGACAGAGCTACTAAAACTTGATGACGAAGGAACAATCATTTTGGAGCAAGAGAAGATTCTACAAACACGTACTAAGAGGCTAAGAACAAGAGACATTAAGGAATATCTGATCAATTCGAATAATCTAAGCATAGAAGATACGGCACTTGAGAGGATGAAGGTTTTCTGCAGAAACATCAAGGATTATTCAACATTGAGGGACAACATTTTTCTTAAAGGGGAAGGGCATGCTACGCCCTTAACCTATTTCTTGTATTAGGATATGAGTATCCGACTTGTGGCTTACCATATCATTTTATTATATCATTTATACTTTCTCATACTTAGTAGGTTAGCCTTGGTGATGGCCATAGCATATGAATAGTATATATAGGGATTATATGTAGTATTTCATTATCATTTGAGCATTTGAGTCTTATTATATGGTTTGGAGGTTGCCCCCTCGAAGTGGCGAAGCTATTCTAATTACATATTGAGATCATTATTCTGAAATATTATGTTATTTGGTGTTCTATTGTTGCTCTTAATCTGAATTATACAAGTAATTTCATTACAATCCCCAAGGTTAAGCACACAAAGAAGAAGGATGAATATTATGAGACCCCTCCAGTTAGATATGTGGATGATACAAGCAATATCATATGTGTGTGGTTCCAAAGAACCTTAGAGCCTAAGGATTTGTATGTGTGGCAAAGTTGATGGACAAAGAAATGGAAAACACACACACACAAGTAGTTATCTTAGTCTATGCAAACTCATATGGATGACCCTAATTTCAATGTGTGTGAGGAGTTATGTGTTTCTCGCATAATGAAGAGAGAGCCCCACATAAGACATGTGAATGTCAAGCTGACTGTCATGTCGGATGAATAGTTGAGAAATGCTTTGGTAAAGCTATAAACCGAGGTTGCGCTCGGGAACATCGATAAAGCGGAAACCATTATAGCGTTGTTAGAGGAAAAGAAGGACAAAGATACAAAAATCAAGTGCCTCACAGAGGAAAATGATAATGTTGAGGAAGAAACACAGGACATCCTTAAGATGGCTGAACAGATAGGGGATGAAATAATAGAGAAGAGGCCACATTTTCATTAAAATTTGGAACCAGAGTTTAAGTCTACTTTACCTTATTTTCATGTGATAGTTAGGTTACTACTACAAGAAGGGCATGTGCATATGCCAGCACCAAGGGATCCTGCAGAGGAGGCAGCAAGATCCAAGGCCATGATTGTAAGGAAAGTTGCAAGTATTGAGTCATTGTTGTAGGTATTGAAGGATGAATTGAAGAAGGCAGACCAAGCTCTGAATATGTGCACGGCTCCAGATTTGATCATTAGGACACAGATAATTGCAAAGGATAATGAGGTCCTAAAGGAAGTGAAGAATGAGATATTTGGGTGCATGGAGAGGCTTGCTCTAGCAGAAGAAAAGTACAACGTGCTTGTCGCATCCCAAGAACCACATAAGGAAAGAATGAATGACATTGGGAAGCTTATTGCGTAGAAAATGGATTACATGGAGGGCATGGTTTCCAGCATGGCTAAGATTATTAGAATTTTTTAGAATGAAAAAGAAAACATGACTCAGGATGAGTTGGAAGCCGTGGTTACATATGTCCCCGATATAACTAGTGAAGTATTGAGTGATTGGCAGGTGTTGGAAGTAGAGATCAAAAATTAATATCCAGAGTTAATCCTGTCAATAGAAGAGCAAGGCTTTGAGTAGTTCTTCATTCTTTTGTTCAAGTAATTACATATTATTTTATTCTTTATTCTTTATTCCTAGAGATATAAGTTGTGATTACCCCTTGTCAGGGGTAGAAATAACTTTAGTGTGGGGTAATGTTAAGCGGATGAAGTAAAACTCAAGGTTGAAAGCATAGAAGGTATGGGTGCATGGACATAGGGCACATAGGAGCATACAAAAGTATGTCAAAATAGGGGCACACCCAGGAATAGGTTAAAATAGGACTTAGCTATTTTTACAGAACAAGGCTATTTTTGCGACATGGATTACTAAGAATGGCTTCTAAAAGACTTGAGGACCATGCCAAGGCTATTTTGAAAAAGAAAAGGATCGAGTGCCATGTATATTTTTGGAGCTAATAATAAGATCTGAACTAAGATTTAACTTTAGGAGATCTATTATTAGCACTTGCATACTTTTGTATATTTATGTAAGGATGCATGGCTATTATCAGCATATAGCCTATTTTTTTGAAGGTGCATGGATGGTGAAGGGCAAGTCCCCACCCCTATAAATATGTATTGATTTAGATGGTTTAGATAGTTTGTGATTTATTGTAGTGTAATGTTTTGAATCTGTTAGTGCACATAACCATGGTGAAATTATTATGATTTATGAAGCTTCTGCATTTTACAGTATTTAATATAATGGATCTTTCTAACTAGATGTTTGTATTAGATGTAAATAAACATGGATCTTGCATGGTAAAACTAATTATAGTGATTGTTTAGTTATTCCTTCATCTAGATATGGATATGGTTTACACACTATGGTTTACTTGATTATCTGTTATGGATCTAAAATATACTTGTAATCATGCTAACATCTTGAAAAAGCTTCACTAAGAGGGACCTGGTACCCTTGCGTGCTTTGGGTGAGTGCTCATTTCAGGTTAAATGATAATGTCAGTGCACCTTAGGATATTTGTAGTGAATTCTAGGCTACATCATAGAACTCGATTAAGATTTTGATTATAGAACTGGATTTAGAGAAACTCCCCATGGTTAGCTAAACCCCCATCCTGCGTAAGAGCAGGAGCAGGTGTGGAGAAATATGGTGGACCTAGTGGCAGAAAGACATAGAGGAAAGATGGCTCAAGTTTAATGAAACATGAGATAGGGACATGGTAGGTGCATGGAGATTGAGGATGCACTAGATTTGAGGAGGAGGATGGATCGTGAAGGTTTTTAAACTCTTGTGGAAGATGAGGATCTAATCATCATGATCTCCCAACTTTAGGAAATTGCAGTAGATAATCCCATTCAGCTTTAGATGAGAGCGTGTTAGGGGAGAGATCAAGGACCGTAGGCATGCATTTGATCCCACCTAGCCACCTATCCCTTACGCTTGGTCTTTCGAATCTAGAGGTGGTCATTAAGAAGCATGCTAGTACAAGTAAGTAAGGATGTGTAGATATCACTTTGCGTTGAATTTAGGAGATTAATTTAGTAGCACGCCCATAACATCATAGTAAATTTCATTGTTTAGGTGTACCTATGCATGATCATTTTCAAGAACGTCATCAAGGAAAAAAATTGGCACACAGACTATTGGAAGTACTTCAGTAGGAGTTGTGACCGCGTAGACCATGGGTGTCTAGTTTAGTACTACAACTAGGACACAAGGAAGTTCATCAACTAGACCACAGCTCATAGCAAGGGGTGTAGTAGAATCAGGTGGATCAGGTTAGCCACCACACAGAAGAGGAGGTTTTGGTTCTAGATCTAGTGGATAGGGACCGTAACCACCACCAAATCAACCACATCCTCAGCAACCAGTGTAAGTGACACCTCAAGTTTACTACTATGAGATGTCTCTCCACTTACTAGAGTATAGAGGGATTGAATATGCAGCAAAGCATGTACATAAGTGTGAATTACTATGGCACGCTAAAGGAATTACAACTTCGGATAAGAAGGTGATTTAGTTTACAGCTACACTTCAAGGGTACATATATAGCTAGCATAGGAAGTATGACCCACATCAGACTATGGTGGACTACAATGCTTTGTGCACTACATTTTTGGATGAGTTTCACATACCGGAGTTTGACCAGTAGAATATCAACATGCTCAAGGATATCAAGTAAGGATTATCATAAAGCATGAGGGAGTATGACGTGTACTTTAAGACTTTGATATCCAAGTTGTCTTATGGCATTCATCAAAGTTAGCATGTAGATTGGTTCGTTGGGAGATTGATAAATCTGTTCCAAATATCTTTATCACATAACATGTATACTTATCTACACGAAGCCATGGAAGCAGCCTTGCGCACTGAGGAAATCAGAAGCATTGATACTAGAGTGAGAATGTTCTTAGAGGTGTAGATTGTAGCCATGGAAAAATAGTTGGAGAAGCTCTTTGTTAATTCAGCACATGAGACGTGCAGTGGTATATAGTGCATAAATTTTGAAGTGGAGGGACATACTAAGGATATTTTTCCACACAAGTCATTGTGTGCATTGTTACTAGATTGTGAAGTCTGTCACCTGAACCATGATGTCTAGGATTTCCCTCCTTTGCAGTGCATGATTCAGAAGAAGGTTTCCATATACTGTAAGATTTTTAATTCTCATACTCATGACACTACTAACTGTAGACTAATTGATCACATCCATGAAGCCATTGAAAAATGATTACATCATACTAGTGTGGCAAGCGGATCCAAGGAACACAAAGGATAACATAATGAAGGGCACAACAATGGGGATAATAAAAATAGAGGCTTCCAAGGAGGATATCAAGGATGTGGTCGTGGTGGTGGCAGAGGCACATTTGCTAGAGGAATGTGTTACACTTTTGAATCTCTTGATCATTACCAGTAAGATTTCCCTTAGAATATAGCTTGCTCATGGTGTGGGAAGCAACATAAGTTAGAGGATTTCCCATATCTATAAAATCATATGAGTAAAAACAAGAATAAGGACAAGGGTATGGGAATGATCAAGGTGAAATGCATGAATACTTATCAATGAATGCCTAAGAAGATGTTTGATCTAGAATTTCAGCCCATGTTGGTTACAATGTGTGTCGAGGAATCACGTGCATGTGAGCCTTTGAAGGCAAGACACTTATTATGAGGGAGAAAATGATGCATGCTAAGTATATAAACATGACACATCAGAAGGAAGGATACCAGGAGACTATGGGAGTCATTAGATATATGCATGGTGAAATACAGTGCTTAAAAGAGTAGATGCACGAGAGAGAACATGCAAAGAATATTGATTTCCCACAGAAGGATGTGGATGACTTGAAGGAGGTATTTAAGTCATTGTTCCAGGAGAATAGCATCCCTTTATTATGGGAATGGCTTTGAGAGAAGTTATTGTGCATTCGAGTTGAGCACGAGAGGTAGATACTTCATGCAAATCTACCAGCTCATGACCATGAATTTGACAAGGAGATAACACTTGATGTGGTTATTGATGGTTGGTTGGTAAGCAATATCTTAACAGATACAGGCACTGAAGTAAATGTGTTGACTTTGGAAGCATGGAATCAGATGGGGAGACCTAAATTGCATCCATCTTCAAATGTGCTATATATGGTAAAAAAAACTAAGGATATTCCTATTGGGGTACTAAAGGATGTGTCCATCACTATTCAAGGAGCTAATTTTACTGGGGACATTGAATTATTGGAGCATGCTAAAGCAAACAACTTCCCAGTACTACTTGGGTGACCCTCATGTTATGCAAATAATGTAAATTTGTGCTTCAACAATAAGTACATAGATTTTGAGAACAAGGATGAGTGCATGATTATACCTATTTTTGAAAAGAAGGCAGAGCCTTATGTTGATCCTTTGAGTGAATAATATCTTAATAGAATCTATTCTTGGATAGTATGTAAACCTAAGCATATAGAACCATCAAAGGAAGGCATACTTCAGTGGGAAGATGTGTAGTCTGTAAGTGACACTACTAGTGTTGCGTGTGATAATTGGGCTCATGGAACGTATGAGATGGTAGGGTGTGAAGTTAAAGGGCGAGTCACAAGGATGATCAGGCCACACATGGTGAGGTGTTTAGGCTTGACTCAGGTACCAAGATATACTGGTGAAGGAAAGACTGATACATTCTTGCACACTATGGAGACCCAGTGACAGAATGAAGGAGATAGATGAAACATATTGGTCTATACCTTACACGAGAAAAAGTTGCACTGGTCGGAACACATAGAGATAACCTCTTTAAGAGGTGGGAAGTGAGAATCACCTTTTCCACCAGGTTTACTCAAAGCAATGTACCTATGCACATCTGTGAATTTCACATGGTAATAATTAGTCTTCACATCACATCCATACTTTTGAGAAGGCTATGGGAAAAAGGTCAGGAAGCTTTACTACCATCCCTATGAGTACATAAGTTATACTCCACTCTGTACAGATGCACACATGCCTGGTATGTCCATGTTAAGCTAAAAATGGAGACTGCAAATTGGAAAGAGATGACTACAGGTATGATTCAAAATTTTGATTACTTTTCTACTAAGCCTCCAGACCATGAAGCATTACAAATAATGAAGTGCATCACATTGGGGGATAGCACGAAGGTGGAAGAGCTCATGTTAGAGCTGCTAGGAGAACTTAATTCTTGGGGCACACCTTACTTTTGAGGAGAAAAAAGAGGTTCATATGGGTCATGCCTAGAAATAGAAAGGGAAAGGAAAGCTAGTGTACATGATTGATGATGAGGAAGTGGACCACCTATATGTTAGCCACACTGAAGTGTGCATGTGAGGTAATGGATTCTATGGATGAAGAAGGAACACGTGTACAACACTCCCATGAAAACAAATAAGGTGAATATTGGCATAGAGGATGAACCTAAGGAAGAAATCATTGGGGATTACTAGTCAAAAAAAAAAGTAGCCAAGATCATCGAGCTCTTGCACGACTTTCAGGATCTCTTTCTTAGGGGTTATCATGAATTAAAATGTGTGCATCCTTCTTTAGGTGAGATGAAGATAAAATTTAGAGAAGATACACACCATGTTAGGAAGATGCCTTATAGTATGAATCCTAACTTGCGTGTGAAGGTAAAAGAATAAATTGATAGTATGCTCGAGTGTGGAATAATTGAGCCAATTGAATATTTTGAGTGGGTTAGCCCCATGGTTATCAGTATCAAGAAGGATGGGAGGATTAGGATTTGTGTGGACGATAGAGAGTTGAAATCTTCATGTGTCATAGATCCCTTTCCCATGCCTTTTCCTAAGGAAATATTGGAGTGCGTAGCTAGGTGTGAAATATATTCTTTTACTGATGGGTTTTTAGACTATCATCAAGTGCACATTGAGAAATAAGATCATAAGAAGGCAACCTTCACCACTGAGTGGGGAAGTTTTGAATATAGATTTATGCCCTTTGGATTGAAAAAAGTGTCAGCTGCATTCTCGCGCATTATAGTGCAAGCATTCTAGGATTTCATTCACAAGTTCTTTCAAGTGCATCTAGATGATTGGATGATGTATGGCTTAGTCAAGGATCATTGTGATAATCTGAGGCTTATGTTTGAGAGGTTCTGTCAGTTGAGCATCTCTCTTAAACATTAAAAATTGCTTCTTTGCTACACCTTTTGGCACATTACTTCGGCACATCATTTGCAAAGAAATATTGTTGTAGACCCAGCCAAGATAGGTGTGATCTTGGGCTTGGAAGAACCTACCAATCTAGAGTGAAGTGCACGGATTTTTGGGACACACTAGTTACTACAGGAAATTTATAAAAGGATATGCAAAATTGTTGCACCCCTGCAAGAACTACTGAAAGCTAAAGGAAAGTTTATTGGGTGACATGCAACAACAAGGAATTTGATACATTGAAGGAAAGGTTAAGTATTGCACCTATTTTTTTCTTTCCTTCATGGGACCAAACCCTTTCATGTTCATGTTGATGCCTCTGGCATGGAAATTAACGCAGTGTTGGCAACCTAGGGAAGGAATTGTGGATCATCCTATTTACTTTGCAAGAAGGAAGTTGACACCCACTAGAGAAAAATTACACAACCACAGAATGTGAGGCTTTGTCTATGATTTATGTGCTTCATAAATTTAGACAATACTTTTGGTTACCATGTTTATTTTCTATACAGATCATATGGCACTGTCAGTACTTAGTCAACAAGTTAGTTTTGCAAGGGCGCATTCGTAGATGGATACTTCTGTTTCAAGGAATTTGACTTCACAGTTGTTATCAAGCCTAGGAAAGAGTAATTCAAGGCCTGATCATTTGTCAAGGATCAATTCTAGTGAGGACATGTAGAGCATTGAAGATATTATACCTGATGTGTAGTTATTTAGGTTAAACTACGCACCCTCAGATTTAGAAGATATAGTTGTCTTTTTACACACTGGAATGGCACCAGAAGGAATGAAGTTGTTAGAGAAAAATCAACTTGTTATTTGAGCTGCGCCTTATCAATTTATTAGAGGTGAATTGTACAAGATGGGTAGAGATGAGATCTTGCATCGATGTGTTATTGAGCATGAGCGCTGATGCTATTATGGAAGAGGCTCATGGTGGAATAACAGGAGGACATTATGCTAGTGATGTTATGGCACACAAGATTCCTTATGGCTGGAATTTGGTGGGAAACATTGTACAATGATACCAAGGATTATGTTAAGGCATGTGATCATTGTCAGCACCTTAGGAATCCTAGACATAGAGATGAGATGTCATTGTGACCTAGCAAGCAAATGCTGAGCCTTTTGAAAGTGGGCTATTGAATTTGTAGGACCTATTGCACCACCACATGTCGGAAGACTGTGCACACATAACACTTACTTTCATGGACTACCTTGACAAGGTGGACAAAGGTTACGCCTACAAAGGATTATACTGCAACTACGGAAACAATGTTTCTTTGGGAAAACATTATTAGCAGGTATGGCTTCCCATTAATCTTGACAAGTGATAGAGGAACTCATTTCTTGAATGAGACAATTAGAAAATTTATTGGCAAATTTTATGGTAGCACACCATAAAACTACTCCTTATCACCCTACAAGCTAATGGCACTACAGAGGATTTCAACAAGATCTTGGGACATACATTGACAAAAAAATGATGTTGGAAGAAAAGATTGGGATGATAAAGTGTCAGTTGTACTTTGGGCATACATGACCACTTATAAAAGGTTAAATAAGGCCACACATTTTCAGTTGGTGTTTGTGCATGGAAACAGTACTACCAGTTGAATTCATGCTACCATCCTTGCGTATTGCACGTGTAGGTGGATTAGATGATGAACAGATTGTTGAAGAGTGCATTGACAAACTAATGTAGTTAGATGAGAGGCATGCTATTGTATGTTGGATCCAGAAGACAAAGAAGGTGAGACAGAAGGCATATTATGATAGGAACATTAAGAATAAGACATTTGCAGTTGGCAAGATGGTCCTTCTCTATGACTCCAAGTTTGTGTGCCACCTAAGAAATTGAAGGTGCATTGGTTGGGACCTTTTGTAGTAACCAACATACTTGAATCAAGTGCATGTCAATTGTAGGTGCTAGATGGCACATGTTTCCCAGTTACTTCAATGGGAGTAGGTTGAAGCCCTACTATAAATAAAGCTTCTTGGTGTTTGTAATAAGGTAGTATTTCCACTTAGATTAGTTTTCCCTTTCATGTGTTTCTTTCTAGTTGTTGTTATGCTTTTTAATTATTTGCTTCCTTGTTTTGTTTTAATAAGCACACTTGCACATAGGAAGCTGATTACTATCTATTGATTTCATGCACATAGGACCGCACATACTTTTAGTGTGGGGTGAACCAGGTGTAAAGTGCACAAAAAGGATACCTTGTTGAGTTGAAGTGGACAGATATATAGATGTGTTCTTATGAATGATGTGTCTGGTTGCAGGGTGCGAGTGTGGAAAATGTAAAAAGGTGTCATGAGAAATGAGAAGGATGGTGATAATAAGGAAATTACTCAGGATGAAGACCACGCATGAAAAAGGGTCACACAGTGTAAATGCGAGGTAGGCATCGGCATGATAAACTACTTGGCATTTGGCATAGAGGTTTATGTACTATAGAACAGGGAAGTACGCTAGAGGAGGTATGCGGCATGAGAAGTAGTAAGCATGCGCCAGAAGGTTATGACTACGGCGCACGGAAGAGAGTAGCGAAAAGCATGGAAAAAGTAGAAAAACATAGATTAAATTTATTGTACAATGGTAGGTGAAGAGTAATAAATGCGGAAAAATCATGAAAAATTTATAAAAAGGAGGTCGAGAAACTTCATTCTTACCTTGCATAAGAGAATATTTGAGCCTAAAAGAGTGATTGAAGTGTGAGCTAGTGAAAAAAAATGGTGACCAACAAAGAAATTTGAAGACCTCGAAGGAAGATTTGGCATGACATGAATTAGGACTCCTTCGTAGCAAGTGTGAGGGAAAGATAAATAGCATGCTATAGGGTTAGAGAACTAAGTTGTAGAAGCTAGGGTTTAAGGAAAATGAAATCGTTAGGGCACACGGGTGAGGAGAAATAGACTTGGATAATTAGATAATAAATTATAGGAGTATGTTGGGGGAGTTGAAATATGGAAAGCACCTAGAAGACTACCAACAGCAACCAGGAGTAGGGCATAAAGAAGAAATAACCATAAGTAGAAGTAGAAGAAGCACTCGAGGAAATATTTTCTGAAATGCAATATCTAGAGGGCGTAATTATGGGAAATATTTTGGAATCCCACATTCGAAGATACAAAGTGAGTGATTACAGTCATCACAGAAATTCTAAAAAACATCAAATAGAGAGAGTTGGTGACGAATACCAACAAGCGGACTGAAGACAAAAAACCTATTTACGATGACGAAGGGTATAAGACCTTAGAAAGCGCATGAGTACTACAAATTTATGGGTTGTCATACTTTGGAAAACCATAGTGCCTTTATGAATGGCTCATGTTAAGATTCCATGAGGACTTCTTCTACTTTGTAGAAAGATGAGTGCACATTATTGCACTAATGATTGGAGGCTCACAAGGTTACGGAGCTCGGGTAAAGAGATTGCCACTGACATAGATGATAAAGAGTGTGTGGAGGCTACTACGGTTGAGATGGCATATGAGAAAGTGGGATACGTGATGGATATTTTGAATATCATTGACCTTGTGTTCAATATTTTTTGCACTTATTGACCAATTTCAAAAAATAGGCGAGATTGGGCCAGGTGAACAAGAAGTGGCTCCACATCGCAAAGAAAATGGTGGAAGGGATAGTGTATAATATTGTTACCTTCATCACAGAGGGAATTATTGAGGAAGCTCATCGTGTGGGGGATAATATTTCATGGGGACCTAGTAAATCCTCTTATCTATTGTGTTCGTAGAGATTGGGGTCCCATATGGCCCGAAGGACAAGATGTGGAAATATCCACCTAGACTAATAAGTCATTGGCTAAGAGATTCATAGATTATCATCCTGTGAAGGGGTCACTGATTAACAAAAATAAGGCCTAATGGGACCTAAATGGGGTATTAGGGTATTAATGCTAATCTAAATAGGAGGAATAAAACAATTGTAAATAAAGATGTTAAACGGTAACAAATGACAGAAAACTAATATGCTAAAGTGATGTGAATTAATTGCACAATTTGATCTAATGGAAATAAAACCCTAGAATGCAAGAGGTAACAAGTAACTGACTTAGCTGATAACAGGAGACCGTCACAGGTTGTCAGAGATCTGGAACTAGAACTTGGCAGTGCAGACGACCACTCAGAGGCCCTGCAAAGGGAATATTTGGACTTCCTCAAGTGACACAGGCACCTAGGAGTGTACTAGGGCACCCTGGGGCACCCTGGTCTAGATTTTGGGTGCTCGAAATAGTATAAATGCTCAAAACCTTAATTTGGAATGGTCGCTAAGTATCTCTAAATACTCTATGTCTGTTGCACTATATTTTCTAGATGAATTGGATAACGCCTTTCACATGACGAAGAAGAAGGGGTCACACTAACCTTAGCTGCCAAACCGGTGGACTTATCGTTGAGCATTGCACTACATTACAGACCCTAATGTAGTTCTGGTGAGTGTGTGTATGTCGTACCCTAGGTGCTCTCGTGTCACTTGCACTTTGTGAAATAGCAAGTTATGGTAGCTATAGAAGATGTAGATAGTACAATAGAATAAATAGAATCCCTCCTCCACTAAGTATGTGTAGGATGCAGACTTTCCTAGCTTGAATGTATGGTGTTATGTGAATACAAGATGGTGCAATGGATGCATCCCTAGATGGAGTGATAGTAGTGATAGGATGTAATGACCTAGGACCCTTATTATGGTTTTATAAGCTTTATATTAATAGGGATCTCAAGTTTAATTTCACAATTAATCCCAACAATGCCGACTGAGGAAAAGATAAAGATGACCAACAGCTAGAAGTGACCCAAAAAGGATCTAAAGAGGCTAAGCATAGATTGTGGTGCCCAGAGTGGGACTGGGGCACCCCAGTATAGGCTAGGGCACCCCAGTACAAGTTGGGGCACCCCAGTACAAGCTAGGATGCCCATAATTAGGGCTAAAATCTCAGGGAAGTTAGTAAATGGGGTGATAAGTATCAGGAAGTATGCGGGAATGATGAAGTAAAACATAAAACAAAGATGGCAAAAAAGGGGGATTAATTGGTACTTTGTACACTTGATAACTTTCTAAATAGTAGTATAATACTAAGCTAAATATTGTCTAATATGCAATATTTGTGTCTACACTTTCCCCCACTTTATGTTGGTGAGCGAGAAGCTCAGTAACATAAAGTAGATAGAAAAGTGTACCTGATGTCATGTACAAACTGTAGAAGAAAATTCTCCTATGGACTAGAAGCATGGAATGAAAAAAAAAATATGTGGAGGAGTGTGGATTCTAAAGTTGAAACATGTGTAAAAAGTGATGAGAGTGAACCTATGGCAGAACGCGTGTGTAGTTGTTGCATGTGTGTGGTGTACTTGTATGGTTAGTATGGCAAGTATCACCGCGGTGTGTTATCTTTATCATTTTCATTGTCGTTGTTGTTGTTGCCCCCAATTTTATTGTTTGTTTCTCATACAACGGACCTGCAAGAAGAAAATGATCAAGTAGTCAAATATGTAAGTATGTAAAAACATTGTGTAAAGTACGTAAATGTAAAGTACGCTAGAATAGAAAGTGTAAATGGAAAAATGGAACATGTGCACCTGATCCATGTCGATAAAAAGGGTGTAGAATGATATCCTATAATGTCATGAGTTTTTTGGGTGATCTCACGCCACCCTGGCTAAAGACGTGTAGGGAGGAAATGCTCAGTTTCCTCCAACTCTAACTATTTCTCTTACAATTTGTTGAAGAGATCTCTATACTGCGCTAGTTTTTTTGGGCGATCCTATGCCACTGGATGGAGAATTTTAGAAAGGCCACCCACTGTAACCCTTAAGCCTATGACTGCTCCGCAAAATTTACAAAGGACACCATTTTTTGTAAAGGCCATTATGTATGGAGTTCATACACTGGTCTAAACTCACTTGTTATGTGTGAACCAGTGTAGATGCGTTGTGTTAGTATAAACCCTCAATGATGCCCCCCATCTTTTGGGGCCATGCGATGACCTTGAAGGAGAATGCAGCTGCAAGAGAGGACCAACCACACTTTGACCTTCTAACCAACTCAGCCCTGCAGGGGGGAAAGGGAAAGTGCTTGGTAGATACCAAGGCGGACTCAAAAGGGGATGGCTAGCCAATACAAGTGTTAGTCCAAACACATGCATGTAGATAAGTGTAAAAGACACAGACAATATAAAAAACTACTAAGAAAAGTACTGTAAACATGCAAGAAAACAAGCAAACTACACAAAGTGGGTTTCAAACATGGGACATCACTCACGATGTCGCAAGACACACAAGACCATGATGGTCGCAAACAATAGTAAAGTGTGCACACAAGAAAATGGCAAAGCCCACAAACAATTTCAAACAACACAGACAAGTAAAAAATAAACATGTAGTCAAGGAAACATGTAGTCCTGCAAAACAAGTGATGCACATGGAACACCTGTTAGCATGTTAGAGTGAAAATCGATATGTCAAAGCATGTAGAAACAAGTAGTAAAATATGTTAAGTATGAATTGAAACAATAACACCTATATGAGAGGAATGTGGATGCCCCCAGTAACCAGTATAGTAAGGGTAGAAGGTGATCATCCAGGCCACGTGTGAATGTCTTGTATCTGTGATCACACTAAACAAAGGAGTGAACATGCATGTTTGTATGGTAATGACATATAGGAAAGAAAGCTAGCATGTGTAATAGAATGAGCATTCAAAACACTAGTAAGAAAAAGTAAATGCTACTAAAACAATGCAGTATGTTGTGGATGGATGGAATGAAATGCAAGATGGAATGATAGGAGAAACGTGCCCCCCAAATGTATGGAAGTGTATGTAGTGAGGTTCATTTTGTTTTCCCCCTCAACAGTCAAGAATGAACCATAAACGAGGGTACATCATCAGGAAATGGTCGAGTAGTGTTGGTTGTGTATAGCGCGCTGCGATGAGTGTGTATGTGTAGTGGTGTTGAGATACGCCAGGGGGAGAAGATGTGCATGAACCTTATAGCTAAATTGTATATCACGACTTTTATTGATCAAAAGAGTGATGATTTATCCCTAAGTGTATATCACTATAAGATGAATGGATGGGAATGTGTCATATAGGAAGGTGTACGTGGACCCTATAGCCTAAGCGTATACCATGACATGGTTGGATAGAGGAGTGATGATTTATCCCTAAGTTTATATCACTGTAGAATGAGTGGATGAGGATAAGAAGTATGGAAAAATATGTGTGGACCCTATAGCCTAAGCATATACCACGACTTGTTGAATGGGTGAGTGATGATTTAGCCCTAAGTTTATATCACTACGAGATGGGTGATGAGGGTGTAAGAAGCATAGATAACTAAGTGGTGGAGAATGGAAGGTGGTGATTTTAGCACTAAGCATAGACCACTATATGATGAATAAGGTGAGAGTGGTGATTTAGCTAAATCATATACCACTAATGGATGAGTAGGAGAAATGATGATGTGGTAGAATGACTTAGAGGAGGATGATAGAATAGGTGATGATCCTATGTAAGAAGATAATGTAGAATGGGGAAACGAGTGGTGCTTTAACCTAAGGTGTAGTCCACTACATGATATGATGATGAGTATGGGTGATGATATAGCCTAGAGCGTTGGTCACAAGTCCGATGAAATGTGTTATGACATATCGTATTTAGGTAAGGTCCATTTGATTGGTAAACCCTTGGCAGTTGAGTATGGACCGAGGAACTAGAGTGCGTCATAGGGTGGTGAGTGTAGCACGTATAACAATGTAACATAGATGACCAAGGTATGTGAATGTGTGGTGTAGGAAATTTAATGTAGTGTGTGGCTAGGTAGAAATAGAATGTGTACTTATGAGAGATGAAAATAGAACCAAGTATAAGGAAATCTAGTAGAGGATTGTTGGCGAGAAAATTTGTCAGGTGGACAAACTTGTGGATTTCTTACCAACGCTCTGGGAATCTAAGTCCCTCTACTTAATCGGTGTAGCTGTCGTATGTGCATGCACATGAAAAGGTGGATTTTTGTGGTGGCCTTTCGACCAGGGATCCAACAGGGGCACTCCACTGACCCTATGGCAAATGCTTGCATATACCTATAAGAGATGACTTTGTCTGGAAGTGGGAAAGGGAGTGAGAATGGAGGTAGGAGAACTAATGTTGTAGGTAGAAAATCATATTCTTACACACACACTAGTTAGAAACTTCATCACATGCATTTATGAGAAGAAACAACCCTGTAAATGACAACAAGACCAAATAGAATTTGATGAGAACAAAGTGTCATGAAATCCCTTGGTCAAAGAAAGCTAGAAACTCCTTCTTCTTGTATTGATGCTTGAACAAAAGTTGTACATAGTGTAGGAATGGAAGAAATTTGAGAGGGGTAGAGAGTAGAAGAAAATGGCTATCTCCTTTGCTTTCTCTCAAGGTAGAATGCACTCTTGAGTCTACAAGATCAATTGCCAACCCTTTGAAATGGGAATGGCTTTACAATTTATAGAATAGAATATGACTCTTCATCTTCCTCATGACCTTTCGAATACCTTAATATGACTTAAGATTATTCATATTCCACTTCAAATATTTAAGTCCCTTTTATAATAGCAAGGCAACTTAATTTACATTATGTTTCTAAAGTCTCTTAAGTCATATTAAAAGTGCAAACCCCAATCCAAAATTAGAATATTGGAAAGTGAGAGAAAGTTGGGGGGAAGAGGAGAGAGAAAGAGGGGGATAAGAAGAAGAGGAGATGTCATTCCTAATGAAGTCGCTAATCCTCATTGATGGAAAGCTCCAAATGTAG
This sequence comes from Taxus chinensis, assembly GCA_019776745.2. Lineage (NCBI taxonomy): Eukaryota > Viridiplantae > Streptophyta > Pinopsida > Cupressales > Taxaceae > Taxus > Taxus chinensis. The sequence goes on from CM034149.1 coordinate 735,882,250, forward strand.
TGAAACTTTGAATCTTAACTCCTTGCACACTATGAAATTCCTCCAAATTATCTCACGAACGTTCCTAAGTTGAATGAACTAAGGTGGATCTTGAATGCCCTATGAAAAATGACTAGGATGCTCCTGAACAATGATGCCCCCCTGAATGATTATCCTTGTACATCCCATTGTGTCAAAACTTCTCTTTGAGTGTACATCAGACTGGAGGTGACACATGGCGATCGATCCAATGAATCCATGCTCCAAATAAGCACTTGAGGGCTGAAGTGCCAGGTCTGGAGGTCATATGAGGGTCCCAAGGGTCACATGAGGGCTGGGCACATTTTCCAAGGGGTGATGTACCTAACCTCAGGGACATGGGGGACATGAAATCCCGCCAGGCTCCTGGTGCTGACACGTGTCCTCTTGAAAAAATGACTAAGTCTTGAACTGCCTTTGAGAGGGTAACTTGGAATGCAGATAACTTGAGCTTTCGGTGGAATTTCTTGGTGAAATTTTATATGATCCTAACTGGAAATGAATTTTTAATCCAATGATGTGGGTCTAATGTCTTTATTCGATCATATGATCCCTAAAAAATTGGAGTTTTGATCTGGGACTCCACTTGTACCTGATAAAAACTATCTTCCAATCATATGCGCCAAGGTGTTGTGAAAAATATTATTTCACCATCATGTAGGTCTTGGAATCCTATTTTTGAAGATGTTTTGTTTTACTTCTAAATCCATCCAGAGCTCCTGGAATCTTAATTTGAAGCCCAACAACTATTTTAGGCCTATGTACTGCCTAGGCTTGTGAACCCTGTTTTCACTCAGACTGCTCCAAGTCTTTCAAAACTTCCCAAAGCCTTCCAAAATCATTTCCATGATGTTATAAGGTATTCCATTCACCTCCGTGTTGAATTTGACCCTTCTGCTCTGCTCCAGGGGGTTGATCCAATCCCGGGAAGGCCAACAATAGCCCTTCCCTATACTGCCAAAAGATAACATTTTCAATGAACTCCTAAAATCACCTAGGGGGAATGAATGGAATTTCCTAAATCACCTAGGATAATATCATGACATTGGTTGGGAATTCATTTGGACTGACTGAACAGATCCGGGGTTTCTTAGGAATGATAAAACATGAAAATTTTGGCATAGGGGTATAGTTATCGTGCTCAGAAATTGTCAATTTCCTGTTGCACATTCTCACGACAATAGCTGGCTCTAGCTTGGGGACATGACATGGAATGATTGCAGTGAAGACATGACATGGGAATCCAGAATCTCAATTTTAGACCATATAATTCGTTGACCAGTGCCTTATCCATTGGGCCCTACGGAGTCATGCAAAACTTCAAGAAAGGAAGATTAGAAGAAGGAAACACAACACACACACACACACAAAACAACTGAAAGGAAACACACGACACACAACAGGAAGGGAAACACACACAATGGAAAGGGAAAAACACCTATCAATCACCTATGGTACAAGGTGAGGGACAACCTGCTTTCCCTGAAGTACTTTTTATTTCACAAAAGTTACCCCTGAAGAGGCAACACCGAATGATGATGTTCTGCGAAGCCGTTGACGGGTTCTAGAAAGTATCCTCCCCTCCTCAGCTACTTATGAAAGCTAGGTGCTTTCACAATTGTCTATGTACTTGGTAGGAGTGAGTCCATGTGATCTTCTTGATGCTCAGGTCCTTTCTTGGAAACTCCATTGTCTTCATGCTCTTTGAAATTGGTTTCATCGTGCTAGTTTCCTTCCATGTTTATCCATATAGCTGATTCTCCATAGAGCATCTCATCGCTGCCCCAATGCTGATTTTTTTTACAATTCCTTGAACCTTCTGAGTTAATTTCTTTCCCAGGTCTATGCTCATTGACATCTCTTCCATGAGAAACCTCAGACTTATCTGTTTCCTTTACTTCACTGTGAGGTGCTTGAGTACTGACTGAAAGATTGGATGTGGCCTCATACTTGTCTTGTATGTCCCATGGCATGAGTGAAGAGATCAAGAATCAGCTCAGGGTCTTCGCCACTTCTACTGCATCCAAGATTTCTTGCATGGAGTAATGCTTCATCATTTCCTGTAGTCCCTCTTTGTATGCCTTTGAAGAATCTTTATCTTGCAACTCAAAGAAACTATCTGGAGGGATTACCTCATCATCTCAAGAATCACTGCACTCTACTGATCCTTCATCAAAAGGAGCTTCATCTTTAGAGGTCTTCAAACTCCTTGCTTCAATTTCTTCATCATAGAAAGAGTCTTCATCTTCAAATGGGAAAGAAAATACTTCAATTTCATCATTGTATCCACCAACCATTGGCTTGAGAGGGACATCATATTTCTCATCTTGCCTTATCTCAATATGGCTGACCTTCACATTAGTTAAGGCTTCCAAATCAGCTTCATGTTTATCTTCCATATTCATGGCTTGCATTAAAAGTTCCAGACTGATCTCAGGGTCCTTTGTTTCTTCCACGGCTCTTAGTAGTCCTTGTATAGACATTTCTTTCAAACCTTTCATGGGCTCATCACAAGCTGATTTTGTCTCTCCATAGATGGCTTGATAGAGATCATCTTCATCCCCAAATGGGAATGAGAATAACTCCTCATCTTGGAAAAGCGTATAGGCTGATTTTTCTTCTTGAAAATCACTGAGAACCATTTCCTCTTCCTCGTGGTCTGCATCATTTGGCGATTCGGGGCTGCCCTCTTGTAACTCAAATCTCCTCAATGCTTCTTCAAAGTCCAAATATCTCTGGGAAGGCATGTCTGGACCTATCAAGGTGGGAATATCTTCTTCCTCCTCGGTTGTCACCAAGTGATTCATCCACCTGGTATTTTGGTACAAAATGTTAGCTTCTGGGCTTCCGGATTTTTACACAGTGTACCTCATTTTCTTCTCGGGAAGAAATTTCTCCATGTCTCCCTTCACTAGTATGGTTGCAAAAGACCAATTCATCTGAATTTTCCCTCCCAACTCTTGGTAGAAATTTCTACTCAGCAACATTCTGAATGAGGCTGGGACCTCTACTACCAAAATCATCACTGAAACTTTCTTGTCTGGAAATCTAGTGAGAGCCACCTGTGCATCTTTAACCTTCCCTACAAGTGAGACCTTTTTTGATTCCAAAGAGTAACAAGAGCCACTAGGTGGAGTCATTGTAAGTTTAAGAGCCTTGGTGACCTTCAAAGGTATCACATTGTCTGAGGCCCCAGAATCTATTATGCAATTGTTTAGTACATATTCTCCAACAAGAAGGGAGACGTAGAAAGGTTCAACTTTATTAGTCTTTGATGCACTCAAAGAAAGCATGTTCTATGAGGGAGGTGTAGGTGATTTTTGTAGCATGCCTTTGGAACTAGAAGTTACAACATTGGGTGTTAGACTACCACTCCTGATGTATCGGACGAACCTCTCGAATTGTTTCAGGGTGAGTCCGCAAATATTCAGTTTCAGTAATCTGCACTTTGGCTTTGTTTGCATATTCTATGAAGTCAAAGGGAGAAGATGTGGAAAAGGGGGGTGAAGGGACTGATTTTGGAGTCTGGATAGGTTTAGGAGTAGGATTTGATGTTTGAGGAATGGAGGGTATTTTAAAAGACACACTAGGAGCTTTCAAGGTATTAGATTTTGTAGGAGAAGATTTAGATTTAGACTTGGAAGAGACATCAGAAAGCTTACTTGGGATTGTGGGCATCTTCTTACTTGTTGCAGGGTCAGGCTCCAACAATGCAGACTTCATGGAAGATGGAAGTGGGGATCCTCGACTGATTATTTTATTTTTCAGAGTCGCCATAGGAGGATCATCAACCTTCTTTTCTTTTGCAGAAATGGAGGGAGATGCTCTTTTCTCAGACTGAGAACGAGTGAATACCGCGCATGAGAAACTTGGTGCATCTTCTTCATCTTCTTCATAACCTCCAGAATACTCACAAAACCTAATTTGTGTATCGTTCTCAAACTCATCACTTTCTTGTAAATCGACCACCTTCTTGTTCAAGCTCTTCTTCACTTTCTTGAAATCTACAATTTACATTCATGGGTGGGGCCTCCAAGGCAAGTCTTTGGGGTGCTCCTACAATCTGATTTCTATTGCTTCTCTGAGAAGAAACTCATTCAAATAATTCCCTCTTCAAAGAGGCCATCTCATTCACCAACTTTTGCAGCGATGGATTAGTTCTCTCATCTTCAGGATGTTGGGCCTTGCCCTTTGATGGATTCTTGATCTTTCCAGAGAGGATGAGATCGTCATCCAATTCAATGGCCCTCCTTTGTGCTTCTACAATGTTCCTTGGTTGAACTCTTCGTAGGAGAAATCCTACCTCCGGTGATTGAGTGTTTATGAAGAATCTTTTGATATTGTTTTCAGATGGTGAATCCTCTTCAGGTATCCTACGCAGCAACCGTTCAAAACGAGCCATGAAGTCTCTCATGGTTTCATTTTCTCCTTTATTTATTTGAGCCAACTGCACCAAGAGGTCTTGACAATCTTCAGTTGATTTAAATCTCTCTTCGAATGTATCCTTGATGTCATTCCAACCCGTGATGGACCAGGAAAGGTAGGAGGTAAAACCATTCTGCTACTTTTTCTTGGAGGGACTCCACGAACAATCTTACAGCAACGTCTTCATGTTGGACACCAAGAATTCCACATGATGTCTTGAAAGCAGTGATGTGTTCTTCCGGATGTTGTGTGTTGTCACCTTTGAACTTTGGAAAGTTCTTGCGGGAACCCATTGGTAGATTGTGAAGAGGGGGTTCAAGAGCAAGCGGGCATATATTCCTTCCCCATGGAACAATGGGTTGAGGTATTTCTTCTTCGTCTGCCATTGTTTCTTCTTCTTCTGCTTCAGCTCTTGCTTCTACGAATTCTTCTTCAAATTCTTCTTCTTTCGGGAAGTCGATGTTCAACGGTTGTTGAAAAATTACAGAATTTGAAGGATTTTGGATAGGATTACCAGGTGAACTTCTTGAAGAGCCAGATGAAGAGGAGGCTTGAGAGAAGAAATATGGATTATCTCTAATTCGTTCTTGCAGATTTTGTCAAAGCTTCGAAATTGAAATCAGCAACACCTCTCGACCTTCTCAACCTGGTGTATCTTCCTTCAGCCAGCTTTTGGAAGCTTTTGTAGTTGAGAATACGAAAGGCCACTGTGGAATGTGAAAAGTCACGTGCAGAAATCAGCAGTGTATCTTTCGGAAATGGACTTTCTTAAACTCTCTTTTATGATTTTTTCAATATTTGACTTTTTTTTTGAATTTTTGGGACCTTGCGGTCGTATTTTGGGTGCAGATGCTGCTAAATTTGCCCCATGGTGGGTGCCAAAAATTGTTGGTGAGAAAATTTGTCAGGTGGACAAACTTGTGGATTTCTTGCCAACGCTTTGGGAATCTAAGTCCCTCTACTTAACCGGTGCAGCTGCCGTATGTGCATGTGCATGAAAAGGTGGATTGCTATGGTGGCCTTTCGACCGGGGATCCAACAGGGGCACTCCACTGACCCTGTGGAAAATGCTTGCATATACCTGCAAGAGATGACTTTGTCTAAAAGTGGGAAAGGGAGTGAGAATGGAGGTAGGAGAACTAATGTTGCAGGTAGAAAATCATATTCCTGCACACACACTAGTTAGAAACTTCATCACATGCATTTATGAGAAGAAACAACCCTGTAAATGACAACAAGACCAAATAGAATTTGATGAGAACAAAGTGTCATGAAATCCCTTGGTCAAAGAAAGCTAGAAACTCCTTCTTCTTGTATTGATGCTTGAACAAAAGTTGTACATAGTGTAGGAATGGAAGAAATTTGAGAGGGGAAGAGAGTAGAAGAAAATGGCTATCTCCTTTGCTTTCTCTCAAGGTAGAATGCACTCTTGAGTCTACAAGATCAATCGCCAACCCTTTGAAATGGGAATGGCTTTACAATTTATAGAATAGAATATGACTCTTCATCTTCCTCATGACCTTTTGAATACCTTAATATGACTTAAGACTGTTCATATTCCACTTCAAATATTTAAGTCCCTTTTATAATAGCAAGGCGACTTAATTTACATTATGTTTCTAAAGTCTCTTAAGTCATATTAAAAGTGCAAACCCCAACGCGAAATTAGAATATTGGAAAGTGAGAGAAAGTTGGGGGGAAGAGGAGAGAGAAAGAGGGGGATAAGAAGAAGAGGAGATGTCATTCCTGATGAAGTCCGTTGATCCTCATTGATGGAAAGCTCCAAATGTAGTGAAACTCTGAATCTTTGAACTCCTTGCACACTGTGAAATTCCTCCAAATTATCTCACGAACGTTCGCTAAGTTGAATGAACTAAGGTGGATCTTGAATGCCCCGTGAAAAATGACTAGGATGCTCCCGAACAATGATGTCCCCCTGAATGATTATCCTTGTACATCCCATTGTGCCAAAACTTCTCTTTGAGTGTAACTTACTATTTTTAGTAAGTGTGAAAAAGGCAACTCTCTTGATCCTTTGCTGAGTGTTGTGACCTTGATTCCCCTTTCTCCCTGCGTTCCTCACTCCTTTGGATCAAATTTCTATTTTTAGCAGGTGCTCGAGGGCCCACTTACTATTTTTAGTAAGTGCCAAAAATGTCCATTCTGGTGGATTCTCAGCTGTAGTGCACCTCTGATATCTTCATCTCCTTCGCAGGTTCTTCTGTTAATGACTTTCCCGAAATAGCAGTTCCTATGTAGTAGACCTGCTATTTTTAGAAAGTTGGCCTCTGGGAGTCGGATTGACATGGAACAAAGTTTTTTGATATGGGTTTTTTTCCCAATATCATCCCTTTGAAATTTCGGGCCCGCCCGCTTAATAATCCAGGAGATTTTAAAGTTTTAATTTTTGGACCTGGCAGTGCTTCTGGGTACAGCAACCATTAATGGACCTCAAAATTGTAGGTCTGGTTTTCTCCTCCATTTGTGAATAAAATTGTATTTTTGATGTGGATTTTTTCTTCTGGTGCTTCACGTGCAATCTTACTTCAATCCGGCAACCGGTTTGACGGGAAATCCCACTTCTTTCTTCGTTGAGCCGGAAAGGAGATTTCTTCATTGTGGATGCTTTTCCGCACATGGGGGGAGTTTGAAGGTGTCTTATTTATGGTCTTGGATAGAGGAATGAATAGAAATAAATGGTTCATTGATTTGTGCACTAGTTTGCAAGCTTTGTTTAGATTTCCATTTTTTAGCTATGGGGATTTTGTTGTTCTCTTCTTTGTTGTTCTTCGTTTCTCCTTAGCTTGATGAGGATTCCTTTTGAGACCTGTGCATCACCATGGGAAAGGTATTTCAGTTCCTTTTTTTATCTAGTTTGAGCATTTTCAATGCTGGAGTGATGGTAGAATGTTGCAGAGGAAGAATGGAGGAAAGGAGTGCAAATAAAACTGTTAGAAGTTAGAAGCAGGAAAAGTAGCACTTGGAGATTTTTCAAAAAGATGTGCACAGGTAGGGCTTGGGTGAATTTTTCCATGATTTATGTCCCTGACCTTAGGGACATGAGGGACATCAATTTCCACAATGAGTAAGATGGTGACACGTGGCACTAGATCCAACGGCAGGTAATGAAGGAGGAAAAAGCTGATTTGAAGCACTGAGAGCTGAAAGGAGGTCACGTGGGTGTCCAAAAGACTCCTCCTAGGGGATGGGAAAAATTTTCAAGGTCTGATGTCCCCCACCTCAGGTGCATAAGGTACATCAAATTCCACAGTGGTCCTGTAGCTGACACGTGGCGACTGATCCGACGGCAGGGAATGCATGCTCCAAATAAGCACTTGAGGGCTGAACTGCCAAGTCTGGAGGTCATATGAGGGTCCCAAGGGTCACATGAGGGCTGGGATGAATTTTCCAAGGGGTGATGTACCTGACCTAAGGGACGTGGGGGACATGAAATCCCGCCAGGCTCTGGTGCTGACACGTGTCCTCTCGAAAAAATGACTAAGTCCTGAACTGCCTTTGAGAGGGTAACTTGGAATGCAGATAACTTGAGCTTTCGGTGGAATTTATTGGTGAAAATTTATATGATCCTAACTGGAAATGGAATTTTGAATCCAATGATGTGGGTATCATGTCTTTATTGGATCATATGATCCCTGAAAAATCAGATTTTTGATCTGGGACTCCACTTGTACCTGAGAAAAACTGTCTTCCAATCATATGCACCAAGGTGTTGTGAAAAATATTATTTCACCATCATGTATGTCTTGGAATAATCTTTTCGAAGATGTTTTTTTTTACTTCTAAATCCATCTGGAGCTCCGGAATCTTCGTTTGAAGCCCAACAATTGTTTTAGGCCTATGTACTGCCTAGGCTTGTGAACCCTGTTTTCACTCAGACTGCTCCAAGTCTTTCAGAACTTCCCAAAGCCTTCCAAAATCATTTCCATGATGTTATAAGGTCTTCCATTCACCTCTGTGTTGAATTTGGCCCTTATTCTCTGCTCCAGGGGGTTGATCCAATCCCGGGAAGGCCAACAATAGCCCTTCCCTATACTGCCAAAAGATAACATTTTCAATGAACTCCTAAAATCACCTAGGGGGAATGAATGAAATTTCCTAAATCACTTAGGATAATATCATGACATTGGTTGGGAATTCATTTGGACTGACTGAACAGATCTGGGGTTTCTTAGGAATGATAAAACATGAAAATTTTGCATAGGGGTATAGTTGTCGTGCTCGGAAATTGTCAATTTCCCTGTTGCATATTCTCACGACAACAAGGATGTAGGATAGGTAGGGGGTATGAATGCAATGTGGGTAGGGAAGGTGTAATTTAATAAGTGTGTAGATAGGAATAGAATGTGTAATGATGATAGATAAAACTAGATCCAAGTATAAGGAAATATAGTGTAGCATGTAGAATGCATAGGATGTATGGATGACATAGAAAAACTAGACTCATATATGATGATGACTAGTATAGCGTGTATGAGATAGATGAGGTAGAAATGACTAGGATATGAGGTATGTATAGGATGATGGAGGATGTATACGTATGGGTCTAGTAGTGCAGTCTTTGGAATTCAGTGTAATAGTGATCCCTCAACAGTCCAGTGTGAACTGAAGAACTAGGGTGCGTCATCGAGTATCAAGGGTGTGATAAGAGATGAGGAGATGTTAATATGTGATGGATTAAAGGAGTGAGATATGCAAGCATGGTATAATGAGGATGAGGGGGGTGTATAATTTCTATGTCCCCCATGTGGTAATGTGAAAAAGGGGACTACGAAATGCCATGAAGCAAATCATCGTTGTCTTGATCTAAACCGGCAGGAGCGGTATTGGAAACTTGGTAAGTGATAGAATGAGGAGGATCTTATAAAGATGCATTATGACAAAGGAGATAGGCATTCATTTCATATTCTTCATCCGTAAAATTAACTAGTGGGCATCAATGAGCACACCAACGCAAAATGTTAGGTACGTATGTAGGAGAAGAATTGTTATCAATGGATATATTACCAAAAGGCTTAGGGAAGGAGAGTGAGGAATGAAGCGGGTTAGGTGTACCACCAATATAATCAAATCAATATCATCTAAGCGTAAATGGTAACCCATGGGGAGTGCGTGTAACAAAAATTGTTAGGTGAAAAACCCGTAACCCATAAGCCATTGTAATATGCAAATAACTGTAATAAATGTGGGGTGAATGGGGAGGTGGAAATATGTCATTAAGCATCATGTCGAACATGGGTAAGTAATCATGTGTACAGATGGTATCAGAACTAGTGATATTAAGAGGAATATGTTCCCAAAATGTCCTATTTATATATAAAGTACAAGTGGAGGGTGGTCGTGAGACTACTTCTTGGGTAGAGGTACATGAAACTATGTCAACATTGTTAACAGAACCCTTATATAGAACCATGGCATTAGTGGATGGAGGATTTTTGAAATGATACTCTCCTGTGCCATCGGTGATAACTGTTTCTTCAAAATAAAAATTTTCCACACCAAGACGAGTAAAATCAAATGTTTGTAATGTTTCATTAGTGAGTTTGACAACATAAACCTTGTTGTCAGATGTGGTGGAAACATCGTTGTGTGCATCATCTTTCTGGGTAGCACTATTAATGACGTTGGAAGGTTGTGAAGAAGTACAGGGTAGTGGGGATGGAGTGCTAGCAGGGGCAAAGATGGTGGGTGAACTAATAGCCAAAGTGTGAGTAGATATTGCAGGAGAAGGAATGGTAGGAATAGTCGAGGTGGGTATACTAGATTAGCTGACATCATATTGATCCAGGTTAGTATACGGAATAGGCTGAGGTGGTGGGACAGGAATAGAGGTCACAAGGTAAATGCAACAATATTTAAAGGGTTTCAGGTCAATGGTAACTATATGTTCATAACCATCATACAGGAATGTGACACATTGATATACATTGGAGGGTACGGATTCCATGGCATGGATTTAAGGCCTACCTAAGAGGAGATTTAATTGAAAAAAAACATCGAGGATGTAGAATTCAGTAAGAATGGTTTTAAGTCCAAATTCAATAGGAAGGGAGATGGTGCATAAGCATGTATGAGTGGAGGAATCATAACCACGGATGAGAGTGGAGTTATGAGAGATGAGACTATCATTGATTTCTAATTATTGTAAGAGGGAATGGGCACAAAGATTAATGGCAGACCCATTGTCAATGATGACATGCTTAATATAAGTAGTACTAATGATGGAGGTAATGACCAAGGGTGCACAAGGGTTATTATGGGCAGTAGGTGATATGTCCTCATCTGTAAAGGAGATCAAACATGGTAAACTACAAAGAGATTGAATGAGATGGGAAAAATCTTTGTTATAGTGATCACGTTCAACATGAATGGCACGATGAGTAGCCTTAAGGGTAGTCTAGCAATCTGGTGCATTACGTAATAAATCATAAAGGGATATCTTAGCGGGTGTATTTTTAAGTTGGTCGATAATGTCATAGCCTTTAGGAGCAGTCGGTGGAGCGGAGGATGTGACTAGGGGTGGTATGGAAACAAGTGGACCAGCTGGTGGAGTGATACGAGAAGTGACGAAGTTGATGGATGAGTCTATCAAGGGGTGAGAAAGTGAGGTGGATGATGAGTGTAGACACGCATGAATTCATATATGATAGTAGTTATATTGGTGTCCTTGGTAGGTGTATACGTGGGGTACAAAGATTGAGACATGACCTAACATGTGGAGGACATGGTAGGAGAAAATGGGGTGAAGAAAAAACCCTAGAAGACGGTGGAAAAAATGATCAAGTTCACCAAAATGATTAACAATAATAATGCCTAATGGGACCTAAATGGGGTATTAGGGTATTAATTCTAATCTAAATAGGAGGACTAAAACACTTGTAAATAATGATGTTAAATGGTAAAAAGGGACAATAAAACTAATATGCTAAAGTGATGTGAAGTAATTTCACGATTTGATCTAATGGAAATAAAACCCTAGAATATAAGAGGTAACAAGTAAATGACTTAGTTGATAATAGGAGACCGTTGCAGGTTGTCACATATCTAGAACTAGAACTTGGTATTGCAGATGAGAACTCAAAGGCCCCACAGAGGAAAGATTTGGATTGTCAGAAGTGACACAGGTGCCTAGGAGTGTACTGGGGTGCCTCGGGGTGCCCTGGTCTAGATTCGGGGTGCTCATAACAATATAAATGCTCAAAACCCTAATTTGGCAAGGTCGCTAAGTGTCTATGAATACTCTCTTTCTATCGCATTGGATTTGCTGGATGAATTCGATGATACCCTGCACATGAATAAGAAGAAGGGGTCGAACTGACCTCAGCTGTCAAATCAGTGGAGTAATCATTGAGAATTGCATTACATTACAGACCCTGATGTAGTTTTGGCGAGTGTGTGTATTTTGTGCCCTAGGTGGTCTCTTGCCAGTTTCACTTTGTGAAATAGTGAGCTATGGCAGCTATAAAAGATGTAGATAGTATAATAGAATCAATAGAATCCCTCATCCTCTAAGGATGTGTGTGATGCAGACTTTCCTAGCTTGAATATATGGTGTTATGTAGATACAAGATGGTGCAATGGATGTAGCCCTAGATGGAGTGATAGTAGTGATAGGATGCAATGACCTAGGACCCTTATTATGGTCTTATAAGCTTTATATTTATAGGGCTCTCAATTTTAATTTCGTAATTAATCCCAAAAATGCCAACTGAGGAAAAGATAAAGATGACCAATAGCTAGAAGTGACCCAAAAAGGAGCGAAAGAGGCTAAGCATAGATCGGGGCACCCAAAGTTGGACCAGGGCACCCCAATACATGGAGGGGCACCCGAAATTAGGGCTAAAATCTTGGGGAAGTTATAAAATGGGGTGATGAGTATCGAGAAGTACACGGGAATGACGAAGTAAAACATAAAACATAGATGGAAAAAAGGGGGGATTAATTGGTAATTTGTACACTTGAGAACCTTCTAAATAGAAGTGTAAGACTAGGCTAACTATTATCTAATGTTTAATATTTGTGTCTACAGTCACAGGAACTTACAAGTTAAGGGTAGAGATGTGGTATAAGAGGATGTGTGAAGCATTCGAGCACGAATGGCATATCCCAAATAACCTACTTGGGGTTTTGGATGGAAATTTAGATTTTGCAATACATCAACATTACTGCATTGGAATATTTTTTATGAAGGTGGCAAGAATGACGCTTAGTGTAAGTTTTCGTATGCTTTCACAACACGTTATTTCCAAGCTTCTGTGAATATATTTTCAGATGCACATAAACTTAGGTTTGTTGAGGACAAGGTGGACTATGAATACCATATGTTATGGAAGACCTATGTGTACCCAGGTAAAGAAACTTATATTGATACTTTGATATCTAATGATATCAACAAAAAATCCATGACCTTGGTAGTCGGGAAGGAAGAAGAAGCCAAGGTATACATATACTTGAAGCTGAAATTGGTTAATGGAAAGTACATTGAGGATGAATTCAAATTCTTGAAGCTACCAAAAGGTAAACAAATCATCAGGACAAGGCAAGCGCATGAGGTCAGAAGAATAAAATACTAAGGAGGAAGAAGAAGAGGAAGATTGAAAAAAAATTCTTGATCATAACACCAGAGGAAGATTTAAAAGGATGCGCGAAAGGTGAAATGGTGGCCAAGGGCCCTCTAAACCTATGAAGTCACCAACCACTTCACCTCCTAAGAAGAGCCCAGAGAAGAACTAAAGAAGACGAAGACAGGTATCGAAGGGTGACATTGATGAGGAGGATGTAGTGGAGGAACTATACCAAGAAAGGGGATTCAATGAGAAAGAGCCACCAGTTCGAGACACAAAGGAAGAAGCATAGGCAAGAGAGTTCCGCACATGATAAAGAGATGTATGAACTACATGAGGTACATGAAGTCCCATCATGGCATGAAGAAGAAGAAAGAAGGGTGAAAACATTGGTGAGGGATGAATCGTCGGGTGGAACCAGTGCATGCACAAGGAACGAGCAACATGTACCCACTGTAAAGTGCACTGGTGGAAGGAGGAAGAAGGATGAAGTTGTGTGGATGCATCAGATGAACTATGTCAATGATCAATCTGTGGTGTTGTGCTCGTTTTTTCATATTACTATGGTCACATAAGATTTGTATGGTTGAGAGGTTATCAATAATGAAGGGGCATCCATGCATACAAGGAAGATGATTTCTTGGAGCATGCAGACACACATGGATGATCCAAATTTTGAGATTACTAGAGATGCATTTGCTACGCAGAAATTGAAGAAGGCACCCAAGAAGTTATTGATAGTAAATATAACTAAGTTGACTAATGAAAAAGAAAGAATTCTATGAATAAAATGGCTACAGAGTTAGTGCAAATGAATATAGACAAGGCAGACACCATTGAAACCTTGGTGGAGGATAAGAATGATAAGGCACAGGAGGTCCATCGACTTATAAAAAAGAAAGAAAAAGCAGAATGATAGAAAAAGGTAGTATTGGATATGGTAGAGTAAATTGGAGAGGAGATTTTGGAGGCACACCCTAATTTTGAATAAAATTTCACATGAGTGTATTCCTCTGACTACACTACTTGCGGGACTTGGTGCATTTCCTATTGAATGAAAAGACAAGTGTGTAGGGCCTGAGTGAAAAATACATTGCTACAAAGGAGTAGAATAATAAGGTTATAGTGTGCAGGTTGTCGAGTATGACACCATGTTACAGACATTGAAGGATGAACTAAAAAAGGTAGGTTGGGTGTTGAACAACTACCAGGATCTAAAGCATATCCTTAAGGTGTACACAATCTAAGAAGAAAATGAAGTACTAGCGGCCAAGATGGATGAGACGCTTGGAAGATAAGAGAATATGGTCATAATTGCAAGGAAGCACAACGCACTTAAGGGAACAAGGGATCCTTATGAGATAATAATAAATGAGTTGAGGTCGCAGGTGGCACAAAATATGGACTTCATGGAAGGAATGATTTTAGGCATGGCTGGAGTGACAAGGGATTTGAAGCACAAGGGGGAAGATATGACTCTAGAGGAGATGGTCAAGATCATTGGGACAATCCCAGATATATCTAAGAAGGGGCTTATAGAATGGAGTGAGATAGAGAGCACCATAAACAGAGAGTACCTTGATCTCTTACAAGTTGGTTGAGGAATAGGGGAATAGCGCGTTGGGCATTCTTCCATTATTTCATTCTTTCATTCTTTAAGAACATGGTCATTCTTCTTATTCATTGGGGTTATAAGAAGCGTAAACCTCATTTCTAAGGACGGAAATGTAATTAGTGTGGAGTAATGTTGCACTGGAAAAATGGCTAACTATGAAGAGCACGTTGGGGAAATGGGGTGTGTGAATGGGGCACGTAAACGTGCTCGAGGACCAGTAAAGTGGCACATGGAAGGCTCGCACCTAGGAAGGTAGATTTTAGGACTTAGTTGATTTTTCAATTACGAGTTAAAAATATATATATAAAGTTGGAGTGTCGACCAAGAAATGATTCAGGACCACAGAAAATCAAGAAGACTTGGCAACCAAGGAAGGATAATTTTGGATAAAGCACGTACAACATGAAGATAAAGGGTCATATATGGATCGGGCTATTAATAGGATTACAGCATGTCCTATTTATATGATAGTCTTTTATTCACAATGGTTGTAAAAGCATGGTTATTTTCAGGAAAGAAATACATGTAATGTATGCATGGTTATTTTGAGCATGCAGTCTATTTTGAGAACGTATATGCGATGAAGGGAAATTCCCTACCCCTAATGTGTGTGTGTGTGTGTGTCTGTTGTATGCGATTAGTTTGGGTACCATGACCATGACCATGTCCCATTTTTCATGTCTAAGTGCTAAGAGTATTTGTATGTGATGTTATGGATTAGGTTTTGATACATTCACATGTTTCATCACCTTGGTATTCATGTGCATTCATCATTTGTTATGTAAGACTTTGTTATAATGGATTATGGTTATTGATGTGTCTAGATATGGTGATTACATAGTGAAATTGATCTTACTTGTTATCTGATCTGCTATGTTTCATTATTACATATGTTTCCAATACAATCTCATGATATGATATATGTAATGTTTTGTACTTGAATGATTGCTTTAATAATGGTTATAATGGATATATATGCTAACATATTGACAAGCAAGCACAAAGAAGAGACTTGGTAGCTTTGTGCGCTGTGGGTGAGTGTTCATATCTATCTTAATGAGGTTCTAGTGTGTATAGTAATTGAGTGATAAAATTAAAAACTACAATCAGCCCCTATGTAAATTTTCTGCAAGGTCGACTGTGTTTGAATCATAGTTTTCAATAACCCTATTTTCTGTTTCTAGATTGCACCAATGTCTCCTCTCAGGATCTTTTGGACACAATTGAACTGCTTGAACTTTTCTAGGGGATATCCCTCTATGCCTACATATCCTCTTCATGCTCTAAAATTATCTCATCCTACAAGCACCGATCTTCCCACATGCCTCGATCACACTTGTGAAACTATTTTGTCCCAGCCTTGTCCCTCTTATTAGTCAGAGAAAGGTTACTCATCTGAGTGTAACATGGTTGAGTTTGAGCATATAGATCCTATATCCATCATTAAGAACCTTAATAACAATGAATGTTTTACTCTTGATAAAGATGGAGGTTTCTGAATGATACCTACTAGCGTCACGGTAATAACTAGGCCTCATTCTAAAAAATAAACACTCATTCATGATCATGCTTCTCTCTACAGAATTGATTAGAGTGAGTCCACTAAAACTCCCACTAATGAGCATAATAATAAAAAACAAACACCCACCTCTAAAGGTCACTCTTCTTCTATAAAATTTAACGTAATGATAATAAAACTCCTATAATAGATGGCCTTATCTCAAGATACCACCACAGCAAGCATGATTCAAATGTTACTGTACGTACCCAACATTCTATGTACTGTACTTCTGGAAAGAGGTTGCAATGATGATTCAGATCTCTTCGCAAGGTGTTTAGAATCCAGAAGGCACGTTGAGTATACATTTACATCCTAAAATGCCTTATCTAGCCTTCACATGCTTTATTCTAACCCCATTCCTCTCTTTCCTTGCATTTTGGTCTTTAGTTTTATGACCGCTGCCTGGCAGGACAAGGTGGTGGTCTTGTGCGTATTTTCCAGAACTTTTTGATGCTTTTGTCAACGTAAAAAATCAAGTGGTGCTCATATTTCTCAACCACTCTTGCTTGCATTTAAGTTTTAGCCGCCTGGTAAATAATAATTCTTCTTTGTTTATAATAGAAGAGTTCAATTCAAACTTACCCTCTGGTAAATCAAAGTGCTATAAATACCAAGCTTGTTTACAAGCAAATGGCCCCTCTCCTTCTATGAATTATTATTCAGTGTGTTTTGAAATTTCTTCAATAAGTCTCAATAGCGTATATTTTGTAAAGCTTTCAGCCTCTCAATTCAAGGCTCCACAGTTCTGGTCCTAGATCATGTCCATTTGAATCTTGATTCTTCTTAGAATTATAGGTTGTTGTTTTGTCACAGGAAATATAGATCCTAGATATTTCAGTGTGCTTGTATTGTATCCCTATAACAATCCCACTAGGAATCACATAGTCAAGCTTTGTTCTCTTACACTATCCTTCTCTTGCTTGCAATTTGTTCAGCTTACGTCCAAGCTTCCACTGTTTGAACATAGTCTCCCATTATCGCTATCACATTCCCACTTTTTTGGATTCATGAGAACACGAAGGAATGAAGAGATCACACTGAGGGGACAAGTCATAATACAACTGGATTTGTCATTGTTCTGTAAACTCCAGGTTTGAATCATCAAATTTGTAGTTACAATATATCAAATAGAATAAAAAATCATTTTATTTCAGTTAAGTTTGCTTTCGGTATTGCTAGGGAAGTTGTGGCGAATGATAGCTTCTGAGAAGCTATGATTTTTCCTCACTTCTGAGGTAAGATTGAAGGTCATTTCAATTAAATTAGTTAGTTATTTAATATTTAGGATAAATTCACAAATGCACAGGCAAATAGCTATGTATGGCCATCTTACTTGTTTTAATTCTGTTATTAGATTAATTGTTTGTTATCTTAATATTGTAGAAAAGAAAATATTTGAATTTCATTCAAACTCATATCTTCGAAAATACAAAAAAAAAGGAATATAAGCATAGTGTAGATATATCTTTCATAATTCATTTATTTCTTTCAGTTAAGTTTGGTTATCTTTTGCATGACAATTACAGGACCCTAAGAGCCTAGGGATTCCGTATTCGAACCGATAATACCTCAACCAAATCTCTTCACAACATTAATGGATATAGATCAAGGTCATAGAATTCACGTCTTTCAAACAACAACAAACCCATAAGCAGTTAATGAGAAATTGAGAGAATTGAATATTGAAGATGACAAAGCATATGCATTCTGGTCAAATCAACCCAACTATAGATTGCCTTGATAGGATATCTGCATGACCATATAAGAACCCAAAAGAGAGAAACTATTTGTTTGTGATTCATTAGTTCCGCAACCAAATGCAGGAGACCTTTTCATTGACATAGACACAGGCTTACGTATACAAGTTTCCAGAACACTCGTAAAGTGTTCTGAGAAGATCACACAACTCCTCGTATTAAACATAGAAGCTGAAAAATCTTATGACTATTGGATAGTCAGAAGAAGAGATTGATTCTTCACATGACCATAACAAGTCCACAACAACCACGAACTCATGGTTGTGATCCCCAGGTCCCACAACCCAACAGACCTGCTAATCAGTTAAATATTGACACCAGTTTATGTACGCTGGTATTTAGATCTTCACCACTCCCCACCAGATATCATAACACAATTTTTTGTATTAAATATAGAAGCCAATCAAGCTAATATTTTCTGGGCTAGACTAGAAAACCACCCATAGTTCCCTACAAATCCACTACACCTCTCACTACCACTTTCATGACCTTGTCTGGAAATATACACGAAGCACCTACAGGTCACTTTCCACGCATCCAATAGCCAATAGATAGGATCTCAACAGAGCTCGACATTGATTGGAAGCCTCGGAACAGCTATTATATCTAGAACGATCCATTACACCAATTCAGGTTAGGAGAGATTTCTTTGCCTTAGACTCGCAGATCCCATTATTGTGTGTTGAGGATATCAAATTACCCAACTAGTTTTTCTACACCCACATATATTTCATTTCCACCAGTTGTCTCGGCATGACCTCGGGAGGTCGGGTACGAAGAAAGGCTACTTGTTGATTCTCATGCTCACCTGTCACTTTTCTATAGTACAAAATTGGTGAACCCAACGTGAAACGTAACAACTGCTCCCTTTTCATTTTCATTTCTTTCATCCATCTTCACTCCTTCCCATTATTCTGTGGGTATTTATATACCCCCTGAATATGTCAGGATACGACGCATATGGCAGACCTCTCTCAGGTCTCGAAGCATATTATGGTCAAACAAATAGACAATCATCACCCTCACTTTCCACATGGGCTGACAACTATTCAAGCAACTACTTGTCATCACAAACTCCTCCTCAAAGAACTAGCTCTAGTTCTTCATTCTGAATTGAGGAGTTGGATCAGCTCACACAAACACAACAACCAGAGCCCTCAGGCTCTAACAATATGACATTTACTGGAGAATCCATTTCATCTCCTCAGGTTTTGTTTCAGACCAAAATCAGTAGGCAATCAGATCCACTCCCATTCTTGGATGAGGAGTACCTAGCATGCCACGCCAGAAATGAGCAACACTTCCAAAACATGTATCCATCTCTAGGAAGTTTGCAAACACAACCTGACACCCTGCTTCAAGAAAATACCCCCATTCCTCCACCAATGGAAAATACTCTTGGTGAACTTGGGCAGAGTAATGAACAATTCATAGTAGGATACCATACCCCTCTGCAACCTCAAAGAGTACCACAACAGCCATCAAGGTGAAACACTGGGCCATCACCAATTGAGGTCATCTCAACTTTGGTCGAGAGGGTCAGAGGACTAGAACTTTCTCAAGAAAATCAAACTTCATATTCGGGGCAAGCGGGAACTCCCAACCCTCTACATTATCCTAGTTCAAATTGACCTCCTCATAGGAACAGGCATGTTAGGCATGCCTCCTCAACATTCGTATAACTACCCACAACAAACACCAGCTAGAACCACATTTTCAAACGCTGCTCCAGTTGAAAGTATGATACCCCTAGTTTAGTACCAAACAACCCATATCAGAGCAATGCTCCTCCCTATTTAAACATTTATTCAAAATCACCACAGGGAGATATGTTCTCTTCTCCCGGGATGTTTTCTCAACCACAGGGGTTTCCTTACACTCCTACAAATACATATGTTATGCCATATCAACAACCCATTCCACCTCTCCCCCTCAACAGGCACCATCAATGGTTGAGACCTATGCGGTAGGGACTTACTCAGAATATTTAAAAGAACCTCTAGATTTCACCATACAAAGCATCATGCTTCCAAGACCTCTTCCCAATTTGCCTAAATTCAAGGGGGAGGGAGATCCAAATGCACATATCAAGGCTTATGCCACGGCCATTCGAGAATTTCTCCCTTGGGATGTGGTTGTTGCTAAGATATTCCCTAAGACTTTAGAGGGTATTGCCCTTGATTGGTATTATAGAATACCTAAAGCCTCGATACACTCATTCAAACAACTTGTGTCAGAATTTTTCAAAGCTTTTGACATGAACAAATTGTTAAGAATAGGGATCTAGGGAATTCTTACATATTAAACAAGAGCACAATGAATCTGCTACTCATTTCATTCAAAGATGGCGTACAGTCCTCTACTCATCAGCAAGTGCTCTGAACATGGATCATATGGAACTATGTGACTTATTCCTTCATTCTCTCAATAGAGAGATAAAGGAAGAAGTCCAAAAGTTCCCACTAAGGACTTATGATGAAGTACTCGAGAGTGCTCTCTGAATCGATCAAGTGGCAATAGACAGTGGCCGTAAGACATATGGAACAAATGGGAAATTAATCACTCCCAATCAAAACACTATGACTTATCCTAATGTCGGGAATACCAATCAAGGACCCAAAATTCTTAACAAAAACCATGGGGTTACAATAGATGGAGTCACAGACCAGGTTAAAAGGGAAAATGTTGTGAACATCTCACCACCCATTAACAATCAGCAAAATAATAACTTTACTCCAAAAATCAATGCGGTGGATTTTAATCATCCATCACGGTAATAACAAAAACAACGAAACAATCCAACACAAGGTCAAACAAAACCCAACTGGATATCAGAAACCAAAGCCAAAGGCAACAGCCTCAAAATTTCAACTCTAACAACCAGCAACCTAGTCAAAATTTTGGACCACAACAAGTTTCAAACCAACAACCTCAAAACTATAATCCCAACTTGTATTGTGGTTTCCACAAGATTCAAGGCCATGATACTAGGACTTGCCACGACTATAATAAATTCATGCAACATTTTCCAGAAGACCAAAGACAACTCTTTATAGATATGTTTTTAACAAATTATGCATTACCCACACCAAACACTTATACGGGAGCAATTTCCCCTCAAAATGCACCCCTCAAGATTTTCAATGATCCTCTCCCAAATCACTCTAACAATAATAGGTTAGATCCAAATAGGATGAACAAGGGTGTTATGATAGGAAATAACAATCACGAAGCCTCAACTTCATCAAATCACGGTCGCACCCCAATTAGGAACTCAACCACAAACCAAGATAGTTGGTCTAGTAGAGTTAGATAATGAGCTACACATAGAAACCATAACAAGAATGTGAGATTATTCTTCTCAACCAGTTCTAACCTACCCATTAGTACCAGACAATATTCAACAAACACTAGTGAAACCTATAGGTGCTTACGATCTAATTAATGACCTAACAAAGACCTTCTCTCACATTTCCTTCTTGGATTTGTTGAAAAACTCTCCCACCCACAGAGCTTCTCTCTTAGAAGTGTTAGGTCTTGGTAATCTAATTAACATCACTCCTCCTCCTGAAATGCAAGTAAACCATGTAGAATTTGACGTCTACCCTCCAGGGCAGCCAGATAGGGATACTGAGTTTATATTTGATATAAGTAAAATGCCAACAGACACTAAAATCACACGTAGAGGTGACCCAGCCTTGCATTTGTAGGTATGGGTTTACAATAATTATGTTAAGTGCACAATGATTGATGATGGGGTAGAAGTTAACATAGTCCCCTTCACTTTTCTTCAAAAGCTAGGATATGGAGAAACAAATTGTTCCACAACATGAAATACGCTAAGGGGTTATGATAGCCTCAAGGCCACTTCAATTGGGACTATAGTGTTACCAGTCACCTTAGGACCCAAGACAGTCCTCACCAAATTTTATATTATAGATCGGGAAACCAACTATAATATGATTCTTGGTCGACCATGGATACATCGCATGAAGGCAATCCCTTCCATGTTATTCCAGGAAATAAGATTTTTACACCTAGGAAAAATATTTGTGGCACAAGGTGACCCAAAACCTTTGACATACACCTAGCATATTTGAAAAAGAGACTAGGTGTTCACTCTGAGTTTGAGCTCCCAACGAATCAACTTAACAAACCAATCAATTCAAATCCAGAAGTAAATTTGATACCTACAACAGAATTAGAAATCATGAATCTAGTTGAAGGCATTCTTGCACTCAAAAATGAGACTAATGTCATAAAGACAGTATCATTAGGAACTACCAAAAAAATTGTTGAGTTACTAGAGAAATATTTACCTATTCTCCTACCATTTGATTCCATGGGTATAGGATGTACCCTAGGAATTGGCTCCCTTCCAGCGGACAAAGTTTGTATGGTAGAAGTAACCAAGGCAAAAGAAGCAGACACGAAGAATGTTCCAATATCCATTTTTCTGAAAAAATATTGGACCCTCCACTTTGATGGAGCTAGATGTCATTTCGGCGTTGGGGCAGGTGTGATCTTTACTTCTCCTGAGGGAAAGATCCTACCTTTTACCTTTAAGTTAAACTTCAAATGTACAAACAATGGGGCTGAATACGAAGCCCTCCTCCTTGGCCTCATCATAGCCAAAATAATGGGTGTTGATAACATTAGAGTACTAGGAGACTTGCAATTAGTTGCAAACCAAGTATTTGAGGTATATGAGACTAGAGCTGAACACTTACAACTCTATAAAATGGAAGTATTAGATCTAACCAAGGGATTGACTTCATATCAATCGAAGCAATCCCACGAGAAAAAAACCTTCTCGTTGATTCAATAGCAACCTCAGCTTCCTCGTTTCACTCCAAGAAGTGAGTTGGAAAATACAAATTTCATGGTATCACTTCGTACTGAACCATTGGTGCGTAAAATACCAATAACCCTGATCTTGACACATATAGAAGCTAAGAATGAGTTTACCATCCTAGATCACTTTGACAGCAATAGGGTCACTCTTGGATATCTAAATGCCTATGTGGAATTGCATCTCACTCATCACATAGTAGATTTCTCCCTAATCCCATATTCCTCTTCCTATTTTGGAAATCCCATGATAGAATCTCCCCCACAAAAAAATCTTGAAATCTATGAGGTAGAGAATGGAGAAGGTTTGGAACTACCTCTGGCCCCGCCTGAATTTGAAGAAGGAAATGCTTCCTTAATTGAAGGAACAATTGACATAAATATTGGAACGGAGGAAGAACCAAATATTTTGAAGTTGGGATCCTCGTTAACTCCAGAGGAGATAGAAATACATACCCAGATCCTCAAGGAACATCAAAAATATTTCACATTTAATTACAAAGAAATGACAGGAATTGCACCACATATCATGGTACACAATCTTGTCACCAAACCAGATGCAAATCCAATTAAGAAAAAGTCGAGACCAATGAAACCAAAAGTGGCTCTCATGGTGAAAGAAGAAGTAATGAAACTTCTCCAAGTGGGATTCATCAAACCAGTTGACTATTCACAATGGGTATCTAATATCGTCCCTATTCTCAAAAAGAATGGGAAGATACACATTTGCATAGACTTCTGAGACATTAATAAAGCTTTCCCCAAAGATGACTTCCCATTACCATCCATCGACGTCATTGTTGACGCAACAACTGGATTTGAGCTTTTGTCTCTCATGGATGGGTTCTCGGGATATAATCAAATCAAAATATCTGAAGAGGATCAAGCCAAGACTACATTTATAACTCCTTGGGGAACTTATTGTTACGTTGTCATGCCATTCGGTCTTAAGAAATGTTAGTGCTACATACCAATGGGTCAATGACATACATATTCCATGACCTTATTCATAAGATTGTGGAATCCTACGTAGATGACTTGTCTGGCCAAGGCCAAGAAAGCGTTGTGATCACCCAGAAGTACTCTGTATCATTCTCTCATGATTGATCGAATATGGCGTCACATTAAATCTAGAGAAATGTGTATTTGGTGTGACAGGAGGCAAGCTTCTAGGCTACATTATATCATCACGAGGGATTGATGTCGATCCAACCAAAATCCGGGTTGTTCTTGAAATGATTCCACCATCAGATGAGTCTGGTATTAGATCATTTCTTGGGAAACTTGGTGCAATTCGAAGGTTCATCCCTGACTTAAGTTTTTTTGTTCATCCAATCAATAATTTATTAAAGAAGGATTATAGCATTGATTGGATGGAAGAATGCAATGAGGCCTTCGAAGCAGTTAAATGCTTCTTTTTGTCTCCTCCCATGCTAATGCCTCCTAGACCAGATCATCCTTTGATCTTATATTCATGAGGCTACTGATGTCTCGCTAGCCTGTATGTTGGCTCAGGAAGATAATGATAAATGGGAACATGTAGTTTATTTCATTAGTCAGACATTGCTTGATTATGAAACATGTTACACACAGGCAGAAAGAGAATGCCTTGCCATAGTCTTTCACAACAAAATGTTTAAGACATTACATGTTGAATCAAGAAACAAGGGTCATTGTAAAGACAGATCACTTATAGACATTCCTCACACAAGGGTCTTTATCTAAAAAGGTTGGACGTTTCATAACCTTAATGGGTGAGTTTGAACTAACATTTGTAAACCAAAAGTCTGTTAAGGGACAAATCATTGTAGACTAGTTAGCTGACAATCCATTAGATGGAGGTGATCTGGTAGATCTAGACTTTCCCGATGAGTGCATATATTTTGTCGAAACCAGGCCCCCCATCTCTATATGTCCTTGGTACACTGACATTGTCAATTTCATCATGGACCACACATACCCAGAAGGTGCCACATCACAACAAAGAAGGTGGTTACACATTATTGCTTGCTAAATACATTATTTTAGAATAGGTGCTCTATCGTAAAGCCTTCGACAGAATGCTTTTAAGATGTGTTGACACAGAAGAATCCAAAAAGATTCTTTATGAATCCACATAGTGGGATATGTGGAGGCCACTTCGGTGGCCATGCCACTACTCACAAAATACATCAGATGGGCTATTTCTGGCCCACTTTGGAACATGACGTAGTAGAATTTGTGTGAAAGTGTCATAAATGCCAAGAGTTCTCCCATGAGATTCACATGCCAGCACAGGCTCTGCAACCAATCACAACCCCATGGCCCTTTTCCACGTGGGGCCTAGATTTGATAGGGAAATTCTCTCCCTCATCAATAGATGGCCATAACTTTATAATCACGGCCACAAAATATTTTACTAAATGGGTAGAGGCCATGCCTCTCACCACCGTACCAGGTTCTGTAATCGCTAAGTTCATTTTAAATCAAATCATTTGTAGGTATGGTGTCCCACAAGTCATTATCTCAGATAATGGCACATCCTTCAAGAATGATGAGGTCCATAAGTTATGTAGAAAATTCAAGATAAACCATCATATGACCTCTCTTTATTACCCCCAAGCCAATGGATAGGCTGAAGCCACAAACAAAACATTAAAATCTATTCTCCTCAAAACAGTTAAGGAGAACAAATGGGATTGGAATTTAAAATTATACCCGGCCTTGTGGGCCTATCGAATGTCAATAAGAACACCAATAGGGACAACCCCTTTCTCATTGGTATTTGGGGCAGAAGCAGTTCTCCCGCTTGAGGTCGAAATACCTAGTCTCCGCATCTCATTACAAGGGATCTTGGGAGAAGAATCCTATAGAGAGGCATGCTTCTCTCAACTAGAAAGCCTTGATGAGGTTAGGTTAAACACCAAACAATGGCATAGAGCCTATGCTGACCGGATGTGCTGGAAATACAACAAAAAGGTCTATGAATGAGAAATATACGAGGGAGATCTAGTTCTGAGACTAGACAGCCGGATTGATAAGAAAAACAGTGAAGGAAGGAAATTCTGGCCCAAGTGGTTGGGCCCATACCGAGTCATGAAAGACTATGGAAATGGTGTATCTCTTGTGTACACTAGAAGGTGAGGAATTCAATGAAATTGTCAATTCCTTGCATCTTAAATGGTTTTATGCATAAGTCATCAGCATCACCATTTGTATATTATGTCTACCTGCATTGCATTAGTCACTCAGTTGTTTCATTTTGTTCACTCACTTCATAAATTTTGTGGTCAAAGGAACTTATTCTTAAGAAATTTATTACAAGCTTCTGAAAATATTGGCAAAAGCATTCAAATCATATCTCTTCAATTTTCATAATATCATCAAATGGTTTTGAAATCATCTCATCAATCCGACAGACAAAATCTTGACAAAAACCATACCAAGGCCTGCATACTTGGTCATACTCATTCTTTTCTACTAGGTTAAGTTGTTCTTACCTACGGTCTATTCTAGAAGCTTCTTGGTGTCACATCTATCCCTCTTACATCTCTTTGAAACAAGGATACTCCAAAATCACAGATCAGAAATGTCAAAACCAAATTAAATCAAAAATACTAAACAAAATAGAATATTTTATTTTACACACTTTTTTCCCCACCAACCTTCGGTGATGAGCCTGCATCTCTTACTAGTGGTGTGAGGTTGAGAAAGGAAAGAAGTGCCCTTACTCGCCTATGTCCTTGCCTTCGGTGACAAGCCCATACTTCTTACTAGTAGCATGGGGCAGGCGTAGGGGGTCCATTCACACCAAGTTAATGAATCTTAGTATTTTAAAAATTCAAAGAAAAGTGTATTAAGTGAAATTAAGTATCCAAATTCCAAAGAGATCAAATCCTCAAAACCAGATTTTGTCAACCAAATTGCCATCCATGGATCTAAGTCTAGATAAACTGGAAAGTAAGTTGCATTTTGAACTATGTAGTAGTTTTGAGTAAGAATAAGTACGTAGGTCTAAATTTGGTTTCTGTCAATACCTTGTCTTTCTCTCATCATTTCCATTCAGTCAAACTCATACAATTTGTTCCCTTCCCAACTCTCGGTGTTGAGCCCTCGCATCTTACTAGTGGAGTTAGTAGTGGGGTAAGTTCATCTCATTATCACTACACATTCATCACATTTTGCCAAAACAAGAAGAAGCAATGAACATTTCCCAAAGAAGCCAAAAGTTCAGTACTACAATATGTTTGCATCATCACATATCAACATTACAAACAAACAAAAAGAAACATTTTGTTCAAACACTTGTTATCACTTGTCATCCATTGCATACATTCTGAAAAGCATATAAAAACAAAGATTCTAAAAACATCTAGTGTACACATGAGAAACAAATCACAAAACTCTAGATACAAAGAAGATCTAGATCCAAAAAAAAAAAAGATATATATATATATATATATATAAGAATCATGTTTTACATACAATGCCATCATGCACTAGGCATGGTCAAAACACTCAATGAGCCCAAAAAATACAAAAAACAACTCATATAAGCATCCAACAAAATCACTACAAAAAGACCAAATGGCCCCTCAATCCCTGTGGGATCCCTCAGAGGGTGCATGATCATGCATCTAGGGATCCTACTACGATGACGCTCTGAATGAACTGAGTGCTCATGGTCATGGCCACTGGCTGTGGTCTCACTATGAGAACGACTCTACCTCATCAAGCTCTCTTAGCAATCTTGTATCTAGCTAGCTCAGTACGAAGGGAGGACACTAACTCTATCGCCTTCCAGACAGGGGAAAACACATCAGTGTGTCGGCCATCTACTAAAGGCTCTCCGACGTCCTTGGTAAGCTGAGCCAAGTCTTCCCCGAAGGGAGCAACAAGGGTGTCGGCACACACCTGATGAATCAAATCCCACCATCCCTGAGCAGTCACTGCAAATAGAAAAAGGGAAATAACAAGTTAGAAAATCACCAAAAAAAAAGCAAAACAACAAAAATAAATATCAACTAACCATCGCTAACTAGCAGGGTCGAGAAAAGAGTAGTAACCCACTCAGATCTCTAGGAATCTAGGTAGGATCTCTAGGATCTGTGCCTACTACTGATGTTGTCACCGACTGCAGAGCCTCCCCATGATCTGGAAAGAAATGACATCCTACCATGGACTCATCATCTCCCTCAAAGTCTTGAGAAGGCAACTCCTCTAAGACCAAGGTCTCCTTCTCCGCACTCACCTCCACCCTCTCTACCCTCAATATATCCTGAGTGTCATGCCACTCAGAATCACTATCATCCTCCTCGGCCATCCCACAGGCTTATACTCATCTCCAACTCCCTCTCCCCTCGTCTCCTCATCAATCTCCCCTCCTATGAACTCCTCAGAGTCTGAGTCCACATCAATAGGATCATCCTCCCCCCCACTAATTTGTGCAATAATGGGATCCTAGTAGTATAAGAGAGTATCTCCTCCCTTATCTACAATCAACCATGAGGCCAAGATACCCATAATAGCTTTACTGGATGATAGGGATAGGAGAAGTAGCAATAGATCGGACCTTCACCCCCTTCTTCGAGCCAAAGGAGACAACAGCATCTCCCATATAAGTAGCCCACTGAACCATCTGAGACCTAGATCCTGTTATCTTAAGAGACATCCACCTCCCAAGAATCATAACCCCTAGTATACGATAAACATCCTCCAAGGTGATAGTCCACTCACCCCTAACACCTAGAAACCGGAAAGTATTCTGGTCTGCATCCCAGTACGAGAACAAGTCACACAATATGTGACTAACATGAGCAACATGAGGAACCTGTGAAATCCTCAAAATACTGGCCCTCTGCAAAGTGTCTCTCTCTACCTGGGTCAACATGTCTAACACTACCGGGATCCAATCACACTCCTTCTCTCTACTCCACCTAATATACTCCTCCTTCTTCTGCATCCACCCAAAGAAGAGAAAAAGAGCAAGTTAGCAACATAATCCAATAGATAGGCTCATCAAAAACATAGAAAAATGTTGAAAATGCAAATATAATTAAGGCATATGTTTTCTCTTTCTATCCAGAACCGTCGCCCTATGCAAAGTAGTGGTTCTGTGACTGCCGCCATCTAAGGGTGGCAGTCCCATGTGACCACCACCCTCATAGGGCAGCGATCTCGTGACTACAGCTCTATGCAGGGCGGCAGTCCTATGCCGATTTGGCGTGCACCCATAAAGCCCTAAAATGGCAAAAATACACCATTTTGAATGAAATAAAAGCCTACCCTATGGGCGCCCCCCCTAGAGACTCATTTAACACTAAGATTTTCGAAAATAACCCCCCCAAGACAAAGATTTCAACGTTTTTATATTTTAGGTTTAAAAACAATGAATTGAGAAAAAGTAACCTGAGACTTTGCGGGTCAATGTCCTGCTCTCGGAGGCATGATCACGATCTCACAATGAATGTTTTGACTACACTCTCATTGAAAACAGTTACCGTGGGTCCCAGAGCTCAAAAATTTCCAAATCGATATGCACAAATGAATAGGAAAATGAGCTCGTTATATATATATATATATATTTATATATATAACATTCTAACCTTGTTTTGAATGTTTATTTCGCAGAGTTAGAGCACCGACGGAGGTAAGTTCTTATCCCTACACAAATGGTAAGTCCTCATTTCATTTTAATTTAGTGTTTATTTTTCAATTTTTTTATCTATCTACACTTGAGTCCTCTTTTCATTTTACAGATAGTGGGAATCTGGATGGCGATATTGCGACACACATGTATGTCAAGTATAGCTTCTAACTCCTCATTTTGGGATGACCATACTTGGACCCACCATTTTATGCCCCTTCATGGCTAAAACACTTCTCTAAGGGGGCAATATGTACGTACCCAAAATTATATGTATTGTACTACCGAAAAGAGGTTACAGAAACCCCAATAATGATTCAGATCTCTTCACAAGGTGTTTGGAATCTAGAAGGCACGTTGAGTATACATTTACATCCTAAAATGCCTTATCCAGCCTTCACATGCTTTATTCTAACCCCATTCCTCTCTTTCATTGCATTTTGGTCTTTAGTTTCAGGACCACCGCCCAGGACAAGGTAGTGGTCCTGTAACCGCCACCCTACTTAGGGCGGCGGTCCTATGTGCGTTTTCCAAAACTTTTTGACACTTTCGTCAACATAAAAAATCAAGTGGCACTCCTATTTCTCAACCACTCTTGCTTGCATTTAAGTTTTAGCCGCCTGGTAAATAGTAATTCTTCTTTGTTTATAATAGAAGAGTTCAATTCAAACTTACCCTTTGGTAAATCAAAGTGTTATAAATACCAATCTTGTTTACAAGCAAATGGCCTCTCTCCTTCTATGAATTATTATTCAATGTGTTTTGAAATTTCTTCAATAAGTCTCAACAAGTGTAGATTTTTTAAAGCTTTCAGCCTCTCAGTTCAAGGCTCCACAGTTCTGGTCCTATATCATGTCCATTTGAATCTTGATTCTGCTTAGAATTATAGGTTGTTTTTTTGTCACAAGAAATATAGATCCTAGAGATTTCAATGTGTTTGTATTGTATCCATGCAACAATCCCGCTAGGAATCGCATAGTTAAGCTTTGTTCTCTTGCACTATCCTTCTCTTGCTTGCATTATGTTTGGCTTACATCCAAGCTGCCATTGTTTGAACATATTCTCCCACTGCCACTGTCACATTCCCACTTTTTTGGATTCACGAGAACACGAAGGAACGAAGAGACCACACTGAGGGGAGAAGTCATAATACAAATGGATTTTCCTCTATTATGTAAACTCCAAGTTTGAATCATCAAAGTTGTAGTTAAAATATATCAAATAGAATAGCAAATCATTTTATTTCAGTTAAGCTTTCTTTCAGTATTACCAGGGAAGTTGTGGGGAATGATAGCTTCTGAGAAGCTGTGATTTTTTCCTCACTTCTGAGTTAAGATTGAAGGTCTTTTCAATTAAATTAGTTAGTTATTTAATATTTAGGATAAATTCACAAATGCACAGGAAAATAACTATATCTGGCTATCTTATTTGTTTTAATTCCATTATTAGATTAATTATTTGTTATCTTAATATTGTATAATAGTTGCTCTTTAAATTTCATTCAAACTCATATCTTCGAAAATACACAAAAAAAAGGAATATAAGCATAGTGTAGATATATCTTTCATAATTTGTTTATTTCCTTCAGTTAAGTTTGGTTATCTTTTGCATGACAATTACAGGACCCAGAGAGCCCAGGGATTACGTATTCGAACCGATAATACCTCATCCAAATCTCTTGATAACATTAACGGATATAGATCAAGGTCTTAGAATTCACGTCTTTCAAACAACAACAAACCCACAAGTAGCTAATGAGCAATTGAGAGAATTCAATATTGAAGACGACAAAGGATATGCATTCTGGTTAAATCAACCCAACTATAGATTGCTTTGATAGGATATCTGCATAACCATACAAGAACCTGAAAGAGAGTAACTATTTGGTTGTGATTCATTAGTTCCGCAGCCAAATGCATGAGACCTTCTCATTGACATAGACACAGGCTTACGTATACAAGTTGTCAGAACACCCATAAAGTATTCTAAGAAGATTGCACAACTCCTAGTATTAAACATAGAAGTTGAAAAATCTTATGACTATTGGATAGTTGGAAGAAGAGATTGATTCTTCACATGACCATAACAGGTCCACAACCACCACGAACTCATGGTTGTGATCCCCAGGTCCCACAACCCAACGGGCCTGCTAATCAGTTTAATATTGACACCATTTTACGTATGCTAGTATTTAGATCTTCACCACTCCCACCAGATATCATAACACAATTTTCCGTATTAAATATAGAATCCAATCAAGCTAATATTTTCTGGGCTAGACCAAAAAAACACCCATAGTTCCCTAGAAATCCACTACAACTCTCGCTACCACTTCCATGACCTTATCTAGAAATATACACGAAGCACCGTACAGGTCACTTTCCACGCATCCAACAGCCAATAGATAGGATCTCGGCAGAGCTCGACATTGATTGGAGCCTCCGAGCAGCTATTATATCTGAATAATCCATTACACCAATTCAGGTTAGGAGAGATTTCTTTGCCTTAGACTCGCAGATCCCATTATTGCATGTTGAGGATATCATATTGCCCAACTAGTTTGTGTACACCCACATATATTTCATTTCCACCAGCTATCTCGGCACGACCTCGGGAGGTCAGGTATGAAGAAAGGCTACTTGTTGATTCTTATGCTCGCCTGTCACTTTTCTATCATACAGTTACAGTTAATATTTTGAAATGTGGTGCCTAGAATGCCTTCTCATACACCTCCCCCACTGGTGAGTGAGCATGAGAATCATATTCCTTCTCCACTAATCCAAAGTGAGATATCACAAAAGGTCCAAAATGAAAAATATCAGTCCTTAGAAAAATATCATTCCAACTGTCAAAGTCAGCGTCATACAAGCCCCATGAAAATAATTGTCAGCTACATAGAGCCTTCATACTATCAACATGCCTTGGCTCAAATGATCGATTCCAGATTCAAAACCAATACCATTGACATGTCTTACAAGCTAAGAACACCTCATTACCCTTTTATACCTCAACAACAGGTTTCTAAGGATAAAAATCCTTCTTCTACAAAACACCATTGGCCCCTATGGAATATCTTCTACAGGGCCAATGGTTTTTTTATATCTGACAATGCCTCTATAGACTACATCATCCTCTGTGGAATATCTTATGCAGGGTCAATGGTGTATAGAGATGAAAATGCCTCTACATACTACATTGGCCCCTGTGGAACATCTTTTGCAGGGTCGATGGTCTCTAGAGCTGACAATACCCCTACAGACTACATCGGCCCCTGTGGAAAATATTCTATAGGGCTGATGGTGTCAATATTTTACAATGCCTCTATAGAATACATCGGCTCCTGTAGAATATATTCTACAAGGTTGATGGTGTCTAGATCTAAAAATACCTCTACACACACCATTGGCCCCTGTTAAAACACAACTTATAAGGTCGATAGCATAGAGGAATCCCTGAATGATGTTGATCTTTCTTCCCAATTGATTCATAAGCCTCAGATTGTTCCACTGGTCACACTCTCACATACCAACATCGAATTAGACGACCCTTTCTCCTTGACAGAAGATCAGATTTCCAACTTTGATTAGGATGTCGATGACCTCATGGGTGATGATCTTATTTATCGTGCCTCGATGACTGAGCAATGCAATGATCCATCGGTGCCATCCTCACCCATTGCATTGGTACCTCTATCAAATACTCCCACTATCCCTCTATAACCTATGAGACCTTTATCCCTACATCTTTCCCTTATGGATCCCTTACCCTTTAGGGCAAAACCACATTGTACATGACATAAGGCTCCAAGGCATGATGTTTCTAATTGTAGAGCCTATCGAAGCCATATGAAGAAGATTGAAGCTGAGGTTAAATGTGGCCAAGCCAAGAGGGCTACATAGCCTTCTGCTTCATCTCCTTTCTTTTGCTCTTATCATGGGTATTGTGTGCATATTGACACTGACTGTCAGGTTCTGTGTAATAAACATCCCATCCCCAAAATTCCTTCATGCACTCAGAAACGTAGGTTTGATTCCTCTCAAAACTGCTCGCCTTCCTCTCAACCTCCTTAACCTCAATCTACATATAAAACATCACCCTATTTTGAATCTCATTAATCTTATCCTTGCTTGGGCTCTCCACCTCATCTGGGTTTATCTCACCTTTCTTTTCTCTTGACATCTCCTACCATTGGAATTTCATCGTCCTATTTGGTCTTCATTCCACCTATCGTGAGACTTCTTTTTCCCTAACATCTCCTACCGTTGCAATGTCACGGTCTTGATTCCACCTATCTTGGATTATTTTTCCCTGATATCTCCTACCATTGGAATGTCATGGTATTGATTTCATCTATCTTGGCTTCTTTTTCCCTAACATCTCCTACCATTGGAATGTCACGGTCTTATGCATCCTTACTTAGGTTCTTCACCTCACTTGGATTTATTCATCACCATCAGCACCCTGACACCCTATTATCAAATTTCTTGGCCTTTTTCTGCCTCTTGGATTTTTCACATCACATGAGTTGGGCTATCTTATCAATCCCATTTTTTTCAGCTTTACCTAAATATCCAAAATCATTTATGTGCCCTAGCCTTTCCTATAGGATCGTCGTGGTCTTGTGTATCCTCGCTTAGGCTCATAGTCTTGCTTGGATCTGTTTACCTCTCTTATTCTTATGGCATCTACCTCATGGTTTTTTTAGTTGTTTAGCATTGTTATCTTCCCTTTGGGATAATCATCCATGCTCTATTTATCTACACCTTTGGGTTTTATGACAATTCTTGTTTGTAGCTTCTACCATACGGTTTTTTGCACTTTTCAGCGTTCTTACCTCTATACACGAAATTCGTCCCATGGGCATATAGCTAGGTGATTTATTTCATATTTTACTAATGATCCTATAGTGTTTCCTTTAAATTTTTGCTTCTCCAAGGTTCTAACAGCATGGTTTGTGCCCGTACGTAGCAGGATGATCGACAATATCAGGTATGCATTGGTAAGTATATTTCATTTTAGCTAGTGTTTTATTTTACTTTTTGCATCTACTTTTAGTTTCGTTGTTATGTATTGTTCTTTCCACTGACTACCCCATGTTTTTTTATTGCGACATGTGTTAATCAATGGTTGGTGCCTATGTATATACCTAATTTTTTACACTTTCTATTTCAATACATGTTATTGAAAATTTCTCTTTTCAGGTTAGAGGTCACTAATTCATCTATCTTTGTAATGGGTACCTTAAGGGGATCATTCCAGGATAGGGGTATGGTTATTCAGCTTTCAATATCATTTTATGTCTTTCTTTTTCTCTCATCCTTCTTACTTTGTCTCACATTCTTCTGACATCTAGCTTGCTCATGACCCCATTTCTTTCGCCTTACATGATCTTCACTTTTCAAGACACTTTGCATCTCCCCTTTGCATTTTCCACCTCTGGCCGACACCATATCATGTGGGCGATTGCATCAGTGTAAATTTAAAAACCTGGCTGATGCCTTCGCCTGTAGGAAATAGTTTCAATATAAATACCCCAACTCTCATTTTCACATCAAATCATCATCACATGAAAATCATATTAGATCAATAGGCTCTTTCCATTAGATTTTCTCTCTTGCACCAACTTGCACCCATTCACTTAGCTTCTGGATTTCTTACATCTTGAATCTTGGCTTCGAGATTCTTATTGCTTGAATTGGTTTGCTTGCACTTTTGGGTCATCTATAGTGAGTTAGGACTGGATTGTTTCCCCTTCTCCACTAAAAGGTTTTTCTCTCTTATTTTATGGTCCTTTGGGAGATAGATGCATCAGCGACCACCCCCCAATAGGGAAATTCTCTAACCCATTTTGTCATTTTGTATAGAGTAGTTTCCTACATTCTCTACATAACATACTCTATGTTAGCTTAGTATTTTATGCACATGCTAAGTTAGCATATTGTCTCTTAGTGCCTTTAATGTTTCATGCTTTACTAAAGTTAGCATAGATTTTTATGTTCTTTTTATCTTTCATTACCCCCCGTAATCTTGATCCCTCCATGGGGTTCCTTCCTCTTTTTTGACCTAGGGCCTTAGAAACCTTAGGTTTTCCAAGTATAAGGGTTACTTCCCTTGGGGTATGTGATCATAGCGGTCCATGTACCCCATTTAATTTTATTTTTTTGTGTGTCAGTCTTGGTGTGTCTCTTACTCACTACCTCGAATACCCTTGTTGAACGGATGATAAGAGTGCATGGTATCTAGACACATTTTTTCCAGCCATACAATTTGTAGAAACGATTTTCATGTGTTAATACAAATAATGGTGCCCAAAATTAGAACCATCGAAATATTCAACCTCTTTGGAATTCTACATGATACACCACCAATTAAACTATTTGAGATCAACATAGCTTACATTTCCCTTTCAAACTTATGTAGAGCACATAACATTGTCCAACATGGTGAATTATATTGTATAAAGTTTTGTAATTCCATTGATGTCTTTAAAGAGAAAATACATTGTCAATATGCTATCACAAATTATTCTAATGCAAATGGTTTATCTAGCTCTCCCAATGTAGGTGTTGTAATGATGATTAACGATTTATTTTTTACTAAATAAGAGGATAATGAACTAGAAGAAGAAGTAGATGAGGTACATGATTTTAAAAAATTCTAGGGATATAGATATAATATAAGAAATAGAAATGTATAGCCTTTGATTACATATACAACTCCAAATAAGCCTAACACCCCTCTAGACCATAGGACTAATAATGGTTCATCTTCCCATAAGGGAAAGACATCATTAAAAAAACTATCAATAGCTAGCAAATATATGAGGAACCACCAACATCATCTTTTAAAACATCTTATAAAGAGACGTGTTTTTGAAATCCTTTACTCATAAATCAACTCCTCTAAATCAAAACATAGCTTAAAATAATGTGGTCATACATAAGAATAAAATAGAAGTGACTCCTTTCTTATTGACAATTATAATTTTTTGAAAAAAAATTTATAATTATTTGATTGATTCAGAAGCATTAGGCAATGTCATGTTAGTGTCAATTTCCAAGAATCTTGGCATAACTCGTACAAGGTCAAAAAAGTGGTTGTGCAGCTTGATAAAAATAGGGTGCTTTTCATTAAAGATCATATGAATGTTCACATTTAGTTTTCTTAATATCCTAGAGTATAAAAATTTATTACCATTCTGATGGTAGATATTATTAAAATTTATGGCATTTTTCTCACCAAATATTAGTCTAGGGAACTTGATGTTTATATAGTTATTTATTTCTCACACATGTGGTTACCATGGAAGAGATTCCCTAATCATATGTGAGTGGAAAGAGATCTAAAAATGAAGCACATTATAACCAAATATAATGTTATAAATGAGAAGGTAGTGGCAATCTTATAGACATTGATGTCTACAGACTGATCACCATAAAAAGGAAGGGAAATGTGAAACTAGTAGGACTATGGAAGCTATACTTTAATGGGTCTCTTTTTAAATAGGGAGCCAGTGCAAGAGTTCTCATTTATGTATCCATACTTCAATTCCCTTGCACTAATAACATGGAAAATCATGAGGCATTATTTTTGGGACTAATAATTTTCTTTGGAACATGGTGATAAGTGTTTACAGGCCTATGCAGATTCAGAGTTGATTGTTAATCAAGTTAGAATCAAATACCAATGCAAGGTATGCAAGGTATTATATCTAATTGAATCTTTTATTGCTTTTAATTTTACCAGCATCCCCAAAGAGGAAAATTGGATAATAGATTCCATAACTACCTCAACAACTAGAATTTCCCCTTTACACGATTCTAAATACTTGAAATTATTTGTGGAATTCGTTTCCAATCCATTTGTACCTGATAATATTGAAAAATCTCATGTATTTGATGATTAACAATATATTATTCAATTTATGCTCTCTTCTAGTGTGTTTCAAGCATAATTTATTGATGAAAAGTAATTGGATCATGCAACAGAAATCATTAATGAGGATGCAATCATCAGAATAAAGAAAAACAAAATTCCCGAAGGTTTGGTCACTCTAGAATAATTTCTTGATTTGAATGTCCACTAGGAGGAATTCAAACAACCACAAATTTTGAAACAACAATCTATACAGTTGGATTTGGGGTCTCCAAGTCAACCGTGTTTTGATGATGTGGGAACAAATTATACTAAGGATGAAAAGGAAAAAATTGAAGATTTATTGAAAAGGTAACTAAAATTCTATGATACGCACATTATTACTCATACCATACCATTAAAGGAAGGACATAAACATTTTAGATAGAATCAATGTCTAGTAAATCCCATTTTGGAGCCATTAATTCAATAATAAGTTCAAAATCTATTTGTTGTGTGTATCGTCTTCCTAGTGAGACATTTTATGTGGGTTGATAATTTAATTCCAATAAGTAAAAATAATAGTGAAATCAAACTATGTGTAGACGTCAGGAATCTAATCAAATCTTTCAATATGGATAATTATCCTCTTCCTTATCTACATGAGGTAATACATATGGTTAGTGGATCACATATGATGTCATTCTTCGATGTTTTATGTGGATTAAATCAAGTTTTAGTAGAGAAAGATGACATAAATAAGACCACTTTCACCATGAAATGAGGAACCGTTAATTATGAATGGATGCATTTTGGCCTCATCAATGCAGGATTCACTTTCTAAATATATATGGATCATGTTTTGTAAGTTTTAGTGGGTATGGATATTTTTATTTGTATGTGTGATTTGAAGTGTTTTTAAAACAATAAATAAACACATCCACCATTTGAAAAGAATAGTGGAAAGGTGTAGACACTATGGTATCTGTTTGAATATAAATAAGAGTTTGTTTTCTTTCATAAAAGGAAAACTCTTGTAACATATAATCATTTAAATATTATGCTTCATCTTCTCTTACAAATTCTCCTGTACACGTATTTTTATTTTTATTTTTATTTTTATTTTATGTACTTAATTAGATATATATGCATTTTCATTATTTGATTATGATTTTATATAATAACATGGTACTAAAAATAATAATTTTCCTCTTATAGTATTTGTTGGAGCTCAAAAGTACACCTTTCTCTTAATCATGAAGACCTAGAATTTTGAGGAAACATGGGATCGTCTCCAAGTTTGGGATTTGCGGCTTAAGAAAGACCATCGGAGAAGGACGTCTTCCTTATTACGTGGATTTGGGAAAACCCACACAACACTACCTACTTCTAATGCTAAACTACTCCAACAACTAATCCTACTCTAACAATTCCAGGTGACCAAGGAGAGAGAGATACAAGGAATGGGAAAACTAAGCTAGAGGGGTGATGATTACACCAAAAGAAGGTGGGACTTCCATAATCCAAATGACACATATGCAAAGTCGCGAGGTTGGGATTGTAAAATGTAGTTTAGATGCAAACAAATGAAAGAACATGAAATACACAAGATGGTGAAATATTCGCATCAAACAAATTGTATTTGAAGGAAAGAGATAAACCACACTCACATTAATCGATCTTCTATATCTTACATATAAATATGAGGTAAGGAAATCTCCATTCACAAGTTACAGAGGTCAGCGGCATAAAGTTTTGAGTTTCACAGAGAAGATATCAAAAATTTCTATGAAAGGAAAAGGGAGAAGAACCCTTACAAAGTGTGCAAGCACTTTCCTTTATATAATTCGAGGAATGAAGAAAAATGAGGAGAGAGGACCGTAGAAATGGAATTTTCCCCCTAAAGACATGTTGAATGAGCTCTTTGGTGACCTTCAAAGAAGGACGCCATGCGTCATTAAATTCTGGTGTTTGGGGTCATTGGCTCTCTGGTTCGGAGTCTAGTGCGGTAATGACATCTTCAGCCGATTTTGTTTTGTCCCACCACTTTCACCGTGGTATTTCAAATTTTCTCTTTCCACTGATCCTTACAAATTTCCCCCTCACCTACCTTGATGAATGTAAACACTTCACACCCACCTGCAAGGGTCTAATCCTTTGATTTTTAGTTTTTAAACAAACAACCACTCTCCTCATTCCGTGACTTTTGAAACTTAGTCAATTTCATCAACTCTCTGTAGATAAACAACTCCACGGTTCTTTTTTTGATTTCAGCTAGCTAGGGACTGATTTAATAAGTTTTACAAAGGTTGAAAAGATACCACGTAACATTATTTTTACCAAATTTTTCCCCAAGTCCTTGACTGCTCATTCCTTTGTTCTACAGGTTAGGAGAACCCATGGAACACTAAGTTCATGCATTTTGTGGAAGATTGAATCAATGTCCCTCGGCTTTTCCAGAGCACAAAAATGGTTAAGTAATTTTGATGAGTTGTTCAAAATTACATGGGGTGTAATTTTAGACACCACTTTGGCGACCTCTAGGGGACATTTTCTTGCTAAATGATGAAGAAACTAATTTCATCTAGAAAACCTTGTCTCTTGAATTTACGAGAACTTAGCATTGAACTAGAGTCAATCAATAAAGTAGGTAAGTAAGAGATTTTCCCACACTGCATCATGCAAAATGTGAGGAACTAGAAAGCATTCAAGAAAATTTTCAACATGTTTATAATGATAATACACAGCAACACTAATGTTGTAATAGCCCGCTCCTTAAATTTAGCATATATGACCACAAGGTTTGTGAAGAATTTATATGTTAATAAATTCTACACTATGTCGGGAAGACTCCATAGAACCTTTAAAATAACATGCACAAGTATAATCCTTCATCCAAGCCAAATAAAAAATGTAATATACATAAAATTATTCAATAATGTATGTCATTGCTATACTTAAAAATTGAGAAGTAGTAAGGGTATTTTTCATATAAATTAGAGTTGATCACAAATGTTGAAGAGATGCAACTAAGCCAAAAGACATGTCGTTGGAAATATGATTATACCCTACTTTGCAAGTCTATCTATACATTTGATAGATTCTATAGAACCTTTAAAGAATTTTCAAAGGGGATCCTTCATCCAAGCTAGAAAAAAATTGTTATATACATAGAAATAATTTGTAATGAACTGTATTGTTGATAGATAGTAATCACTAAAATGAGAAATAACAAGGGATTGTTTGAGATAAATAAAGTTTGATCACAAATATTGAAGAGGTGTGAGAAAGGTAAAATTTATGTAATTGGAAATTTGACGTTAACCATTCTCTCCAAGTATTCGTTATTGACATAATTATTGTAGTCAAAGAAGATTTAAAATAATCTACTGAAAGGGGTCTCCAACTTGAACCCCAAATACCTAGCTCCATATTTTGCATTCTCAAATATAACAAAGGATAGCTTTGATCACTGAATATTTTGTTAAAACCAAATTTCTATCATAAAAAATAGATGCCTAAGAAAAGGAAAAAAAGGTTATTTAAATTTTGTAAGTCTAGGATAAATGATGGCATCCCCTCCTACTAGCATATTACATTAATTCCACCATATCTGTGTGAACTCTGGTAATAATGTAAATCACTACCATCGAATGATCATGTTAGAGTTAAAATGTAGGAAATGACATGACTACAACAACTAATCAAAATTAGTTACAATTAGGGAAAACGTTGGAGTTCTAGTTCTTATCCTGAAATGTGAAGACCTCTAAAACATGTAGAAATAAAGGCATATTGATATATTAGAAATCTCGTGATCATGTCGTATAGCATAGAATTGTTTTTGTTTCCACAAAATTCTAATTCCTTGTGAGAAAAAATATTATGTTGATTATTATTTATCAAACTTCAAAGTTGGAGTTCCTCAACAAATGAGGTTGATTGTATTAGGGGGGTCATCTTAGGCTTGAACAAATCCCTAAGTTGGGAAGAAGATTTTCTACCATGTAAGATTTTCTGCGTATGTGACCAATAATCATTGTATTCATGTCTTTAAGTGCTTTCATTCTCACTTGAATTTTTTGGTTGATAGTTATTCTCCAAAATTTCTCCTTAGGTAATTTTGAACAACCTACTCAAAACAACACTTAGGTGGTTTTTGTTCAGGAAAGTCACAGAACACTAGAAGTTAGTGTCCTGTAAAATGTAATTATGTGGTATTCTGTGAGTTCTCCTAATCCACATAATGAAGGAATAAAGTATGTCTCGGGATTATGGTGTCGTGGAAATTGGTCATTTTTGCGGGTTCTCTTAACCCATGGAATGGAGAGAATGCAAGGTCATGGTACAAGCGAGAGGCATCATCAAGTCTCAAGGTGGGAAGGCAAGTAGGAAATGGCTAAGTCTGAAAAGATGAGAACACTTCCCAGCGTCGTACAGATGGTGAAAATTTGACGTCTCGTGGATTTTTGAAATCACGGAGACATGACGGATCCAAAACCCATGGAAGAGTCACATAACATTCAAATGTAACAGATTTATCAATCCACTGAGGTAAAACACATATGTCAAACTTTACAAAATATCAGGATTACGTGGAAGGTGTAAAAACCACACATGTTTTAGTTCATTAACGATGTTTGACATTTTTTCAACTACCCAAATTTAATGAAGTATGGTGTCTTGCGTAGTCTGATGGTGTGTGAATGAATCAAAGGCATCCATGTCAAGGTAGTTGGATCTCTTCAATAAGGCAGCATGCATGTATTACAATTCAACATTGTAAGAAATCATGGTGTCCATGCATGTTCAACGAGATTTTAGGGATT
The DNA here is from genome assembly GCA_019776745.2 of Taxus chinensis. Taxonomy (NCBI): domain Eukaryota; kingdom Viridiplantae; phylum Streptophyta; class Pinopsida; order Cupressales; family Taxaceae; genus Taxus; species Taxus chinensis. Next base: position 735,924,367 of record CM034149.1, read on the forward strand.
GATACTTCAGCATGACAATCACCCTTTCCCTCTTCTCTTTATCTCTCTTCTTCCATGAGTCCTATAAATATAAGTGCTCATGCACATAAAAAGGGTTCTTCTCCTATTTCTTCCTTTGCATACTTTTCGAGGTTCTCCCTTGTGAACTTGAAACTTCATGCTTTCAACCTCTACAGCTTATATGTGATTATTTTCTTACCTCACCTTTATGGGTAAACTATTAAACATTGATTAATGCAAGTGTGGCCTCTTTATTTCCTTCAAACATTCTGTGTTTAGCTGAATATATTTTCCCTCTTGCGTATTTTGCATTCTCTCATTTGTTTTCATTAGAGTTGTGCGCATCCTTCATGATCTTCATTTATAAAATTGCATATGTGTGTATTAGAACTAGAGAAGCTCTATATTTCAATTTTCTACATCACCCCCCTCTTATTTTCAGTTTCCTCCTACTTCTAACTTTTCCCCTTGGAATAATGGGATTAAATTAGATAGTTTAGAGTAGAAAGTTGGTATAGGATTCATTGCAGTGAACTGGGGTGAAGGGAACCAACCCTTTCATTTGTAGAAATATCATGGGTGACCCATAAACCCATGTTCTAATAACATTTCATTGAAATTTTGAACCGAATTTTAACAAGGGTGTAAATTTTAATGACAACATTTTTGGCACACCCGGTGGGACGAGTTTGATGAGCTTTAGATCATTGTTATTGAGTTTTTGTTTGTAACTTAGTAGTTTCAACCTTCACAGTCTTTCCTTCAACACATCAGGTGACTCCTAAATACTAAATCTCCTGGTTTAAAGTAGTTCATTCCTCTATATTTCACAAGAAGAGTGTAGATGATATTGAGCATATCCATATGTGATCCATTTGACTACCTATAACTCTCCTTGTAAAGAAGACAAGAAAGTAATCTACATAAATCTGCATCAACTCTAAGTAGAATTTTTTCAACTCCACCTCTTGGTAGACCATTTCCCTTTCCTATCAGATGTCAATGTTCATAAATATTCGAGGTTCTCCCTTGTGAATTTGTCAACTTCAGTTGCTTTCAGGGTAGACTCTACATTTCTTATATGTTATTCCCACCACATTGTGCAACCTCACCTTTATGGGCTAAACTATTAAACATTGATTAATGCAAGTGTGGCATTATTACGTTTTGATAGCTCTTTATTTCCTTCAAACATTCTGTGTTTAGCTGACTATATTTTCCCTCTTGCGTATTTTAGCATTCTCTCATTTGTTTTGATTAGAATTGTGCGCATCCCCTTCATGATCTTGATTTATGACTGAATTTCTCAAAATTGCATATGTGATGTATTAGAACTAGAGAAGCTCTATATTTCAATTTTCTACATCACCCCCCTCTTATTTTCAGTTTCCTCCTACTTCTAACTTTTCCCCTTGGAATATGGAATGGGATTAAATTAGATAGTTTAGAGTAGAAAGTTGGTATAGGATTCATTGCAGTGAACTGGGGTGCTTGAGTAGTTGACCAACCCAAAGAGCTTGTCAAGTCTACAAATATTTCATGGCTGACCGGTAAATTCTCTATATATGAAAAATCTTGCATGTTGGACTAATAACCTTTCAATTGAAGTAGTGAACCGAATCTTAACAAGGGTGTAAATTTTAATGACTCCATTGTATGGCTTACACCCGGTGGGACTAAGTTCTAGACAAATTAGCTCTTAAAATCATTAAAAACCACTATATTCTCCAGTTTTTGTTTGTAACTTAGTAGTTTCAACCTGTGAGCATCATGATTCAAAGACCTTGAATACATCAGGTGACTCCCAAATACTAAATCTCCTGGTTATCAAGTAGTTCATTCCTCCATAAATTCACATTTGATGGTTGAAAAAATTGATGATGTTATCATAGATCTTGCATGTTTCATCAATAAATTACAACCCAAAAATAGATGATATTGAGCATATCCATATGTGACCCATTTGGCTACCTATAACTCTCCTTACCAAAGAAGGCAATGAAAGTAAATTTTACATGGATCAAAGCTTCTTTTAGATCAATCCATATTAATGCAGCAACTCTAAGTAGAATTTTTTCAACTCCACCTCTTGGTAGACCATTTCCCTTTCCTATCAGGGGTGTCAATGGATCAAAATATTTGTTCAAAGTATTTATCTACCAGTTGCCCAGAGGTAGACTCCATTTCTGATGTTATCCCACCACATTGTGCAAGTCCTTTGGCTACTTCAACAATAACATTATTACGTTTTGATAGCTCGTCCATCCTCTCATTGTTAACTAATTCCTCCCTAAATAGATTCTCCTTGATGAGTGAATTAAAGCTCCCCTTGATATGATCAACTGAATTTCTCTCAGATGAGTTATCCTTGAGTAGTTGACAACAAAGAGCTTGTAAGTCTACAAATATTTCAGCTTTCGGTGATTCTCCTTTTTGGACAACACCTTTCAATTCAGTAGTAACCTCTTCAAGAACTTTGATTCTCCATTGTATGCTTAAAGTCTAAGTTCTAGACAAATTACTCTTAAAATCATAAAAATATATTCTCCAAAAGATGGATTTTTCAACTGTGAGCATCATGATTCAAAGACCTTGAATAATATCATCCCAAATCTTAATCTCTTTATCAATACCATTAATCCATAAATTGATTTGATGGTTGAGATGATGTTATCATAGATCTTGCATGTTTCATCAATAAATTACAACCCAAAAATAATAATACCCTCAACCCAGGCTTCTAAATCCTTACCAAAGGTGGCATGCTTATAAATTTTATGGATTTCTTTTAGATCAATCCCAGCAATGGAAACAGTTGGTAGAAGTCTAGATAGGGGTGTTGGATCAAGAGGAGTATTATCTAATGAGAGGAAAGATTTGATGAAACTAGCAAGTACATGTACTTTCTCTTCCAGATACTCCTGAGTTTGTTTCCCCTTTTCAACTCTTTCAATGACCTTAGAAATAGTTTCTATAAGGTTTTGAACCTCACCCCTAAGATTCGATTCACCTAGTGAGATCCTAGTAATCTCGAGATCTGAGATTGATATATCTTTTTCACTCTTGTCCTCCTTTGGTCTAGCAATTTATAAGAATTGTTTCGCTATTGATTCATAAACCAGATGAGAAGTGATCTTGGATTTCTTCAAAGGGGGAGGATATATGTCAAGGAGGGTAGCCATTGCATCAAATCTAGGAACCTCTACCCGAGATTGAGCTTTCCTTTTCTTACTATCAACCATGGGTTGAACCCATGTGAAAGAAGTTCCAAAAGATGTTGTTGGAAGAGGCAAAGCAACAACTTCTTAGGAACTTGGAGGCTGGGAGGCAATAACCTCAATAGTGGAATTCATAAAAGAAGAGGAGGGAGGCCTTTTAATATCCAATTTAATCCTTGAAACATTAGTTTTTTCCCAGTCAGGTGCAGATATCTCAAACATGTCCTCTTCTTCATCATTTTCTTCACTCTCTCCTTCATGCTAATCTTGTTTCTGGTCAACCATTTCTTCTTCAGTAGACTATGGTGCTTTCTCAGGGGATTCTTCACTTACCAATTCTTGATTTTTTTGCTTCTCAGCTCCTTGCTCAAATGTTTCTACTCTTTATCTTTATCTTTCATCATGTAAACCTTGTTTCTTGAATCTGAAGGAGACGATGAAGGAGTTTACTGAGTCAAAACATCATTTTGTGAAGAGGAAGCCTCCTGAGAAGAAGCCATCTTTTGAGATTCGTTAAATTCCCTAACCTTTTTATTGAACCAATATCTTGTCCTTATGAGTATTGGATTATTCAGGTCATCGAGATTATCTTTCTCCTTCTAGGATCAGTCAATATTTGGAAAGGGTGTGTATTGAATGGATTTTATCTATTCTATAGTGTAAAGATCAGAACCATCATCAACCATCCCTTGTAGAACTGTATACAATTTGATATCCTTAATCTATTGTAGTGATAGCCTACCAAACACTATTTTCCTGACTTCATATTCATCAACACAATCATCCCAATAATCTTTAAATTTTGGCAAGTGATAGTATGTCATCCTTAAGTTTTTTTCAATGAAACATTTTCTATCAAAATAGCCCCTTTATGGTAAGAATGGAAATTGAACTCGGAGATGGTTCGCTCGATGTTTTGAGCATCCAGGGTTTATCTACATGTATAATTCCCCAAAGTGATGGGAAATTGGATGTCTAAGATATTCTTATCCCTACAAGTTCTGTGAAGGACATCTAACTACCTGCAAATATTGACCAAAACTATTCTTTCATTGCAGTAGATTAGAAGTTTGTATGATGTTCCTTCGAACCCAACTATTTGAATGTAGGAGAACATCCATAACTGCATAAAAAAGCTTCCATATGTGGAAATTAGTTGTCTGACCTCTTGTGATACTCTATTGATCACATTCACTTTGAGAAATCTTACCAAGAATATGGTGAATGCATCATTAACTCTCCTATGATGAATTTTGTTATTCTCATAGGTGAGTTGGGTAAAAAATTATATATTGTTGAGCTTTGCTTGTTATCTTGTCCTGTTAGACCAATCCATATTCTATACCCTGTTATAGTATACATTGGATATGAGGTCATATAGAATGTTTTGCTCTGGTGAACATGGGTGAGTTGGTGAATCAAATTTTCACATTTTTTTCTTCACAGTTCAGTTGTTGTGTGCCTTCACAAATTATGTTGATATACACGCAAATCTAGTTCTTAAACTTGTTAGTTGATGGTAGACCCATTACCCTTGCAAGAAGTTTTATTATATCATAAAGTTCCTCTAATGATTCAATTTTGTAAAGGGTTTTGGGTATTTTTGAAGGCCCCTTCCTTTTAATTTTCAATGATATCTTAGTAATCATTATCTTGTACTTGTCTAGACTAAGGTCAAACAATCTTTCAGATTTTTCCTTCATTAAGACCTTAGAGTCTTCAAAATTGGGAATACCCAAGGATACATTAATATGGTGGGCATCTAGTTGAGAAATGACATATCCCTGGGGATCTTTTAGTTTTTTTATTTGTGGATTGAAACTAGAAGCACATGCTAGAACTATGTCGGTGCACTGAACTAGGGTGGGGAAAACTATCAGCATGAGCCAATCTACTATCTTTGCCACATTGGGCCAATTGAGTTGGACTATCATCACTTATCCTAGTCTAGAAATCATCTAAATTCATATGTTTCACGTCACTATCACCAATCTCAGGCACAGAGGTCTCTAGGGAGGAGATATATTTGTATCCATCATATTGGAAATTCATGATGATATGTTTAGGAAGAATTCAAGAAAAATAAAGGCTAAATAGTGAATTTTGAGAAGGATATTAGGGGAAGGGCTGAGAACTCAAATACCTGTCAAAATGAATAAAAGGAGAATAAAACCACTCACCTTTTAGATGGAAATGATTGTGTATTCACAACGGTCCCAATGCACCTTGAATTTTTGAATTTGGATGAGAAATGGATAAGTTATGTGGAAAATACCAACCTGATGCATGGGAGGAAGGATAGACATAGTGCTACAAACACCAAGTCTTTTTACAAATGTAAAAATGAATCGAGTGAGGGAATATTTATATAGAACTTGGGATCAAACTATCCAAATTAACATATAACACATTTGATCAGATATTTGGAGGCTCGTGGGAACACCAATTAACACAATTTCACCCATTTTTCTTTTAAATCGGTCATGACGGACCTAGAAGGAACAGATAGAACAAATGTATAATTTAAATTTTCATGCAATGCAGGTGTATCGTATATTTAGGGAACTTGAGGCCCGGTGGAACTTGTTCCACTATTTCTCCAAGTACCCATATTTACCGATTTGGCCGAAGAGAGGAAGGAATGCGGACAAAATGGGTATGTGGAGAACTCAAGGCTCAGAGGAACTTGCTCCTCATTTTCCAACAGTTTCTGCAATTGTTGATCCGACTGACGAGAAAAATGAAATGTAGAAATGTGGGTCATGCGAGGAATCAGAGAATAAAAAGAAATAAAGAATTGTTCCAAGAGTTTCATTAAGACCCATCATACCTAATTTGAATGTAGAATTTGGCCTAGATGGCAATGTAAGGAAACAAGAGGAATGGAGAAATTGTTCCACATAAGTCTGATTTATCTGATCCAAGCCCAATTTGACTCAAAATTGACTAATTGTTTGGATTTTCCTCAATTTTTTCATCAACAAGATAAGTACATCTAAGATAAATAGGTGACTTAGTCAAAATTTCATATTTTCGGGGTCCATGACAACGTAGGGCATAGCTCGCAAACATAGTAAACAATACCAAGAAAAGGGTGACAGATAACCATAATTGTATAGATCCTGTAAGGAAAATGCTACACATGAAGCACCCATTAGCATGTTAGAAAGATAAATAGTATGTCAAGGCATGTATATATTTGTGAAAAGTAAAGTGATAGTAATGAGAAGTAGTAAATAATGTGACAATAGAACCTATGATGTATGAAGTATAAGAGTAGAAAAGGTAGATGCCCCCAGGATTCTTGGGATTGGTAAAGAGTTGTGTCAAACATCATGCATCATGTAAGAATATGTATAATTCTTGCATTCACCGCATAATACCATGTGAACGCACATGTGTGTATAGAAAAATATAGTGACATACTAAGTGTCCAATGAACATGGAAAACAAAGTGTAACATTTAAATAGTATAAGTTAACAAGAGTGAATACAACCAAGATGTGAAAATGTTGTGTGATTGTGATGGTATGCTATGATATGTAAGATGTGAAGAGAGGAGGAGCCACATTTCCCCCCAATGGATGTGTGTGAGATGAGGTTCATTTAGAAATGCTCCCTCAACAGTTAAGAATGAACCATAGAACAAGAGTAAGTCATCAAGAAATGAATGTATTGTATGTGATTGAGCGTAGATGTTAGGAAAGATGTATCATGAAGCATAGAGAGTAACGCATAGATTATGTGAGGTTCATTTCAAAATTATACCCTCAACAATCGGGTATGAACCATGGAACTAGAGTGCGTCATTGGGTAATGAATGTATTGTATGTGATGGAGCGTATATGCTAGGAAATATGTACCATGAAACATAGAGCATGAAGTTTATATGATGTGCGGTTCGTTTTATAATTGGACCCTCAACAGTCAAGTATGAATTGTGGAACTAGAGTGTGTCATGGGGTAATGAGGAGAAAGTGGTGATGCTCATAAATATAGTCATGAAGCACGGAGTGAAAAAAAAGTAGTAGATTTTATAAAAGATGTATCATAAATTATTGAGCTCGAAGTGTAACAAGTGAACTAAGAGTAAACAATAGAGACATCAAATGGTGATGGAGGTGGGGGAAGTGTGATGCCCCTAAGTGTGTGTATCAGGAGCTGTTGGAAAATAGATGTGATCATTGTGAGTAAGAATAGCTAGAGTATGTACATTGCACGAAAGGATGCATACTATATATAGAAATTAGTATGTGTATCTGATCCATAGGGATCCAAAACAACACCACTTCATTAGATCATCCAATACCAGAAGAAAAAAATGAGAAAAACAAAGTGTAGGGTGTATTTTTATAGAACCACCTCCCTGTGTAAAGCGGGGGTCCTGTAACCACCCCCTACACTTTTATCACTTTTGATGGAAAAATAAAATGGAGCACGAACAATCTCAGATTTGAAGCATTTAAATTGTGTCTCTTCCCTTTCATGACCTTTCTCATTCTCCATTGCATTGGAGGAAATGAGAAGGGCTATAAATACATGGAGGAACAAGATAATTGATCATCGAAGGAAATTTGGATTCATGGGAGTAAGTGAGCAAGAGATCTTTAGTGTTGGAATTGAATTTGTAGAAGCAAGGGGTTGAGAACAGAGCAAGCAAGTATTTGGAAGGAAGGTTTACATTGTTGTTTCCTTTCAAACTTATTGTAATATGTATTCTTGAATTATTGGCCAATACATATGTGGGAAGAAAGAGCAGTTTCCGTTCCCGACTGGTTTTCCCTCACACTGGAGGCTTCCAGGATAAAAATATTTGTGTTGTGTTCTTAATTTCATTTCTCTCATTGCAATTTTAGTTCTAAAGCATACAAGAATCAATCACTAGCTCAATTCTGTCATTTTCTAATTGAAATTAGAACAAAAACATTAATTTGTGATTTGTGAAATTCCAAATTCAAAGATTTATAGATCATTTTGGTATCAAAGCTAACAAGTATCGAGGATTGTGGTATCCATTCTTGTGTTTTGTATAACAGTGAGAAGGTCTAAAGGTGAAGAGGCTTTATCTTACAATCCAAACATTTCTACAAAGAATTGGAAGCAAAGGATTCGAGGACGAATGGAGGAAGAGAACTTAGTCCGTAGAGTTGAGATGTTAGAGACCATGATGAATATATTGTATAGAAAACAACAAGTACTCTCAGATCTGCAAAAGATGACTTATGTTAAGTAGGATAACATGGACTCAATGGTTCAAGATTTGGCCAAAAAAATTGGCATAGGGAAGAGCCACGATGAGAAACATGTAGAAGAGTGTGAAGTGATGAGAAAGATGTAGAAGAGCGTGAAGAAGAAACTCCAATTGGAAGGTAAAATCTGATCATGCTCCCTTTAAGGTTGAAACTAAGGTTTAAATTAAGATATTTGAAGGACAAGTAGATGCAGAATTATTGGATAAATGGCTAAAACAGTTGCAAGTCTATTTTAGTGTGCATAATGTCACTAAGGCAGAAAGGATCACCTTTGCACATCTCAAAATGGAAGGTCATGCTCTAGTTTGGTGGGAAACCCATCTAGCCACTTGTGAGAAGAAGAAACGTCATATTGTTAATACTTGGAAAGGTTTTAAAGAATTGGTTAGAGCTAACTTTTATCCTATTGGTCATATGACTGACATCATGATTAAGTGGCAATACTTTAGGCAGGGCAACGGTCAAAGCATGCAAGACTATACTACGGAATTTCGGAGACAAACCATGTTGTTAAATATGGACTTGGAGGATGAGCACATTCTGACCAAGTATTTGGGAGGACTTCATACTCACCTTTGGAGGAAGGTAATCTCCACGAAGCCCAAAGATCTCAATGAAGCTTGTATACACGCATACTACATTGATGACGAGAAGAAGCAAGGAGAGACAGAGCCAACGGGAGACCAGTCAGCAGATCAGCAGGAAAAAGAACAAGGGAAGACAAGTAACAGAGGTAAATGGAAAGGTAAACATGTCGCTACCCTGCTTTGCATACTTGTAAAGATCCTAAGAATTTCTGTAAGAATTGTGATATAAATGGACATACTGACACCACATGTTGGAAGTTGCATCCGGAATTACACCCAAAGCACCAAACCAAGGATTCCAAGAAATCCATGGCCGGTGTGAAGACAAAAGGAAAGGTGGAGATTGAGGATGATTTAGATGTAGACGAAAGGTTGGGATGCATGGCCACTAAAATGTACGGGGGAGCAGAAGAAGAAGAGATGAGTAAGCTTTTCCAAATCAGAATCCAAATCAAGAAGACTAAGGTAAACGCTTTAGTAGATTCTGGTTCTCAGTCAAATCTGATTTCTGATGCGGTTGTAGAACAACTTGGCCTAGAGACTTATGCGCATCCACATCCATACCCATTGGGATGGGTGAAGAGGGGTGTAGAAATACAAAATATAAGAAAGTGTAAGTTTAAGTTTGGGATAAATGCCCAATATATTGATGTATTAGAGGCTGATATCATTCCACTTGATGCATTTGACATTGTCTTCAGAAGTCCTTACTTGTATGTCAGGGATGTTGTATTCACAAGGAGGGAGAACCGGTACAGATGGGTCAAGGACGGAGTCAAATTTCAACATCCGAGCACACCAGAGCAAATCAAAGAAGGCTATGGTAAGTGTCAACCAAGCACCAAGACTTATTCAGGAAAATCATCAATTTTGTTTACTTTCATTCGAAGAAAAGCAAAATGGACTTGAGAGCATGGATATTTTGGATAGCACTTGTCAGTTTTTTGCAGGAGAAGCCACCACAGGAACTGCTCATTCAAGGAGCAAAACAAACTTCCGCTATGTCGTTATGCTGTCATCGTATTTACCTATTGATTCACCAGACCTAACCGTGGGGCAGCAAGGAGAAGAGGAGATACAAGGAACAGTGGTGACTATAGCAGCAGCGTACATGGAGAGGATTCGGCTAATCCATCTCAAGAGACAAAGACAAGCAAGAAGTACTAAACCACTACAGTATGGGACCTTCACCATACTTGAGCAGGTTGGAAAAGAAACCTTCAGGCCATACTTCAAGTAGATGCACGTTATAGCAAGTTGCAAGAGCTCACACCTACTGACGCCATCTATGCATGACACAGAAGGAAAGGTACAGAAGTTGCCTTTCAAAGAGGATGGTACTCGAGGCAACTCAAAGGAGGATGTAGCACTGGAGCAACAAACAAGAGATCCACAGGGGTCTTGGAAGGTTGGACGAGAAAAAACACCAAGGCAGACCCGGTGGTACTCGAAGGAGCAAGAGAGGGAGTTGATTCCTCTACCACTCCCCCACTAAGCACCAAAAGCACGAGAGGTATGATCCATAGGGATCAATAAAAGCACACCACTTCATCAGTTCCATCAGCACCAAGAAGGAGAATTGAAGAAAATGAAGGAAATGAGGTAAACAGAGGTTCTAAACAGAACCGCCTCCTGGCCAGGGCAGCGGTCCTGAAATCGCCAGTCTGCTCAGGGCGGCGGTCTTGACACTTCTGAACAGAAAAGAAGAATGAAGCACGAATGGATGCAATTTTGAAGCGCCCGACTGTGTCTCTTCCCTCCCTGACCTTTCTCATTCTCCAGTGCACGGGAGGACATGGGAGCAGGCTATAAATACAAGGAGAAGCAAGAGAATTCGGCATTCAGAGATCCAAAGAGATCAAAGAGCAAAGGTTTAAGTTTAATGAGAGCAAGTGAGCAAGATCTTCAGTGCTGGAGTGGAATTGTAGGAGCAAGGTGTGGAAATAGAGCAAGCAAGCATAGGAAGGGAGAGGTTTACATTGTTATCTCCATTTTCTACTTCTTGTAATCTGTAATTGTCTATAATTGACCAATAAAAGTGGGAAAAAAGAGCATTTTGCCCTTCCCAACTGGTTTTCCTCCATTGGAGGTTTCCAGGATAAAATTGTTGGTGTTTGGATTTTGAATTATTTCCTATTCTCTGCAATTTCCCTTTTCCTTTCTATAGCACTAGATAATCAGTCACTAAAGCTCTAATCTTCAATCAATCTGTCATTTTCCAAAGTTGAAAGTAGAACAACATAATTGTGTGATTTCCTAGAGTTCCAAAGTAGAAGTTTATGGATCACTTGCTATCTACAGTCAAGAATAGTAATATCCGCTTTTTCGCACATAATGACAATATGACATCATTGGGTTTTCTTTATTATCATAGTTGATACATTGATGTTGAGATATTTTATATTCAAAGATTTTTATTACTTGATGAATGCTATTTTATCATGTCAATTATAAACCAACGATGATTGAATTTAATTTTGTTCTATATATTGATGTAGGAGCATCTAGGTTCACTCGCAATCTTGCATCACCAAAAACATATTAGTTAGGAAATAAGTGAAGCCTAGTATTGCGCAAGTTCTATTTTGCACCAAGCCCTTGTTTGTTCTGTTTGCACAATTTTTGTTTTGTGCCTATGTTTGTAATGAGTGCACAGCCTACGAGCACACAAGAGTCACTTGTAATGTTTTGCACCCAATGTTAGCATGCAAATGTTTTGTTGTTGATTTCCGCCTACCTTTGTAGCATACCTATATTCATAATTGTTTTATGCAAGTGTCATGTAATGGTTCATAGCTATTTTATGATCCCTACATGGAATATGATGAAAAGTCTCAACCCACAACTAGTGTGAGCATATACTCATTTGGCCAAGTGGAAACCTTAGGTTGTGAGACTAATGATGTTGAAGATAATCAGAGCGTCAAATGATACCATCCACCACCTACGGTAACTGCTTAGCGTAAAAGGCAAGTTTGGGGCTAAGAAGGAGAGGTCCAAGTGACATGGATGTATTACTCGTAGATATTCTCTCAAAAAACTCTAATAATGACTCCTTTAAGGGAAGAATCTTAGGAGGGACATCCAAAGAGTACCTTAAAGGGGGTAACCTACCAATAGAGATGCCAATGGATAGGAGGAGTTAACTACAATCAAAATACCAGCAACTTCAACATCTATGGGGGCCCAAAGATGTAATCCTCTCCATAGAACATATGGCTAAGTATGGATACCTCACACAGCATGAAGCTAAATCCCCATGGTTTTGAGTCAGTGAATATAGAAAGTAAGTCTGAAGATGCAATCCTCTCTAAAGAATATATGGCAAGTATCCATACCTTGAACAACATGAAGCTAGATTCTTGTGGTTTTCAATCCATGAATATAGAAAGTAAGCCTAAATATAGTCTCAAGGTGCAGAAGCTGGTTGGAAAACTCGGCTTGGACAATGCATTGAGGACAGTTTGTTTACAATAATCATAAGCTCAATCAATAGATTTTGGACCCTCTAAATACGATCCCAATCAATGAAACCTAGACTAGGTCCCCCAAACTCAGACCCATATAAAACTGAAGGCTTGATTATTGTATCGAAGAGGTGCATCTTGGAGGTGGATTTGAAAACATTGGCGCTCCAAGATAGAAAGAGAGGCATATCCCTTGCAAAGGCATGACCGAGAAGAAGGCGGCTTCATACTAAAATATGGTCCGAAAAACTAGACCCCCAAGTAAGTGTCGGCTGATGTGATCTCCAAATATCCCCCTTTGTAAAGGAATTGGAACCAAGAAAGAGAATGTTTGGAGGTGTTGAATATCATGACCTTAGTTTCGCTCAAGTCAACCACCAATTGATGAAGCTCACAAAAACAAGCAAGGGCATTATGTTGTCTATTGAAACCATTAGCAAAAAAGAAGTATGGTGATCACCACATCATGTAAAGGGCATGGGTATGTAGTTGGAGAAAATTCCTTTTGGCTTGATATGCCAAAGTTTATGTGGATGTACTCGGTAGTAAACTGCAAGAATTTTCACCTATATGAGCCATCCATGTTTGATGAAGATGAAGGATGTCAGTTGCTACCTTCCATAGAATATTACATCTTGGACTCACAAGGTGAAGTGGAGGAGGATGTAGTGCTTCGTTAGAAGGTTAGAGAAACCAGGAGAGGTCCATAGGAGTCTTGGCAGGTTGGACTGAAAGGGAAGACACCAAGGTAGGCCCAGTGGTACTTGAAGGAGCAAGTGAGGGAATTATTTCCTCATCTACTCCCCCACTAAGATTTTGTGGGACCAAAAGCCTCCTAATTAGGGGAGGTGTGATCTATAGGGATCCAAAACAACACCACTTCATCATATCATCCAATACCAGAAGAATAAAATGAGAAAAATGAAGTGTAGGTTGTATTTTTACAGAATCACCTGCCTGTGCAGAGTGGTGGTCTTGTAACTACCCCCAATAAATATGTGGTCCTATAACCACCCCCCTACATAGGGCAGTGGTCTTGTAACTGCCAGTCTACACAGGGTGGCGGTTTTGTCACTTTTGATGGAAAAATAAAATAGAGCACAACAGTCTTGGATTTGAAGCGTCCGAACTATGTCTCTTCCCTTTCATGACCTTTCTCATTCTCCAGTGCATGGAAGGACATGAGAAGGGCTATAAATACATAAAGCAGCAAGAGAATTAATCATCGAAGGTAATTTAGATTCATGGGAGTAAGTGAGAAATAGATTTTTAGTGTTGGAATTGAATTTGTAGAAGCAAGGGGTTAAGAGCAGAGAAAAAAAGTATTTGGGAGGAAGGTTTACATTGTTGTTTCCATTCAAACTTATTGTAATCTATATTCTTGAATTATTGGCCAAGACATAAGTGGGAAGAAAGAGCATTTTCCCTTCTTGACTGGTTTTCCCTCACACCGGGGGTTTCCAGGATAAAAATTTGTGTTGCATTCTTAATTTCATTTCTCTCTCTGAAATTTTAGTTCTAAAGCATATAAGAATCAATCACTAGCTCAATTCTATCATTTTCTAATTGAAAGTATAACAACAACATTAATTTGTGATTTGTGAAATTCCAAAGTTGAATCTTTACATATCAGTATCATGAGTAGAAGGATCCATAAGGAAGCATGAGTAGAAAAACGTGTATGGAGTAGCATAGGACAATAGATAGATGTAGCAAGGTGTTCGCATAGTGTAGATAAGAGAAATTTCCACTAGAAATATTGACATGAATTGCAAAGCAAGATATGTGTATATGAGTAGCATGGAAAGACAATTGCGGATTAGAATGTGTCTAAGATGGGGGGAGTTTGATACCCCCTAAGTGTGTGAGTGATAGAGATATATTTGATGATGGGAAAGATACCATGCTATGGTGACGGATGTGGTAATGTGTTAAGAGTATCTGTATTAGTGTTAGGGGGATGATATTATCAGTGTTAGGGGAATGATATTATCCAAACTAAGCTATAGCATTGAGAACAGATGGAAATTACTTTTTGTGATAGTAAGTATGTGAAGTAGTGTAAACCTCGGGAGGAGATGTGGTGGGAATAAAAGGAGCAAGCAGAGGGAGATATCTGATGTCGAGTCTGGTGGATTGTGTGGGAATGGAAAGAGGCTATTTGACTCCCTTTTCATCATTTCCTAATATGGTGTTAGTGAAACTGTAACAAAGCATATACCGATACCCAGGACCATAATTTGTGAAATTAGGAGGAGAGGTGGCTGAAGTAGGGGCTTCAGGTGAACGATCAATAATGTTATGTCGGTGCCCGTTCTGAGCCCATAAACTGACTTAGTATTTTTCATATACTTTCAATTAAATCTAATTGTTCTGTGTGCTCTAATTTACTCCAAGTGCTTCAAAGTTCAATATAAATGAAAGAGAACTATCAAATTGTGAGAAATCTTGTGCCTTGTTGCAATAAATGAAAGGATTTAGTATAAATGTTGGGGGACTGGTTTAATGGTCTATTTCATTAAATAAAAAGCTTCAAATAGACAGGTGATTGGGACTATATCTACATCTTTCATGAGGATCCTGCAAATCAACACTAAAATGATCCAAACTTCTCCAAGAATCTGAAGCTACGAAGGCCCAAAAGGAATGCATCTTGACCATGAAGTATAAAGTTGCAAAAAACTCAGTTAAAATGGACTTAGTTGTTTTGAAGGGAGGAAGATGTTCATGTGGCCTTCAAAATCTACTTCCCAAAAGCATTGGACATTAGCATTTGAAAACCCGTGGGAGACTAAGTTTAAAATCATTTGCAAAAAAAATCCAACACACATTCGTTTGGCCTTCAAATTCAACATCAGTAAGACATGGATTATGTGGCAATAGATCAACAGTCAAAGCAGAGGGCACGTGTTAGCATTCCATCAAAACCTCAAGCAGATGCACCTGATAGACTTCAAGCCTGTGGAATCAACTGAATTTCAAAAGGTTTTAGGTCTGGATAGTTTGATAAGTAAAAATAGATACATGGCAATATTTTTATAAATCCAAAAAGTTTCTAAGTCCGCTTAAGTTTAAAGTTGTGATGTGAAGTCACAACCAATAAAAGGTGAATTTTATCCATACATGGAGATTTTTTATTGGTTCACATTTCACATTTGTCAATAGAGGTTATCAAGAAGTCTAAAAAAATACAGGGCGTGGAATGATCTTATTGGCTAGAGCTTTGCACTTTGTCAGAAAGATTGAATTGTGAAGCATTGTGGAACTTTCTTATTGGCTTATGCTTCGCATTCTGACAAGGCCATTAATGCAAGGGTATATGGAGCCATTTCATTGGTTTTTTCTTTCCGAAACTGACAAGTTCTTTGTAAATAAAATCAAATTGCAAAGAAGCGTGGAGCTTTCCCATTGGTTCAAGCTTCACAGGTGTCAGTCAAGATTGTCAAATATTATTATGATGAAAATAGCGGGGATCCTTCTCATTGGCTCAAGTTTCACAAGGATCAGTCAGGATCATCTAAAAGTTTGAATTGCAAAGCAAACGTGGAGTTTTCTCATTAGCTCATGTTTCAAGATAGCTAAGCACAAGTAAAAGAAAAGTTTAAAGAAGGTGAAGGAACATGGAATTTTATGATTGGCACTCATTTCATAATGGAATGAATTTTCAAGAAAAGTCACATAAGGACAAAATAAAATAAATACACACATGGACAAAATTCAAATCCAATCAAAGGTTACGACGTTTTACTCTCCTGTACATCCCAACACGCAAAATATTCAAATGGCCATAACTTTCGATCCAGAGCTCCAAATCAAAGAAAATCGGTCTTGATTAAAAGGTCTCCTCGAGCTCTTCAAGTTGGCATCATCTGATTCAAAAATTGATGGCATATTGAAGGAGAAAAAAGAGAAAAATAGATCAGGTTTCTGTCTAAGTTTATGAACAAACTGAAAAGAGCATAAACACACCTAACAGCATCAAATAACTATATTTACACATGGAAGTAGCTTGACCCAGTAGCCAGTTAAAAATTAGCATATGACAGATCCCAAAATACAAATAAACAAGGGGGAAATCAGCTGACTATTTTGGGGGGAAAATCAAATTGTAAAGAACAAACCAAATTTACAAACCAAATTTTTATAAATATGAGGACTTGTCTTCATACTCGAAGGGGGTTAGTTTCTTTTATTTCTAAAGAAAGGTAGATAGAGTCAATTGTAAATATTGCATGTTTCCTTTGTGAAATGCATATTGATCTCATTTTCCTTAGCTTTTGTGTCAAGGTGGTTGCAATGTAAAACCATTGAAAAACTTTGAAAACATCCAATTGATGTTCCCTTGCTAAGAAATTTTAAAGAGGTGAATGAAATACAGGACCAAGATAGAACCAAAAGTAGCAAGAAAAGGACATCTCCTTTATACATTCTCCTCAATCATTCCAAGGCTTGATCCCTAAGGAAAGTGTTAGACCCATCCCCAGCTAAAAAACAACATACCACCCGGTCCACCACCATTCCAATCCAATTTCCCCCCTTTTCCATTAAGGATAAATTGTTGTCAATCCAACAGGGGGGTGCAAATTTGAGGACCAACACGCTTTTGGCGCCATCGTGTCAGGTGAAAATATACTCTGAGCAAAATTTCAGAACACATACCTTTATAGAAATTTGCTAAAATTAGGAAAATACATCCATTTTAAAGGTATTGTCCAAAACTTTTCTCAGATATAAGTAGGCAAATTTCCATTAAATCTGACTCCTCTGGGAAAAGCATGGTAAAATTCATAAAGATCTGCAAATCTTTGTCTATTAGTTTGTGAAGCTTATCCTTTTAGAAGCATTGTGAGTTAATCTATACATCTAAGGTACAAGACCTTAGTGGCGGCTTCATCTTTCAAAGAAAATCTGGGTCATACTAGTGCAAATCATTTTAAATCTTTTTGATTAACTCTCCCCTTTGCAAAGTCTAGAAGGAAGAAGATCATTTTTCAAATCTGATCTACACAAAAAGTTACTTCTTGAGTTTGAGTACTGTTCAGTCAAAAGGAAGCAGATATGGAATGCCTGTAACTGATCAAAGTTTAAAGAAAAGTTGCATTCAAGATAATAAGTTTGATATTCCACTAGTTGAGGATTACTCTAGCACATCATGACATATTTGAAGCATTTGGTAAGCCTAATCCTATTCTTTCATTTATTAAGGAGAACCAAGAATTTAGTCTAGAATCTATTCCTCCCTCAAGCTTTCATCAGACTTTTCAATATCTGTTAAAACATCAGACTTTTGTTCAACATTGGCTACACCATCCTCTACCTATAGTTCTTGTGTAAAATAACATGGCTGACCCCTCTCCTAGAGAACCTTTCAGAGTTAACACATATATACCTATTGATTTTAATAGTATGGAAGGTTATCCAAATGAAGTACCATATGAAATTAGGATGAGGTTGTAAGTTTCAAGGAAATAATGCTATCAGTAGGGATCAACATCTTAGATTTTTTCAAAATATAATGGATGACTATGAACTAGAACATGAAGATGCTTATGTAAAGTTTATTCATACATACATTAGAATAATATGCAAGGGAATGGTACAATTTTTTGCCTATAAATTCAACAGATTATTGGTTTGGAAATGAAAAATGCTTTAGAATCCAATATGGTGATAAGACAGATGCAAGGTTTCTATTGTCAGATTTTGAAAATATCAAAAATAATCCAAATGAATGTGTGCAAGACTTTAATACTAGGTTCAATAAAACTTTAACTAGATTGCCCATTAATCTAAGGCCTAGTGATGATTCTTGCTTAATTAAGTACTCAGATGCTTTTGATAAGAAGGCAACTTATTATCTAAGGGATAAAAATCCTAGAACTCTAAGGCATGCTTTCTCTATGGCTTTCCAAATTGATAACCATATCAAAGCAACAGGGAAAAATCCAAAGAGGGAAGGTATCAAGCTAGTTAATCCAGAGAAACCTCATATTAGCAAGATAGTTGACCTTGAAGAAGTTGTCAAAATTTTGACTGGAGAAGTCAAAGAAATATCATACAAGCTTGCTAGAGAAGAGAAAGGATTGGTTTCAAATCCTCGTGTTCAACACCAGGCCCAAGGACAAAATATATTTGGGAATGATCCCAAAGGAGATCATTGGGAAAAAGATAGAGGAAAAGGACCCATGCCTTCAGGAAATAAGTAGAAAGCTTATAAAGAAAATAAAATAATCCCTGATCAAAAAGGGTATGCATTAACATCATTAAGTGGTGGTGTGATAAGTGTTTATTGCCTCGCCTTCCTTGTGAGAAGCCTATTGAAGATGAATACAAAAATGATGAAGCTGGTTATGATGACATATGCATGATGTAGTGTCCAAAGGATTCAATTCCAGGAGTCATTTCAACTGATCTTCTATGTGCTATAACTGTGGAGGAATTTTGGGATTGCAAAAATCGAGTATCCTCCCTCCATTCTATTGTTAATGCTGATATAGATATGACTTAGTTATTTGAATTTCCAAATCATGACTTTGGGTACTTAAGAGCTTTAATTATTAAGAAGTGTAATAGTGGAATCCCATCTGAAGAGGATAAACAACTATTAATGAATGTTGTGGTTGCTCAAGAAAAGGAGTATAACCTTAGGAAAATATAAGTCAAAGGACATGCCCCTACTTCTAAACCAAAAATGCCTATCTTAACTAACATCCCTAAAGATACCCGATAAAGAGTATGCCCATCAAAGGTCCTGTTCAATACTTCAAAACCAAGTACTTTTGCATCTACCCAAGTAATAAGGGATAATATCCCATCAGAAAAGACAATCACCTTGGCCTCTAATACAACCCTACCAAAGTATGTTTCATGTGATATGTCTCAAATTCCAAGTCAAATAAAAATTACAATCCTAATTGTTGAGTTACTTAAAATTCCTGAACATAAGAAAAGAGCATTTGAATACTTAGGGCTGAAGGATGATGTGATTATCAAAGAAAAGGATGAAAATAATGTGGTGACTCCGCCTGCCATAATTGAGGTTGAGATAAATGAAGAACCAAAGAATATGGAAGAACCCCTAGAAGTATATTTAGGCACATCCTTGGTTGAATCCCAATTTGATGTGGATCCTTTCTTTACCACTTTGATTGTTAATTGGCAACTTCTTCATAACTACATGTTTGATTTAGGAGATTCATGCAATATCAAGCCTTTAGATGCCATGAATAAACTGGATATCAAGATAACAACTTTTGGAAAGTGTTATGCTATGGATTCAAGAGAAGTACCTGTTGTTGGGTATGTTAGAGGTCTAGTGGTGCAACTTGCTCCCTATCCAGAAAAATATTTAACCATGAATATGGTTATAGTAGAATACCCTACTAAGTGGGGCATGTTATTATCAAGAAAATGGGTTATAAGTTGTGGGAGGAAATGTTCAAATGGACATGTATTATGCCTCTATACCATTAGAAGGGAATTAGTCAAATTTCACAGAGAAAAGAAGATGCTAAATCTTATTGAAGATCCCATGAATGCCTCTTATGAGGTATTGTTTGTTGATACAGATTTGGGTAACTTCATAGGTTGTGCAGATTCTAAAGATCATTGTATGGATGCTAATGCACATCTTGAGGATCTAAATGTTCCTTGGACCATGATTTTTGATGGAGCATGTTCTAAATTTTGAAATGGAGCTAGAGTGGTTCTAACTTCTTTGAATGGTGATTCATTTAGGTTTTATTTTAAGTTAAGTTTTGAGTACACCAATAATGTAGCGGAATATGAAGCACTCTTGTTGGGACTGAAAATTTCTTGGAAGTCATGGGATAAAATATCTCCTTGTGAAAGGAGATTTTGAACTGATAATCAAATAGGTACGTAAGCTATATATAACAAAAAATCAAAGATTAAAGTAGTATAGAAATGTAGTATGGGATCTCCTTGAGTGTTTTGATTACTTTAATATTGAGTTTCATGGGAGGAGCCAAAATGTGGTAGTTGATAGGTTGGCAGTTCTGGCTTCACAATATGACAAAGATGATTCATCTCTATACTATAAATTTGAAGTGGAAGTACTGGTTAGACCTTATGTACCTGATAATATTCAACACTAGAAAGTATTTGATGATGATTCACACATTAAAATATTTCTCAATTGCCAAGGTGAGTTCACTAACCATGATTATTGATTTAGAGCCTATGATAGAGGTATGTGAAGGGAAAGAAGTTCTATTTGGAAAAGAAGTAATTCAATTGAAGACTAATGTAATTCCAAGGGGATTAGTCAGTTTAGAATATGGTTTTGACAGTACTGATAGAGTAGTTTGTAAATCTGCTACTTTTCCAAGATATGTTGTGGAGTACAATCTGGGCTCCAACCAAGATCCTAGAAATGTATGGTTAAAGTAATCTAAGTAAAAAAGAAAGAGAGGCTTATGGCCAGTTATTAAGAAAATACAAGGATTACCTTGTCTTGGTCTTACTCTGAATTAAAATCCTATAGAGAGGATCTGTTTCAGCATGAGATACCATTGGCACCTCACTCCAAGCCCTTCAGATAGAAGCAAAGACCAATCAATCCCCTCCTTACAACCAAAATGCAAGAGGAATTGACCAAACTAAGAGATGGTGGGATAATACAACCCACTAAGTATTCTTCATGGGTAGCTAACTTAGTGCCAATCATAAAAAAGAATGGTGATATAAGAATTTGTGTCGATTTTAGAAATCTGAATAAAGCTTCACTTAAAGATAATTATCCCCTACCTAATATGGATAATTTTCTACATAAAGGTAACTGGTTCAGAAATGTTATCTACCTTGGATGGCTTCTCTGGTTACAATCATGTTATGGTGAGAGAATCAGAGCAATACAAGACTACATTCACCACTCCTTGGGGTACTTATGTTTACATCAGGATGCCATTTGGGTTGATGAATGCTGAGGCTACTTTTCAAAGAGCAATGGATGTTGCTTTTGCAGGTTTTATAAATTAGTTCATTGTTGTATATCAGGATGACATCACTGTGTTTTCCAAAAGAAGAGAAGATCACCTAATGCACTTAGAGAAAATCTTGATCAGATGTAGGGAGTATGGAATTTCATTGAACCCCAAGAAATTTCATTTTGGTGTGCAAAAAGCTAAGTTACTTGGACACATAGTTTCTCACCAAGGAGTCATGATTGATCCAAAACGAGTAGAAGCTATTGACCAAGTTCCTATCCCTTGTCAAAGAAAGGTATTCAATATTTCTTTAGGAAAATTAATTTTGTGAGAAGGTTCATTTCTAATTTTGTTGAAATCACTTTTCCTATCACCAATATGCTGAAGAAAGATCAAGTGATCAAATGGGAAGAAGGGTTGTTCAAGCATTCAAAGGAGTAAAAGAAGCACTCAAGACTGCCCCTGTATTAGCCAGTCTAGATTATAAAAAATTATTTTCAAATGTTTTAATTTTGCTTCTGAATTTACTATTGCCTCTGTGCTATTACAAAAGAATGAAGAAGGCCATGAAAATCCTATTGCATTTTTTAGCAAAGCTTTGCAAGGGTCTGAGCTGAAATATTATGTCATGGAAAAGCAAATTTTTTATTTGGTCAAAGCAACCAAAATATTCAGACCTTATATTCTAAGTTCAAAAATTATAGCATATGTGCCTCACATAATGGTAAAGGATATTTTGTCTCAGATGGAAATATCCAGTAAAAGGTGCAGATGGGTTAACAAGCTTCAAGAATATGACATGGACATAAAACTACCAAGCTTGTTTGAGGATTGGGCTTAGCAAGGTTGATGGTAGAGAGCAATTTGTAGGTGATAGAGATCCATAATGTTGAAGAAGATGGGCCACACCCTCATCAAAAGGTGAGAAAATCAGTCTGGTATAAAGATATAGTTTATTATTTGATGAATTTGAATTGTCCTATGCACTTAGATAAGAATCAAAGGAGGACACTTAAGTTAGTTTCTCAAAAGTATATCTTGACTGATCATGGATTAGCTTGGAAGAATCCAGAAGGAGTTTTACTTAGATGTATCATTGAAGAAGAGGCCCCCAAAATAATTGCATAATTTCATGGGGGAGTGTGTGGAGGCCATTTTTCTGGAAGAGTGACTTCTCACAAGATTCTAAGGGCAGGATATTGGTGCCCTTCATTATTTAAAGATGATGTCTTGTTGGTTCAAAGATGTGAAAGTTGTCAATGGTTTTCTGGAAGACTAAAAGCTTCTGGGGCCCTACCCTTGCATCCTGTGTCAATAGAAGATCCATTTAAACAATGGGGCTTGGAATTTATTGGTGAAATCTCAAACTCTTCAAGTGTTGGTCATAAGTGGATATTGGTAGCCACTGATTACTTTACCAAATGGGTTGAAGCCATTCCCACTAGAAAGGCAACTCATCAAGTAGTCATGGAATTTATTTTCAATATATAATCTGTAGATTTGGTGTGCCTTCCTAAGATAATTGCTGAAAATTCCATGAGCTTTAAGAGCTAAACCATTGGCAAAAATGTGCCATGAATATGGTATAAATTTGGCTTATGCATCAAATTATAATCCACAAGGAAATGGCCAAGTAGAATTGAGCAACAAAAACTTGTTAAAGATCCTCAAAATAACACTAGAGACCAATAAAAAGAAATGGGTGAGCAACTCAAGTTTGCATTGTGGGATAGACAAAGTTACTACCAAGAGGTCTACAGGAAAAATCCCTTTTGAGTTGGTTATGGAGTTCAAGCCCTTTTTCCCTTGCACTTACAACTTTCCTCATATCAGTTTATGCAACAATTTGAAGATGGAGGAGAAGTAAGTCCATATGAGGCAAGGATAAATCAAATCATGGAATTATATGAAGTAAGAAGAGAGTCCCACCAAAAACATGTTAAATTCAGAGAAAAAATGAAGAAAATATTTGACAAGAAGGTCACTCCAAGAGCTTTTAATGTTGGAGACTTAGTCCTGTTATGGGACAAAAGACATGAAGATAAAGGTAAACATGGAAATTTTGATGCCCTATGGATGGGACCATACTCTATTGATATCAAGATTGGAGAACATACATTCTTTTTAAAGGACTTGGAAGGAAATTTGCTGGAGTTTCCTGTTAATGGCAAGCATCTCAAACACTTTTTGGATTAAGCCAAAGGATCAGGTATGATCATTGTATAGTGTATAGTTGTGTTGTTTTTCCCTTTTCCCCTTTGTGTTTTTGTTTCCCTTTTTTTGTGCTCTGGTCTACAGTGACCAAGTTTCGAGACATGGAAATATTCTGGTTTGAATGTAATCTATCTTTTCAGTCAGTCCTATGTATGTTTTCTCCCTAACTCCTTACCCAATGGATTAGGCATCTAGTTTGGTATTTGTTCTTGTGGCACCCACAGGGGGTGCCCATCCCCAAGAAGGAGCCATTGTTGGTGCCCATTCTGAGCCCTTAAACTGAGTTAGTCTTTTTCATAGAATTTTAGTTAAATCTAATTGTTCTATGTGCTCTAATTTGCTCCATGTGCTTCAAAGTTCATTCTAAACAAAAGAGAACTATCAAATTGTGAGAAATCTTGTGCCTTGTTGCAATAAATGAAAGGATTTAGAAGAAATGTTAGGGGATTGGTTTAATGGCTTGGTTGATTAAAGAAAAAGATTCAGACTTATGGGTGATCAGGACTATGTCTACATCTTTCATGAGGAGCCTACAAATCAATACTAAAATGATCCAAACTACTCCAAAAATTTGAAGATACGAAGGCCCAAAATGAATGCAACCTGACCGTGAAGTATAAAGTTGAAAAAACTAGTCAAAATGGACTTAATCCCAAAGAAACAAGACATTTCAAGGCCTTCAAAATTTACTTCTCAAAAGCATTGACCATACATTTGAAAACCCATGGGAGACTAAGTTTAAAATCATTATGCAAAAAATTGATAGACGTTCATTTGGCCATCAAATTCAACATCAACAAGTATGGACTACATGGTGAACATAGATCAAAGGTCAAGAATGTGTTTGACATGTCAAGTAGAATGCACCTGATAGACATCAAGTCTGTGGAATGATCTAATTTTCAAAAGGTTTCACAAGTTTGACAAGTCAAAAGGTATACGTGAATTTTTTATAAAGCCAAAAAGTTTATGAAGTCCACTTTCATTGGTTTAATGCTTTTGATGCAGGTATGACAACCAATAAAAGGTGAACAGGGGTCCATACATGGAGCCATTTCTATTGGTTCAAATTTCATGTCACAAAATTGACAAGGTATTTGTAAAGAAATAACTGAAATTGTGAAGAAGCATGGAGCTTTTTTATTGGCTTAAGCTTTCACGGGTTTTAGCTTATCAAAAAGTATGAAAAATGCAAAGGCGTGGAATGATCTTATTATTTTGCTTCACACTTTTTACAGAAGGCTGAATAGTGTGGAGCCTTCTCATTGGATCAATTTTCGCAAGGTTTGTCAGGGCTTCATCTACAAAGTATTAATTTCCAAGAAAACATGGAGCATTTCATTGGGTTTCACAATAGCTTCACATTTCAAGATTTGTAAATAAACACAGAAGTAAAAGGATGTGGAATCTTTTCATTGGTAAAAAGACGTACAAATAATAAAATTTTTGAAGAAAATGTGGAGATTTTTCATTGGCTCACATTTGCAAAGAGCAATCAAGTAAAAGAAAAGTTTAAAGAAGGCAAAGGAACGTGGCATTTTATGATTGGATCACATTTCATAATGGAACGTATTTGCGAGAAAAGTCACATAAGAGAAAAAAAAAAATCAATGCACATGGAAAAATTTGAAGCCAATCAAAGGCTGTGATGTGTCACTCTCTTGTGCATCCCGACACACAAAAGCTTCAAATGGCCATAACTTTCAATCCAGAGCTCCAAATTAAGAAAAATCAGTCTCGATGGAAAGGTATCCTCGAAGCTTTTCAAGTTAGCATCATCTAATTCAAAAATTGATGGCATATTGAAGGAGAAAAAAAGAGAAAAACATTCTAGGGTTTCCATTTAAGTTTGTGAACAAAGTGAAAAGAGCATAAACACACCTGGCAATATCAAATAACTTTTTTTTCACATGGCAGTAGCTCAACCAGCAACCAATTAAAAACTAGCATATGGAAGATCCCAAAATACAAATAAAAAATCAGATATTTACAGTTAGAACATTCCCACTTTGATCAAGATATTTTCTTTACAAACAAGGGGGAAATTGGCTGACTATTTTGGGGGGAAATCAAATTATAAGAACAAAAAAAATTCACAAACCAAATTTGTATAAATATGAGGACTTGTATTCATATTCAAGGGGGTTAGTTTCTTCTATTTCTGAAGAAAGGTAGAGAGATTCAACTATAAATATTGCATGTTTCCTTTGTGAAATGCATACTGATCTTAGTTTCCTTAACTTTTGTGTCAAGGTGGTTGCAATGTACAACCATTGACTAGATTTGAGAGCATTCAATTGATGTTCCCTTGCTAAGAAATTTTAAAGAGCTGAATGAAATATGTCCACTTTTGAGTTTAAATTTTGTCTTCTAGGGTCTGTGTTTGGAATTGTCCATTAATGAGTTATATTTTCTGTTGCAGTCTTGTGTTTATTGTTTCTTCTTTTTCGTACACTAGATATATCCTTAATGGTTGTGTTTTGGTCATTAGTTCGATATTGTGTTGTAAGTATTTACTTTACAATATTGATTTAATTGTAAAATCCTTACTATAACCACTTTTGTGTTGATAGATTTTTGTTAGCCTTTGAGTGTATCTTGGGCGTACGAGAGGATGAAAAATAAATAATTTGTTAGAATGATTGCACAAGGCTTGTGTCAAGTATTTTGAAGATTAGTGTAAAATCTTTGCATTTTTTGAGGATCAATGAATGCAAATATTCCTTTGTAGAAACTATGACTGGTTAATTCAATTCTCTGTGCTTTTCCTGAATTGCAAGTTACTCTAAGTGTTAAATGCTTGAATGCAACAAATATGTCTACCTATAATCCCCCCTCATTCAAAAAATTACACAAGTAATACTACCCCATTTTATCTACCATTCATTTAACCCTAAGCAAATGAGAAGGAATAGTGACTTAGTTGATTATGTGTTATCTGGGAGTGATATGGACTGAGTATCTATTGGAATATGCTGGAAACAACATTGTAAAGGATCGAAAAAGATTCAGAAGTACAAAAATATGAAAAATAAAAACATCCACAAGAGGACAATAGCGGTAGGTGCTAGTGTCTGATATGGGTGTCAGTTTCCCCTCAGATGCTTAGGTTCTGAATTTTTCCTGGTCAGAAGGTCTTCGCTCCAATATTTGTTTTGTCACTCTGACTTCACTGATGCATGATATTTTTAATCTTTGTAATGATATGTTAAGTAGGGACTTAGCAAGGCCTATTTTTTTATTTTTGATCTTTATCCTGCGATAATTATGCTAGCAATTATATCAAAATCAAGTACATACTACATAATTAGTAGGTAGTGTATTCTACTTAATTTTTTAATTAAATGTGACTCTTATTGCATTTTTTAAAGGTTTTTCTTGTTCAAAGCATTTTATCTTTGTTAATTCTCCCAAATAATAAAGTAGTTGTCTTTTAGTAACAGTTGAGGAAAATATGCAGCCCGTTGTCTCTTCCATGTAGACTCATCTTTCCCTAATACATATTAGTCAACATGATAATAAGGATGAGATTATTTGGGTATATTCAGTTAAATTTGGTTACAATTCTTTTTTTGCTTCTATTAAAAGTGAAATTGATTGGCACAAGCTCTGGTTGCCTGAGCTAACTCCTAAGGTAAATTTCTTCTAGTGGCTTATCATCAAAGGTAAGATACTAACTAATGAAAATCTTATTAGAAAGGGTTTTATCATGCCTAACAGATGTTGCTTGTGCCAAGAAGAAGATGAAGAAATTAAACACCTCTTTCTGCATTGTAAGTATACTTCCAACGTCTAGCATCTTATTTTTAATAATTTCAAGCACAATTGGATTTTCCCCCATACTTATCTATAGGCATGGGAACAATGGAACTCCCCACATAAGCATTGTGTGATCAGGAGGCTATGGCAACTGGTTCTCCCCCACACCATGTGGAGAGTCTGGAAAGCTAGAAATGATGTTATTTTCAGAAATACCAGAAATCTATGTACAAAATTCTTTAAAGAAATTATCATTGCAGTGAAAGACAACATTGAAATATTTAAGCCTCCCAAAAATAAACTTTATCCCAAGGGAGAGGAGCACATTCTTGTTGCTTGGAACATTGACACTGACAGCATTAAGCAAAAGGATAACAGCAGCATTGATAGATCTTCTATACATTGGATTCAGCCACCTACTGCATGGTACAAACTAAACTTTGATGGAGCTTCAAAAGGTAATCGTGGGGATTTGGGAGGTAGTGGGGTGATCAGAGATCACAGGGGCTGTTTTGTTGCTACTTTTTCTAGCAAGATGGGTAAGCAAACAAATCATTACTCGAAAGCTTTAGCTACACTATGGGGAATAAGGTTGGCTAGAGATTGTAATATTTCTAATATTATAATTGAGGGGGACTCATTAAACATTATTAATTTGTTAAATCAAAAGCAACACCCAATCTGGTCTATCAGGGATTTTGTTAATGAAGCTATTGAAATTTGTAATTATTTTGATGATTGTATGATTATCCACACCTATCATGAAGGCAATAAAGTGGTCAATAGTTTAGCAAATATTGGTGTCAACAACACAATGCAAACATGGTTAAGCAGTGACCCTCTTCCAACTAAAGTACTTGATGACATCACTAAAGATATACATGATTTTGCACACAATAATTAATAGTTACAAAGCAGGTGCCAAAGACGTGATTATTAATTACAATGGCAAGTTTAATGATGTTTTTCAAATTCTGCACGCTTCAAAGGTCCCGAAAAGTAGAGACGGTGTAGAGTCGAACAAAATTAAAATTTCTACCTTTGTGCAGAGAAAAAACAATACTGGCAAAATGGGGAGGCCTCCATGCAAGACCGAACCCATTCACGATCCAGCCTAGAAAAATGACGCAATTCTTTGGCATTATCTACAAATGGGGGGTATTTCAAATATCATTGAAAAGATGCAGGGTTTTGACCATGAAATCTCGGTCGAATTCACAAATGGTTGGAGAAAACGTATTGTTGAGTATGGAGAAATCAGGGTCGAGATCTTTGAGGAACTCATTGCTCAGGTCACAGGGTTGAACCTGGATGGAGCCAAGTTTTTCAACAAAAGAGTC
The DNA here is from genome assembly GCA_019776745.2 of Taxus chinensis. NCBI lineage: Eukaryota > Viridiplantae > Streptophyta > Pinopsida > Cupressales > Taxaceae > Taxus > Taxus chinensis. The sequence continues at coordinate 735,953,152 of CM034149.1, forward strand.
GACCGGGAGGTTGAAGCTAAAAAAATTCTTGAGGAAGGGGAACACCTAGAATTTTTCGTGGCTAGAATAAAAGTGGCCTTTATCCTTGAGCCCTTTACTAAGATAGCACAGATGATGGTTAGGTACGTCACACTTGAGGGAAGATATGGCACCATTCCTCTGAAGCATTTAATATTTCTCAATCATTTCCATAGGAATCTAACCATAAATTTCCAACACTATCTGTTGAATTCCTTGGAGAAGTCTGTTTTAGAAGTCCAGAATTATACCCGGGCTGTACCCCTACACTAGGGTCTGATTCTGCTCATCCATCATCATTGTATCTCTTGTTCTTACCCTCTACCTACTCCCCTTGTTATTCTCCCTATCCCTACCAACAAAGGTCTAGATTCTGCTACTTATAGCAGAAAGATGAAAGGAAAAAAGGCTAAGGTTTCCCTACCTTCTTCTCAAAGGATTCTGCGTAGCCATAAGGATATTGAACTTGCCGAAAACTTATTGCATATCAGTAAACCTGTGGATGAATGCAGAGATGTGGATCTTCTTACCAGGGTTAGAAAGCTTGAAGAGGAGATTAAAGACCTTAAAAATGATCCTAGGAATTTGGAAAAAACAAAAGGAATGAGGAATTTACAAAATTCTGAGGACAATGATATTACTACTGAGATTTTTAAGAAGCTCCTGTCACTTGATGCTACGCTAGGCAATTCCAAGGGCCGTCATGACCTCATCATCTCATCACTGAAAGAGGTTTATAATTTTATGGAGCAGCACATGAGAAGTGTGTGCAATCTTAGTGGCATTCCGGATGCCATCTGGGATTCTAATGAGACTCGTGACCTTGCACTTTCTCAGGCGAACATGACTGATCCTTCTCATGCCACAGCCATTGCGTTAATCACCTCTCTTCAGAAAATTAAGGGCAAGATTGACAGGGCAGTCAAATAGTGTAGTGCCTAGGTGTCATTTTGTTGTTGTGAAGCTACTATTTTTTGGATATTTTGTTGTTGTTTTCTTGTTGGGATGCCCTTTTTTGGATCCCTCTTTGATGTATTTTGGTCCTTTTGTTCTTCTTCATATCTCTTTTTGGATGGATCATTTTGTACTCACTTTACTCATATATCTAGCTTTTGAGCCTACACGTTTAAGGTGCTTAGCCTTTCTTAGTTGGGTTTTATCCTTCTGGTATCTGGCTTCTTGAGCCTTTTTGTACTCAGGGTATAGTCCCTTAAAAACTATTTATCCTTAATAAAAAAACTTTGAAGGAACTCAGTTAAATATTTAAGGCTTTCGTAGTGTTCTTGTTTTTTATTTTGTGCTCCCAAAAGAAGCAATTCAATAATTCACACAAGCTGCCAAATTTTGCAAGTATTAGTGGGATTAAATGGATGTATGGTTGACTGTTTAGGAAAATATTTAGAAAAAATGGTATGCGGTTTTCCAAAAATTACTTGTATTAGTGGTAAATCATATGTATTTTTCCTAAAAAATGATGTGTAATACTTATTTTTTCTCCCTTTTGGAATTCCAAAATTTGTCAACTATTGAATAGTAAAAATTTCATCCATTATAATTTACCTTTCCCTTATTATTATTTTAACATTACAATGCTATTACTGAAAATGGAATGTGTAAATCAAGTTTTAGGTAAACAATTAAATTCGGTTAAAGAGACCCCCTAGCATAGGGAGACACTAATCATTTTTTCTTTAGTTACATTTCTAAAAGACATTAAATATGATGTTATTTGAAACCTAGAAATTTTGTACATTTGGTTCCTCTTATAACCATTTGGTTTAGATAGATTTACAGTTTCACTATTGTTGTCATGTGTTTTTGCAAGGGCAAAATTCAACTTGAAAACAGGACAACTATACCCTAGTGTAAAAAAATTTCATTGTAAACCTTACGAGACACCCATCTAGATCAGCCCATCCCCTATGTCAAGCATATCCCCATCCATTTAGTGTCCATGTATGTGGTCCCAACCTTGCCCATGTGTTGAAAAAATCTTTCGACAGGCTTAGGAATGATTTTTTAACCTTTCTAAGGATGGTGCATATTCTCTAGAGTGGATTGGAAGTCCTAAATTAATCAATGATGTGTATTCATGATCCAAGATCATTTTTCAAGTGATTTAGGAAGGTTTTGGAAAGATCCAAGGGTTTAGGAGCAAGTTCAGCAAAAGCAGATTTTTTAGGCCAAAGGAGCTTACACTACGAAAGAGCACTTGAGCTTCAAGGGATGATTCTAGGAGCTCTAGAATGAATTAGAGGTCAAAAAAATATCAATGGAAATCTTATTTAGTTCCCTACATGGTGATAATCTCATATTTTTTGCAACACCCCTGCATTTCTTTCCACAACTCATTCTTTGTAGACACAACTGGAGGTCCCAATCAAAAAGGAAATTTTTGAGAATGGTGAAAACTGAATCAAACCTTGAGACCCATCTCATACTTCTCAAAATTATGTTTCTAGTCAAAAACATATAAATAACTTCCCAAAAATTCATCCAGGAGGACAGCTCTGGCAATATCATTTTCAAGCTCCTCTCCAAGGCGTGAGCTTTGTACTTAGCCAAAATTTATCAGTGACACAGGTCACCATGAGCCTAATGTACACTTTTTTTATCCCTTTATCCCATTCCAAGGGGATAAGGGAGGTAGAAAAATTCATGCCTCTCTCTCTCTCTCTCTCTCTCTCTCTCTCATGCCTATAAAACCCGGAGTTAGTCATTTTTTCACTTCCCCCCACATTGTTTCGTTTATACCCAGAACTCTGGTAAAAAATTTCCAGTTTCCTCCATCTCTATTTTTCTCCTTGCATTCACCCCTCCATTTTCCCATGATTTTGGCGGAAGAAATTTCATGAAAAATTACAAATTTTAAAGCCTCCAGGAACTTTTTTTGGCCAGATTGACTTTGTAGCACGCGAAGAGAAAATCTTCATAACTTATAAACCAGTGCATAGATTGACGCAGGAATTTTTTCATTCTTCACAATTTCTAGGCACCTTGAGAACACAAGTGGTATCCTTGACATGCATTTTCTATATTTTTTAAGGTGGAAAAACCCCGACTTGCTGCCCTCGATTTATAAAAATTTATTTCTCGTTGTTCCAAAGATCGGTTTGAGCTAAAAAATTGTAGTGGAAATCCAAGGTCAAGAAAGCCACTTTCCAAAAATAGTAGGTCTCTACATGATCACTTATTATAAATAGTAAATTCTCACAGAGGAAAAATTCTTCAAAGGTAGTGTGCACATGGAACAACCAAGGCAACAAAAGAGGTGGTCGAAAGTGCAATAAAGTGAAAATAGCAATTTACTAAAAAATAGTAAATTCACATCCCAAGTGTCAAAAGTGACGGTGAGCTCAATTTTCATCCATCTCTATGCTTTCTAACATCTTTACAAGGTTCTCAGGTGATGGAATTTCTCCAAAAATGTAATTCATCCCTCGCAAAGGACTAGAAACATCACTTTGGTTACGGTGGTGTGCAGAGGTGAAACAGAACATCACAGGGCACAATAGGCAAAATCTTGAGACATTGGTTAGTCTAATAAAGTATGCAAAAAAGGTTCAATAATTTTCTCTCCCTCGGGGAGAAAGTTGAGCGAGCTTAGTGGGTTGTTCAAAGTAAGCCAAACTAAATGAACTCAATGAGCAAGTCAAACAAGCTCAATGAGCTTAGTGAGCTAAGGGGGTTGATCAACCAAGCATCAAGAGGATCATCATGATTAGTGTCTATAGGTCATCCTGAATTCACATTAGGGAATCTCAACGGTGTTTTTAAACACTCATTTGGAGGTCTGAAATGTCTATGTATTATGTACAGGGGTAGTTTGTGATCATCATTAGCAAGGGAAAAGTGTTCAAAGTGAACTTCATCAAAGCCTTCCAATCAGTATAGCAATGTTACATAGGGTCACCGGAGGCCAGTCTCCATCTTCAACTTCTTTGGTACAGATCTTCATCGAAGTTGGAGGCATATTTGTTCATTCTCTACATACATTTCTTCCTTCCTCTCCTCCCTTATTCTTTCTCCTCTTCTCTCCCCCCTTTCTAATTCTTCGTTGTGAGTAATCATGACGTTTGTCGTATTCATTTAACCATGAATATAGTGGACATTTTAATAAGTCACCCTTAATTAATAAAAGGGGGCTTAATTTCATCCCTAAGGATTAGAAAATTCATATATTGTAGAAGGACACACAAAAGGTCATATGGGAGACATGTGAAGAGCCTTCGCAAAATCTATAAATTTTAATGACTTCCCCATTCTTAATGGTTGTCAATTTTGTATGCTTAAGGAGAGATTACTACTTGGAGTAAAGAAACATAGATAGTAAATTTCCTCTATTTTAATCATGTTCTTCCATTCCTCGCAATGTACAACTTTTCCAAACTATAATTGAAGAAGAAAGGAGTTTCTTACTTTTCTTGATGAGAGAATTACTGGACTTTGTGTTCCTAATTCTACCTTGTCTTGATACTAGTAACGAATTTGTTTTCTTTCTAATTTGTGTGATGATATACTCTGATTAATGTAGGCATTTGGTTTTTCACCTGAGATATTAATCCCCCCTTCCTTTTTCCCACTCCCTTTTCTATCTACTCAGCAAATTCCTCTCTTGCAATAAATTTCAAGCTTTTGCCACAAGTTCAGTGGAGCATTCCTGTTGGATCCCCGATCTCTAGGCCACCCACATATTTCAATTTCAATCACACACAATAAATGGGGTTACACCATTTAAGTTAAGGGACCTAGGGTCTCAGAGCGTTGGCGGATACCCACCAATTTTTCCACTTGAAAATTTTTCTCACTAATCGTTTTTGGTGCCCACTACAAGGCATACTTGGCGTATTCTGCACTCAAAATATGAACCAAAAAATTAAAAAAAAATATTCAAAAAAATCCAAAATTGAAAAAACATAAAAGAGAATTGATAGCAACCCATTACTAAATAACCCATTGTTTATTCCTTCATGTGACCCTTCATATTCCAAAGTGCCCTTTCATATTCTTTTTGCAGGATTTTCCCAAAATGTGTAAAAGAAGATACACCAAGCTGAGCAGGATGAGAGGAATTGTTGATCCCGCTTTTGAGGATTTACAAAATATGTGACAAAAAATCAGAGATAATCCCTACTACTTCTCTTAAGCTTCATCTCCATCTTATTCCTCAAGTGGTACCCCTAGAAATCCTATTCAAATCCCTATTGATACTCCTACTGCAAGTCCCCTCATTTTTCCTACCTTCCACCCACTATTGAACATTGAGTTCCCGAGCAAAGAAGAACAAGAATCAGAAGAAGAATTAGTAGAAGAGTTTCCAGAAGTGGAAGAAAAATTAGAAATAGAAGAAGAAGGATAAAAACCCCAACCCATTGTTCCATGGGGAAGGAATATAGGCCCACTCGCTCTTGTATCACCTCTTCATAATCTACCAATAAGTTCCCACAAGAAACTCCCTAAGTTCAAAGGAAATGACTCACAACTACCCGAAGAACACATATTTACCTTCATCACTTCGTGCGGAATTCTTGGGATCAAACACAAAGATGTTTCTATGAGACTTTTTTTGGATTCACTTCAAGATGAAACAACAAAATGGTTCTACCTTCTACCAGCTAGATCAATCACCTATTGGGATGATAACAAGACTGCTTTCAAGGAAAAATTAAAATAAACTGAAGACTTTTATGATCTCTTAGTGCAATTGTTACAATTGAATAAATAATCCAATGAGACTTTGAGGGACTTTGTAGCCAGATATAACTGATTAGTCAAAAGGATACCTCGCAAAGCTATGCCCTCAGATGAAAATGTAAAAATATTCTTCATGAATGCTTAACTACCTGAGGTTGGGTTCATTCTCATAAGGTATCATCCTAGAAGTCTGAAGGAAGCTCAAGATTTTTCCACTGAAGTAAAAGATGATCTTATCCTATCTAGAAATATCAATAACCCTTCAAAGGGTAAGGCTCGACATCCCAAAGATGAGAGAACAAATCCATTGTTGCAGAAATTGGTAAATGAAGTGACACTATTAAAGAGGGAAATTTTCCAATGGGAATCCCATTAAATTTCTAACAGAAATTAGATTGCAAGAGCACCCCAAAAGTCTCCACCTGTCAATGCAAGTTACAGAGCTCAAGAAGATGAAGAAGGATTTGAACAAGAAAGTGAAGACAATGATTTTCTAGAGGTTGAAGAAGTAGAGAATGGTGCACAAATCAAATTTTTTGAGTATTCTGGAGGGGATGAAGATGATGATAAAGATACACCCAGTTTCTCATGTGCAGCGTTCACTCGCTCTTAGTCTCAAAAGGAAGCTTCTTCCTCCATTGTTGCTGCAAAGAAGAAGGTTGAAGATCCTCCTGTCATGACTATACCAAAGAAAATAATTTTTCGAGGATCCCAGCTTCCACCTTCCATGAAGTTTGCATCAGAGAAACCCAACCCCGTGATAGGCAAAAGGTCACATGCTATTCTAAGTAAGCTCACAATGCTCCCACTAATTCCAATTCTACATCTAAAGCTAATCCTTCACCCAAAGCTAGTCCTCCAAAGTATTCTAATGCTCAACAAAAGTCAACCACTCCTTCCAAACTCACTACCTAATCTACTAAAAATGATGAAGCTCCCAAGGCAACACCACCTTCATAATGTAAAACTTCCCCTATCCCTGGGAAATTAAGCTCACTAGCCTCATCTACATTCGATTACATAGAACACACAAACAAGCCAAAATTTACAAACACACCCAGAGCAATTCAAGAGATTCATTAACTCTAGTGTGATCTCTGTTAGTCACGAGCATCAACAATTAATAAATCTCCTATCAATTTTTACATATCTGAGTCACATGCAGTTATGGCATGTTGAAGCATTAAATCCTGATTGGGTATCCTCTATCAGATCTTCCAGTAACCTCTCCGTGCATCATCTTCCGCCAAGATTTTATCTCACCTTGCATTGTATATGTGAATAGTTTGTTTTTAAGTCTCTTTTTTAAAGTTTCATGGATTTTGTTGTTAGTTTTTTATGTACATGTGTAGTGCCCACTTCCCTTTGACACCTTTTGATGCTGATCATGATACCATCAGCTATATTATGGACATTATTATAGTTTTGTTTTAGCATGATGTTAGGTATCTGATCATGGATTATTATTGAATTTGATTCTTATATGATGCATGATGATTATTAGAGACACTTTATATGTTGATGATGTTATAATGTTGGACATGGTTATATGATGGATGTTGTTTGGAATTGTGATAATTGGATATTTTGATTAGACCTATAAATGGAAAATTATTGGATGATGATATAGTTGTTGATAAAACTATAATGATATTGTTAGATTGCTTTGATGTTGTTGTGATACATGTATCTAGAGGTGATTTTAGAATTTTAATTATATTTATATTAGTTTAGACATTATGATATGGCCACAAGGACGAAGAAGGTATTTTTGTTTTGCAGGTTAAATTATCACAACAAACATTGGGGGATTGGAGACCAACCACGTTTGAATTCTAGATGAATTCAACAAGGTCACCATGACAACTAGTTTTGTTTATGTGTATATTTTTTATTGTTAAGGGATTCCTATGGGGGGAATCACCTTAAAATGTGACCAAGCGAGTTTATGTTTTTCTTTTATTTTGTTCCCTTTTTGTTTCAATGTTTGCATGTGTTTATTTTTATGGTGCACTTACCCCTTTTCATTATTTAATTAATGTGGTGTTAATATTGTGAGTAATCATATTGTTTAATTATTTGATTAAAAGATGTCATAAGAATGTAATTAATAGAGTTGTTGGCCATGTTTTGAAGTGTTGTAAGAATGTGTAAGTAATGTGTAAGTGACTTTGTAAGTGATGTATAAGTTAACTTTTGAGTGTGAAACACTCCACCTTCTTGGAAATTCAAATTTTTCCTTGGAGGCTAATTTTGGAGGCTTGTCGGACAAGTTAAAATTGTCTTGTGCCTCTTAAATTTACATACCAACCTTTCCTATGGTTAGAGGGTTAAATTTAGACCTTTTATAATACATTTTGGGAAGACAAATTGTAGGTTTTAATTACACTTTTATTACATGATTTAATTTCAGTCCTTATGAGGTGTGGACCTTGGATTTGAGTGTATAAGTAAATCTGTCATATTATTCACCCACCTATTTATTATGCATTGGATAATGAAGTTGACTTTGTGTTTGGGGTTGAGGATGTGTTATGTGGTATCCTACATGGATCCACCTCATCCTATTCTCTTCCCTCTTCTATAAAATTTTAATTTCTTGTCTTGTCTTGGGTTGCTTCACTTTTGGGAGACTGCTTTTGGGTGAATTTTCTTGTTGTTTTGGGAGATCTTGCTTGGATAAAGTTTTTAGAAGATTATTATATGCTTGTATTGGGTTGATTTTTGGATTGCTTGCATTAAAAGGAGCTTGTTTTTTTGAACTTGTAACAAACTCCATTATGGAGAGGTAATAGTTTAGCTCTTAGAAATACTCTTCTTTTCCCTTTTTATGAATATGTAAATGATAGTATGTTTGTTTTTTTTGTGGGCTGTGGGTAGATGGCCTAGGAATGGTGTAGAAGAAGGACTATGGAATTTATTATGTGGGAGGCACAAGTGTGTTTTAGGGTGGTATACGGGTGAAGGGAGTTGGTATTTGGGTTCCATCTTAAAAAGAAATAGATTTCATTTCTTTACTCATTATGGGGTGCCATAAGAGGTTGGGGTGACATAAGGAAATGTGAGGAATAAGGGGGTACTTGGGGGAGGTATAAGGAACGTTAGAGCTTTGATATACTATATCTTATTTGGTAGTTTGTAACCCAGGTGGTGATACCCTTTTCCCCATTTGGGAGGCATACGAAGCATCCCCCATAGTTTTTGCTCCCTTGAATTGCTTGGTGAAGCCTTAGTATTACTGTGTCATGTGTTATCATTTAGTTGTAAAAACTATGGTTCTGTTTTGGATTGTGTTTTTAATTGTGAAAATGTTGCATGTTGAAAGATTGCATTGTGATGTGGAATCCTATTGTTGCCATGAGTTGAAATCACATCTTCTTATTGCATTTTGGTTGGGGCTCGGGGGCCAATGAAGAAGGATGGATTCTCCTTTCATTATATTTCTTGGTTGGGTGGAGAGTGTTGTCTTTCCCCTTGCCTTTGTTACGATCAAAATTGGAAGAATGAGAAGACTGCATGTTACTATTCTAGAGATAAAAAAAGACAGTTTGACAGTCCCTTGTGAAATGAAATCTCATTGTAACCTTCCCACTTGAAGTGGATGGTTTTGTAAATGTTTGTAATGGAAAGATGTTATACTGAGTTGTAAGTGGAAATTAGAAATGTAAAAGAGTCATACTTTATATGCAGTTTAGGAAGAATGTGAAAGAATGAAATGTGTTTTTTATATTGCATACTTTGAAATCAAATGGAAAGGAAGGTTGTATGAGTTTCATTTGAATTATTGGAAGTGGTTTACCTTGTTCATATCATATTATTCAATTGAAATTTTTTGTTTATGCATGCACTAGGAAGTCCCTGTTTGAAAAATGGTAAATGTGCAACACGTGAAGAAGAAACTGTATTATTTTTCCCTATGTCAATAAATGATTATTTGGAAGGAATAAAAGAAAGAAGTTGTAAAGTTGTCTATTGGAACCAACAAATGAATCTAATGTTTTTCTCAAATTGCATTGTAGTAGTAAATCTAGAACATTTTAATGTATTGAAAATCTCTGTTGGATAGAAAGAAATGGCGTGTGAGAAAAGTAGGGTATTTTGTATCTTTGGAAATGTGTACAAATTGGAAATCAGTATTGCATTCTTGGCCTTGAATAGTTTGATTTGAATCAACTAAAATGTGTCAGATTGGAATTGGAACGTATTCTAAATACTTGGAAGAAGAAAATGGAAAATAGACCCATCAAGATTTGATCCCTGTTATTTGTAATTTTAAAACTGACAATTAATCTAAACCAAAAACACACAATTCAATCCTACAACAATAACATAAAAAATTAAATAATTAAATTGAAGTGGTAGGCTCTAAACATAATTCATCTAGACATTAATACTCGAGAAAATTTAGTAGAAAACTTAGTAAAACCGGTTGGAACCGTTTTACTGTCATTTTGCAACCATTTTTATGTCAAACGTTGGAAATTTTGAATTGAGCCTCAATAAAAAAAATTAACCCTTACAATCTATCATAAATTCATCCAAAAACAATCTCCCATGTCTATTTGACATGTTGAGAGAGGAAGAAGATCAAATTGAATAGATCTAACAAGTTAAAATTTACTAGTTCGCACTGTAAAAGCCTGCAGGCAGTTTTATTAAAATTGACCCCTTTAAAATTTAACAAAACCAAAAATTAACAAGCTCTCTGCAAATTGGAGGTTACATCAATAGATTTCCATAAAGTCCTCATTTTCCCCAAAATAAAGCTCTCTACCAAAATTTATGGCCTTCTGAAGTTTTCTTCACTTGGTCGTTAAAATTTTGGGAAAAAATTCCTTGGACGAACCCGCGGCCCGAATTTTTCCCTTGGGGCCTTAGGAAAAAATTTTGGGAAAATTTTCAAAATTTTCTCCTTCAGCCTGCAGCCAATCAGAGGCTGCCACATGGCATCATGAGGTGACATCAGAAGGGCGGATCCTCTTTTGAACTCAGCGTTTTTGGAAAAAAAAATAGAAAATTTTCCAAACTTTCCCCGTCGGCCCGCAACCAATCAGGTGATGCCATGAGGCATCACAAGGCATCGATGGAGGAATGGATCCCTTTTTGTCTATTTTGCATTTCAGAAAAAATTTTGGAAAATTTTCCAAGTTTTCCCCATTGTTTGTTCCACCGGCTCGTAGCCAATCAGGGGCAGCCATGTGGCATCGCGAGGTGTCGGCGGAGGAGTAGGTCTCTATACCCTCTTAGCCCTTCAGGGCTTTAAGTCAATTTTCTCCCCACCTAACCCATGTTGGCTTATGGGATGCCACGTGTCCTTTATGGACTCGTAGGAGTGTGGTCAGAGAGCTGAATTTTCACCTGCACGCGAGAATTTGAAAATGTCTCCCGCCGCCTCACCTTTCCTCGTTTTTCCCCGTGCTGACTTAGGGAGTGACACGTGTCCTTTGCGGACCCGCAAGAGCGCGGGTGCAAATGTGATTTTTTCCCCACATAGGAATTTTTTTACAAAAGTCTCCCTGTGGCCCGCCAACCCACCCTTTGGGAAAATTTTCTCCCCAGAGCACGTAGGCCTGCCCGTGGGGAAAATTCTCATCCCAAGGCCCGTCAGCCCATAACTTGAAAAATATGAGGAGTTAGGAGGACTTAGTTATATCATTGGAAAGGTGAGGAAATTTCCTATCCAATGGGAGTGCTTTAGGAAAATTTTGAATGTGTTAAGTAAGAGAAAAATCAAGTTGAAACTTTAGACCTGTTAGAGAGTGTGTATGGTGAGGAATTTCCCTCTGAACCTAATTGAAACTTATAACCCTAAATTTTGGACCTTGTGACCTCTAATAATTTTTAATAAAATAAAAGTATACTCTAGTATATTATAATTGTTTTGGAACCTATTAGTGATAGTTGTTGTCTTGTAAAATGGTTGTAGATTTTTTTAATCCAAAAAAATTATTCCATAATTTTCCTAACTAATCCTAGGTTGTTCTTGGATCTCAAGTGGGTTGTTTTAACGGGCGTTACAGAATCAAAGTAAGACCCACTTTTGAGAAATATCAATGATGCAGAGGTGGCTCTCACCGAATTTCCAAAAAATAAGGTGTCAATGACTATCTTGTTAGTGGACACTTCGGCTTCATTTGGAATCTTGTTAGGTATAATCTTCTGTCAAGACTTGGGAGGAAAAATATAGATGAATTGGTCTTCCGCAACCATCCCGATCTTAGGATATATGGAGAAGTTTCTTCCTATGGAAAAGATGAGTTACATAGTACAAAAGTTAGGAAATCCAGAAGTTAATATTTTATACCAAAATAACAAGAGGATGAATCATTTCATAACAACCGAAGAGGAGGAGATTCCCACCTTGATAGGACCAAACATCCATTTTTGAAGAGGTATTGATCTTGAAGAAGTGTTGAGAAATTTTAAGTTGTAAGGGGGTAGCCTCGATTTGTCAGATGATGATAGCCATGAAGAAGAGGAGATGGTTCTTAATGAATTTCAAGTGGAAAAATCAACTGACATGTTTCCCCATGATGAGGATATTTTCTCATTCCTATTCGAAGATGAAGATTCTCTTGATCATTTCATCTGTGAAGAAGAAAAGCTAGCTCGTGATGAGCCTTTGAAAGGTTTGAAGGAAAAATCTATATAAGAACTACTAAGAATTACAGAAGAAATAAAAAACCCCTGAGCTAAGTCTCAAAATCCTAATACAAGCTGTGAATTTGTAAGACAGGTGTGTGTAGACACAAAATCATGCACTTTTGGTAATTATCTAGTCCTGATTACATACTACTATTCATATGATTCCTAAGTAAGAAAAGTACTAATTAACCCATGTCTTAGGCCACCTTTTTTTGCTTTATCTTGTTTCTTTCAGTCCTGCACCTTTATTTGCTCGATCTACCTTTTTACACTCTGACTTATGTCATCCTGGACACCAATGCCCAGCTAGGATGCCAACGCCAGGTGCCCTCGTCCCCTTTGGGTGCCCCTATCCTCTTTGTACTTTAATCACACTTTTTAGGTCCTTTTTATCCCTTTGAGCATCTTATGTTTTTGGTAATCGGCATTTTTGGGGTTAATAACAAAATTCAAGCAAGGGAATCATATAAATATAAAGTTACGTGATCATAATAAAGGACCAAGCACTAAGCATTAGCTATCACCCCCTAAGGTTACATCCATCAAGGCATCTAAGAGCTCCATTGCATTCATCTAACACCATCACAAGGGACACAAGGGTTGGTTTTCTATATCACACTTCATAGGAGGGAATTTCATTATATTCCATGCACACATTTATTACATTCTAAATCTAGCTACTTTCTCGCTATCCAAGTGTGACACACACGAGAGAAACCTAGGGCACAATTCCGTACACACACGTAGACCTACATTAGATTTGAGATGTAGTGCATTGCTCAGCCGTAAGTTCACCATTGTGACAGTTGAGGACAGTCTAACCCCTCATTTTGCATCTTTCTTTTTTAGGATTTGATATCTATTTGCGGATTTTACAGGCTCATACTTCATTGCAAGTTTACAACGACCTCGGAGATCTTGGTGTGACCTCAAAGTGACCAAAATAAACTAAAGGCGAACACCTTACGACACCTCGAAGGAGGTTTTTTGAGCATTTCCACAGACCCAAGTGCCCAGAATTAGGACTAGGGCACCTACAAGTGCCCCTATCCCTCTACAGGCGCCCCAATCCAGCATGTTCCTCTAGTTCTACACTTTTATGAGCTTTAGTATCATGGTTAGTGCTTCATTTTTTCCAATTTTCCAAATTTGTGCATTCTCTATAACTCTGTGAATTAGCTAAGTCTTTTTATCCTTCCTTTGCACCTAGGGTTTTACATTTTATTGATTAGTTTACCTGAGTAAATTGTTGTATTTAATTTATCATTCATTTACTACAATCTTGCATTAAAATTAGGTTCTTATTTCCATTTTAGCTTAATCATTTTGGTGAGCTAGAACTCGATCTTCACGCTTTTAGGGTCCTTATCTCTCTAGGGTCTTCTAATCATGTATATCTTTATCCATGCTTATCTACACAATCATCCTTATTATATCAATAAGCTAAAAAAATATTTCGTTATTACTTGTATTCCTCCTCAAACATCACCTGGATATGTATAACATAACTTTACTTCTGCCAAATCTCTTAATGAGGATCAAATAACTTTCACATCAGATGAGCTACCTTCTCGAGAAATGCTAGAGAATGACCCCCCTTATATATTCATGTTTGTATTAACAGTGTTGGGGTCAAACACACCTTAGTTGACAATGGGTCTAGCCTTAATATCTGTTACATAGCCTTTCTTCATCACTTAGGTCTTTTGGAAAGTTCTTTAGTTCCTTCATCAGTCTCCATTCATGGATTTAACAATATTCCTAAACGTGTCTTAGGTATTGTTAACCTCCATGTCATTGTGGTCCATGTATAATCACTATTCTGTGTCATGTCATGCCCAAGAACCTTAATTGTAATATTCTTCTTGGGCGACCCTAGATCCCTGCCATACATGCAGTCCCCTCTACTCTACATACACGACTTAAATTATTTTATCAAGGAGTTGTTTATGATGTCCTAGCTGATCCATCACCTTTCACATATTGTCATTCTATTAAACAATCTAGTAATACTCCTAGTTCTTCTGATGCTACTCAAGACTTCTCTAAATATGGGTTAGGATATGAATACTTGCATCATTATGGATTCTCCGATATAAGATTAGGTCAACAAGAACTTGGAATAACATCACTTTGGGACCTTCCCACACAATCTCACAAATTTTTTTGGGATATCATGCCCCACCTATCCCTTCTTCAGAAGTTTATACCACCTTACGCACTTCTTCACTTCCTCTCATCCATCCAAAACTCATCAATGATAACGCCTCTACCGTTTGGGATAATTTAGACACTTTTGCTACTGATGATGCTCTTTTAGAACACATGGGGTTTTATGATCAATTCCCTTCCTTTCACAATAAGAGATGTTCTTCATCGTCCCTAAATACTACTACTTACTTTGGAGAGTCCGATAAACTTGCTAATGACATTGATCCTCCTGATACTATTCCTACAGATTCATACATCGAAGATCAATTCACCCTTCTTAATGAAGAAACTATTCAATATAGCCTTGGAATAAAGGAAAATCCACACATAGTTTTGTTAGTTGCCTCTCTCACACCTAGCGAACAAAAATACATCAAACAAGTATTGCATGACTTCTCTAACATTTTCACATGGGACTACAGTGATATGCTAGGTATTGATCCATCTATTGTAATGCATAACATTGTCATTAACCCTGGTGTAAAACCAGTCTAAAAGAAAATTTGCAAAATGTACCCAAAAGTGGCACTCCTAGTCAAGGAAGAAATCCAAAATGTACTCGATGTTGGTTTTATTCGTGTTGTTGATTATCCTGAATGGGTATCTAATATAGTACCTGTTATGAAACCGGATGGCCACATCCATTGTTGCACTGATTTTCACAATTTAAATAAATCTTGTCCTAAGGATAGTTTCCCCTTGCCTCATATTGACGCCATTGTTGATTCTACTACCGGCTATGATATCCTCTCTTTCATAGATAGATTTGTGGGTTACAATCAAATCAAAATCAACCCCATTGATCAAGAGAAGACCTTTTTCACCACATCATGGGGAACGTTTTGTTATATTTTCATGCCCTTTGGCCTTAAAAATGTTGGGGCCACTTATCAACGAGAGATGATGCACATATTTCATCATTATATTTACAATATTATCGAAGATTACGTTGATGACATCTTGACTGAATCCAGACGTTGTTCCACCCATGCACAAGATCTACGAACACTATTTAAACACTTACGTCAATACCATGTATGCCTAAATCCCAAAAAAATGTGTTTTCGAGGTCACAACTGGTAAAATCTATTGGGGTTAGCACAAGGTTGTATAAATTATATATCATATATAAGCATATATGCAATAAAAATGGATATTCTACCAAAAGAAATATATAAATCAAGAGATATAAATCAACACCAAATGTAACGTGGTTCACCTAGTGTGGGCTATATCCACCAAGAAACAAGCCAATCTATTATCCAAAGCTTTCAGAAGATATACAATTGAAGATCTACAATCTTCCACACCTCTCAGATGTACAGTACTTTCTTTCTCTCAAGTGTCTCCTTCTTCTCCAAGAATTCTCTCTCACACAGTTATTATCGCAATAATCATTAATTCTTACAATCATCTTCTTCTAAACCCTAGATTTTATGCTTATATAGGCATATACAAACTTAGGGCACTTAGCCATGCAATTATAATCAATAGATCTACTTTAATACTAAAACTAGATCTAATTCATGAGAGTTAAATAAAACACTCCAACACAGGTAATCGACATCGGTTAGCCCTAACCGATGTTGGTTCCTCCTTGCTTGACTGATATCAGTCAAAGCTGACCAATGTCGGTCCCTCCATAATCAATACCAATTACTGTGCTTTCCTACAAGTTTAATATAGCATGCTAATTTGAAGTAATTGAGCTCCATAACTCAACAATCTCCCACTTGGAGATTAATTACTGCACTATACATGTACAATGTCATTCTTGGATCCTTTCCATAGCTTTATTTCTTCCTCTTCAAGTCTCAAACTCGAAAACTAACATAATTGGAGTGTAGCTCCAACTTCTCTTTTGTTAATGGCTTTGTTAGCATATCCAGGGGGTTTTCACTTGTATGAATATTCTCCAGTTTCAGCTGCCCATCCTCCAATACATGCCATATGAAGTGACACCTCAACTGAATGTGTTTCATTCTAGAATGAAACGTTGAGTTCTTTGCCAAATGAATTGTACTCTAACTTTCACTGAACAATTTGTAATCATCTTGCTCCTTTCCCAACTCTTCCATGAACCTACTCATCCATATCATCTATTTTCTAGCCTATGCAGTTGGAACATACTCTACCTTTGTAGTAGAAAAAGCCACAACCTTCTGCAATCTCAAAATCTGGCTAACTATCGTTCCACCTACTGTGAAAATATATCTACTAATGCTCCTTCTACCATCCAGATCTTCAGCCATATCCGAATCAACATAGCCACGTAAAGAAATATCTAAACCTCCATAGCATAACTGCATGTTAGATTTCCCTCTTAAATACATGAGAATCCATTTAACTACTTTCCAATGCTCTTTACCTGGATTGACCATAAATCTACTCAAAACACCCACTGCTTATGTAATGACTAGTCTGGTACAAACCATAACATACATGAGACTCTTAACTGATGAATCATATGGTACTCATGTCATGTAATTTGACCTCCTCATGTGATGAAGGAAATTGATCTTTACTCAATTTGAAGTGTCCAGCCATAGGTGTACTCATTGGTTTTGAATTTTGCATGTTAAACTTTTCCAACACCTTATTGATGTAAGCCTCCTGAGATAAATACAATTTCTTGTTCTTCATGTCTTTTTGTATTTACATACCAAGGATTCTTTTTAAAACTCCTAAATCCTTCATAGAAAATGTGTGAGCTAGCTTTCCCTTAAGCTCACCAATGTCCTACATACTAGATCCTGCAATAAGCATATCATCCACATATAATAACAAAATAACATAGCTCCCATTTTCAAGATTCTTAAAATAAACACAATGATCAGATTCACATCTCAAGTAACCATGCTTATGCATGAAACCACATACAGTAACAAAATAAAATAGATACCATTTTCAAGCTTCTTGAAATAAACACAATGATCATATTCACATCTTAAATAACCATGCTCATGCATGAAACTATCAAACCTCATGTAGTCATTTCCTTGGAGCTTGCTTGAGTCCATATGGGCTCTTTGTCAACCTGCACACTAATTTCTCCTTACCCTTGACTTCATACCCAAGCAGCCTGCTACATATAAATCTCTTCATCCAAATCACCATGAAGGAAATTTGTCTTCACATTTAGTTACTTTAAATGTAAATCATGTACTGTAACTATACTCAACTACAGTACGTATGGAAGTCATTTTAACAACAAGAGAAAATATTTCACCAAAGTCAATACCAGCTTTCTGTGTAAATCTCTTTACTACAAGCCTTGCCTTGTATCTTTTCTGTCCACCCTCTTCTTTCTTGATTCTTGTAAACTCACTTGTTCTGCAATGTCCTCTTACCTGCTGGCAACTTAACCAAATCCCAAGTCTGGTTTTGTTCTAAGGAGTCCATCTCCTCATCCATGCCATGCTCCTACTACATGTGGGTCTTATCCTACATTACTTCTACAAAAATTTCTAGTTCACCATTATTAGTCAATAATAAATAAGATAGAGAAGGTGTAAACCTTTATGGAGGTTTACTTACCCTTTGTGACCTTCTAACAAAATTTTGGGGGTACCAGAGGCTCATTCTGGACCTTCTGGACATTTATTTTCAATTCTGACAACGATCAATGCCCGTCACCTGTAACTGACGTCATTCACCCGTAACCGACTTTGGTTCTTCTAACTGATGTCAGTTTGGCTCTTCTGTAACCAATACTGAGTTCAGCTGACCGATGTCGGTCAGGGGTCAACCAACACCGGTTACTGTGTAACCATGTTAGGTATGAATTTTGATAGTCCGAGAGTTCATTTTCATTCACAAAATTCTCAACCGGTTCGTCCTTGGGTACCAAAATTTGATCCCTGTACATTCCCTTTTCATTCCATTCAATGTCATGACTCCTAATAATTTTAGAATTCTCTAAATCCCAAAAACAGAATCCGAAATCACCATATCCATAACCAATAAAAGTGCATCTCTTGGGTTTTTCATCCAACTTTATTTCTATTTTCCTTATCAATACGCACACATTACTTTTGAACCAAAAAATTTAAGAAAAGAAATATCTACGTCTTTTCCGATCCAAGATTTCCTCTGGTATTCCTCCATCTAGCGAAATTGAAGGCCCATCGGTTAATCAAATAATCCATTATATCAACTACTTCTACCTATAACTGTAAGGGCAATCCAACATGTATCCTCATACTTATATCACGTTCCTTGATTGTCCTGTTCATTCTTTCTGTAACACCATTCTCTTGTTGGTGTTCTTGGAACCATCATTTCTCTACGTATTCCATTCACTGAACAATAATCATTGAAATACTTTACTACAGTATTCACCACCACTTTCAGATCTAAGACACTTTAACTTTGAATTTGATTCATTCTCAACAGGGGCTTTCCATCTTTTAAAAATCTCAAAAACATCGTATTTATGCTAAATACAATAAAACCATACCTTTCGTGTAGTATCATCAATGAAAAGTAACATAATACGGGGATCCTCCATGAGAAGCTACCTGGGCTGGTCCCCACACATCTGAGTGTACAAGCTCTAATTTCTACTCCTTTTTAGTTGCCCCAACTTTGAGAAATCTCACTCTCTTTTACTTTCCAAATATACAATGCTCACAGAAATCAAGATCTAAATCTTTCAAATATGATAACTTACCCTTAGCCTTTAAGATATGCATTCCTTTTTTACTCATATGGCCCAACCGATTATGCCACATGCATGCATCTAAATCTAAAATAGTTAACACAGAAAAAGAATCAATAACACAGGTACATAAATATAATGTTCCTACCTTTTGCCACAACAAAGGCACCCTTGGCAACTTTCCAAGAGTTTGTTGTGAATGTAACCATGCAATCAGTTTCACCTAGTTGCCCTACAGAAATAAGATTCCTCTTAAGGCTTGGCACATGTCTCACATCTTTTAATACCCATGTATTTCCATTCTGTAATTTTAGATGAACTTCCCCTTTACCAGTAATACTACAAGGTTCATCATCACCCAAATAAACATGTCCAAAATTGCCCTGGACATAATTTCTGAAATAACCCTTATTAGGGGTTACATGGAAAGAAGCTCCTAAATCTAAAACCCATGATTCTATTCTATTATCCAAAGAAATAATAAGAACATCTTGCATTACCTCTGCTACAATATTTGTCTCTTTATTTGACTCTTGACTTTTGTCTGGGTGTTGATTCTCTTTATCCTTTGACCAACAATCTTTCTTTTAATGTCCTTTCTTTCCACATTTCTAACAGGTAATTCCTTTACCTATGGATTTAGATCTACCATCCCTTGACTTTGATTTTCCATTATTCTTACTCTTGGATCTTTCCTTCTGCCTGCCTCTACTTTCTACATTCAAAGCATTCCCAGATGATGATTCCTCTATACTTTTGTTGTGAATTTCTTCATTCAAGATTATACTAACCACATCATCAAACTTTAAAATATTATTAGCATATGTTGTATTACTAACAACCATTACCAAGTTATCCCAACTATCAGGAAAAGAACATAAGAATAAAAGTGTTTTCACTTCATCATCAAATGGAATATCAATCGATTTTAACTGATTTACAATAGATCGAAAATCATTCAAATGACTAGATGCACATCCACCTTCATGCATCTTAGAACTAAATAATTCCTTCATCAAATAAAATTTATTTAAAGCACCAAATTTTTCATATAAATTAGTAAGAGAATTCATTAACTCTATCGTAGAAGTCACTTCTATAATATTGGAAGCCATAGATGCTGTCTGGCTCAATCTTATAGATCCCAAAGCCTTTCTGTCAAGAATCTTCCATTCTTCATCGGTCATCTTCATAGGTCTAGACTTTTCATCCAACGGTAACTACAAATCTCTTTTATATATAATCCTCAATCTGCATCTTCCATAATTGATAATTTCGGCCATCAAACTTCTCTACCTTGTATTTATTTTTTCCTGCCATTGTTGTAGCTCCCACTCAATCAGAAAACACTTTGTGAGTAAATCTTTCAACACATAAAACCTTCAAGCAAAGCTCTGATACCAGTTGTTGGGGTTAGCACAAGGTTGTACAAATTATATATCAGATCTAAACATACATGCAATAAAAGTGGATATTCTACCATAAGAAATATACAAAACAAGAGATATAAATCAACACCAGACTTAACGTGGTTCACCCAGTGTGGGCTACATCCACCAAGAAATAAGCCAATCTATTATCTAAAGCTTTCAGAAGATATACAATTGAAGATCTACAATCTTCCACGCCTCTCAAATGTATAATACTTTCTTTCTCTCAAGCTTCTCCTTCTTCTCCAAGAATTCTCTCTCACACAGTTATTCTCACAATAATCATCAATTCTTACAATCCTCTTCTTCTAAACCCTATCTTTCATGCTTATATAGGCATATACAAACATAGGGCACTTAGTCATGCAATAACAATCAATAGATCTTCTTTAATACTAAAAATAGATTTAATTCCCAAGAGTTAAATAAAACACTCTCGCATAGGTACCGACGTCAGTTAGCCCTAACCGATGTTGATTCCTCCTTACTTGACTAATTCGAGTCAAAGGTGACTGATGTCGATCCCTCCATAACCGATACTGGTTATTGTGCTTTCCTGCAAGTTTAATAGAGCATATTAATTTGAACTAATTGAGCTCCACAACTCAACAAACTCCTCGACTATATCATCTCATAATGCGACATCGAAATCAATCCCAACAAGATTAAAGCCATTGTTGACATGCCTCTCCCTAAAAATTTACATCAATTACGATCATTACCTGGAAAAATTTAAGCTATCTGGCGATTCATTACACAACTTGATGATAAGACTCAACCCTTTACACACCTAATGAAGAAGGATACTAAGTTTGTATGGGATGAGTAGTGCCAACAAACATTTGATGATGTAAAAGCATATATTTTAAATCCACTTGTCTTAGTGCCCTTACTAGCTGGCCAACCTTTCTTATTATACATCTTCGCCATGTTTCATGCCTTAGGGGCCCTGATGGCACAACATGACGATTTTCAACGTGAAAGAGCAATCTATTAAATTAGTTGAATGCTCCTCTCTTATGAATGAAACTATAGCTACATCAAAAAGCTATGTCTCAGCCTTGTCTTTGTGGTAGATAAATTGTGTCATTACCTTCTTAATAATGAGGTACATATTATAACCAAGGTAGATCCATTATAATACCTCTTGTCCCATACACATCTGTCGGGACAACAAGCACGTTGGGTTATGTTTCTCACTGAATTCAATTTCAAGTTCATACCATAGAAATCAACTAAAGGCCATGTCATAGTAGATCAATTAGCTACGACACCTCTTCTCGATGCATCACCCATCTCTAATTCCTTTCGTAGTGATTTCACTACATATAATGTCAATCCTGATACATGAACAATGTACTTTGATGGCTCTCATTGTCGTTCTAACACTGGGGCTAGGATAGTTCTCATCACCCCGTAGGGTGATTCATCTCCCTTTACATATCATTTAGGGTTTTCCTGTACAAATAACATCGCTAAATATGAAGCCCTCATTCTTGGCCTTCACACCACTCAAAAACCCACTCAATGTCATGCATCTTAAGAAATACTACGCCTAAAGAAACAATCATTACCCTATGACACAATATAGTTCTATGGTCCACACTCAACTACCGAGGGTTTATATCTCAAATTTACCTCATCATACTCATGTGTTCAATCACTTGCTCACACGCTTACACCCTACACTCTGCACTTTGACAATCACATATTTTTAGTATGCACATTCAGACCATTTCTCGATGACGCACTCTCTTTTACAGTTCATTCTTGACTGCTAGGGGGGCTAAATAAATTAACCTCGTTGCATGTATACACATCCACTCGAGGGGTAGGTAGCTCCTATCATTCACATTGCATTCCATTTTGCCTCATCCACAACATACTACATATCTTGGTTGCATTTATTTTTGCTTACATTCTATTATTACATGTTCATCTTATTACACATGCTAGATAGATATCTTGTATGTCATTATCTTTATCATACACACATGTGTGTTCACTTGATTTCTAGTTGTGATGATAGATTTTATAGATCTATACACACAACATGGATACTTGGTGTAGTACCTAGTACCAGTCCCACAGCGGTTCCTGAAGGAATCCACTTTCGTGCACTAAAGGTGTTGTTATTTCATTTTGTACTTAGTAATTACATTATGGGCTTATACATGCTTTGACATAAATTTTATCTTTCTAACATGCTAATGGGTGCTTCATGTGCATCATTTGTTTTGTAGGACTATTTGCTTCCATGGTTGTCTGTTACATTCTCGGTCATTGTTTGCTCTTTGTATGCTCTTATTTGTGGGGTTTTCCCTTTATCTTGTGTGCACACTTGTCTTCTTACGGCCATTTAGGCTTTGATTGTCTTGCGACATCATGAGTGGTGTCATTGTTTACAACCCACTTTTCGCGGTCTACATTGTCTTCTACTTACGTCTTAGCTTACATATTATATGATTAGCTTACATTTCATGCATGTTTCTTTTTATTTGTACTAAAACTTGTCTCCTAGCCACTTTGTTTGCGCGTGCCTTGGTTTCTTCCAAACAAATTCCCTTCCCCCTGTAGCTCATAGTTTCAGCACATTGGTCAATCCTCTTTTGGGCCGCATACTCCTTCAACGATGTCACATCCACCCCAAACGAGGGGGGCATCATTTGGGTGAATCAGTCACCCCATATAATGTTATACACAACACAACACAGTACCGATACAACATGGTTTTCTATTTCAAATAGGGTTCAGAATCATACTTGGGTCCTTAACACAATGGCCTTTCTTGGATTCCTGAAACCAGGGGCAATTGCACAATGATTGGTAGTTCAGCACAATTTACAAAACTCCACACACATCTTTTACATGGCATATGGTCCTTAGCACATGTGTTTATACACACCATCTATAGTGGTGTTCTACATTGCCGGAAGTAGTTAAAGGTTGGAGGATGACACTAGACTATTATCCCTACACTTCTTCCATTTCATTGGTGTGAGATCACCTGAAAAACGTGCACGTCGACATCATCTATAGGATTATTTTCTACACTCTTTCCCCATCACGGATCAGGTGCACATGTTCCTTTTTAACATTTTCAGTGTTTTTACATACACACTTTTTTACATATTTTGACCATATACATTTGTATTTGACTACTTGTTCATCTTCTCTTTTACAGGTTTGTTCGTATGGGAAGTAGTCAACATCAATAATGACGGCATCACACATATAGACATTGACATCAACATCGACAACATGCACATTGCAACATCTACACATGCGTTTCTGCCCTAGGTTCATTTTCATCACCATTTTTTTCACTTTCTCCTCATTAGCATCCATGCTTCACATTTTTATCACTCCACGCTTTGTCTAGTGCCTCAGTAGGTTTTCATCATCAATCTATATGGTTATCAGGTACACATCTCTATCTACTTTATGTTACCAAGATTTTCGGTCACCAACATAAAGTGGGGGTAAATGTAGACACAAAATCAAGCACTTTGGGTAATTATCTAATCCTAATTACATACTACTTTTATATGATTCCTAAGTAAGAAAAGTACTAATTAATCCATGTCTTTGGCCACCTTTCTTTGTTTTATGTTGTTTCTTCCAGTCTTGCACCTTTATTTGCTTAGTATGCACTTTTACACTCTGACTTCTCAGCTAGATTTTATGCACGCACAAACCTAGGCACTAATGGGATAAATCCCCTTCATTTAATGACGAAGCTCCTGTGTGATGTATTTATTTATTCTACAACCTATTAAATTATATTTTGGGTATTAATTTTAACGTAGGGCTCATGAACCATAGCTAGATAATTCTACAACAAGTAAGCACCTGTGTTTGGGAAAATTTTGTAGAAAGGAAGAGGATGTATAGCAGTAGTGAGAAAAAGAGAGGATGCACTTCACAATAAGTAGGTTGCAGAGCTTATTGCAGTTGTACATAATAAATAAATACTTTTAAATTATCACAGTTTTAGCAGATGAAAAAGAAATTGATTCAGATTTAGATTTTAAGTAACACAAAGTTTACCATAATATCCTCATGTAATGCACAAGGAGACTTCTCAAACACAAAGTTCTCTAGAAATTCATCTTCTTCTTATTCAATTCCAGTAAAGTTATACAAAGAACATTCCAGAGTCTCAACACAAAGTTTAAGATCTTTAAATTTTTGCTTAAAATTGTAATAGCTAGTTGCCAAAAGGTTCCATCATTTGGCCCATAGGCCTCTCTCTCTATTTATAACATCTAGAAAGAAGATGTAAATATGAGAAATTAATTGTGCCTTCCGCACGTTCTAGTTACAAATCTACATATAGTTGAGAACTTGTCTCCTTGAATTTCTCTTTGCTTGGCACACATGATATTTGAATGTTCTACAATTTAAAGAAAAATCAACTACTTTGCATGCAGTGTCAACTATTACTAAGTAATTTACTTTTTCAAATAACTCGAAGTAATGGCTTTTAACCAAATTACTTAAGTTTTACACATAAACCCAATTACTTCATTACATTGTCCGAGAAATGAGAAAGAAGAAGAAGAAGAAGAAGAGAAATGAAGCAATTACTCCAACTGTAGAACCTTGGTCATTCTTTTCCCCTTTTTTGTTGAAGAAGAAAACTGCCCATACTGCATTAAATTTAGAAGCAATGGTGCCTGAAATTGTTCATTTTATGTTGGGAGAATTTGTGCACTTTTACTCCCATCTACTCACACAAAAAACTAAATTTTATTATTCCATGGTGTAGAGGAGGTCGAGATCTTTCCAAAAATTCCAAGATCTCAAAAAACGAAGTATTTGGTCAAAATTTATGGCCAATCAGGTTTTCGAGGTAGCATTGTTGCTTTCTAGTGTATTTCAGGTTTTTGCAACTACTTTACTTATTACTTTGATGAAGTAATGAGTTGTTGAAATTTCCTTTGTATTGCGGGATTTAGCAACTGCTTTACTTATTACTTTAATGAAGTAATGAATTGTTGAAAATTCCTTTGTATTACGGGATTTAGTAATTGCTTTGCTTATTACTTCAACGAAGTAATGGGTTGTTGAAATTTCCTTTGTATTGTGGGATTTTGACCCCCCATTACTTATTACTTATCATTAATATGTTGGAGATGTTTTTTCAATTTTCTCCCACTTTTTCTAACCAAAAATTGATTTTTATGATTCCATGGCATAGAGGAGGTCAAGAGTTTTTTGAAAATTCCAAGATATCGAAAAACAAAGCACCGGAGCAAAAGTTATGGCCAAAATGAGTTAGTGAAATTCCCTTCTTTGCGGGAATCTTACCCTTAATTACTTCTCTCTTTCATTGCGGGTTTTTCCACTTGCTTTACTCACAACTTTGAAAGCGCGTTGCTTAGAAGTAATGCCCCAACGAAAAACCAGCATAATTATGCCCTCATTTGCTTATTTGTGGGTTTTACAACTTGCTTTACTTCGTTACTGCGAGGGTGTTATTACTTCAAGTAATGACACACCGAAACCCCATAGAACTGCTTGTTTGGCCCCTTAGTTTTGTAGGCTTTTAGAACTACTTATTTTCTTATGAAGTAAAGTAATTAGAAAATCCCACATTGCTCCATTTTCCTCCTTCTTTGCGGGTTTTTTGAAGTGCTTTACTTTATTACTTTTTGTAGCAGTGGAGCTATAAAAACCCACCAACTTACCATTTTTAACCATTTTTACAATTTTTTGGCTAATTGTTGGATCCTAAAGCCTAGGGAGAAGATGTGAAGTGCCTAAAATAATTTCAAGTGCCCAAGATCATAGAAGTTACCTATTTTTTCTTGATTCATCCATTGAAGCTCTATCAGTTGCCCAAGTCCATTTTTATTAGGGGGTAAAAATAGATAACACCTAGCTTTTTGGGTTTTAATAATTACTTTGCTTATCAAATTTTACAAGTAAAGTGATTTCCATTTAGCGCAAAGAAGCAAGGAAGTAAATCAGGTTTTGGAGGGTGGTTTACTGCAACTTAGAAGTAGAGTACTTTTAGAAACCCGATTACTTAAGAGAGCAAGTACTTAGCTTTTTAGGGACTATTGAGACATTTTGGGTAAATGGGTATTTCTTCAACTACTTCCAATCAACCTTTTACAACCTTTTGGACAAATCTAGAGAAAATATTTCAAAATTAAAAAAAAAGGGTCTCCCAAGATTTCTAAACGAAATCTTTGGGGACACCATGGTTTATGTCATCCTAGACACTAGCGCCCAGCCAGGACACCAACGTCAGGCACCCTCATCCCCTCTAGGCACTCTTATCCTCTTTGTACTTTGCTCACAATTTTTGGGTCCTTTCTAGCCATTTAAACATCTTATCTTTTTGGTAGTCATAATTTTCGGGGTTAATTACAAAATTCAAACAAGGGAATCATATAAATATAAATTTATGTGATCATAATAAAGGACCAAGCACTAAACATTAGCTATCACCGCCTAAGGTTGCATTCATCAAGGCATCTAAGAGCTCCATTGCATCCATCTAACACCATCACAAGGGACACAAGGGCTAGTTTTCTGCATCACACTTCATAGGAGGGAAGTTCATTCTATTCCATGTACACATTTATTACATTCTACATCTAGCTACTTGCTTGTTATCCAAGTGCGACACGTACCAGAGCAACCTAGGAAACAATTCCACACACACACATAGAACTACATTGGGTCTGAGATGTAGTGCAATGCTCAGTCATAAGTTCACCATTGTGACAGTTAAGGAAAGTTTGACCCCTCATTTTGCATCTTTCTTTTTTAGGATTTGATGTCTATTTGAGGCTTTTGTAGGCTCATACTTCATTGTAGGTTTGCAACGACCTTGGAGTGACCAAAGGTGATTAAAGGTGAACACCTTACTACACCTCAGAAGAGGGTTTTTTAGCATTTATGCAGACCTATGTGCCCAGAATTAGGACTAGGGCACCCGTGGATTCCCTTATCTAGCTCCAGGCGCTCCAATCCAGCTTATTCCTCTAGTTCTACACTTTTCTGAGCTTCGGTGCGACGGTCAGTGCTTCGTCTTTTCTAGTTTTCCAACTTTGTGCATTCTCTAGAACTCTACAAATCAGTTTAAGTCTTTTTATCCTTCCTTTGCACCTAGGGTTTTACATTTTATTGCTTAGTTTACCTGAGTAAATTTTTATATTTAATTTATCATTCATTTACTGCAATCTTGCATTCAGATTAGGCTCTTATTTACATTTTAGCTTAATCAATGTGAAGCTAATTCTAAATTCTCAACCAATTTGAAATATAGTCATGATGAAATAAATTAGGGTGAAAAATCTGATGTACCTCTTGCAACAATTATTTATGGACGCAATGATGAGATGGAAGATTTGTCTTTTTCATTTGAGGAAGAAGATTATTCCTATGATGAAAAGGTCAAAACAAGGAGTTTTGAGGTACTCGAAATTGAGACTCACCTAGATAAAGAAGGATTGGAATGCAATGAGCTTTGGGATGATGAAGTAATTTTTCCAATTGATTGCCTTGAATTTCAAAATGAAGATTATTTGAATGAATTTAAGGGTGAGCTTTAGTAGTTCCAAAGAAGGACTCCGTGCGAGAAATCTTGAAAGCTGCAAAAGGTGCGGAAGATCATGAGCTAAGCCTTGACCTCTTGACTCATGTCATGGCCATACAAGACAAGTATGATGTTATGTCTAACTCTTCATTCTATTTCCAAACACCTCATAATGAGATAGATAAATTCAAGGCCTCAAATGAAAGAGTTTTCAATAAACATGAGTGTGGGAAAGAAGAAAACTTGGGATATTTGAGCAATCCTGACAAAAATTAGCCCTGGGGTGATGACGGGATGTTAAATGAGGAATCAACAATGTGGGTAAACCGAGAAGGTAATTTACACTCTGACACAAATTTCAAAGATAATAAAAGTAATGGAATTTCTAAGCGAAGCTCCGAGCATCAAAAATATCATGTAGGCTCACTCCTCCCAAGTATACAAACAGTCATGAAAGCACCTAGATTTCATAAGTAGTTGAGGAAAGGAGGCTACTTCCTCGAACTAATCAATGGCTTCGAGGAACATCATCACTCAGTGTTTACCCTTCGGAGGTAACTTCTGAAAATAAAATTGCTATAGTGAAAGTAGGTTGTCCCCAACATTGTACCATATGTCATTTAGGTTTGTGTGTTTCCCTTTCCCCGTTGTGTTTGTTTTTCCTTTCCATGTGTTGTGTGTTTCCCTTTTGTTGTGTGTGTGTACTCTTTTTAGTCTATCTATTGCTCTTTATGACTTTATGAAGCCCAATGGATAAGGTACTGGTCTAATTTGTAAACTGAGATTATGAAGTTCCTTCTCATCATGTCCTCACTTTTCTCAATCCAGAATGATTCCATAAGTGAGACCAAACTGTTGTCTTGTGTATTTGCAAGTGAGATTCAAAAAAATTCATTGTAAACCTTACCAGACACCCCTCTAGGTCAGTCCATCCCCTATGTCAGGCTTATCCCCATCCATTCAGTGTCCATGTTTGTAGTCGCAACCTTTCCCATGTGTTGAAAAAATGAAAACAAGCTCACAAGCTCCTTTTGAGACAATGTTTTGCAAGGCAAATCTTCCGACGGGCTTAGGAATGGTTATTTTTAGCCTTTATAAGGATGGTGCATATTCTCCAGAGTGGATCGGAAGTCCTAAATTCATCAAGGAGGTGTCTTCATGAGCCATGATCATTATTCAGGTGATTTAGGAAGGTTTTGGAAATATTTGGGAGTTTAGGAGCAAGTTCAACAAAAGCGGGTTTTTGAGGCCAAAGGAGCTTACACTGCGAAAAAGCACCTGAGCTTCGAGGGATTATTTTGGGATCTCCAGAATGATTTGGAATTCAAATTTTTTTTAATGGAAATCTGATTCAATTCCCTACATGGTTATAACCTCATATTTTTCACAAAACCCATGCATTTCTTTCCACAACTCATTCTTCATAGGTACAACTGGTAGTCCCGATAAAAAAATGCAATTTTGAGGAGGTTACAAGCTGAATCAGACCTTGAAACCTATTACATCCTTCTCAAAATTATGCTTCTATTCAAAATCATGTAAATAAGTTCCCAAAAATTCATTCGGGAGCTCCAAAAATGTCATTTTCAAGCTCCTCTCTAAGGTATGAGCTCCGTACTTAGCCAAAATTTTCAGTGACACGTGTCACCATGAGGCTAATGCACACTTTTGGTGTCCCTCTATCCCATTACAAGGGGATAGGGGGGGATAAAAATGCATCCCCCCACCATGTTCCCGCCAAGTTCCTCACATGACTGAAAACTAGCTATCAGGTGCTCAAACAAAGCTCTTTTCACAAACCCCTCAACTTGTGCATGTGTGCCATGCATCACTATGGGGCTAAGGTGAACTTTTGGTGTCCATCTATCCCATTATAAGGGGACAAGGGGGGCAGAAAAATGTGCCCCCTTCCTCTCTCTCATGCCTATAAAACCCGGAGTTAGTCATTTTTTCACTCCCCCCCATATTGCTTCATTTCTACCCGGAACTCTGGAAAAAAAATTCCAGATTCCTCCATCTCCATTTTTCTCCTTGCATTCACCCCTCAATTTTCCCATGATCATGGCGAAATAAATTTCATGAAAAATTACAAATTTAAAGGCTTCAGGAACTTTTTTTTACCAGATTGACTCCGTAGCCCACAAAGAGAAAATCTTCATAACTTGCAAACCGGTGCACGGATTGATGCAAGATTTTTCACATTCTTCACCATTTCCAGACATTGAGAACCCAAGTGGTAGCATTTACATGCATTTTCTAGATTTTTTATGGTGGAAAAACCTTGACTTCGTGCCCTCATTTTATAAAATTTCATTTCCCATTGTTCCAGAGATCAGTTTGAGCTAAAAAATTGTAGGCGAGGTAAAGGAAAAAAATCCATCTCAAAAAAGTTGGTTTCATTAAAATCCGAGATCGGGAAAGCCACTTTCCAAAAATAGTAAGTCCCCACATGATCACTTACTATAGATAGCAAATTATCACAGAGGGAAAATTCTTCAAAGGCATTGTGCATAGGGAACAACCAATGCAACAAACAAGGTGGTCAGAAGTGCAAAAAAGTGAAAATAGAAATTTACTAAAAATAGTAAATTCACAATCTAAGTGTAGAAAGTTGTGGTGAGCTTAGTTTTCATCCATCTCTTTACTTTTTGACATGTTTATAGGGTTCCCAGCTGATGGCATTGCTCCAAAAAGGTAATTCATCCCTCGTAAAGGACTGGAGACATCTTTTTGGTTATGGTGGTTTACAAAGGTGAAACAAAACATCACAGGGTGCAACAGGTAAAATCTCGAGACATTGGGCAGTCTAATAAAGTATGTAAAAAAGGGTCAATCATCTGCTCTCCCTCGGGGAGAAAGTTGAGTGAGCTCAACCAGTTGTTCAAAGTAAGCCAAACTAAATGAACTCAGTGAGCCAGGTCAAGCAAGCTAAATGAGATTAGTCATCAATCGAGCATCAAGAGAATCATCATGAGCAGTGTCTGCAGGTCATCTCGAATTCTCATTAGGGAATCTCAGCAGTGTTTTTAAACACTCATTCGGTGGTCCAAAATGTCTGTGTATCATGTCCAGGGGTATTTTTTTATCATCATCAGTAAGGGCAAAGTGTTTAAAGTGAACTTCATTAGAGCTTTCCAATTGGTATAACAATGTCACAAAGGGTCATCAGAGGCTAGTCTCCATATTCAAATTCTTCAATATGGATATTCATCAAAGGCGGAGGCATCTTCATTCATGCTTTAGAGTCATTTCTTCATTCCTCTCCTCCCGTAGTCTTTCTCCTCTTCTCTCCCCCCTCTCTAATTCTTCGTTGTGAGTAATCATGACATTTGTCCTATTCATTTAAACATGACTATAATGGACATTGTAATAAGTCACCCTCAATTAATAAAAGGGGGCTTAATTTCATCTCTAAGGATTTGAAAATCCATATATTGTAGAAGGAAAAATGAAATGTCATGCGGGGGGCAGGTGAAAAGTCTTCTCAAAATCTATAAATTGTAATGATTTCCCCATTCTTAAGGGTTGTCAATTTTGTATGCTAAAGAAGAGATTACTACTTAGAGTAAAGAAAAAGAGACATCAAATTTCCTCTATTTTTCCTCTCACATGTTCTTCCATTCCTCGCTATGTACAACTTTGCCAAACTATCAATGAAGAAGAAAGAAGTTTCTTGCTTTTCTTGATGAGAGAATTACTGAAATTTTGTGTTCCTAATTCTACCTTGTCTTGATGGTAGTAACAAAGTTGTTTTCTTTCTAATTTGTGATGATATACTCTGATTAATGTCTACAGGAATATGGTTTTCTACCTGAGATATAAATCCCCCCTTCCTTTTTCCCACTCCCTTTTCCACCTACTCAACAAATTCCTCTCTTGCAAGAAATTGCAAGTTTTTGCCGCAGGTTTGGTGGAGTGTTCCTGTTGGATCCCTGACCTCTAGACCACCCACATATTTCATTTTCATTCATGCACAATAAATGGATTTGTACCATTCAAGTAGAGGGACCTAGAATCTTAGAGCGTTGGTGGATATCCACCAAGTTGTCCACCTAACAAATTTTCTCACCAACAACTATTTATGTGTGTCATCATTGTGTAGGGACCATACTAATATATTTTATCATTTCAATATATTTCCTTGTATATTCTTGCATTCAATGCATATGAATAATTTTAATTGCCTTCTAGTTGTTATCTTGAGATTCAAATATATGATAGTCAATTATTTTCTTATTGATGTGTTTGTGTGACTTGGTTGATCAACATTCATTGCCAATGTGTTATTATCATATTTGATGCAACTGCATGTTTGTCATAAAAAACCATCCCAAGTTGGCATAGAGATCTTTGGAGGCAATTAATAAAAGTAAAATGGTGTTTTTAGTGAGAGGCACATGCCTTTTAGTAGATCTCATTTCTCTTTTGCTAGTTTTTTTTCTGAACTTTTCTTGCCTGGATATATGGTTTTGCAAAATATCCCTATTGTTCCTTGTGGGAATAAGGTTGATGTGAAGAATAGGCAAGTGAAAATGAAACAAGTCACTTTTCATTTGAATTTAATCTTTAGTATTATGAAATATCTACCAATAATATTACAATTTTGAGAAGACTTTCCTATGTCTTGGTCACATTTTTTTTGGGTGAGTGTTAGTTACTGGCTAAGGGATTGGAAATATGTTATTGTTAACAATGGATGTTGTACTTATAGGTGATTCACATGCCAAGTTATTGTAAGCAGGGATCCCAATCTTCATTTTGTAGAGAAAAAAACTCTTACTTCTCCAAAGGTTCATATTGATATGGCAGTTTTTTCTATGTTTTATGGATAATTGGTGTAGTTGGTGAATGTAACATCTACCAAGACACTTAATTGAATGTAAGAATAAAATTTAATAAGTTAGATTCATAGAATGAGATCTCTGAGAGAGGGTTCATTAAGCTTTTTGGGAGAGGGAGGTGTGACCATGTGCATGATTGTGACTTGTGTATATATATTTTGTAGTAAGAAAAAGGGAGGGTGGACATATGTTTGATTTTAAGCTAAATTGGCATGTAAAACCTATTTAAGCGTATCTCTCACTTGTTTGAATGATTTTCCCATTGGTGCTAAATTTTTACAAGATTCTATGAGCTTATTTGATTGTCAAATTATTTTATGTTAGATCATTCTTCCAAATATGTTTAGCTATGCCTAATATAATTATATGGTGGATATGTTTCATCTCATACTTTGTAGTGCCCACATGTTTATAGCCTCGGTTATTTGTTGTTCCTTTTACTCATAGACATGTTTCGGCAAGGATTTGATATATTTTGGACATTATATTAGGATATTTGACCTTATTAGACATGTATGGAGATTTAGGCATATAGCGCCAATTTAGCTTGATTACTGTGTTGACACCTTATCTTATGATGTCACAAATACTAACTAATATGATGTTGTTTTGGACCATAATTATATTGATGGATACTTAGTTAATTGCATGTTTGGATTCTATGGATGTATGTCACTTTATCGTTATGTCTAACACATGGTGAATTGTGTATAATTATGCATGTTGTCACATTTTTTATTCCAGAATGAGGATATGCTAGTATAGAATTCATTGATTTCTTATTGAGTAGTTGATTCACATTTTATCGGACATGTGTGTTTAATGTGTGCAATAAGTGTGCAAGTGGCAGGTCACAGGAGAACATGGGATTCAGGGTAGCTACACAATTTTGCACAAGCAGCCCACAAGGCTAAGTCCTAACTGTGTTTATTGTATGAGGCCTTAGTATTAGAGTTTATTGTTTTGGGCACCATGAGTGACCCTCAATTGTAATGTAATATGTCTAGTAATATTGATCTTGCTTAGGATGTTTAGTTTGCTTTGTAAACTTGTTTTGGGGACTTAATGGCCCCCACTTGCATTAAGTTTTGAGTTTGTATAATGATGTATTTAATCAAAGGGGATTAGGGTCACATGTGAACCCTTGGGTGGGCCCCACACCCTCTACACTTGTGCCCAAATGTGCCAAACCCGAAATTGGGCTATTTTAGGCATTTTAAGTGACCCCTTTTTAGTTTGGGAGTTCACTTAGCATTAAAATGGGCCCTTGGACCCTACCTAATAGGTAGGGGGGCTTAATTCCAAGGCATAGAGGGAGTTTCCCTCCCATTTTGCCTCTCTTTGGTCATGTCCATGTAAGGTGGATGGGTAAGTGTGCTTTGTTAAAAGTTGCACAAGTTTGTTTGTTGTTCATTTTGAGTAATTTGGGAGAAGAGGGTTAAAAGCTATTTTATCCTTTCTCCCTTTTATTTTGAGAATATTTGACCTTGAGGGAAGAGAGGGGTGACACATGTCACCCCCTCATTTGTGAGGATTTTTGTTGGCTCCTCTCCAAATTCTCCCTCATGGGGAAAGAAGAGAAATTTTTTTTGGGAGCTTTTTCTTGGAGGCTTTTGGATCTTGGGAGCTAGAGCTTGCTTGGATAAAGAAGAGGAAAAGTTAGAGTGTTGGAGAGATTTTGGAGTTAGGCTCCTTGAGCTCATTTTCTTTATGTTTCATATCGTGTTAGATTGTAGTTTTGTTTTGTTTAAAATGTGTGTTACTTTTGGGTGTTGCTATTTGTTGTTATGTTTGTTGTTTTATTTTCCTCCATCCATCATATGGCATGATGGATTTTTGGAGTTTGTGGGGAAAGAGGAGGGATTTTTCCCTCTCAATCCTCATGGCTTGATGGGCAAGCCATGTAGGATTTTAGTTACTCCCCTCAAATGGTTTGAGGTGGGGAAGGTGGTTCATATGGCTTGAACCCCCTTCCCCATTCTTGGTGAGGAACCCCTTTGGGTTTGAAAATCCTCCCAAGAAGGATTTTGGTGAATGGATGGAGAAATAAGGAGGGTTTGATGACTTTGGAGGAATAAGGAGGTTGTGGAGATCATTGTTTTTGTGCAACCAATGTTGGCTACAATTTTGGCATTTGGAGATCTCTTTCTTCTCTTCCCCATCTTAGAGGTAGAACATGGTTTCTCCTCTTTTTCTTCTTTGAAAAATTGGTGTTTATCTTAATATTTGTCTTGTCTTTATGTGAATGTAATGTTGGTTGTCTTTCTAAATCTTGTGCAAGTTGTGGAAGCTAGTCCTCTTTGCCATGGGCTTAGGGGAAGCTAGCATGTCTTCCAACCTTAGAAAGGCATGTGATGATGCCTAAAGTTTGGGTGGTTAAACAAGCATTCTCTTGGTGTTGGTCTCTTACAAAAACATCCAAGATTGTAGCTCAAATGTGGAAGAGGTTGAAAGTTTCTTGTCACCATGGTTCTTCATTATTTTCTCTCATTCTGGTGGATACTACTCTCATTGTAATCTCATGAATGTGGCCATTTGGAAAGCTCTTTGTCTTGTGGAGTAATCCCTTTGGGACTTGGAATCACTTGTAAATTAGTGTCACTTTTGTAGGTGTAATCTTCCTTCAATCTTGGAAGGAAAACGTGTTATGTTGATTTCTTATGTATTTAAGTGGTTTGGAATTGTGATGTGAATTGTGAACTTAAGCTCCTTGTAAAGGAAATATTGTAAAATAGATGATTCCCTTCAAATGAAATCTTGTAATGGGATATTCTTTTAATATGGATTTGTTGTAGCTCCATTTTGGAAGGAGAGTTTGTTTATTAGATATATATATTATTTTTTTTACAAAATAAAAATATGGTGATGTTACTGACACTAAAAGAAAATATGATTTCTTCCATGTTGAAATCTCCCTCTTGTAAAAATCTGCAATATTCATTTAGTTATTACATTTGAAGGAAAGTTAGTGCTACATGGAGTTTGAGGATTTATTTTAAGTGGTTATATCATCATCCTTAAAATAGATGTTTTCTTGCATATGTTGGTTGCATTATACAATGAAATAAATTCAGTTTTTTGTTATCCTTGATATATGTTTACTTCTTGTAAAATGCTATAACATGATTGCATGTAATATAAATACCAGTCTTGAAATGCATTTCTCCTTATTCTTTTGAAATTTAGTGAATAAAATACAACTACATTTTGCTCATACAAGGAGAATCATTGTTCAATGCTGTGAATATTTTATTGCAATGCTTGATATATATTATATTACATAATTTATTCTATAGTAATAGTATAAGATGTCAAAATTTACATAACTATGATTTAATTATATAACTTACCAGGGGTAAGTTGAGTTGTGTTAATTTTTTGAAATATAATATATTTTATACATATATATAATATTTCACTTTATATGTGTGTATGTGTGTGTGTGTGTGTGTATAAATGTTATTTAAAACAATACAAATATATATATATATACAAAAAAAAACAGTGAGGGGAGGGGCCGAGCCCTCCCCATTCTCCTCCCACCAAGCGCAGCCTGTCCCCAACCCTGCGCCCTCACTGTTTCTCCCTCTCCCGGCGCACCAATTTCCGCCCCTGCCTCCGCCTACCGCCCCACTACCCCCCATGTCGTTGCCGCTCCCTCCTCCCTCTCCTTACACATTGTCCCCTTGCTGGAACCCTTACCCACGCGGCCCCTACCCTATCGCCATCCTCCACACCTGCATGACAACTCTTCACCTCTCTCCCTACAAAATTGTCGCCCTCCATACACCCAAAACTTGCAGTTTGTATTTATTTATTCCTTTCAATTTTTGTATAACATGCAGTTTATGTGTGTGTGTGTGTGTGGGCTTCAGATAGAAATATCTACAAAAAAAAACCAACATAATAATATTCGACAATGGATGATAATGGTATTTCCTTCTCCAAGTACTCCATGAATCCTTCTCCCCATAGCTCCTTAACCTGCACCTGTCAAAGACAAGACAAAACAAAATGAGAAGAGAAAATAGAGAGGAAAATAACATAGAGAAGTTTAGGGAACCTTTAGGGTAAATTTGAAATCAAGGGTCAAGATTAGATTTGATCCAAGGGCCCAAAATCAACCCTACATATTTTTAAGTTATGTGCACTTTATGGGATTAGGAGATAAATTATAGGGGGATGGTGGCAACTTTATAAAAAAGGAGAAACTCTAATTAAATTAAAAGAGGTATAGACTTAAAATATGCAACCCTAGTGAGCTTAATGGAAATAAGTAATTAAATTACCTTGGGTTAATGACTTATTTAATTTTGAGTAAAAATATATATTAACTTAAAATAATCTTTAATGGAGACGGTTAGGCAAATATATTATTATTAATTAGACTCAAAAAAAAAAAATTACCCATTTTCTTTAGAGACTTTCAGAGTGTTTTTCCAGTGTCCCAAGCAGGACATTACATACTTCTAAGTAACACCCCTTATGAATTCCCTATAACCTTTGTGTTTGTGTGGGACATCTACACTAACATTTTTTTTACTCTAAGTTGCATGGCTTACAAATTCTCTGGTCTAAAGATGTTCTTCATTAATGTGCACATTAAAAATTTGCCGGTGCATCTACATTCTGATGACACCCTAAACTTTACAAAGCAAATTGCATGACTAAACAAGGAAATCTAACACCATTTCCATCCATCTAGCCAAGGTTCTAAGTCTAGGAATGTAACATTAAGATAGAAGCTTAAAATAATGCTTAACTAGTATGAAAACAATACAAAATCTAACTAAACATGTCTAATACTATGTTTGAATTACCTAACATGGGCCTAAATAGACCTAAGAGGGCAATCAAATGGTTATGGTTGTTACTCCAAACAAGGTGAAATGGCCTCTCCCAATGACTACTTGGTCATTTTGGATATCCATCTACTAACCCCATTGAAGACTTTAAACAAGGATTGAACTGGGCGCTATATCATACTTATTATGTGAGATGCAAATCAAAGCATGGTGTAAAGTATAAAGGAATGAGGTGCACCCTTTTTATAGTTTTCCTTTTGGGAGAAACTTGTATTTTGGTGCATGTGGGACTAAAAGCCCCAAATTAGATTAGAATTGCTAATCATTATTAGACCTTGCTAATCACAATTAGTGAAATACCAAGTGATTAAGAGGTGTGAAGCGCTAATCAGCCACTTAGGGTCAACTAGGAGGCTAGGATAAGCTTTTGAAGCTCGTTGAGACGTTGTAGAGGTGAATGGGGTGATTTTGAGTGGTTGGAAGAGGGGTTTGAGTCAATACTACGGTATATTGACCAAATCAAGGGAAAAATATGCTTAATTAGCTAATAAATGCTAATTGCCTATTTTGAAGAGAATTTTGACTTACAATTCGTCGTAAAGTGGTATCCTGAATGCGAAAAAGGTTTGGTGATCAACAAAGTGCTTGTTAACTGACCAAAGTGGCAAGAAACATTAGTTAATTAGTAAAGATTACTAATTATAATGGAATTGGGAAGAATAAGAGTGATTTACGTGTGTTTTGGCAATAAGATTGCAAAAGAGGAATTTACGTGTCTACATATTCAATTAAAAAATATTTACATGTATTGGTAATTTTCTAGACAAATTTATAAAGAAAACTAATGGGAGTTCTCTATGATTTGTCAAGTCATCTACACGTATAAATATTTTACTTGCATTGTTATTTTTCTTGTCTAACTACTGAAAATGTGAATCTTGTTTCGGGTATGAGGAAAAATTGTTGCTACACCACAACCTCTTCTAGATGACGATGACAATGCTTTTGGGAGCTAGAAGAGGGTTGTTAAATTTCCTAGGATTGAGTTCCACAAGGAGTGACAAAGGTAAAAATGATTTATTTCTGTCAAATATCCTTCATATGAAATGTCATGTCTCTAAATTGTGATTCTTTTTGTTCTAAATTTTGTTTGACAATGCCAATGAATTTAGTAAGATGCAAATTTAAGAATTTGGTTCAATCTAATATATCATGGCATAGTGCTATAAACTAAAAAAATAATATTTTTTGCCGAATTTCATACTTATAATCTTTCATTGTAGAATTTTGGCATGGATTTTTATTTTACAATTTTTCTGTGACGCCGAGATCTTGCAATGATTTTTTGTTATATTTAATAGATGGTAATTTTATCTTAGGCTTTGTAGCTTGGGTGAACAATGAATGTAGATGAAAATTCAATTGGATAAGGAGTTCTTGAATTAGGGTTTGACTTCAAGTAATGTGTGGACATTGTGGTTTATGTTAAAAATATTATATTCTCTTAATAGTTTTGTAGTTATCTTTGTGAGAAACTATTTTACTTATTAGCTTATACATTTCTAGCAATAAAGTGTCACTGTGAGAGACATGATATTTCTTGTTAGCCCAAACAGTCCCAATGATAAGAAAGTATTTAGATTGGTACACTATGAAGATATATATTGTAGTGTAATGAAATCCTTAGTGAGGGACAAGTCTCGTTATTTTACATAAGTTTGTAATTTTTAGATTAACATTTACACTGGCAATAATCATAAGATGGGGGAACCCACAAAGCACACAAGCTCATCCATGAGATGTTAGTCCCAGATAGAGGGAGGATTTTGACACAACAAAAGGATTTTCTACCGATAGTTTGTTGTTGGATTGGAAAAAGTTTTAGTGATGTAGGGCTTTTTTTGGAATATATAGGGTAAAAGGAGGGTTTTAGAAGGTCCCACAACCTTATACAATAGAGCCCATCAGGCCAGATTTAGCGATAAAAGTAGCAAAGCAAAAAAGTACCCATGAAGATTCCAAAAAAGGAGGACGAAAAGACAAACAGAAAGAAAGAAGAAAACATCATAAGAGCTTTTTCAGCTCAGAGATTGCAGTTCTAGCTCTAGGAGAGCCTGAGTCATTTGCAAGTTGTTCGGCAAGATTGATGAGCTCCGAGCAATCATTAGCTATGGCAGTCTTGGTAGATTCAGTGAAAGCCTCCCATGCTTTCAAAGCCTTGAAGGCACGCTGAAGCTTGTTTAAAATAGAAGAAACCATGTCGACTCTGCAAGCATCCCTTTGAGTGTCAGCAGACTCAGGCGCAGCGGGGGTTGAATCCAGAATCGGCGAGGAATGAAAAGTGTCAGCAGGAGGAACTTTGTCATCGAAGAGAGTATTGTTTCC
Source organism: Taxus chinensis (assembly GCA_019776745.2). Classification (NCBI taxonomy): domain Eukaryota; kingdom Viridiplantae; phylum Streptophyta; class Pinopsida; order Cupressales; family Taxaceae; genus Taxus; species Taxus chinensis. The sequence goes on from CM034149.1 coordinate 735,993,396, forward strand.
CGCAGACTGAGTGATAGGATCATCCACCGGTTGATTGTTATCTAACTGTTCCGAGTCCGGGGAGTCTGGGTAGAGCTTAGCGAGGCCCAGAATATCAGCAGCCAGAGAGGAATCAGGGCTAGAAACAGGGGAAGCAGCTTGAAAGCTGGCGTCAGTGCCTTCTAAAAACAAGCAAGAGAGGGGCGTGGGGAAAGTGGGGGTGGCAGGGGGCTGAGAGGCAGCGAGGGGAGGACTCAGAATTGCCACATCAGAGTCAGAATCAGATGAAAGATGCAGACGACGTCGGCGCCGAGAAGAGCGGAGGGAGGTGGAGGAGGGGTGAGGGGAAGGCGAGGGAGAGCGGCGGCGACGACCAGTTTTGGGGGGGAAGTGAAGAAGGTCGGAATGAGAAGCAGCAACAGAGAAGAGCAGGTACAACAAACCCTGGTGAAGAATGGCACCTTCCCCGTCACGAGCCAACTGGACCGAGTGCTCTAAGGACTGAAACAGGAAAGCCGCCAGATTTATTTTCTTCCCCCATCGAAGATGAGAGAGGATGAAAAAGTGAGGGCCGTAAACAAGCCGATATCTACCATCAATGGTAAAATAACGCATTATGACCTCCGCGACTCTGTCCCAAGGAGGAGGCAGGGAGTCCCGAGTGTAACCAGAGAGGTATTTAACCGGTCTGTCCCCAGGAGCATTAAAATCCTGAATTTCCGCATGCAGCGAGCGCTTGAAGTAGATGTCTCGGCAGCAGGTAGACCAGTGGCATCAGCTATTGCGTTGGTGGAGATGGTAAAGCGAGTGTTTCCAATCTGAACCCGACCCTTCGACCAGGAAGCCGTAACCGCATACGAAACAAGAGCCGAGTAACCTGCCATTCTCTCCAGGAAGGTAGCAATTCCATTCTCCAGCATAATGTTCCAAACCTCCCCATCATTTTTAACCGAATCACAGTTATCAGGCTCAAGACGCTTCAACTGACCCCCCATGGTATGAATGTTTGAAAAAATGCAGAAGTGAGAGCAATAAGGGTCATTTAACAGCCCAGTCAGGGCGGGGGAGCCGTCGGCCAAGTTATCATTGCCCTCCCGCCATATCATCAAATGATTAATGTGAGGATATGTCCCATTCGTGCGGAGATCCCCCGCATCATTACAAATCACCGTCATCAAAATGCTCTTCGTTAAGTGTCAAATCAATTAAATTCGACATGAATGCCGCCGCCCTTTGAGAAGGCCATAGAGAATTTTCCGATACCCAAATCAGCCCACCATTCCACCAGTCAGCAATGGGATATATCATTTTGAGTGATTTGGCAGAGATCATCCGGGAAGTTGTCTGTCCAGCTTTGCTGATTCTCCAGGAGAACACCAATATTAGCAAGGTGGTCAGCCACTTTATTACCCTCCCGGAGGACATGCTGGAACTGGATTTGCTGGAAAGATCTTTGAATAATTCTGATATCAGCAATGATATTCTGTATCGACCATTGACCAGAATCATTAGACTGCAGGAGCTTGATGATGTTGAGGGAGTCACTTTCAACTTGGAGGGGATCATCACCAAATTTGATAGCCAGCTCAAGGCCTTTGAGGATGGCCAAGGCTTCCGCACGATGGTTGGTACCATAGTTGAGGTTATGAGCAGAAGCAACAACAATATATCCCGAAGAGCATCGAAGAATGGCTCCTCCACCAGAATTACCAGGATTGCCTTTTGAGGCCCCATCCGTGTTCAGTTTTTTCCAGCCCCTGGGAGGGGGAAGCCAACGAACTAAATCGCGAGCAGTGGAAGTGCCTTTACTTTGAATGGCCAACAACTTCTGCCACTCCTGGGAGTTACAAATTTGGATTTTTTGCTGATATTTGGTCCACATGAGCGAGTTGAGATTTTCTTGGAAAGCAAGAGCAATCTGAGTAGCCACCTGAACAGGTTCAAGACTTTTTTCTTTGAAAATTCTTCTGTTCCTTTCTTTCCAGATGCCCCATATTCCGTGAGGGAGGAGGAGTTTCCAAGCCAAATTCAGATTCGGATGAGTGAAAGGAGAGCTCCATTGAGAGAGGGTGTCCTGAATGGACTCAGGGAAGGTCCAAAACACTCCCATCCTCGATAAAAGCCACTGCCATATAACTTGCGAAAAAGAACAGTGGATCAAAAGATGGGCAGAGGATTCCGCCTCTTTAGCACATAGCACACATCTAGTGGGGAGAGAGAAACCCCTCCTTTTCAGATTTTCCCCAGAAAGGAAAGCATTCTTAGAAGAGAGCCAAGAGAAAAAACCAATTTTGGGAATGATCTCATTTGGCCAGAATTTGGAAAGGGGGGGACCAGAGTCAGCACTATGCATCGAAAGATAAGCAGCCTTAACCGAGAAAGAACCAGACGGGGAGAGGGGCCAAATAAGCTCGTCCTCGTTTTGGGAGAATGGGATGTATATGGAAGAGAGCACAGCTCTGAGCAAAGTCAGGAGCCTACTCTGCAGATCGCTGATATCATCCCAGACCTTTATATCCCATGAGGGAATGGAATTCACAATCTTCCAATAGCCCGAAGCTAATCTTCCTTGCTTATTAATGATGCTTCTTTTCACAGGGTCCCAAGCAGGATTAAGATCAAGAGGCTCGTCCCCTATCCAAAAATCCCTCCAGAAGTCAATAAGACGACCATTCCCAAATCTCCATTTAGTGCCAGCCTGGATAATGGGGAGGGAGCTAATAACAGAATTCCAGATGGCAGAACCTCTAATTGGATTGGAAGTGAGCAGATCTTCGTTATTTGCCAGATATTTAGCTCTGAGCAGATGAGCCCAATTAGAGTCACCTTTAGCCACTTCCCAAGCAAGTTTGGCCAGGAGGGCCCCATTCGTGTCAGCCATTTTTCGAAGACCAAGCCCTCCATGAGAAGTTGGCTTACACACTTCCTTCCATGCCACAAGATGGATCCTCTTCCTTACATCAGTCCCTGACCACAGAAAGTTCCTTTGGATTTTTTCCACAACCTCCCTCACCGAATTGGGGACTTTGAGAAGGGACATGAAGTAAGTAGGAAGGCTTTGAAGGGTGGCTTTAACCAGTTGGAGCTTGCCAGCCTGACTGAGCAGAACCCCTTTCCAGGCGGCCAGCTTTTTTTGATACCTTTCAATGACAGGATTCCATAGAATTTTAGATTGCTTACCTTGGAAGAGGGGGATGCCGAGATATGAGGCGGGGAGATCCACAATATTGCATCCAAAGATATCAGCAATCTTTCTCTGAGTCCTAGGGGCCGTGTTGATGAAGGAGATGCTACTCTTGTTGAAATTGACAGTTTGCTGAGAAGCTGATTGGTAAAGAGAAAGGATATCCATTATAGCCCGGGCCTCAATCACAGAGGCTAAACTTAGCAGCATAGTGTCATCAGCAAACTGGCTATGTGTGGCAGAAGGGCAGCTTGAGGTGATTTTCAGACCGGAAATGATAGATTGACTTTTAGCTGCTTCCAGAGCTCTGCTAAGGGAGTCCGCCATAAGGACAAAAAGGAAAGGTGACAGGGGGTCACCTTGCCTGATACCTCTGCTGCTTTTGAAGAAACCTGCTGGAATGCCATTGATAAGAATAGAGAAGCAAGGGGTCGCGATACAAGAGAAGACCCAGCTACACCACTTTTTGTCGAAACCAAATTTTTCCAGGACCCTAATTAAGAAAGGCCAGCTGACTCTGTCAAATGCTTTTTGCATATCCAATTTTAAGATCATTCCTGGGGACTTCGAGTGAAAGGCTGAGTGAATGGCTTCATGAACTGTAATGATACCACCTTGGATGAGCCGTCCTTTTATGAAGCCGTTCTGATTTTGTGAGATGAGATCCTTCATTAGAGGTTTTAGTCTGGAGGCCAACATCTTAGTGATAATCTTATAAGCCGTGTTGCATAAACTGATTGGCCTAAAATTAGAGACATCTTTAGAACTATGCACTTTTGGGGCAAGGGAAACGAAGGTGGTATTCCATTCCTTTAGCAGATTGTTGTTAACCTGAAACTCATTCACTGCTTTGAAGAGATCCTGCTTGATGATTTCCCAGAACACCTGGAAGAAGGCAGCAGGAAAGCCATCCGGGCCCGGAGCTTTGTCCCTCTTCATTGCAAAGACTGCTTTGTGAATTTCCTCCATAGCAAAAGGCTTGGTCAGATTGTTGTTCATCTCAGGTGACACCAGATGCGGAATATGTTGGAGCATGGCAGTCATTGATTGCTCCGGAGGGGGCAGGTCAGCCTGGAGAAGATTTGAATAGAAGGAGACAAGCTCGTTGGAGATATCAGCCTCAGCAGTTAACAAGGTACCCGAGGACGACACCAGCTCTCGGATCTTATCTCTAGCTTTATGCTTGCAAGCAGTGATGTGAAAGAATTTGGTGTTACGATCCCCTTTCTCGAGCCAAAGGGCTCGAGAGCGTTGCCTCCAATAGGTCTCCTCTTCTTGAAGTGTATTGTGATAATCACTGAGGAGGGAGGTTTCATGTTGGTGAAGATGATCCAATCTTCCATCAATCTCTATTTGTTCAGAGACTTTAGCCAAACTCTGAGTTAGCTCCTGTTTGCGGAGCTTGATGTTGCCAAAGACCGTCGACTTCCATATCTTGAGTTGTTTTTTAATTTCTTTGAGCTTGCTGGAAAATCTAAACATACTAGAGCCCTCAATATTGATATTCCACCAATTAGCAACAAGGGGGTTCAGGTGGTTGTTTTCAAGCCAAGCAAGCTCAAACCTGAAGGGAGGATTCTTGGTATTCAGCTTGTGATTTGCACTCAACAGAAGAGGGCTGTGGTCAGAGGCAGCCCGGGGGAGGGAGTTGAGGTAGAAGTCAGGAAAGAGAGAAATCCAGTCCAGAGAGCCTAGAGATCTATCCAATCTGCTTTGAATATGGTTCCTGCCCAATCTGCGGTTTGACCATGTATAAGATGATCCATGGAGATCCATATCCAGAAGTGAATTCTCCCTGATGAAGTCAGCCAGAGCCTCCATGCTGGCGGTCATGGTAGGAATACCTCCCTGTTTTTCCGAAGGATAAAGTGGACAATTAAAATCTCCCATTATTAGAATGGGAATATTACCACAAGTGATGATGAAGTTAGTGATATCTTTCCATAATTTACCACGATGAGTCTCCAAGTTGGGGGCATAAACATTGATAGCAATCCAAGTGGAGTCCGCTCCAATCTCTTGGAAGAGCATGCATAAAAAGTTGGGGTGCTTGAACAGGCAATCCCCTTTGAGACTTCTGGGATCCCAAAAGGTACAAAGTCCCCCTGAGTTCCCTGTTGATGGTTGAGATTCAAAAGAGGCCGCAGGCCAGATTTTTAGGAGACGATCCTCTGTTTTTAGTTTAGTTTCCTGCAGCATTATGATATCAGGAGAGTTCTGGAATTTGATGTCTTTGATAACTCTTTGTTTTTGAAGAGAGTTGAGTCCTCTTATATTCCAAGAAATGATCTTCATTTCTTTGGTTTGGATTTGCTCCCCACCACCATGGGGATTGTGCTTTGAGTTCCTTGCGCGACATTAATAGCTGCTTCTTGCTGAAGTTTGATATTGCTCGGAATTCTCCCCCGAACTTTTTCCATGCCTATATCGGGTTTCTTGCTGCTACTTCTAGTAAAACGATGGTTGAAGCTATCATCAGAAGAATGACCCGAGGGGGAGGAAACAGAGTCTAAAACAGGGGGAAAGAGGGGAGGCAGGGGGGAAAGAGTCAAGGAAGAGGGGTCCGAGGGAAGGGGTGGGAAGGGAAGAGGAGAAGACAGTGGAGAAGGGGGAGGGGAGGAGGCAGCCAAGGAGAGGTTAACTCCTTTAGAGGAAGAGGTGGGGAGAGCCGAGGGAGACAGAGGGGTGATGAGAGATTGAATGGCCATGGAGGGGGGGACGACCTTGGAAACAGGATCAGAAGAAGTGTTGATTTCTCCATCTTCTAGGAGAGCAAAGGAATTTGATGTGGGGATGATCGGGATCTCAATAGAAGACGTTTTAGGAATAAAGTTTTTTTTTAATTTTTGGGGAGAGGATTTGGGTCTTGGGTTTTGGTTGAGGTTTAGATGGGCAACCAGAGGCCCGATGACCGATGTTTTTGTAGAAGGAGCAAGCTTGTGGAATATATTCATAGTCAATGGGTTGTTTCCAGTTCCCCAAGTCTGATAGAAGCTCTATCTCTTTTGGGAGGGGACAACTGACGTCAGCATTTACACAGAATCGAGCATGGATGAATCTAGTTTTAGCTTTTGTTGCTTGATCTATAGCAATTAAAGATCCTATTGAGAGAGCAATACCTTCAATAACCGCCGGATGCCAGAACTCCAGAGGGAGCCCCGGGAGGCGAACCCAAATTGGGGCTTGGGTCATGGATTCCGTGTGAGGGTTGAAACCAGGAGACCATTTCCTGAGGTAGAAGCCCTGCCTGCCAAAAAACCACGGACCACCTAACAGAGCTCTAGCAAAGTCTTCTTTCATGCTGAAGGAGAATAATATGAAACCATTAGGCATAGCCGCTATTTCAAGCGCTCCACATGGTTGCCATTTTAACCGAGCCCATTTTTTGATATCTTCCAATGGGGGTCTAGGGCCCATCAGTGTACCCACCAAGGACAGATCACGAGAAGCAGTAGCAGCCTCCGTGATGTGAGAGGGGATGCACAGAGAGAAGGACCCATCTGACAGTGAAGGGGATAGCTTTTCCGAGCTAGGAGCGGATGTGGAACCCTCCACTATTTTAGTCCAAGCATCAGGCGGCTTTGGAGAGAGGGACCCTGACAAGAGGGACCCCTGATCCGGACCAGAGGGGTCCGGCATCCGAGCCAGCACCAGGGACAGCAGATGGCAGCAGGCGGTTTCAGCAGAGACCTAAAACGCGCTATATATTGCAATTTTTATTTGAGGGATGCACGCATTCAACATTTCCTTTCTTACTTAATATATGTTTGATAGAAATTACATATGCGGGCTTATAAATAATATGAAGCTCTTTAAAATTTTGAACAGATGTAGGCCTGTAACTAGTTTTTCAAAATGAATGTTGATGTGTGAATTTGTTATCATAATTTTGTAAAATGAGTGCCGAGGTGATACACTAACACATTTCAAAGTTGGTTAACCACAAGGCTTTTAAAAGAAGGGTTGTTTTATTGCTCAAATGTAAGAAGTGAAACTTTATGCTGATACCAAGTGCATGGTTACTGTAATTTTTGTGTGAATATCATTGCAGATGCATCCCCATGATGATTCTTTCTTAATAGTTTTATACCATGCATTTTTATTTATATGGCGCATTTAGATGTCTATGTTGTTTTTGGCAATTATTGTGTGGATGCATATGAGAATTTTTTCCCTTATATGTTTCCTTGCTCTAGGCCACTTGAACTCTTTAGGAAAATACCTCCTCCTTCACGGTCGATGGATTTAAAATGTTTGCATGTGATTTTTATCTATTGTTAAATTTCATTCTTAGTCAATAGACTCTAATGTACTATTATATGTTGATTTGAATGTATTATTCTATAATCATTTTTTTGACCAAAGATAAAAATTTACCCTTTGATGAATCAGAAAAATGGTTTCTTCTCTAAGGGTTATTGAAAATTGTTTTTGTAGGCACTTTGCATATCTAAATAACAATTTATCTCAAGGTCAAGGATTGAGCTAGTACTTAACGCTTGGTTTTGGGAATGATGATTACAATTTCTATCTTCTATACAAACTCAAGCCATCAGATACAAATGCAACATCGGCATGTAGAATGACTTAGAATATAAAATTTAATTGTAGAAGCTCTAAGATTAGTAAAACACTATAGCAGGTCTCTCATTCATTCCTATGCCTATCGACGTCTGTAACGTACCCTCGCATGCATTTGTTAGTGATATACAAATGTTTTGGTTGATGACCCCAGGCATGATTTGAAATTAGACCACAATTCAATTTGCATAGTGATATCTTGGGGATCACAAAATCAATATACAATAAAAATGCATCCTCGACAACAATCTCCAACAAAGGGCAAAATTCTCATAACACAAGAAAATCATGTTGTCTTCGAGGAAACTATAAAACATTTAATGCAGTAAAAAGGAACAGATCTATTGAACATCCAAATTTATGAGCTAACAAGAATTATTCAAGAAGCATTTAGGAGATGCAAGAGGTCCAAAAACAAGAGGAAAAAATAAAATTTCTTTCCAACAAATAAGTGGTTTGATGAGGAATGCAAAGCTGTAAGGAAAGATCTTAAGGTTTAAGAGAAAGAAAAAACATCCATAAAGGTGTACATGCAGATTATCAAGAGAAAGAAAGATGAGTTCATGAGAAATAAGAGAGAAGAACTCATTTATCTAGGAAAAAACACACTGAAATTATTTTGGAGAGAACTTTGACAAAGAAAGAAGTAAACAATAAATAACATTACAACGACTCAATGGCTTGAATATGCAAAACAATTATATGAAAAAAAACAAGAGGTTAAGGATCCACCTCTAGTACACACAATAACAAATTTATTCACGTTACAAGAGTTTAAAACATGTATCAAAAAGCTAGGTGTAGGTAAGGCCAAGGATTTAGATGAGTTACAGGCAGAGTACCTAAAATGGGGCTCAGATACCCTTGTTCCTCAAATTTTGAATATATTCAACAACATCATTCAATGTGGTTTTCCAAACGATTGGACTACTAGTATGGTGATACCTCTTTTTAAGAGTGGAGATGTTAACAACCCAACCAATTATAGGACCATCATGATCAATCCCTTGTTTGCAAAGCTAGTTGGTAACATGGTTGAACACCAAATCAACAATTAGACAGAAGAAAATGAGAAGCGAGCAAAAGGGCAAGCTGGTTTCAGACCTAAACACTCCACTTTAGATCATGGTATTACTCTAAGACATATCATTGAAAAATATTGGGAGGAAAAGAAAGAAGTATTTTGTTGTTTTGTTGATTTCAGGAAAGCTTTTGACATGGCCCGTAGGGATCAATTATGGTGCATAATGCAAGAGCTTGACATACCAGTGCAACTTAGAGCAACGCTTCATAGACTCTATGAAAAGGTGTGTATTAAAATCAGAATTCAAACAAACATTTTAGAGAGCTTTAAGAGCAACATTGGTGTTAAGCATGGATGTCCATTATCACCCACACTCTTGGGTCTATATATAGACCAACTTGAAGAATTGTTAAGTATGGAGGGTGGCGATGGTATTTGATTGGGTGAGTACGTTATAAGGCTTCTTCTATATGTTGATGACCTTATATTGATTGCTACGCCCGCTCAAGGACTGCAAAAACATTTGCTCACACTTGATTTTTTTGCAAAAAAGTGGGCATGCAAGTCAATATCAACAAGACCAAGATTATGATCTTTAACAATAAAAGGAAAATAAATCAACAACAATTCTCCTTTGAGGGTAGTATTCTAGAAGAAGTAACTGACTACAAATACTTATGAATTGACTTCAACAACACACTTACTTGGGAGACTTGCAGAAAAAAGAGAACAATAGGAGGGTGGAGAGCTCTATATGCTTTATAAAATAAATGCAGAGAAGCAGAGTTATGGGATTGGAAAACTACTTAGACCATTTTTGAATTGTTAGTTACTTCGGTTGTACTTTATGGGTGTGAAATATGGGCCAACAGTATACCGGTATCAAAATGTAAACAAATTGAGAGAATTCAAAAACATATAATCACAAACAAGTTCAAGTTGAATTTTTTTGTCCCTTGTGAGATTCTTTTAGCTGAAACAGGTTCAGTTCCAATCGAAATCGTTGCTATCATTCGACTTCTAAGACCTCAATAAAATTGAACAAATGACAACAAGCAAGTGGGCCAACATAGTCTTCAAAGAGCCATTATGCAGGAGAAAAAATTCATGGGTGAATCAAAACATCAAGTGGATGAAAAGATGGAATATTGAATGGAATGTTTGGGCCAATGACAATAAAGAAATAAAAACATTTGTAATAGATAAGTTCCACAAAGCTATGTGGGAAAAAATGGGGAGAAAAAAGAGATACTACCTCGAAGAATTTAACTACACTTGTGATCATCATCGAAATCCCTACGTAGGGACACTCATCCTTTGGAGAGCTAAGATTCTCATAGCTCAACTAAGGATCAACTCTCATTGACTTAGATGTGAAACATGTAGATGGAAAAAGCTTAAAGAAAAATGGGAAGAGAGACCTTGTGTCTTTTGCTTAGACGGGGCATCAGAATTAGAAAAACACTTTATTATAGAATGCAATGCTTATAATGACATTCGTTTGAGATATGCAATCAATTTCACAACATTGTCATTACATGATATGTTTAGTGAAGAGTGCTAAAATAGGGGACTTAATCATCAAGTTTAACATAAAAAAATTAGAAATGATGAAAATAAATTTTTTACGGAGGTCTAAGGTTCAACCCCCATTGGCATGTCCACTGCATGAGGAATAGTCCGACCGATGTCCTCGAGTGTTGTCGGAGCAGTCTGTTTAATGTCCCTGAGTGCGCGACAATTGTATGGAGGCGCTGCTGGAGTAGTCCAACCAATGTTCTTGAGTGTGCGCCAATTGTATGAAGGTGGTATGAAGTGTGCACCAATTGTATAGAGGTGGTATGAAACCTAAGCTTCGTCTTAACAGAGACGGTATGAAACTTGTGCGCCTGGTGGTCCACTCCTCACGCCAGACTAAAGTTTACCGAAGCTGGTAGAGACTTGCTAAATTGTAATATGTAATGATTCCGCCATAAATCCAATAAATATATATATTTTCTCTTTTTTTGAAGTGTCGTAAACTATTTTTAGCCTCGAAGTGTTAAAAAGTTTATATTTCGTTTCATTTCGTATCTTTGTCATGGATTCCCTTCCACATAGAGTGATAAGGACGACAGCGACGTTTTGTTCACCGGGGATTAATTAAGTTTGTAGTCCCCCCACTTTTTAAGGGCAGTCCCACACGAATAAAGAAACGAAAGCAACAGTAATCTTTTACAAAAGCACTCCCCGGCCCCTCCCCACCACCAGGCTCTGCCTCATAAAATGACCTGTGCATGCTCCACATACAAATATACACGGAAACACAAACGCAAGGGCCTAACAAGTCTATTCTTATGCTGCACAACCATGGCCGCCTCTTCCTCGCTCTGCAATACCATCCATAACCTCGACTGTAACGAAGAAAACCCAAAATTCCTCGATTTTGAAGAAACATCTCCTCCGCCGCCGGGTGAAATACCGCTTAAATGGCCTTCCAATGGCGCGCTAAGCTTGGGATGGGTGGAGTCGTTAGGCGCCGCTTTCGACTGGGCGTCCAAATGCATTTTGCCCTCGGAGCTGCCGTCGGTGCTGCCAATTAATCTCATCGACTGTTTGATAATGGCGGCGTCGAAGATTCTGCACAGGGAGCCCAACTGCCTCCAGATCGATGTGCCTGACAATGATTGCAGTGTTGTGGTGGTGGGCGACGTGCACGGCCAATTGCACGATGTGTTGTTTCTGTTGCAGGACGCGGGGCCTCCGTCTGATGCTCGGCTTTTTGTTTTTAATGGCGATTATGTCGACAGAGGGGCGTGGGGGCTCGAGACCTTTTTGCTCTTACTCGCTTGGAAGGTGAATAATCCTTTGCCTCTTCTTGTTTTTCTTTTATTGTATTGATTGCTGTTTGAATGGCGAATTCCCTTGAATGTATGGAATCGGGGTTTTCAAAGTTGGATGCGAGATTTTACCCAATTTCGGGGTTTGAAAGAAATTCCTCTTGTAGTTCGATTTTTAACTTCCCATTGTTGATAATTTTGGCCTAAGGCTGCACCTAGATTCGATGTGGTATTTTACCTAATTTCAACACTATAAAGAATCTTGATTTATTTTTATTTCATTGATGCATTCCCCTTGCTGGTGGATTTTGGAGTGATTCATTCAGGGTTCGATGCGGTGTTTTACAAAGAAATACTGTTTATAACAAACTTTGAAATTTCATTGATGTTGTTTGACTGGTAAATTCCCGCTGCTGTTAGATTTTGGAATGCCTCATTCAGAGCTGGCAGCAGCATTTACCCCATCTCAACCCTAAATACGGTAAAGTTTGAAATGCCTTATTCAGAGTTGGATGCGGTAATTCACCCAATTTTAAATTTAAACATGTCTTCTAACGAGGTCTTTGCTATCAAGCCCCCGATATTTTACCACTTATGCCACAGAATTCACTTTTTGATTTGGAATTAGTGGATTGGGTATAATTTTTTTAAGGAACCATGCAACGTGGATTTGATTTGGGAAAAAGTTGAAGGAAGTGCTCATTTTTAAAAGTTAAGGAAGCTAGGAAAGCGTTTTTGGCATAGAATTTTCCCTGTATGTTGTGAAATTTTGGAAGGAAAATGTTGTTGTTTTTGGAAATTGAGATGAATGTTCATTGACTAACATCAGCCACTGAGTTTTACACTATTTGAAATCCTTCAGAGAGAGTCGAGTTCAAATGCTGACTGCTTATTGATTATTTTTTTCTTCTTGCCTGGGCAATTTTAGATATACACCCTTCAGCTCAGCTAGACTGGCTGCAATTCTGTGCGAATTTTGATGGTTTTGAAATTACCTATCAGCTAGACCGGCTGGAATTCTAGGCGAGCTTTGTTGGAATTAATATTCTTTGGACTGCTGCTTGTAGATTAAAAAATTCCCAGTTTTGACTGTGTGCTAAGAATATGCCACAGTAGAACAGTTTACTGGAGAAGGGTACCAGTACTGGTACGTGGAGACATGGAGGGCATGCCATTCTTTAGAAAAATAAGAGATGTGTAATTAGAAATGACAATTATAAACACACACATGCATGCCCGCACACACACATATATGCACTGAGAATTCGTCACAGTAGCACAGTTACCAGGGGAAGGGTATTGGTACTGGTACGAGGATACGGAGGGTATGCCAGTCTCTAGAAAAATAGGAGATGGGTAATTAGATATGTCAATTTTACACACACTCACAGAGTCCATAAGTTTTAGAAAAAACAATATTATACAGCCTAAGAATAACATTAATAACTTTTAAAAATAAAGATATTAGATGTTGACAAAAGCTAAGAGTAATTATATAGATATTTGTCTTTGATTTCTCATCATAGCTAGGGTAAGGAACACCAAATATTTTTAAAAAAACACTGAAATGCAAATCTATGAGATGAGTCCCAACGAGTAGCAGTCTCTGTAATGAGTGCAGGTCTCCAAGATGACTTTGAAATGGAAAGTTTTGGCAACTAGTCTATATACTTATTAAAATATTTCCATATATGGAAATTTTCCCATAGTTACCTGGGACGGGGGGACGGGGTTTCCGGGACGGCAAAAAATTTCTAAATTTTGGGGACGGCGGGGGGACGGCTGATTAAAAAAATATATAAATATTTAAAATAAAAAGATATAGTGACTAAAGTATATAAATAAGCTGAAATAAAACCATTTGAGATTTAAATAAGGTGAAACTTGAACTCATAAACATCAAATACATATTACATATCCTTAATATCATGATTCATAATATCAATATGTTAATGTAATTCTTACATATGTCATATTTGAATTTTGATTTTGAAACTCAAAATATAAATAAGCTGAAATAAAATAGTAAAACCATTCTAATTTATGATTGATCAAGTGACAATAGCTGATATTCATATCATTAATCTCATATTCAAATACACCAACAATTGTCTATTGTCAATATTACAAAAAAAAGAGGACAACTACAAGTATCGGCCTAAAAATTAGAATCAACATCTGAAGCAACATCCATGAACTCCTCCTCACTAGTACTATCATACTCGTCCTCAAAGGTAAGCCCAATCAATCCTCGTTGCATAGTATTGTCCTCTTCAACCCGCCTCGGCTCCTCGGGATCTACATCCCACCGCAATGCTAGAGTCTCCTTGTACTGAGGTGTCTTGTGATCCATAAGATGCAAAGCACTGCGTATAGCTACAAGTTTCTCTGCTCTCGCAGAGGTAAGCCTATTCCTCTTAACAAAGTGGATTCAACCATATGTAGACCAATTCCTCTAAGACGTAGAAGAGCTAGAAACTTGGGAAAGGAGGCAAATGGCAAGTGGTCGCAACAGTCCTGGAAGCCCATAGAATTGCCACCAACTCACTGGATTCTCTTGTGCCAATGTTATCCTATCCAGTCTTTGCTGATGTTTTGTACCCATCAAGTTCAGTGAAGTTGAGCCACTCCAACCTGATTTGTGGAAGCCTCACGTGGACTATACATTTTTTTAAAGGCCTTCATAAGGCCCTTCTTCACCTCATCATCATCCAAAGGGATAATTCTACCTGGCCTCTCCACATACCATTTGGGATTCAGTGCATACGCGGCCATATGAAGAGGGGTGTTCAACTTCTCCCATCTCTTTTGAATAATGGGTTGTATATGTTCATTGTAGAGCTCCAAAGTGGGATCCCTCACCCAAATAGCTGCCTTCATTTGCCCAAACATGCTGTCAATGCACTCATAGATCTCACCAAGATTGGGGCTGTTGGAATCCCCATATTTGATGACATTAAAAACTAGAGCTATGATTGATATGATGTATTTCATATCAATCCAAAATGTTTCCCTGCAACATTACATCCTTCACTCTTTTCCCTTGCTCTGTCTTGGACTCACGCCACCTAGTCCAATCCTGTGTCATAATTATAATTTGCAGGGGCTCCTGCAACTCAGACATCCTCTCCAACAAAATAAAATATGATGCAAAGCGGGTGTCAACTGGTTTCAGGAATTCCTTCTTCGAAATTTTTCGAAAAAGTGCCAATGATGTGTGGTGATTGCATATGAACTTCTGCACGTCCCTGACATCATTCACTATTTGGTTGACTCACTGAATCTTCCCTATGTCTTTCAGTGCATTGTTCATGGCATGCACACAACATGGGAGTCCAATAAATATGTCTATACTCTCGCTCCACTAGCTTGCCTGTTGCTCTGCACACATTATCTACATCCGTGACAACTTGTACAACATTTGAAGG
The DNA here is from genome assembly GCA_019776745.2 of Taxus chinensis. NCBI lineage: Eukaryota > Viridiplantae > Streptophyta > Pinopsida > Cupressales > Taxaceae > Taxus > Taxus chinensis. The sequence goes on from CM034149.1 coordinate 736,008,411, forward strand.
TCCAACCTCCTTAATGGCATCCTTCAAAATTTGATATTGGAGCTCAACATCTTTATGCTTCCTAGAACAATCAATTGCTTTCAAGAAGTACGGTCCATCTTTGCAAGAGACAATGATATTGATGAGAGGACGGTGTCTAATATCCGTCCACCCATCCATGATAATGCTACAACCATGTGACACCTAAGTGACCTTCATCTCCGTCCATCAACAGATTAACTTTGGAATAGTTTCTATCCAAGATTGTTGTCCTCAGTTTGGTGTCTCCAGGAGGCACATAACTTGCACCTGCTTTTGCAACCTTAGCCATAGCCTCCTTGTAATAAAGAGAGCGAGCGACATTAAATGGAATCCCAACAACATATAAATTTTTTCCAATAGCATCATTTGCCTCTTCCCTTGCCTTTGCATCAAACATTTCAACAACTGCATTGGGGGCTGCCCCCACGACCTTTCTCTTCCCTTTGCTTTCCATTTTTGACACTCCAAAACTAGAACCAACCAAAGTATCACTATGCTTGCCAGTCCTATGAGAGCTCAAAGAAGTATTAGCCGCAGTACCACGAACTTCTGGCACATTGTCCTGTGGTATTTCCATTGAAGATTCTCGCCATCTCAGCTCCCAGCTCTAGTGAAAGGCCCTTACAAACGCCAACCCCCCTTCCTGTAAGGTGCAATAAGTGTGCATTGGTCCTGGTGATGCCGCCATGCCAAGTCCAGTGCACATATGTTGCACTTCCAAAGTTTGCTCCCCCCTCCAGACTTGGGGTTCTCAACTATCTTATCAAATTGTTGCAATGGCTTCTTCTTATCAAATGGTCCAATGGCAAATTTGGACATCATTTGAGAGGGGCAATTGGTAGCACTACCAACTGAACTACCAGTTGCTGCTGCCACTACATTTTGTGCTCCCTTCTCCACTTTCCCCCATTGTGGCATCACCAACACTTCCACGGCCACCTATCTCAAGTTCCTGTTCAACCCTCTCCTGCTCTGATTCATACTCATACTCAGTCTCAGTAGAAGAACTCATGGTGATGATTGCTGCAATGAATAAAAAAACAACCATAAATATATGATTGATTGATTATGTAATAAATTAATTTAAAAAAAAACGTATAAGCAATGATCATAATTTTAATTTTAATTTATAAACAATGAAAACAACCACAAGTTACAACCAAACCCTAGGGCAATATGCAATATGTTTTTATTTTTAACATTTAAAATGTAATTAAAAAAAAGCGTAACCATTATGCATTTCGTAAAAGCCTACAAGCTTTAAACATGATTACATTGTGAATGTAGATATAAAAACTCAAAAATAGCCCCTAAAAAATGCAAATATAATCTAAATTTTAAACTGGAATTAAAAATGTAATTAAAAAAAAAAAACTGTAACCATTTACATTGTAGTTTGTACAACCAAATCCTATGCAATATGCATTTTTAAAAATCCTACAAACTATAAACATGATTACATTGTGAATGTAGCTACAAATGCTAAAAAACAGCCCCTAACAAATGCAAATATAATCTAAATTTAAAAAAAAAAAACTAAAACTTTATTCATTGTATTGTAAGCAAATAAAATTATAAATACCTCTTGTTCTTGCTCTTGCTCTTGCTCTTGCTCATCCTCTTGCTCTTGCTCTTGCCCTTGCTCTCACTCTTGCTCTTCCTCTTCCTCTTACTCTTGCTCTCACTCTTGCTCTTGCTCTTGCTTGGTGTGAATATGAAATGAGCCCATATTGTAAATTTATAACATAAAATAGCACTTTTAGGTTAGGGTTAGGTTAGGAATGTTACTTTTATGCTATTAGTAATATATTTAAAAAAAAAGTGTTTTTGTCATTTAAAAGTCTGTTTTTTTTTAAAAAGGACGCAACGACCGTCCCAGGGACGTCCAGACGTCCCCCTGTCCCTTGGACGTCCCCACGGACGTTTCCATCCCCCTCCAGCCGTCCCCAGGGCGTTTCGCTACCACTGTCGCCAAAAAAGGAAACGTGGGGTAAACGTTTCCCCCACGTCCCCACGTCCTCAGGACGTCCGGGACGTCCCGGACGTGTTGAAAAAGGGGGGGTGACGCGTCCCCGCGTAACATTGGTCCATTGGACTTGCCACAATACATAGGGTTTCTTTGTTCTAAATTCCACTGTTTGGCAAATCACAAGTTGGTTTAAGAGTCTGTCAAGATCCTCAGTGGTGGATTTTAGCAGATCCTCGATCAATGCTAGCTTGGATAACTGCTCGTCGATTTCAAGTTTACTATAATCCTTCTGACATTATTCCATATTTGCGATAATTGGGTTCTCATATTATTGTTAGGAAGTTTGTGAAGCTATATCCTTAGACACATTTGTGTGCCTACCATGCCTTTGAAGGGGAGGAATCTCTAGTACAAATACATTCAAGGTTAAAAGTACATTCTTGTCCATAACACTACTTAAATAAGCGGAAATACTCTTAGAGTCACAGGATAACTTTAGAGATACCAATGCGCCTCCAACTGTTTGCCTTTGGGCATTGGCATTTTAGAACTATCTAAGCCACCTTTGGCAGAATTTCCAATTCTCCAATTGGTCTAGTACCTTCAGACCCTCTTCACAAGTTTGCTACAGTACCCAAATTGAGTATAATATTTTTTACCATGGAATGTCCAAAAAACTATTCTTGCTCAAGAATTAAATAATTGGAGATATCTACCAATTAAGAGGTTTTTCCTGACCAATATACTTCATTGCTTAAGATCATTAGCCAGAATGATTCTTAGATAATTATCGTTTATTTAGAAAAATGAAGAGACAAGCCTCAAAATGTGAGATTTTAAGATGAAAACTGGCCAGAGAAGGTATGAAGGAAACTGGTACGAAGACTTGTCACCTTGGACTCTTCTCATTGTGTTTGGCGGACCACATCTTTCATTTCTAAAAGGGACCCATATTTGGTATGCTCGCCTGCAAGTTACAGAGGGGCTTTGTTTAGCATTCCAGTAATCCCACAGAAATAAAAGGCAAGTACATGGAGCTTAGGGAGATTAATGCAGTTTTCAATTCAATTAAATGAACTTTGATAATGTAAAAATTGTCTTATTAATGTTAGGCTATGGCTACTCTGAGGTTGCAATTAAAGGATCAGTCTTGTGAATATACTCTACTCAGAACATGGAAATTGTGACATTGAATGCTCTTATTTTACCCTTGAGCAAAATTGCACCTAGCATTGTGAGTTTGGTTTATAAATATGTTGAGATATTTGGTTTGCATGCATAATTATCTCACGGTGAGTATAATGTTGATACCTAATATTTTTGCTAGATTTATGTGAAAGAATTATAATGGAATCAATATTTTACCTGAGGTTTAGAAACCTTGTGGTTTGGTGGATAAAATCCAGTTAGCCATTAATTTATGCATTCATTGACATTAAAATCAGTTTGCATGTCATAGAACCCTAAAGGATATGAAACTCATTCTAGAGATAAATTGGTCCATACATGATCAGCTACTGGTGTCCATTAAGGTTTTGGGAAACATTATTACTTTTAAATGCGGCTTGGGTGTACAAAGGGACATTACATGGAACTCAGAAATTATAACTTAATAGTCTTCCCAAGTAGACTATTGCCGTCATGTATATCACAAGGTATCATGGCTATATACTATATCATGGCACGATGTTACATTTAAGTGATTGAATGATCTAGTTTGATACCCAGATTGTGCCATACATATTAAAGAATGAAGCTCAATGAATCCATACATATTCAAGGATAAAGTTAGAATTGTTACAGTGGAATGCAAAATCCTTAAAGGATTTTCACATCAACACTCAGCTATCCAACTTGACAATCATAAAATCCTAAACCATGAATACTTGATGTATGATTTTCCTATTCTAGAAAGAGTCGTTAGACCGCCATGTCATTTAATTGATAGTATGTCTTCTCAAGGGATGATCAAGTGGCCCTCCTTAAATGCGACTAACAGGAAGAAACAAAAAAGAATTACTAATCTGTTATCCCCCTTTTGATGGAGTTCCTTATCCCCTTTCAAACTCATAGACATGGCTGATTAATGGCTTTTTCCATAGATTGTGATGCTGAACAATGTTCCTTGGCATCGTTAGCGCTACAAAGGGAGTCTTTCTAGTCATGTTTAAAAGCACTCAACGGTTAGTTACAAAGCAGCATAGAATTTAATCTAATCAACTAATGATGCACAATTTAGTATTCCAAATATATGTAACAGGTGTTTTTATGATTTCCAAGGGACTTTGCATGGTAGGGACTAATTCCGATAGGTCTTTATCCTGGATATCAATGCCCTTAGTTCAGAAAAGGGAAGCATCACTTTTCTCCTTAGAGGGCATGTGACATGAGACAATCCATCTTAGATGTAATTGGAGATGTATAAAGCAATCCATTTGTATACACAATTAGAAGTTGCGAATGATCATTTCTTGATTTTATCATTATGTCAAGTTAATGCAAATCATTGCTCTTTCCATTTACCTACAAATTGTGTTTTGCAAGGTAACCAAGTTTGCACATGATATTTTCAAATGGAGAGGTTGGCGAAAAAATGTCATCATGGGTAACCCATTTGTTGAAATTTTCCCTGAAACAAAGACAATTTGTTTCAAAGAGGGAATTATTCAAGTATTTTGAAGGGTCTATCCCATGTTGTCAATTATTTATTATTTACCCTAACAGTAGCTAACTGGGTTTAATTTCGGTGGTAAATCAACGCATTTGTAGTTATTTTTTGCATGCAATAAAATGATGGACACATAATGGAGTTCCTCTCCTAAGCTTCAAAATTTTCCCTGTTCACGTATCCCCAATTTGGTTTCAACCTAGAAAAGATATTAAGAGTTTTTTGAGAAGAGGAAATTTCCAAAATTGTCGAGCTTCATTAATAACCACGTAGTTAGTTATTTATCTAAAAGTTTTACTTCAATTGCAAATTCAACCGCTTTGTCACTACAGCATTCATAATACCAACTGTATATGGACACATAAACCCTCAAATGTTGGCATCTTCTCATTTCCAACTCTTATTTGTGGTCCAAAATTGTAAGGTTGACACAAGGGTTCGTTGAGGAAAGACCTAGGTCAATTGAAAATACAGATTCAAGTGTTGTATTTTTGCAACCAGGGCAATATTAATCAATTACAGTCGTCACTACAAGGGATTAATAGGTCATCGAGGACCATTCAGATGAAGTCGCTATTTGAAGGAACATACACGAATCACAAAATGAATTCAGTCGCGTAAAGGGTAAGTTTTTCCTACAGATTTCAAAGAAAGTCAGTGGTTAAAGTAAACAGACCCTGTCATGGTCCCAGGGGAAGGAACTATATCAAAGAATTTTACCAAAACAACCAGTCGCTTGAATTTCAGGGAAAAACAGAGTTTGGTGAATATCGAAATCAAAGGCTACAATCTTGAGTTTGTATCCAGGACTGCAATTGGTGATTTTTGATTCCGAAGGGCACGAAAGTCTTGTCTACTTTTGACAAACTAGGGCACTTTTCATTTCGGACAGTTGTATTCTTCCAAAAATTAGGGCACGAAACAATGCACATTCACAATTGCAGCAAAGGGTGACACTGTTGGAACTGGTATTTTATTCTCTATATACTCATTTCGGTAAAACCGCAGTTATTCATTTTATTACTTGAGTGGAAATTCGCTGTCGAAAAATATTCCGGTCTAAATTTTCATACATGGGAAAGTGAAAATACAAATGCAACTTATGAACTAAAATTTGTAGGGCAAGTAAACTGGAAAAAGAAAGCACTCACCGATCCATTTAAATTGTTAGATTGGCAAGCAGAGATGATAGAGCGATCACATTTTATTCCTCCTTGTCTCTCTCATGACTTGTGAACTCCATCATGTAGAGCTAGAAAATCATCTAATGAAATTTGGGATGCTCTAAATAATATAATTGGAGCGAAAACAATGTAATGAACTCATTGAGTAACCTAAAACATAGATCTATATTCTTCACAATGTTGAAGAGTCTCTATGTGAGCCACATCAACAAGTTTGAGGTTTCCCTAATGACCTTTGAAGTCATAAGCTACGATAGAGATGATGAAATATCCCTTGTGGGATACCACTTAAAAATGCACAAAATATTGAATATTTGCAGCCAAATAAAATACTGATTGTTTTGCAGATTTTTACAGTTAGGGCAGCGAACTAAAAAAAATTACTATCTCCCAGAGTGTTCCTTGAAGCCGAAGTTCTTGTAATGTCCCCAATTCCGAGCAGTTGGCCTAACGGCCCTATTTTGGTCTTAGCCCTGGTCATTCCCAAGGGACTAACGACTTTGGAGGTTATTGGGGATGGTTGTCTGATTTCCTACTATGTTTTTGTTATATTTTGGTCGTTGGGAGGGTTTAATGGGCCCTTTGTATTCTATTTTGTCGTTGGGATCACTTAAGTGGACACTTTTGGCATTTAATGTTATGTTTCTTCGTTGGGGCCACTTAAAGTCCCTTTTTGGTGACTTGAGGGGATATGTATGGCATTAAATGTTATATTTCTTCATTGGGGGTGCACTTTTTGGGCCAAGGCGCCTAGGAAGGGAAAAGAGTAACTTTAAGTTATTTATTAATTGGGCCCTCTTTATGAGAAAGTGCGCCTTGGGGGGTTTTAGGGTTTCTTTGACATGGAAAAAGGTTATAAAAGGAGAAGAGGGGTGAAAGGAGAGTCATTCATGCATACACTTATATTTCTTTTCATGGTGCAACTGCTGTTTGCAAACTTTTAGCTTGTGGAGTAAGATCCCACGGGAACGCTAGCTTCGGTGGTGAGAGATCCATCCCTAGCTAGTAGGGCATTCTTCGGTAGTGAAAGATCTACCCTAGCTTGTCATTTGGAGCAGATTTCAGGGCTGGTTTTACAGAGATATGTTCAGAATTTTCAGAATTAGGGTTTGAAGATTTTTGAGAGTTTTTGTGGAGATTTTCAGCTGGTTTTCGGATCAGACCTACGGCAGCCATAGAGGAAGGATTCGACATCATCTACAGAGGGTTTCACAAGGGTTTTGACTATTTTCCAAAGGGGGCGACTTGTTTGGGAAATTGCAGCCCTAATTTGTAGGGTTTCCAGCTGGCCGTTTTCAGATCTGAAGGTTGGAAAATCATCTACTATATTCATATATGTTATTTCCAAAGTTTCATCATTATTGCATTTATATTCGGAAAGATATTAATTTTCGAAGTTTCCCGGCTATTTTAGGCACGCTGTAATTTTCTGGCAGCGTTATATTGATTGAAAAATTCCAAAAATATTTCCCTTGTGTTCTTCATATTATTATCTTGTTCCAGTTAAAATTTCAAGTATTTTGGACGGGTATTTTGAGAGTTATTCATATTTTTCTGTTCGCTGCCCTAGCTGTACTTCTTCTGCATAAAATCTGCAAAAATCAGATTTAGTATTTTTGCTGCAAATTTCTGTGTTGTCAATTTTGTGGTAAGATCCCAACTAGGGATATTTTAAATTACTTGAAAATTTAAAGAGAGCTTGCTAATATTATAAAGGACATAAAAAAACTGTTTTTGGAATTTTACAGAAATTAAAATGCTGCTAGAAAATTACAGCGTGCCCTAGACAGCTGGAAAACTTCTAAAATTTTTAACTCTTCAAATACAAGAGCAAAAATAATGAGACTTTGGAAATAACATTAACAAATATAGGAAATGATATTTCAATCTTCAAATCTGAAAATGGCCAACTAGAAACCCTCCAAATAAAGGTTGCAAGTCGCCTAGCTTGGACAAGGGTTGGAAATTGATGAAGATGCCTTCAAAGTGATGTTAAGCCCTGCCCAAATGGCTGCTGTCAATTTGATCTGAAAATTTGTAACTCTCCAAATACAAGAGCAAAAATTATGAGACTTTGGAAATAACATTAACAAATATAGGAAATGATATTTCAATCTTCAGATCTGAAAATGGCCAACTGGAAACCCTCCAAATAAAGGTTGCAAGTCGCCTAGCTTGGAAAAGGGTTGGAAATTGATGAAGATGCCTTTAAAGTGATGCTAAGCCCTGCCCAAATGGCTGCCGTAAATCTGATCTGAAAACCCTCTGATTATCTTCCCCAAATGCCCCCAAAACCCTCAAAACCTTTCCTCTGAATCCTCTGATAATATCTCTGTAACAGATCCTTGAAAGTGGCTCCAAAATGACAAGCTAGGGTAGATCTCTCACTACCAAAGAATGCCTTGCTAGTTAGGGATGAATCTCTCACCACCGAAGCTAGGGTTCCTGTGGGATTTCACTCCACAATATGTAGATTTATTTGCAAACAACAGTTGCACGTGAAGGAAAATAATTATGTATGCCAAAAGTGTCTTTTCCTTTCTCTCCTAGCTCCTTAAATACTTCTCCAAGGCAAAAGAGCTCCAATAAACCCTAGACACATTTCTTTCCATGGAAGGGCCAATAAAAATAAAAGTAACTAAAGTTACATTTTCCTTTTTAAGTCACCATGGTCCAAAAGTGACCCCCAAACGCAAAATTTGAATATTAGTACCATGTGGCCCCTTCCTAATGACAAAACATAACATCTAGTCCTTCTAACACACCTTTTTGCATATGTCAATGAAGAATTATAACAAGATGGACTAGATATTCATACCCAATAGCTACTAGCATTCACAGCCCCTGCGGGTATGACCAAGGCTTGGACTCGACTTGGCCCTTAGGCCTTTGGCTTAGAAAAGGGGACATTACAGATGAGGATGCCAAAGCTATCCTATTAAACAATTTGTCTTCAAAATACAACAATGTAGTTTTTATTCTCAGTTAAATTCAATCTCAATCTCTAGATGATATGATTGCAACTCTTCTAGTTGAAGAAAAGCGAACAACTGCAAAAGATGCAGAAGGTGATCCTCAACAAGAAAGTGTATTTTATTCCGAGACCAAAAAATTTCATAGGTGGTTAGATAAAGATAAATGGGAGATTGAATGTCATTATTACAAGAAAAGAGGTCACATAGCGTGGGATTGTTGTGTTCAAGCCAATGATGTGCTCAAGGGTAAATTCATATCAAATGCAGCCAATATAACCATGCTTGAAGACCCACTAGATGCTGAAGGTAGTGAGGACAATGACAAATATGTAATATAAAGATGCTCTAATCTTTGAAGGCAAGAAAGGATACATAGTAGATGAAGCTAGGTATGAATGGTTGCTCAGATAATTTGGGAGACTATGGATCTTGGGAATTATACCCTCACGAGGGTTATGAGACAACTTGATGGAGCATGTGGATGGCTCAACATGTATGGTTGTCCAATAATTTGGTAGGTCTGTGATTTGAGAATTTAAGGTGGTGGATTCCAAGAACTCGGGAATTCAGCTTGGGAGCTACACCTTTATGAATGGCACGAAGTAGCTTGATGGAGCCCTACCTAGTCAAAGCAATGCTTTCAAAGTGAAAGACTCTGAAGATTATGTAGTTCTAGTTTTGTTAGAATGTTCATTTTTTGCATTTGTAGGGTAAGCCTTAAGAGGGGGTATTAGAATATAAGGCTTTAGTTAATTAGTTTTTAGTTACACGTTAACTAATATTCGGTTGTAACTATCAACCGTACTATAACTATCTTTTGTGTAATAAAATGACTGACACAATCTCCAAAGTGTGCAATCCGCCTTCTTTATTGTTCCTTGTTTACGTATTCCTACAAAGTCTTGGTTGAATATTGTAACTATCTTTTTAAATATCCTCTCCAGAATATTGGTGGCCCCTCATGAGGCCAAGAAAGTGTTCCAATACCACTGCTATGATCCTAAAAATCCTGCAGTATGGCTGAAAAAACTCTGCACTTAAAATCTGCAATGCTGAAATCTGGATGTAAAACTTGAATTTTGAATGTGCTAATAACAAGCTGTTTAGCACTATATTAGCTGCTATAAATATCTGAATATGAACTAAACAAAAGTGATTTTGAAAACAACTTGAACTTGAAACATGAAGGCTGAAATGGATTGTTGGAATTTTCTCCTAATTATTATTGACATCCTGACATGAGTCATATACAAATTACAATCTTCTATGTGAATTGTTAAAAATTTCAAGTAGTTTTTTAACACTCTAGAGGAACTTGGAAGCAATTTCTATGTTTTCCGCTGATCTTGTTATTGGACATCATTAGTCTTAAATATCTACAAGTCTTAAGATCAATAGGTAACTTAAATCTTTGTAAAACTTTCTTCCTGGTTAATTTTGTGAGAGTGTATAGCTACAATACTCAACAAGAAATCTATAATCATTGACTCACCATCAGTCAAGTCTAGAGATCTCAACTACCTTTGGCATAGATATCAATTGACTTTAATACCTGATTCATGTATGGATCCTGAGGTGATTTGAAGAGGATTCAGATCTCGATTTGAGACAGTGGAGATCTGGCATGTGCATTGCATTGCTTGGGCACCGTTCTATATGGTGCTGGGATACAGATGTGTTTTTTGAAATCTTTAGATGCAGAGTATTGCTAATGATGGCGCTGATCTTGTCAAGGAGATGTTTTCGATATTTATGTTTTAGGCATGGCATGTGTGGATTAAAATTAGTGGTGGGTGGAACTGGAGGTGCATGTTGGACTAAGATAGTCTGTGAAATTACTGCCACACCTGATGTGATGGTAGTGCTTCACCATGTGCGGAAGATGACTTTCTTTATTCTATATAGCTGGATAGCAGCTTGGCATGTTTGGCAGGTCTTAAATCTCCAAGACTGTATCTTGGGTGAACACCTTGTGCTCATTTTGAATCAATCTTTCCAATGAGGATGTCACAATATGGTGTGGTTGTTAATTACGCTGAGAGACATTCCTACAATGTCAGGCTGTAACGGAGTGAGTTGTACATTTTATTCTTTACATTAAATTTGATGTCTATTTAACCATCACGTGACAATTCATCTTTGAGTTTAACTTCCATTGGATTATCGCTTGTATGTTTTATTTTTCCTTTTTTTTTTGGAGAAGTCTATTAAAAAAGTAGTAATATCTAGCATAACTAGATAGGTGCTTTGAGATTAATGTCTCTCGGTGTGTTGTAGATAGATGTATTTAAGATATCTATGCTAGTCTACCTAATTTGCATTCTCATCTAGCATAAGTGCTCGCAAATCTTCAGATGCTCCACATTGAAGATTGAATAAGTAATGAGATTTTGGAGAGTATAGCGTTAAGGCATTTGTACACACTCATGTAGTGATGCTTTTGGAATGGTGTTGCTGAGATTTTAAGTTGAATATATCTAGACAATTTAGATTCTAGCTAGTTGCCTCCATCACAAACTACTTGTCGTGTTCCCTTTTCAAAATATTTTAATAAGGGAGATAAATTAATAATTTAACTTAAGTGGCCAAAAAGTAACTTTATGTTATATAAAAAACAACTTATGTTTTATTATTAAAGTAAAGGTAAATTTTGATAAAGCAACTCAAAATTAAAATAAAAGTAGGTGAAGTTGCTTTATGGGTGTCTTTTGTTGAAAAAGGTGAAAGGGAAATTATAAAAAGGGGCATTGGGCTGATTTAGAAAAAATCGTTCATCAATCATTTTTTAGTATTTTACCCATCTAGATTTGCAAGTTTGAGCATTCCGCTTCAACTTTCAACCACTGAGGATGAAAATCTTCCGTTGGAGCATCAGAGGACGAAAACCCCCCGATTCTTTGTGGTGATTCCATCTAGAAATCACATTTGGATTTCAAATATGTTTTTTATCACATTTCAGCTAGGTCAGTGTTGGGCTTCAGATCCACATCAACATCAACTTTTAGAGTGATAGAATAATTAGGACATCATTCAAAAATTCAGATCCTCATCAAAATCAGTCAAGGAAATATCAAATTTTCATCCATATTTGCTAGGGCATCCATTCAGGGGTAGCATTTGGGCATCAAATCAATGATTTGCAAGTTCAAATCGGTTTTAACAGCTAGAGCATCATTTGCAGCAGCTAGGGCATCACTTCTAGGGCTTATGTCACCATTGGGGGCAAATTTCTAGGGCTGACATCATTTACAAACATACTGATGCCATCATTTCCAATTTTTGGGGCCAGCAATTGGTCTATTTCATCTATTTGGAGTGTCATTTGCCAAGAATTTTGGGTGTCTACAGTCAACCATAATTTTCCTGGTTTTGTGAGTTAAAAATAATAAATAAAAATCCAAATTTTAGGGTTTAAATTCAGTTTTTAGTATTTATTTTATGGCTTTATTATGTTCAACAAATCTGTATTTTTCCAAGGGTTCAGAAATTATTTCCTATCATTGTCCAACAATTTTAATTTTTGTTAAGTTTTGCAATAAAGTTAGTTTTTATCATAGTTACGCGGGGATGCGTCCCCCCATTTTTGACACGTCTCGGACGTCCTGGGGACGTGGGAGAAACGTTTCCCCCACGTTTCCCACAGTGCATGCTTGATGGGAAACGTCTTGGGGACGTCTAAAGACGCTGGGAAACATTCTGGGTACGGGGAAATGTGGGGGGGACGTCCAGACGCCCCCCACGTGGTCTGCTGTATTTTTCAATAAAAAAACATAAAAATAACACTCTAAACTATATTTTTTTAAATTGTAAATCACTTATAATATAAAAACAACATTATTAACCTAATCCTAACCCTAAAAGTGCAATTTTATGTTATAAATTTACATTATGGGCTTATTTCATTTTCACACCAAGCAAGAGCAAGAGCAAGAGCAAGACCTATGCGATGAATGATATGAATATCAACTATTCTCATTTGATCAATTGTAATTTAGATTGGTTTTACTCTTATATTTTATAATATATTTGAAATTTCATCTTGTCTCAAATTCAAAATTCAAATATGTATCATGAATTTTCAATTTATGACATTAACATATTGATATTATAGTATTAAGGAATGTATTTGATGTTTATGAGTTCAAGTTTCACCTTATTTAAAACTCAAATGGTTTTATTTCATCTTATTTATATACTTTAGTCACTATATCTTTATATTTTAAATATTTATATATTTTTTATTTAGCCATCCCCCCGCCGTCCCCAAAATTTAGAATTTTTTTACCGTCCCGGAAACCCAGTCACGTCGTCCCCCTGTCCCCCATCTCAGGTAACTATGGTTTTTATTAATTCTGCCCTTAAGGGTTTCCGGTAAATCCGGAGTTGTTTAAAAATGTCCGCTTAGGGACATTACACTACTCCTTAGAATGTTCTAGTCAGTGCTAGTAGGTAGATACCAATCTTATTTTAATACCATGGGTGCAGTAACCCCATGGTTTTAGGCTTAAGTCTTGCCTATACAAGGAATATATTCCCCACTGTTGTTATCAATCCGTTTTTTCATTTCTATTGTCAATATAAATAAATGTGATATTGCGCGTCTTTTTGTGAAGTGTGTCCTTCATGTTTTGGGTTTGTAGGTGCAATCCTACTTTTGAGGTGTGCAAGCGCCCCCATTATTCTTAATTATTGTGTAGTCACGCCTCTTGTCTTCATTACATCGAGAGGTGTAACCTACAATGGCAGCAGGGTGTGGAAGGCTCTAATGTCCTGTTCATGAAAGAAAAAGCCTAACTGACATTTAAAAATTCATTAAATAGGGGTAATATAAAAAGAAATAATTACTTCCCTTTTTTTCAACAAAAAAAAGCAATTTTAATATCAAAAGTTGAAAGAAGAAGGTATGTTTATTTTTTAACTCTATTTTATTTCATTTCTGTAAAATGACAGTAATTGGTTGAATTTTTTACTTTATTTGGGAAACAATAGGGAAAACAGACTTGTAAGACATTTTAAAAAAGCATTCTGAATTCTACATGAAACTTATGCAGGAAAAATTAAAAAAATTGTAAGAAAAAAAGAACAAAATTGCCCGATGATTTAGCGAAGGCCTGAAATTACTGATTTAGTTTATGAGCTTTACTGAAATATGTGCAGGAGAATATAGTCTGCTCTTATTAATGAGTGAGTAAGATTGGGCTCATGCAAAGGATAAAGAAGTGCATAGAAAAAACTAATAAAGACAAATAAACATTGGTATAAGATTGAAGAATCAATCCACCTCTCCTGCAATTCGAGATTGAGATTTGATGGTTGAGGTTTGAGGGAGTGTATGCAAATAGTGAACCCTGTTGTGTAATGTGGATATTTAACTGAGATAGCAAAAACTTATTTTCACTGTTAAAATTCTAGTTAGTGGCTTATTAAATTACTGCATTGTATATTACTGATATTTACTATACTTCTTACCAGAATCCTGTAATGTCCCCTCTTTCCAAATGAGGTAGGACGAAGACCTTTGGCCTTTTTTGTCTACCCAACGGCCAAAGGAGGTATCTAGGGTGACTAAGTTTTTATTATTTTATTATATCGTGCAAATATTTTTTAAAAAACATTATAAGTTGCACATATAATAAATAATAAAGCTTATTAATAAAATAAAAATGTCAATGTCAAAATACAATTAAATTTAATTGTATTATGGGGGAAAATGCGACTTGCTCTTGGGAGTCATAAATAGGGAAATGTGCCATAAGGCCCATAGGGAAAAATGCAACCAACCGAGGGGAAAGAAAAAATATTATTGGCTGAGTTTAGAGGTGCTTTTGGGCTGTTTTCCTTTTATATGGGCAAGTAGACTTGCTTAGGAGCATCTAGAATTTTTATTATCAGATTTGCATTGCAAGGAGCTTTAAGCTTTTGTAAGAAATTCCAAGGACGGAAACCCTTGTGAGTTTTATCTCCTGTGGACGAAAACCCTTGTGAGTTTTATCTCTTGTGGACGAAAACTCCAAGGGATTGGGAGGGGATTTCACTTAGAAATTTCCAGCAATTATCATCAGATTTCCAGGTCAATTTCAGCAGTGTTTTGTGGAGGTATTTTTAGTGGGTTATGGCAGTAGTTGGGTCGACTTATTGTGGATTGTTTTGGCATCATTTCCAGAGGTATTTTCTCCACAAATAATTGTCAAATATGCTCCATATTATTGTAAACCAAATCATTGCAATTTTATATTTTTCTGAAGTGATATTTAGAGGGTTTCAGGTAGATTAATAGTCAGATTTCAGATTTGATTTCTGGGTTGTTTTGGCTGCAATAAATTATGATTTTTGCATGTTTTGGTTGCTAAAAATACTAGTAATCATTTGGGATTGGAAATATAATTTTTGAGTGATATTTGTATTGAGATCCATCTCATACCCTAGTCGCATTTTTTAGAATAATGCCAGTTTTGCCCTAGTTTGCTTACAGGGGTTTTAAACAGTTATATTTTGTCATTTGCAAATCAATTAAAATCTGATTTAGGGTAAAAGATCATTTAGGGATCTTTCAGTGGTATTAGAGCAACGATCCTTCCACCTGGAGGGTTTGTTTGATGCAGCCTAGAGAAGTTGGACCACACAGCTATCATACAAGGAGGCAAACATGCATTTTAGCAGATTTGGATATCGTGAGTAGTGCTGAGACCATGGCCAGGAGAGAAGGATCATATAGCCCTCCATGTGGAGAACCAACTGACCCAGACCGTGAACTTTTTAGAGGAATGATCGATTCCCAACAAGAGATGATACAAACCACGAGACAAATGATGGAGAGTATGACTATGGGTAGACCTAGAAATAGGCATGACAGAAGGGAAAGATCGACATTAGTGGCCAGCAGTCACAGAAGGCATAGCAGGGAACCTACAAAGGTGGGTAGCGTGAGAGGTTCCCCTCCACGTGATAGGAGACATACAGAGCAGAGGAGATCCACGAGGACTGCGAATAGACCTATGCAGCCTAGATTCCTACAGAGGGAGGGGCCACCATTAGTTGAGGACCCACTTAAGGGCACAGTCTTTCAGGATAATGTGATGGCAGCTCATGATGAGTGGAGAGCATTACCGGAGGAGGTACGAAACACCTTTCCCCTTCACCAGTATTGTATTCAGAGGAGAGAGAGCTTGAGAGCTAAACAGGGGCAGAGGCCTAGGACCCAGCAAAACAGAGAATTGAAGTAGGTTACCAGCAAGGTGATCCTTTCCACTTTTGATGGCAGTGGAAAGATTAGTGCCAGGGCATGGATTCACAAGCTTGATACATACCTCACTCTCAAACCTATGCAGGAACATGAGGCTATTCAATTTGCTACTCTACACCTTGAGGGAGTGGCATACGATTGGTGGCAACATGGACTTATCACACAGAGGCATGACCTACTACGATCATATAGGGAGTTTAGTGAGAGGTTTATGGCCAGATTTGATTGCAAAGATGTGGAGCTTTATTACAGGGATTTGGCACAACTTCGACAGAATGGGCACGTTGATTCTTACATCAATGAATTTCAGTGGATTGCAGTGATGGTATCAGAGATGCCCGAGAGACGTGTGGTGATGCTCTTCATTGAGGGTCTACATGACAAGTTAAGAGGATTGGTCAAGGCCCTTAGGCCTAGGACATTACACGATGTTATTCAGACAACATTAGATTTGGAGACATCTCCCACTTCTTACCAGCCTAGTAAGAAGCCTTTCACGAGCTCCAAACCAATTTAACGTCCCACTAATCAACAGAAGAGTGTTCCCCCTCCTAGGATGGATCAGGAGACTCAGAATGAGTTGAGGAGGAAGAAACTTTATTTTCATTGCAAGGACCATTGGGAGCCTGGACACAACTGCCTTAGAAAAGGCAAGGTGCATCTTATTGAGGTCATTTCAGATGTAGAGACAGAGTCTCCACCAGATACAGATACAGAGGACAACGATGATGATCACGTTGCACATGAGGAGCAGCCCCAGGTAGAGATTGGAGAGGGAGAGGCATCAAGCTCAGGTACTATTGCATCACTTTTTGGAGTCCCTAGGTACCACCCCTTTTGTTTGAAAGGAGTACTTAAGGGCCAATGAGTTGTTTGCTTGATTGATTGTGGTGGTACACACAATTTCCTTGATGAGGGATTTGCGATGAAGCGGGGATTGTAGGTTGAGGAGTTTGAAGGGTTCAATGTACGAGTGGCAGATGGCTTTACTTTGAGCTGCACTAGACGTATTTCACAGCTTAGTATCCAGCTAGGGGACTACACATTGACATATGACTTCTACATAGTTGGATTTGGAGAGATAGATGCAGTTTTGGGTATTCAGTGGCTTCAATCTCTTGGGAGATATGTGCAGGATTTCAGACAGATGGAGTTGGAGTTTATGGCAGATGGGAAGAAAATCGTGCTACGAGCTCTTCCAGATGGTGGGCCTAGAATTGTTTTAGCACATCGGATGGAGTCTATCATCAGTCATGGAGAGGTTGCATGGGCAGCCCAATGTTTCATTTCATCCAAATCTTCTTCAGATGATAGACAACAGTTGTATACAAATATTCAGACCATAGTGGATAGGCATGGGCATGTTTTTGGTGATATTCCTCCAAGTAGACCGCCAGACAGGGGATTTGAGCATGTTATAGAGTTGGAGGAGGGTGCCAAGCCCGTGATCACTACACCCTATCGTCATCCTGAGAAATTTAAGGATGAGATAAAGAGGACCATTGGGGAGCTTCTTGATATGGGGCATATCTGTCCTAGTTCTAGCCCATTTGCTTCTTCAGTGGTGTTGGTGAAGAAGAAGGACGGGATGATGAGGATGTGTATTGACTACCGTGCTCTCAACAAGAAAAAAATCAAGAACAAGTATCCCATCCCTCGTATTGATGAGCTTTTGGATGAGTTACATGGGGCCATTTACTTTTCGAAGATTGATCTTCGATCAGGGTACCACCAGATTCGTGTTCGAGAGGAGGACATCCTCAAAACAACATTCAAATGGCACTACGAGCACTATGAGTTCTTGGTGATGCCATTTGGTCTCACTAATGCACTTGCCACTTTCCAGTCATGCATGAACCATCTCTTCAACAGGCAGTTGAGGAAATTCGTGCTAGTTTTCTTTGATGATATCTGGATTTATAGCAGGACATGGGAAGATCACTTGAGGCATTTAGATGAGGTACTTGGTATTATGAAGGCTCAGTGTCTATTTGCTAAGATGTCCAAATGCGAGTTTGGACTTACTGAGATACTGTATCTTGGGCATGTCATTGGGGCTAATGGGGTCAAGGTCCACCAGGAGAAGATACAAGCTATGTAGGATTGGCCTTCACCTAGGAACATATCAGAGTTACGGGGATTCCTAGGGCTATGCGGATATTATAGGAGATTTGTGAGAGGCTATTCAGATATTGCAGCACCATTGACAGATCTCACACAGAAGGGAGCATTCAGATGGACAAATGAGGCACAGGTGATATTCAAGAAGCTCAAGGTGGTGATGAGCACATGTCCAGTCCTAGCTCTTTCGAATTTCTCTATGCCATTCATTTTGGAGTGTAATGCTTCGGGCTCAGGTATTGGTGCAGTTTTGATGCAGGATCGTCATCCCATTGCCTACGAAAGTGGGAAGTTGAGGGAGAACAAGAGGTTGTATTCCACCTATGACAAGGAGATGCTCGCCATCATGTATGCATTGGCAAAATTCAGACAGTATTTGGTGGGTGGAAAGTTTGTAGTAAGAACTGACAACAACTTGAGGTACTTCTTGGAGCAGAAGGAACTCAATGAGAGGCAGCAAAAGTGGGTCAACAGGATCTAGGTCGATGATTTTGACATCGAGTATGTCAAAGGGAAGAAGAATGTAGTGGTTGATGCACTTTCGAGGAGGCCCCATATTGCTGTCCTATATTCCGTGAGTGAGTTTTTTGCAGATTGGAAGTCTCAATTGTTGGTCGAGTATTCAAAGAACACCTTGGCATGTGAGATCATGGATGGCAAAATACAAGATGAGCGTTACCAGGTAATTTTTGATTTGATTTATTATAAGGGCAAAATTTATTTGGTACCTGAATCTAATAAGCTTAAGGGCAAGGTTCTATATGCACTCCATGATGCACCATTAGCAGGACATCCAGGTTATTTCAAGACATACAAGCAGGTTAGAGAGAGGTTCTCTTGGAAGGGCCTCAAGGAGGATGTTCTACAATATATTCGAGAGTGTGTGACTTGTCAGCAGAACAAGTCCGAGCATACTTTTCCTGTAGGTTTATTGCAGCCCTGACCTATTCCAAAGCAGAGGTGGGAGAGTATATCGATGGATTTCATTACAGGACTACCAGTTACGTAGGGATATGATTGTATTTATGTAGTAGTTGACAGGTTGACTAAGTACGGGCATTTCTTTGCTATTCCCACGAGTTTTAAGGCACCACAAGTGGCTGATTTGTTTTTTAGGGAGATATTCAGGTTGCATGGGCTTCCGAAGAATATTGTCAGCAATCGGGATAGCAGGTTTATGAGCACATTTTGGCAGGAACTCTTTAGATTGGCAGGCACTGAGTTGACCTCGAGCACTAGCTATCATCCGCAGACAGATGGGCAGACTGAGATTGTGAATAAGTGGATTGAGGTGTAACTACGCAACTATGTTTCAGGACAGCAGAGGGCATGGGTTAAACAACTTTATTTGTGCGAGTATTGCTACAATACTACATACCATATGTCCATCAGTATGACCCCTTTTCGAGCTTTGTATGGATATGACGTGAGATCTTTAATGGATATGGCGTTTGGAGATAATAGAGCTCCTAAGGCTCAAGAGTGCTTACATGACAACCAAGATATCCTGAAGAACCTTAAGGATAATATGCAACATGCCCAAAATCAACAGAAGGTGTATGCAGACAGACACAAGATTGAGCGATCGTTTGAGGTAGGAGATATGGTCTTTTTACGACTTCAACCTTACAGATAGAGTACCCTTAAGATGAATGGAGCAGAGAAGCTTAAGCCTCGTTTTTATGGTCCATACAGGGTGGTGAGGAGAGTTGGACAGGTAGCCTATGAGTTGGAGTTACCAATGTCCCCAATGGACATTATTTTACCCCTAAACGGATTTTAGGCAATCCCAACTTTAAATGCAACTTGTAGACAAAATACCAAACAAGTATCATGCAGATCTGAATTTATAAAGGAAATGCGACTTGGGTTAAGTGGAAAACCCACACCAATCAACCTCTAAATTTATATCTTTCCACTCAAATCTAGTACCACTAATTTATAAAGCCCAAATATGTATAAAATTGCAGATTTCAGATGTAAACAAGGCTGCAATAAATTATTTAAAAACCCTGTCTGCAACATAACTTCAAAAATTCATATCTTTTGCTAGAGAAGTCCAAATGAGCTGAAACTTTGGATCTTGGGCCACAAAAATATGAAGAATAATATTCCAAAATTAGTTTTCGCACAACAAACACAAAACCCTAATTTTGCCCTAAAAAGTAGGTCGCCCAGCACATTTAGGGCATCAAATCAGCTCCAAAAATTAAGAAAACAAGCTACTTTGATTCCCAAACAAATCAACCTTGAATTAACTCCAATAATGACAAACTAGGGTGGATCTTTCACCACCGAAGAGTGCCCTACTAGCTAGGAATGGATCTCTCACCACCGAAGCTAGGGTCCCTGTGGGATCTTACTCCACAAGCTAAAGAAAATCCAAGCGTATATGCAAAAGCTACAAGCTTAAGACACAAATCAGAAAATATCAAATGGTTATGCCATGCCTTCCCCTCAAGTCGACTTCTCCTTATAAAGGAAGAAGAGACCCAAAACAACCTCTACAATATCCAATTAGTTCACAAGGATTTTCCCTATGCAAGCATTTAATATTTTCCCATATTAAATGCTTTTCCCAACAACTTTTTCTCTCCTAATGCAAGTCGCATTTTTCTAGGGGAAATACATAGTAAAATGGGCATTTATCCTTTCTATGTTCCCATTCCCCTTTCTAAGGCAAGTCACCTTTTCACCTAGGATGGATAACAATTTATATTTGAGCCTTTTCCATCCTAGATTTAATAATTATTAAGTCATATAAATTATTATAAGTGCTCTATATATTTTTTTCTTTTATTAATGGCACTTTATAATAATTAAATATAACTTAAGTCACCCTTATATTTTTCCTTTGGCCGTCGGGTTGACAAAATAGGCCAAAGGTCTTCGAATGGGAAAGGGATATTACAATCCTCCCTTCCCAAAATTGCTTGCCCTCAAGCAATTGCATCTTTGTTTTGTCCAAGAGCCATGCACAAGAGACAAAACATGCTAAAGTGTTCTACCATCCGAGCCCATGTACCTATTAAGTGAGCTAAAACTTGCCACCATATATCATCCACAAGATGCTCATATACACATAGTTGGAGCAATGGTTCAACAAACTCCATAATGAAGACTTCATCATCTACCATACCATGCATCTCATGATGGAAATAAATTGGAATAGGCAGCAATAAATAAGACACATTATTATGTTGTTCATACCTTTCAATGCCATCAATGTCCTCCGTGTGTTCAAGATAGACATATGTTGAGCTGCCCCCAACATTGTTGCCTGAGTGCCCATTGAAAGTATCTGAAAGCTGATCAAAAGTTGTTGGTTTGGAAATTACAGCAGGTTGCAATTTCACATAAGTGTCCATGTGAGGCTCCTCCTCATGTGCAAGTTGCTCTATAAAGACTTTTTTCGTGGGTGTAGACTTCCTTGCATCATTTGCCCACATCTTTTCCTTGAACTCTTGTAGGTGTTGTCTTGCTTGAGCGGCTATCAATCTAGCAGCTCTAGCTCTACTATTCCATTCCTCACACCTTTTTAGAGTTTCCATTACATCCTCCTTGCTTGCATATACGAATTTCTTCTCCTGAGATGGAATAATTTCTCTAACAAACAATGTTTCACTAATGCAATTATTTTGCTCAATGGAAATCATACCTTTTTCTCTAGAAGCTTCTTCTTCTTCAAATGAGTTCTTTTGTAATTCAGGTACCGGCATATGATGACCTCGCTTGGGCTTGCTACCAATCTTCATCATGCAATAATCTAGGAAATGGCATATTATCTCTGAAACCCTTACTCAAAGATTGATATTTCCTCCAACAAGAATCCTCATCAATCACCTCTATTGGCTGCCCTTTATCACTGTTCTCACCATTTTCCTTATTGTCCCCAGATCTACTTTGATTCAAATTCTGAGTGAGCTGGCTCAAATAAAGGTTAGTGGCTTCCTGTTGTTTCACCATGTTGGTGAACATTTCCTTCATAAAACCCACATTGAGATCTTTCCAAACTACCATATTTAACCCACACAGGTTGGAGGAACAACAGCTCTGATACCATTTGTAATGTCCCCAATGGACATTATTTTACCCCTAAATGGATTTTAGGCAATCCCAACTTTAAATGCAACTTGTAGACAAAATACCAAACAAGTATCACACAAATCTGAATTTATAAAGGAAATGCGACTTGGGTTAAGTGGAAAACCCACACCAATCAACCTCTAAATTTATATCTTTCCACTCAAATCTAGTACCACTAATTTATAAAGCCCAAATATGTATAAAATTGCAGATTTCAGATGTAAACAAGGCTGCAATAAATTATTTAAAAACCCTGTCTGCAACATAACTTCAAAAATTCATATCTTTTGCTAGAGAAGTCCAAATGAGCTGAAACTTTGGATCTTGGGCCACAAAAATATGAAGAATAATATTCCAAAATTAGTTTTCGCACAACAAACACAAAACCCTAATTTTTCCCTAAAAAGTAGGTCGCCCAGCACATTTAGGGCATCAAATCAGCTCCAAAAATTAAGAAAACAAGCTACTTTGATTCCCAAACAAATCAGCCCTGAATTAACTCCAATAATGACAAACTAGGGTGGATCTTTCACCACCGAAGAGTGCCCTACTAGCTAGGAATGGATCTCTCACCACCGAAGCTAGGGTCCCTGTGGGATCTTACTCCACAAGCTAAAGAAAATCCAAGCGTATATGCAAAAGCTACAAGCTTAAGACACAAATCAGAAAATATCAAATGGTTATGCCAAGCCTTCCCCTCAAGTCGACTTCTCCTTATAAAGGAAGAAGAGACCCAAAACAACCTCTACAATATCCAATTAGTTCACAAGGATTTTCCCTATGCAAGCATTTAATATTTTCCCATATTAAATGTTTTTCCCAACAACTTTTTCTCTCCTAATGTAAGTCGCATTTTTCTAGGGGAAATACATAGTAAAATGGGCATTTATCTTTTCTATGTTCCCATTCCCCTTTCTAAGGCAAGTCACCTTTTCACCTAGGATGGATAACAATTTATATTTGAGCCTTTTCCATCCTAGATTTAATAATTATTAAGTCATATAAATTATTATAAGTGCTCTATATATTTTTTTCTTTTATTAATGGCACTTTATAATAATTAAATATAACTTAAGTCACCCTTATATTTTTCCTTTGGCCATCGGGTTGACAAAATAGGCCAAAGGTCTACTAAGTTTTTATTATTTTATTACATCGTGTAAATATTTTTAAAAAACATTATAAGTTGCACATAATAAACAATAAAACTTATTAATAAAATAAAAAATGTCAATGTCAAAATACAATTAAATTTAATTGTATTATGGGGGAAAATGCGACTTGCTCTTGGGAGTCATAAATAGGGAAATGTGTCATAAGGCCCATAGGGAAAAATGCGACCAACCTAGGGGAAAGAAAGAATATTCTTGGCTGAGTTTAGAGGTGCTTTTGGGCTGTTTTCCCTTTATATGGGCAAGTAGACTTGCTTAGGAGCATCTAGAATTTTTATTATCAGATTTGCATTGCAAGGAGCTTCAAGCTTTTGTAAGAAATTCCAAGGACGAAAACCCTTGTGAGTTTCATATTTTGTGGACGAAAACCCCAAGGGTTTGGGAGGGGATTTCACTCAGAAATTTCCAGCGATTATTATCAGATTTTCAGGTCAATTTCAGCAGTGTTTTGTGGAGGTATTTTTAGTGGGTTATGGCAGCAGTTGGGTCGACTTATTGTGGATTGTTTTGGCATCATTTCCAGAGGTATTTTCTCCACAAATAATTGTCAAATATGCTCCATATTATTGTAAACCAAATCACTACAATTTTATATTTTTCTGAAGTGATATTTAGAGGGTTTTAGGTGGATTAATAGTCAGATTTCAGATCTGATTTCTGGGTTGTTTTGGCTGCAACAAATTCTGATTTTTGCATGATTTGGTGGCTAAAAATATTAGTAATTTTTGAGTGATATTTGTATTGAGATCCATCTCATACCCTAGTCACATTTTTTAGAATAATGCCAGTTTTGCCCTAGTTTGCTTACCGGGGTTTCAAATAGTTATATTTTGTCATTTGCAAATAATTAAAGATCATTTGGGGATCTTTCAAATCCTTATAAGAATTCATACAATAGATTACATAAATTTATTTGACATTTTATTTGTGCTAACTATTAGCTTACATAGCTTAGATAAATCTATGTAAAAGAAGCTGACAGATATCATTCTCGAGGTGTCTATATTTAATTTATGACATAAGTTAAATAGGTGCTTCGAGAATAATATCTGTCAGCGTCTCTTACAGAGATTTATGTAAGATATGCGTGCCAGTTTTAATATTATGAGTGCAGTACCATCATAGTTTTAGGTTTAAGTCTTGCCTATACAAGGAATCTATTCCCCACTTTAGTAATCAATCCCTTTTTCATATCAATATAATTAAATGTGATACACATCTTTTGGAGAACTATGTTCTTTAAATTTTGGATTCACAGGTACTATCCTACTTTCCAGGTGTGCAAGTGCCACCATTGATTTTTATTATTGTGTAGTCGTGCCTCTTGTCCTCACAGACATGCTACATTATTCCATATGGACCTACACAACCAAGAATGAAATCCCTGCCAAGAAACAGTGAAAAGAGCAGAATTAGTTATAAGATATCCATGAATGGAAATAGTTAAAAAAACATTACAATTAAATTAAATTTAAATGGCACACAAGTACATAATATAATTTAATTTTTTTTGCTTTTTTTCAGGTTTTAATAATTAACGGAGTAAAATTTATTGTTCCAAGCAAACAATTTATTGGTTTTTCAAATCTGATTAAAAATAGACCTCTCTTGGTGAAATGTTCATTTTTTTGGGGATGCTTTTTACCTTTTAGGCCTCCCTGCGGAACTTTATAATTATGTTGTTTAATGAGTTGGAAAAAATCTAGTTAGTGGCTTACTAAACTTCTGTATTGTATGGTATTGATATTTAATATACTTACCAGAATCCTTATAAGAATGCATACAATAGATTACTTAAATTTCTTCGATATTTTATTTGTGCTAACTATTAGCTTACACAGCTTAAATAAATCTATGTATAAGAAGCTGAGAGATATCATTCTCGAGGTGCCTTTATTTAATTTATGACATAAGTTGAATAGGTGCCTTGAGAATAATATCCCTCAACGTCTTTTATATAGATTTATCTAAGATATGTGTGCTAGTTTTAATACTATGAATGCAGTACCACCATGGTTTTAGGTGTAAGTATTGTCTATACAAGGAATCTATTCCCCACTTTAGTAATCAATCCCTTTTTCATACCAATATAATTAAGTGTGGTACTTATACATCTTTTGGAGAAGTGTGTCCTCCATATTTTGGATTCGCAGGTACAATCCTACTTTCTGGGTGTGCAAGTGCCACCATTGTTCTTAATTATTGTGTAGTCACGCCTCGTATTCACAGACATGCTACATTATTCCAAATGGACCTACAGAATCAAGAATGAAATTCCTTCCATGAAATAGTGAGCTATTGGGGGCCTAGCATATC
This sequence comes from Taxus chinensis, assembly GCA_019776745.2. Taxonomy (NCBI): domain Eukaryota; kingdom Viridiplantae; phylum Streptophyta; class Pinopsida; order Cupressales; family Taxaceae; genus Taxus; species Taxus chinensis. Next base: position 736,034,166 of record CM034149.1, read on the forward strand.
CAATGTTGCTCTATGACCTATAGCTGTCATACTATAGCCACTCTGCCATGGGCAAGGAACTGTAAGTAAAGAATCCAAAAACTTCCCACTATAAGCTAGCACCATAAAGTCAATAGAAATCTGCTTATCTTGAGAAACCACCTCTGCTTCTCACTCTCTTTGCAACCATACACTTGGAAGCTACTTCAATGAAATAATACTTCAAAGCCTTGGTCGTCATAGGGGATAGTCCAATCTCATCCACTCTCTTGACTGACATCTGATTACATAATGTTAATGGTCAAGAGATTTGGGCTTCCATGTGGCATGCCAGGCAAACTGTCCTTTCTCTATCAAATGGCAACACAACCACCATTAGACCAGCAAAGACTTCCATGATTAGCATCCTTAAACTCCTCTTCCATATAGAACTGGTTCCGTAAGTTACTAGGAAAAAATAATACATTTCTGTAGAGTAGAGTTTTTGGCAAGTTTGTAGACTGGAAAATGGAAATAAAACACAGATTTTCCAAAAATCTTTAGATACGAAATGGTGTGGAAACGTCTGTACAATATATTATAAAAAATACAAATATAAAATATATACATTTTTAAATAAATACACAATACACGGTCTTAATTCATAAAAGATTAAACACTTCCAAAAATATTAATCATAAAAATTCAAAACTTTCAACATGCTTAAAAATTCACATTTTCATAGATAATCACATGACACAAAATTTATATAAAAGCAAAAAGAATGGCCAAAGAAAATTGTTGTTTATATACGAGCGCAAAGAATATAAGTTATAACCAAAAGTCTTTCTTGTTATTACATAAAATAAACAAAATGTCGTGGTATATAATTTTTTTCTTCTTTTTTAAAGATAAAATGTCTTTACGGGATACAAATAAAGGATCCCACTCATTAAAATGTTGTGATATACAAATTTATTTTTTCTGTAGTCAATATTCTTTTACGGAATGCAAGGTAAGGGATTGCATCCATTAAAATGTGATATGAAATTTTGTTTCTATAAATGAAAAGCCTGAACGGGATGTAATGTCAAGGACTGCAACCATTGTATGTTTTGGCTGTTTTAAGCAACCTGCCCTGCCAGAAACGGCCAGGCACATGCCCAGGTGTTTCCGGTGTGTTTCATATTGGAGACTCATGCCAAGTACATTTCTGCACAGAAATGGAAGGGGGGGGGGGTGTTTCAGTGCAACTTAGAATCCAAAGAGTTGTTAGGATATATGGATGAGATTTTTGTAAGTCCTGAATTCCACTCTTAAAGGAAATAATGTTGAAGTTGTTTCCATGTCCAATGTTGAGTTCTTAACTATTTACGCTGATAGACGTTCTACAATAGCAGCAGGATGGACTGTAATGTAGTGAGGAGCTTGCAATTTTGTCCGACCTTAGATTTAATGTCAATATGACCGTGAAATTGTAATTTTAACGTTAAATTTGAGGTCTGTTAACCATTACCCAATTTTTTTTTAGCTTAGAGAAGTCAATTGAAAGATTATAATTTTGGCAATATGGTGGAGTTTGGAGCCATTTTTTGTCCTAGAAAGTTTTTTTCCAGTGCGACACAGCGGTGTAGCTAAATTGATGCTTTTTGTCACCAGTCAGTGGGAAATTGGCTGTGGAGGTAATGGAATTATTAATCAATATGGTACTTGAAAAATCAAAGAAAAGAACCTTGAGATTGATCTCTCTGTGTATTTCAGATGGATATATTTAAGATGTCTGTACTAGTGGTAAACATGCATGAAACAAATAAATGTCCTTTGATCCTTGTAGCTTCTTCAGATTATGAGGGATTTTGTTGAGGCATTGCTATGGTCATCTAGAAATTGCTTGTTCACCAAGAGATGTGCCTTTTGTCTTTCAAAATTTATGTAATATTTTTTTAATGTTTAAAACTTCTGTAAAGTGTCAGAAGTCTTACACATCTTATCATGTTCTTTGTAAAACCGTTTGATAGAGAACCTTGTTATAATTGGTCTAGCTATTGTTGCAGGTTGATCGTGTGTATGATGCTGAAACCTTTGTGACATGCACAATTTTATTTTCAGGATGTCGATATGTGTTATCTACTAGTTTAATTGTTCCGGACTGAGGATTTAATCTAGAGGACAACACATCGACGGTTAGGAATTAGCGTGTTATAATAATGCACACTCTTATCCACTGAATTGACATAGATTTTCAAGAGCGTAAAACAAAGCTTAATTTCAAGATGATAAGAGTTTCTAAAAAGAATCTTTGCGGAAATCATGTTTGCTATTTACACTGCATTATTATAGGACAAAGCCTTGTTTTATAGCTAAACAAACTAAGAATGGTAAACTGCCTTAAAGATAAACAAAGCTCATAATAGCCTTTCAACATGCATAGGCATGCAAATAGGAAACTCCTAAGAATAGTAAACTACATTAAAGATAAACAAATTTACTAATAAGTAATAACCATTCAGCATGCATTGGTTTGCCAATGGAAAAACTCCCAAGATTTAAAATTCTGGTAGGATAAGAATTGCTATTTATAGTCATTCGGATTTGCCACCTTGGTGAGGATATAGCTTTTTGGGTATGCTCTGATTTTGGAACCATTTACCTTTGGAAAATCTCCGTTCTTGATCTAGGTCATCCTTTAAATTTATCTAAATGAGGAAGCATTTTGGAGTCTCAAAGATGCTCTGAAGGCCCTCTGAAACTGCAATTTATGCCTTGACATTTTTTTAACGAAAAATCACATTTTTCAGAAAATGACTCCAAATCATCATGCAACATGCCCGAGTCACTTTTGGGATCATAAGTAGAATTCTTAAAATGGTAGAAAGTTCTCATTTAGAGTCTGGAAATACATTGGAGTTGGATGTATTCGTGTTCACTGATCATACGGTACTGTGGTGTACCATCCCTACCTCTTGGTTATTACTTATTTTAGCTTCAAAAATTTATCTCTACAATGAGGAGCATGTTTAAAATGGATTTGCCACTCCACAGATCTGGACATTAAATGAATATTAATATAACAAGGATGATTTTTTCTGTTTGATATTGATGTTAATCCACCCAAGTATACCTTGAAGTGAAGTTGCTCTTGCATAGCCAACATATAAATAAGCTCTCTGAAATTGCAATTCATATTGTGCTATTTGTTTAAGAAAATTGTAATTTTCTGAAAATGACCCCAATCTGTCATGCAGTGGGCCTGAGTCACCCTCGGGATCATTCTTCCTCCCCTTGAGAAGCCATGGGTGGTGTCTGGTTCTATAACCAAATGTGGAAATTCTCCTGAATGGTCTTTTGGTGAGCCATTTTCCTTAGTGAGCAAATTGCCCTGCCTTGAGAACTCGATAAAGGTAAATCTGCTGATTCAGGTATCTTTTACCACTGTATCTATGACCTGATCAATATCAATGGCATTGAATGGTCTGGATTTAATTCTGTGACATGCAACTGTTAAGCAATATCTGAAGTGTCCAAGAGAGGTGGAAAGTATGTCTGGAGCATTTCCACATTGAACATTGGATGCAAAACCAACATAGGGTGGCAAGTTTAACTCTTAAGGCATTAGTGCCCACTTTCTCGATGATTGTGTAGGGCCCATATCAGAGAGGTATAAGTTTCTTGTTTAAGCCTTTCAAACATTTGTTTTTTTTTGCAAATGCAGCCATACCTTATGACCAATGTAGAACTGGTGAGGGACTTGTTGGTGATGACGCTGCTTGTACATCTGGCTGGTTTTCTGTAGGATTTCATACACCAGATGTTGAATTTGCCAGATTTGTTCAACAAACTTATTGGCTTTGTCGGGGAGGTATAAGTTTCTTGTTCGGGCCTTTCAAACGCTATCTTTACAAATGTAGATATAACTAATGTAGAACCAGTTAGGGACTTGATGTTGGTCATGACACTGCTTGTACTTCTGGTTGGTATTCTGTAGGATTTCATGCACCTTATGTTAGATTTGCTGGATTTGTTTAACAAACTTGGTGGTCTTGTGAGATTCTTTTTTTGCATGGAGAGATACTTCCTCCAATATAATAGGTAATGCCACATCAATGGTGGCCCCCTGTTGAAACCCATAACAAACTTGAAATGGTTATGTCCTGCGGAGCCATGGAGGCATTGATTATAGCTACATGCTAGATGTATGGTTAACTATAATTCCATATCCGTGGATGTTTTACATTATACATCTGAAGTAGATGCATAATTATATGATTCACTATTTCTGTTTTCCTATCTTCTTGCATCTATCAGATTCAGGAAGATAGATGAATCTCGTCTCCAACCCATACTTCTAGTTCTGATAACCTGTCCTTGTTTGATGGTACATGTAGGATCTAGTTGCTCTAATACCATTGATCCAAATTAAGGATTCAATCCGGAGGTCAACACACCAACTGTTAGGAATTAGTGTTATAAGAAAGCAAGTTCTTTTCTATGGAATTGACGCAGATTCGCAAGATTACGCTGATCATGTGGTACTGTGGTGTACCATCTCTACTACTTGGTTATTACTTATTTTAGCTTCAAAAATATATCCATATTATGAGGAGTGTGCATGAAATGGATTTGCCACTCCACGGGCCTGGATATTAAATGAATAATAATATTAATATATAAGGGAAGAATCTATTTTGTTTCATAATGATGTTAATCCTCACAAATATACCTTGAAGTGAAGTTGCACTCACAGAGACGACAAATATATACTTTCTTTGTTTTTAATACACATTGGTCTGCATAAAAGGTAGAGAAATTATAGTCCTTATATGAATATGTAAAGGGTTTGTGATTTATAGTTTAGTTTTGGCAAACGATTTACGTACATTAACCTTAAAGGGCGTGTACCCTTGAAAGGGCTACTTTTCTGGAGCTACTGACACACTTCTTGGTATTTGCCGGAGAATTTGCACGAATCGGGACATCATGTCAGCCCTTTGCTTTGCCAGAGCCTCTTCCAGCAATACCTTCGTTGTTATTCCTTCCACATACATTTAAGGTTGCTTGTGTCTATCAGGAAGATAGTCAGATGGATCTCATCTCCAACCCAAACTTATGATATACTGATCTCGTTTGATGGTACATGTGGGATCTACTTGCTTTGATCCACTGATCCAAATTGAGGATTCAATGTGGAGGACAACACACCGATTGTTAGGATTAGTGTGTTATAGTAAAGCAAGCTCTTCTGTATTGAATTGACATAGATTTGCAAGAGTACACAGATTATACTGTGCTGTGGTGTACCATTCCTACTACTTGCTTATTACTTATTTTAGCTACAAAGATATATCTCTAGTAGGAGTGTGAATGAATTGGATTTGCCACTCCATGGATCCCGACATTCAGTGAATACTAATATAACAAGGAAGAAACTTTTTGTTTGATGTTGATGTTAATCCACACATGTATAAAGTGAAGTGAAGTTGCTCTCGCACACACAACAGATAAATACTCCCCTCTATCCATCCCTCTTTCGCTTTAATGCACATTGATCTGTATAAAATGTAGAGAACTTATAGGAGCTCTTATATCTAAATGGTTTGTGATTTATAGATTAATTCTGGCAAATGTTTATGCTCTATCTGTTCTTAAAAACTGCATCTCATTTCAATGGTTGCTAATAAAATTTCTGTTGCAGGTTCTTCTACCTCATAGAGTATTCCTCCTCCGTGGGAATCATGAGTCAAAATTTTGCACCTCCATCTATGGTTTTGAGCAAGAAGTGATGGCCAAGTATGGAGATCAGGGTAGACATGTCTATCGTAAATTATTAGGCTGCTTTGAAGGCCTTCCTCTGGCTTCTATCATTGCTGGTTGTGTCTACACTGCACACGGAGGACTTTTTCGTAATGTTGAGCCCCCATCATCAAAAAGATCGAAGGGAAAGAAGGGACGCAGGTTAGTCTCAGGTTCAGATTCCAAAATATTAAGGCTTGGTTCTTTAGATGAATTAGCCAAAGCTCGTCGGGGAGTTCTTGACCCACCTTGGGAGGGTTTAAACCTGATACCTGGTGATGTGCTCTGGTCAGATCCTTCTACACATCCAGGGCTTTCACCAAACACAGAGCGAGGGATTGGCTTGTTATGGGGCCCAGACTGCACAGAACAATTTTTGAACAAAAACCGTTTAAAGGTACTACCATAATGCCGGATATGGTTTGTGCATGTTCTTTGCATTTATAAGATTTTCTCATGCTATTTTTCAGTTTTTGCAGCAATGCTATTTTTTTTATTAAGGCTTCTCAGTGGTGGATATGTGAACCATGTTCTGGAATGTTTGAGCCTTTCTGTTCCCGTGTAGTTCATCAATATTTTGTCCCTATTTTTTGTGCTTGACTTTAAGTGCACAGTTTCAAGTAAAATGACAACTACGACTTTTTACTTATGATATTTTTTATGCTATTTTACTTTCTGATTTTATCTAAATTTGGACCCAGCAGAGGTTCTATTTTAGGGTAGGTGGGCATGACACCCACAAGTACAAGGTTTGTAGGTTTTCCTAAAAATTACCCGACTACTCATTTGCCTTATATCTTTATTTTCTTGACAAAGGTGCTCAAAATTATTGGAATTGTTCAAGGAATTGATGAGCCATAGTCAATAGGAGCAATAATATACAATTATGGGCACAAGGGACGCAGGTTAGTCTCAGGTTCAGATTCCAAAATATTAAGGCTTGGTTCTTTAGATGAATTAGCCAAAGCTCGTCGGGGAGTTCTTGACCCACCTTGGGAGGGTTTAAACCTGATACCTGGTGATGTGCTCTGGTCAGATCCTTCTACACATCCAGGGCTTTCACCAAACACAGAGCGAGGGATTGGCTTGTTATGGGGCCCAGACTGCACAGAACAATTTTTGAACAAAAACCGTTTAAAGGTACTACCATAATGCCGGATATGGTTTGTGCATGTTCTTTGCATTTATAAGATTTTCTCATGCTATTTTTCAGTTTTTGCAGCAATGCTATTTTTTTTATTAAGGCTTCTCAGTGGTGGATATGTGAACCATGTTCTGGAATGTTTGAGCCTTTCTGTTCCCGTGTAGTTCATCGAATACGTTTTGGATACAGGGGCGGGATTTTTTGTGCTATCCAATACGCGGAAACGTGCACAGTTTCAAGTAAAATTGACCACTACGATACTTTTTAGGATATGATATTTTTTATGCTATATTTACTTTCTGATTTTATCTAAATTTTGGACCTTCTAGCAGAAGAATTCTAATTATTAACCACATAGGTGGGCATATGACACCCACAAGTTACAAGGTAAATAAGTAGGTTTTCCTACAACAATTACCCGACTACTCATTTGCCAATATATCTTTATTTTCTTGACAAAGGTGCTCAAAATTATTGGAATTGTTCAAGGAATTGACTGAGCCATAGTCAATAGGAGCAATGTGAATATACAATGAATGGGCACAGTGACAACATTAAATTCAAATCATGGTATGGGAGTATGCTAGTATAGGTTCAAACTTACACTAAAATTGTCTATATAGTCATCATGGTTGATCTTGGGTCATGTGTATCAGGGATCGGGTTGCCTGCATGAATCATGATGTGGTTCCTGGTAGAACTAGCATGTGAGCTATAAATGCCAGACTCACATTCTTTAGGGCCACTATATAGTTTAAAGCAGCAGTTTGAAAATTTAAGTTTCACATGTATTCTTTAACAGTAAGAATACCCATGCATCACCCAAGATAAGCTAAATGTTATGAATTGGATAGCATCCAAGAATCAGAGCGTATCCATGTGGATGTAATGTCCCCATTTCTGAAGACCCTTAGCCTGGTATTTCAACTGTGGGCTTTGGGATGTTGCAAGGGGAACATTTTTATTAAATAATTAAGGGTCATTATTCCCTGGAGCAATAATTATTTAATTATGAAAATTATAAAAATTACCTTTAATCTCTAAGTTACCCAAACGTATAAAAATTAAATACGGGAGCGGGGAATTAATTAAATCCGATACGCGGGAAACGGCAAATTTTTTGATAAACTCACCCTTTGAAAAGGCGTACGCCATACCTAGGCAGGACAATAAACTGCTTTTATTTAATAATTTCCCTCTCCTGGGGATTTTGAATTTTGTGCCTCCTTACTTATAAAAGGAGTGTTGGGATCATTATTAATTATTATGTTATGCATGATGATTTATTTTATGCTCCATGCTTGGAGTTGGGATGCTATCTCCATTGATATTTTCCTTCAACAAACAAGCTAGGATACCGATAAAACTTAGAAACTTAAAAGTTTTAAAAGTTAAATTAAAATTTAAAATACTTAAATCATACACAATGTGAATGTCATGAATCTCATGATATATTAAATTCAATCATAGATCAATATTCAACTAAGTTACCGAAACGTTTTGGATACGGGAGCGGGAGCGGGGTATCCGATACGCGGAAACGGCAAATTTTTTTTTGACCCCGGATACGGCGTAGGATACGGCAGTACAAAAACTATATAAAAATTAAAAAATATATAAATTTCAGCCTTCTAAATAGGAATTTAATTATTAACCACATATTATGCATATGAAAGACAAGTTATAAGCTAAATAAGTGAATAACCACAACAAACAAGCTAGGATACCGATAAAACTTAGAAACTTAAAAGTTTAAAAGTTAAATTAAAATTTAAAATACTTAAATCAAACACAATGTGAATGTCATGAATCTCATGATATATTAAATTCAATCATAGATCAATATTCAAAGCTCAAACTATCTTTCATTGTCAATATTCATCATATTCCTCTTCATCAAGAGGATCAAAACCAGCTACATCATCATCATTATGTGGTTCATTAGAACCACATGGGCTCGAACCACTCGCACTAGGGCCACTGCCAGTTGCACCCCCTTGTGCATGTAGGTCTCGTGGTGCCACAGAACTCGTCTCATCATCATATGCTCCATGGTGGGAAATGGAAGCATCCAAGTCAACTATCTCTGGATCAATGTCCCAATGTTTTGTTGACCCTTCCTTGTACTCTGGCTGCTTGTGGGATAAAAGGCGCAAGTTGGAATGTATGTATACCAAATCTTCAGCCCTTTTAGCCCCCAATCTGTTGCGCTTCTGTGAGTGGATGAAATTATACGTACTCCAGTTGCGCTCAGAGGAAGATGAACTTGCAACCTATTAAGGCAACCCAAACTTCAAAGTCAATGCAAAGTTCAACTTCAGATTTAAACACTCAAACTTAAATTTTAAAAAACTAAAAGAAAAGAGAATAAAAAAATTAAAAACTTACCTGTGCCAAGACCTTGATTGCCAGAGGTTGCAAGTAAGCCGATGAAGTACCATGGAGGTACCACCACATATGTGCATCCATCTTGTATTTGCTCCGAAGAGCGAGAAGGCTATGACCCGTTTCTGCTATGAAATTGCCAAACTCTACCATAACCTGGTCTTGGGCCTCAGGATCAGGGAAGAGCCTAGCTAATGCCACCATATATCCCTCACTGACTTCCGCATCCCTGTATGGTGCTACCCTCCCTGGCAAGGAAAGGATCTCTGTGCTATAAAATCTAGGAGTCAATGCAAAAGCTAGTAGATGTAATGGGGTGGTCATTTTGTTCCACCGCTCAATGAGGATTGACTTCACTTGTTTGAAAAATATTTCCTCGGGATCTTGTTCTTTTGCATTTATGACGGCTTTTATCTTCTCAATCATTGAGTCGATGCCGTCATATATCTCTCCTAGACATGGTTGATCCGTGTCAGTAAACCGGATCATGCTCATAATGGGCTCCGTAAATCTCAACAGATAACCCACTCTATCCCACCAAGAGTCCTCTAAGATCAAGTTCTTCACTTTTTGAGCCCCTTCAGTGTTTGATTGCCTCCATACAGTCCAAAGATTGGATGTTACCATCCTCATGAGTGCCTCTCGCACCTTCACTAGTCGTCTCAAGACGATTGTGTGTGATGCAAACCGAGTCTCAGCAACCTAATAAGAACGAGGAACAAAAATTAAAAATAAAATTTAAATTATAAAATTGAAAGCTAAAAGAATACTAAAAAACTTATATTAAATATTAAATTAAAAAGAAAGAAAGAAATAAAGCTTGTCCTTACCTTCAGTAGCTCCAACTGCGAGAATGATCTAAAAATGCCCTGTGACATGTGGTGGTTGGTGACAAACATTTGGATTTCTTCAGCTTCTGCATACACTTGCCGGATCCACTCTATTTTGTTTGCCATTTTCTTTAGCATTAAATTCAATGAATGCACAGCACAAGGTGTCCAAAAAATATGCCCATACCGTGCCTCAACTAACATCCCTGCAGCTTTGCAATTTTTGGCATTGTCCGTTATCACTTGGACAACATTTTCAGGCCCCACTGCCTCAATGGACTCAAAGAGAATGTTGGCTATGAATTGGGCATCCTTCACTTGCCCCTCACAATCAACCGCTTTCAAAAACATTGCCCCCTTAGGGCATACTGCAATCACATTGATTAAAGGGCGGTTTCTTGCATCTTTCCATCCATCAGAAACAATGGACACACCAGTTTTGGTCCATGAGTCCCTAATTGGTTGCAAGGAGGTTTCCACATATTTTTTTTGTCTATCCAAAAGGGTGGTGCGGATCTTCTCAAATCCTGGTGGTTTATACCCTTTTGGTGCCTCATTGATGGCTTTCACCATCTCATGCCAATAAGGTGATCTCACAACATTAAAAGAAAGACCATTAGCATATACACACCTTGCAATGCATTCATCTGCAATCTCCCTGTACTCATTCTGAAAGGCCTTTTCCAATGGCCCTTTTGTCTTACTTTTCTTTCGTGCAAGGGAAACATCCTCATTTGTGGAGATAGGAGCCACAAATGGATGTGGCATGGCCACAATTGGGGATCCACTAGGTGATGGAGCAACTGGAGGCCTTGCTGAACGAGATGAACCTCCTCTTTTGGCCAATGGATGACCCACTCTCAGAGCCACTCTAGCCTCTGCATCCTCCTGCTCTTTGATAAATGCCAAAACATTTTCTTTTGGCACCCCAGCATTATTCCTCCCCCTACATACTCTTATACCATTACCCGTTATGGCACACAAATGGCTTTTCACCCTACTGTAAGAGCCTTTGAATATTCCATCACACTCATTGCATTTCCATTCAAAACAACCACCACCTGCAAGTTGTTGAACTATTGTTACGTGCCTCCATAACGGTGAATTTGGGTCAAAGTCTTTGGCCAAAGATTGCCCAGAAGAAGCAGAACTTGTTGCCATTGTAGAAATACCTACAAGGTTTAAAAAACAAATTAAGCAAAGAAAACAATGGCATGCAATTGCATTGTGATTGAACAATGAAAATTAAAAAAATTAAATGGAAAGAGCAAAATAAAAATGAACATAAGCAAAAAAATGTAATGTGTGAAAGATTAAATAATAAAAAAAAAAATAGAGGAACAAGGCTAGAAATTAAAAAAAACTTACCTTCACTTAGTAAACCACAAATCAAATCCTTCACAAATCCTCCTTTGCAGCTCCTCACACTCCTCCAAGCTTAGCAATAGCTCCTCACACTCCTCAAAACCCTAGACAAGCACAATGCAATTTTGGAGAGCCACAATGTGAGTTTGTTTGCTTTATGTTATGTTTGTGTGTTGTTCTTTTGTTTTATTGTTTAGATGTAGCTTTTAGGTTTTAGATTAGAAGAATTTATTATTTTTTATTGATTTGCGCCTTTAAAAACGTGGAAAAAATTAAAAAAAAAATAAAAAACGCGTGTTTTTGCACGCGGGAGCGGCCAGGGAGCGGCCCGGCACTGTGGAAACGGCCGGGTACGGCCTGCGCCGTACCCGGCCGTTTCCACAGCTCCCTGGCCGCTCCCGCGCGCCTCCCGCTCCCTCCGAACGCCCCGGACGCTCCCGCTCCCGCTCCAGCCGCCAAAAGCCGCGTTTCCGGTAACACAATTTTTGCTCTGCATGGGCATGCAATAAATTTTTGGAATAGCTTGACACATATATAAATTATTAGTTTCTAGTTGTATTCTGCGAAAAATGCACAATAATAAAACAGTATAATTGTAAGTATATAACCAAACTGCACGATAAACATATGTTCACTGCCAAATAGGTCAAAATCTTGTCAATCTCCAGTTTGGAAGTACTCCCTCTTCCCTTAGTACTTTCAGTTGGTTCAATTTGAAGAAGAATATATAAATTTTAAAATTTTAATGATGCTCAAGTGTAAAGACAATCCCAATATCTTTCTCAATCTCCTGACACCAACTGACAACAAGTCGAATGCTCAAATAAAAAATATTCCACAAAGCAAAATAATCATCTTGATTGTCTTTGAATGGAAAAGGCCATCACCAGTGTACTATTCATGTGTCAACTTCTGTGAACTCAAATATCCTGCTAGAAATCTGAAAAATTGGACCAAAGCTCAAATCCTTAAAATTCAACTAAAGAGCAAAATACAAATGCTTGTAAAATTTGACCACTAGTTTCCACCTTGTGAGATAAGAACCGGGAAGAATCCATGACAAGGTGAACAATATAATGAAAATTTACCGGATGATGCAAAGGTGTAGGCAGCACTCGAACAAACAATTATGGGCCTCAAGGCTGCTGTAGTCATTTCTTAGAGAGTGGAGTATGAAGTATGAGCCAGTGTGCTTTGTTCTGCTCTTATATTTGTGCCATTTTTCTGAAGCATGAAGTTGCTGTCAATCTTGTTCTTGAAGTGGTTGACATGGACTTCAGTAAATCTAAAGTGGCTTACACTTCCCTACCCTCTCTTTTTTGATATTAATATCTATGGACGTATTCAATGTTCTGCAGGATTACATTCCCCCCTTCTTTTACTGATAGTAATATCTATGGATTTATTCAATGTTCTGCAGGCTTTCAAGGTTGATCAAGGTTTGAACTTTGAAGTAATTGACTTGATTAGGCATTTGTGAACGTAAATAGGCTTATGGTTTTCCTGCCAAGTTACGGTTTAGTTTCATGATTCTACCTGTAATATACTGTTGAAATCTTGCAGTTTATTGTTGGAGATGCAGTTGATTGTCAGGTCACATGAAGGGCCTGATGCAAGGGAGAAACGGACTGAATTGGGAGGAATGCATAAAGGGTACACAATTGATCATGTTGTGGAATCAGGGAAGCTGATCACTCTTTTTAGTGCTCCAGATTATCCACAATTTCAGGTTGGTTTGAACATACTCTGTGGAAATTATTATTTCTGGATTATATAGTGTGTCTTGTTTCCCTCGCTTTCTTGTTTTCATGCTGCAAAAGCTGCATTGAATTGTTTTGCGTGCTGGTCATGCCATATGTAGGATAGCATCTCATATACATGCTAGAGGATAATAGGACAATACGGGAGTATAGGATTCTTTTAAGTAGCAGTTCACCCCTTTCATTAAAATCTGGATTGAAAACTTGTTTCCCTCCAATTATTCCCAATGTTGCTATGAATAAATTAGATTGAAAACTTGGATTGGAAATTTGTATTGTCAATGTAGAATTAAGTGAATTTCTTCTTACCCCTGACCAAAGGTGCCCTCATTTTTCAACACAATCCATTTAATATTTTCTTCCTATAATATTTTTAATAACCATGAAAGAACATTAAAACATACAATATTCATATTGTATTGTGGTGTATCACACATCCCATTTGCTTTGAATGAATTTCTAAAATGCATATATTATACATTCTTGGTAAAACAAAATTTAAAAAGGACACACAATATATGGTTAATTATTGGATGGACTCTTTAAGTTATTAATATGTCATTTTAGTAGAAGCCCAAATTTCAAAGACGAATGATAGCATATATTAAATAGAAAATCAAATTCATGGGTTTTCAAAGAAATATCTTACAGGAGCATGCATGTGACAACTTAGTGTTTGATATTTGTATTGAAATAGATCAAAATATTTATTTTGAATGCTCTTTTAGTTCTCTTTAATTTTTGTTAAATAAAACCAATTGTAATTAAGGGGCATGTCCAAGATAAGGAAACATTAGGATGTAATGAAAGGAAATTAACCAAGGGTGGTATTTGTGGTGTATGATGTTGCGAATGTTGGTGAGAGTACATATTCCGTAACATCCATTCAACAATTAGACTGGAATTCCAAAGACTTATATGCATAAACCATGTGGCAAATAACCTAGATTAAATTTAATCTCATAGAATTTGATGATTGTCGGATATGTAAAAAATGGTGTCTTTGACAAGGCTTTAAATATTTTGAAATAAATGCTTCCAAGAGATGTGGATTTGTCGATAATTGCATGATATGCACAAAATTTTTAGTTCATAAGACATTGAATTTTTTTTAAGTAAATGCATAAATTAGACTGGACTTCCAAAGACTTATATATGCTATTAGAGTAGACTGAGTACCTCGGCAGGACAAAGAGGCATCATAACTGACTTTTCTACATTTTTCATTGATAATCTGCGACTTCTCCAAAACAATGTTTTGTTCACATTTGTGGTTTGGGATGTTCAAGGAAATTCTATTTGGCACCTTAGCGCCTAGAGGCACATTGATGCACATCCGAGCATAGACCAGTCTTGATCTTGCCTTCGTGGCTGGATCTACAACAATGAGCACTCAAGAATGATGTTGCTATGAATAAATAATTATTTTTCTACATGCAAATTCATTCTCACATATGAATGAATAAATCCATAGTAGCTACTACTAATTATTTACAATGAGACTGAATTTAGATTTTGATTTAATAAAGTGCATATAAAGTACAATTACAATGAGACTGAATTTTGATTTAAATTTAATAAAGTGCATATAAAGTACAATTATTCCCAATGTAATACTTCTTATAAATCTTTGTATGTACCTATCGGCCTCTCACAAGCACCTATGGATGCTTTTGCTAATAGGACAATACGGGAGTATATGATTCTTTTAAGTAGCAGTTCACCTCTTTCATTAAAATCTGGATTGAAAACTTGTTTCCCTTCAATAGAGGTTTAAAAAACCACTTTGAGTTATGTTTCAGTAATACACATGAAACATATTTGAGAAGAGCGAAGCAGGAATAAAAACTTAGTATAGCAAATACTTTTTCACACAAAACTGAAAAGAGTTAAACATGCATTATAAGAAGGTTTTAATTTTAATTTTATTATAAATTTTAGAGCTTGTATTTAGATTCTTGAATTGTCTGAGAGAAATAAAGGGCGAGGTGATATGGAAAGGCACACCCTCAACTTTATCCTTAAAAATATTCTGCGAGACTGGCTATTCTTTTTCGACTTCTTGAGGCAACATATGTAGCAGACAGTAGGACACAACAAAGAGACCATCAAGCACAAAATATATATTTTTAGGATGCTATATGTCAAATGCAAGAGCAAATAAATGACTTTAGCACGCCAACACAATGAATGTTTATAGTTGCAGCTTTGGGAATGGGTTTGAATTCTCTGTTATAGACAATGACAAGCATAAAAGCAGAAAGGCTCCCCTCCATTCGCTCTAGAAATAATTTGAAGTAAAGAAAATGAAGTTTTATCCGGGAATTACTTGAACGCCATATGTTTGTTTGTGACCTATTTAAGAGTATCAAAGACTTTTTTTTGCTTGCAAGTTGCATGCGACTTAGAATTGCTCCTTGCCAACACAATGAATTTGTATAGTTGCATCTTTAGGAATGGGTTTGAATCCTATGTTATAGACAATGACAAACATAAAAGTTGGAAGGTGCCCCTCTAATTGCTAACTATATTTTTCCGTGAACTACATGAACGTCATATGTTTGTTTGTGATCTTTTAAAGAGCATATCAAAGACTTATTCACTTGCAAATTGCATAGGACTTAGAATTGTTTCCTTACAAAACATGCCATCATTTGCATCATGTTACAACCAAGGTATAGAGGCAGATAACAGCTGTCATCACAATCAAAATTAAATGAAAATTAGTATCAGATTGCAATGCAAGTACAAGTGTTCCAGCTGGACATATCCTTGGAACTCGGTACCCTAAGGGATGCATCCCTATGGGGATGAAGACAAGGGATGCAATGGGGACATCCCCAAAGCTGATGGTTTGGGATGTGCAGCCATATACCCACCACGGCTCTCCATCTCCG
The DNA here is from genome assembly GCA_019776745.2 of Taxus chinensis. Lineage (NCBI taxonomy): Eukaryota > Viridiplantae > Streptophyta > Pinopsida > Cupressales > Taxaceae > Taxus > Taxus chinensis. Next base: position 736,050,295 of record CM034149.1, read on the forward strand.
CCCTGTTTTGGGGAAGTGTAGGCACACTCGAGGGACGTCAAGGGTTTCCGTTGTGGGGAACCTACTTGGGGCTCAGAGAAATCAAAGAAAACACTTAGAAAAAAAACCTAGTAAGCCTAATCGTGAAGCATGCATGTTGGAATGAGTATGATATACACTTCAGTTTCCTGCTGTTTGCCTTTCATTATTTAGACATCTATCTACAGCGCTTAATTAAAAAAATCAATGATTAGTTAAAATTTATTTTTTGTGAACTGCATTTTAATTTGTTTTTTTTTATTAAGTAAATGGTTTAGGGTTTTGAAAGGTTCCCAAAACTTTTTATAGAAACCCACTAAAGATAAAACTTTAAATACCGACTCAAACAGATATCCAACAACCTAAGCTAATAAGGCAAACATCTTCCCTTCAACCAATAGCTCCTTCGACATATATGAAACGAACTTGATACCGCAGGAGCAGCGGACAGTCCGCCAACAGGTAGCGGAACTTCCTCCAACCATCCACCTTGCTCACCCCACTGTTTGGGAGCGAAGATGCATCTTAGTTTGTTCGAGTATCTTCTTTGACTGTTCTTTTTTCTTCTTACCCACTACTGTCCAATCCTTAGCCTCATCAATCGAGGTAGCTGGGATAACAATTTCGATTTCTTTGATGGGCCGGGTATCACCTTGATCCATCGGGGCCACTTAAGCTTTTTCCTTGAGATCCTCCTGAAATGGAACGATTGGCTCCATTGCTGTTATTGTGCTGTTCGCCTCTGCTTTACTTGGGCTGGGCTTATTTTGAACCTCACGATCCTCCATTGGATCTACCGCCATCATTTTTGTTGTCTTGGGCGTTTTCACTACCTTCCGTGGCATGGGGTTGGGATCCACCTCCATTCTTCCCTCCCCCGACTCCGACGCATCAGATAAAACCGCATCTCCTTCCACACCAGGTGTTGGGGAAAAGCATCCCGTCATCATGACACCTTGTCCACTGCTTTACGTTTTAGGATTTGATAGTCTGAAGCCAAGTGTCCACTTTTTAAAACTTTGGATGGTAAATGCTTTTATTATGCTAGAGCTATGAACTACAGTGGTGGAGGAGCACTTTCTCAAAGTGGGACATGGGGGTGGGCTTGGGTTCTTAATGTCCGTTGAGCGATTGGCATTCAGATTGACCCGCTGTGTTCCGCTTGGTTCACATTGAGAAGTTTGACCCCTACCTCAAGGTGTCCCCATGGCCACTTATCGAAAGTGTCCAATGGACTCAATGAGATTGGAACTTGGGTGGATACTTACAAACTACTTGTAACTCACCAATTGCACAAGACCTTAAGTCCAGTGCATTTTTAATTTGTATTCTCAATTTTTAATCCTATTTTTTCATATTACTAAATTTTTTTGTACCACCATTCCCTTTTTTGTAGGATTTGGAGTGTACTGGCAACTCTCCTCAAATTGTGTGCCCCCTTTTCCTTCTCTTCCCAAAAATGCAGGATTTAACGAAAGTGATTGAAGTCACGGCCTTTACATGATCAAACTAATGCCAAATCATAAAGCTTTTTCTGTCTATTTATAGTATTTATAACCTGGAAGAGACCGGTGAATGCAACTCAAATGTATGTCTCGATGATCGAATGCCCTGAAAACTGGAATGAGCTTTAGGGGGAAAGCAGAGGTTGTCCTACTAACAAGTTTGTTGATAATCTAGGGCAGTGTACCAATGTTTTCTAAATGCAAAAAGTGAACATGAAAACTACTGTTTTTTGCAATTTTTTACTATCTTTATCACACAAATATTCTTTCCAAAAGTAATGGCATTGCTATAAAGCAATGACAGTGCCTTCAAGTCTCTCCCCAAATTAAAACTTGCAGGCAAAATAAGTAGATCAAATAAGATTGCAAAATAAGCTTATAGGTAAACATGAGAAAGTAATTCACCCACGGAGAACCCAAAGCTTGGCATGTTCCTCCTTGGTAGAAGTCCCTGCTTTTGAGGCCTGATGATGAGATACGAATAGGTGTTAGATAGCTCCTCAAGCATGTGTGTAGATGATGCCTATCATTGTTGCTAGCCACACCTTTGCAGTTGACCAAGCTTGGTAGAGTACTTGATAGTGTCATCTGTGGCTGAGCAGACATGACGGGGTGCTATCTTTGTTGTAAATTTGGAGAATGTTGTATTTACCATGTTGAGAAATGGTGTTGCATTTCGTTTTGTACTTGGGAAGCTTTTCTTCTTTATTGCTCTAGATGCCTCTCTATCTTGGTTCACCTCCTAAACATGACCTACTTAGCTCCTTTAGGAGTCTCAACCGGCTGCTTGGTGGGTGGATCTTGTATCATCTAATAACCTATTGGTATGGTTGGCGTCAAAAAGACTTTTATGTTCAAGACGGATGAATTTTAGCCAAGCTTGGGGGTTATGAGATTGTGAGATACCCCGATCTAGCCTTGTTGGTGACGTACTTGTGTATTCCTAAACATCTGGAAAACCTTGTTTGAGAGAGCAAGATCTGTTACATTCTAAGTAGCCGATACGTTTTGGATACGGGTACGGATACGGCAAAATTTTTTTTGGTCCCGAACACGGCATTGGATACGGCTGTACAAAATATATATAAACATTAAAAAATATATAAATTCCAGTCTACTAAATAGGAATTAACAGCATATTATGCATATGAAAAACAAAAGAAGCTAAATTAAAATAACCACAAAAAACTACTCATACATTCATAATTTCATTTGTCCCCTACCATATCTAGTTGAGGTGTTTATTACATTTATGATTTATCTCATACATGCTATTTTTATCCATGTTTATGATGGCTTCTATTTGATACCTTCTGTAGAATAATGGTGCTGTGAAAACTGTAATTTCTGCTGTAACTAATGATATATTAAATTTAAACTATACCTTCTGTAGAATAATGGTGCTGGGAAAACTGTAATTTCTGCTGTAATGATATATTAAATTTAAACTATACCTTCTGTAGAATAATGGTGCTGTGAAAACTGTAATGTCTGCTGTAATGATATATTAAATTTAAACTATACCTTCTGTAGAATATTGGTGCTGTGAAAACTGTAATTTCTGCTGTAATGATATATTAATTTTAAACTAGAAAAAAATACACAGTTTTGGGCCTGGAAACGCCAGGATATGGCCAGGCAGGTCCGGATACTGCCGGGTATGTCTGCAGACGTACCCGGCCATACCCGGACCTGCTTGGCCGTTTCTGGGCACATATACGGGACACACCTGTACCGGGTACATTTCGTACCAGTACCAGGTGCCATAGGGGTGCCGCATGGGCTACTTAGGTTACATTATGTTTAGACTTGAGTAGAGGGGATCATGAGCTTTGAACAGAGGCATAAAGTATAGGGATATTGACAAGCGGAGGGAGAATCCAATTCTATAGAAGGCTTGACGATTGAGCATCCTCCTTGAAAATGTGAGGTGAAGATCAATAGATCAGCAGGATTTTGACGAGTGGTATATGAATGCAGATTTGTACATTGGGAACTTTGAAAAAGGCTGGGTGATTGAGCATCCTCCTCAAAAGATGTGAGATGGAGATTCAGTATGCAAATTTTGTGCTTTGCTTGAAGAAGATAAGGGTTTATATCAAAGGCTCTCAGCCAAGTAAGAGTAATCTTGGGTGTGGATTGTGATCTGCTAGCCAGAACAGACAAAAGGATGCAGAATCATTTTTTTGGATTTCATTCAGACTAGATTTTGATTTTGACTACAGAGTTGTAAATATGCATTGATTGCAAGAAGATTGGTGTTAAGGGTGGACATACTTGAGTAAGAGATTGGGGAAGATTCTAGGTGAAAGTCCTAAAAGAAGTGCACTGCTTGTAGAATTTGGGAAATTGTAAGGATGATATGAATCAAGGTTGGAAGGTGAAAATATGAGTAGCAGCAAATGTTGAATGTGAAGACACATCAGCTAATTGCAAAATGTAGAATTCAAGGGTGATTGAAGGAAGCACTTGATCAAGTCTGGAATACCTTGTTGGAAATGCAGATACAATGATAGTTGTTGAAGGAATTGCAAAATAGCAGAGTAATAGGTACATCACACAAACTCATCTGTTAGTCATCTAATTCGTAGTTCAAGCATGAGATTGGGAAGTTAATGCTTGAATTAGAAGTTATCAGAATGTAGGAAAAGATTCAGAGTGCAACATCAATGCCTTAATTCAATAGGCAATGGAGGAGAAGCTCTTTGAAGGACTTGGCACTTGCAAATAGAATATCAGATTGTGAATTTGTTTATGTTTAAGAGAAGTAATATAACCAAAAGTGGGAGTTCGGCTGCTATGTATTGAGAAATATATGGAACTTCATAACTTCAAGGAGGTGATTGATCCAAGTGCAGCTGTGCGGTCCGTGATCTTCTCATAAGAGCATAAGGTGCTTTGCGCACACCCATGCATTCCATGTATCTTGCACACCTTGATGTGCCTGCACACTTTCTTTGCATATTTGCGCACTTGCGCAGTGCCATTGCGCATACCGTGGATCACTCAGTCTCTGCATAACACATTCTGCACACCATGGACGTGTGAAATCTTCACATTACCACGAGCAATGCCAGGGGGTACTTCCAAAACTCGCACCATGTCAAAACACTTGTCGGTATACTGTGCCCAAGGAACCAGCCACCTACCGTCACACTTGCAAGAAGATGAACTGTCACCCGTTGTAGAAGAACTGTTTTTGCAACTGCTTTCTTGTAATGATATATTGCAAGCCATTCGACCCTAAGGGGAGGAAATAAAGTTAGCATGTTTCGATTATCTAGCATGAAATCATCATTTGTATTCACATTCCAGACAAGGTAAATCAGTTGAGAAGTGTTTCTCCCTTTCTTATAACGGGAATCTTTATCCTCAGCGTTAACATTGTACACATATGTAGCATACCCTATTTATTTCATTAAATAGAAATTGCATTATTGTGCAAATATTCCTTATTCAAATGTGTTATGGTGTACTGCTATTAGATATTCCATTGCACATTCTATAGCCCCGTGATTTACCAAGCAAGTTACAAGTTTGTCCTCTGTGCTGCTGTCCTGGGCCCTGTGGCGTGGATCAGCGATGCAGCTTTAATTACTTAACATTGGATAACAATTAAGCCAGTTATCCACGATGCAATGAAGTTATAGCTTGTGTTCTAAACTTTAAAGAAAGGAAAGTGGATATTATTAGTATAAGATAGTCGCTAATGTCAAGTATTTAAGTATCTCTTGCCACAAGTACCGCTATGATGAGAAATATCCAACACTCAAACATGATACATTTTTGTTTGCTCATAACATTCCTTGGTGTTTTTCTCTAAGTTGCACTGTAATTTATTACTGCACAGTCATGAAATCTCAGGAAACTGCATGCTTGTATTTATTTTTCAATAAATTCTATGATGAGCTGATTTGATATGATAATGGAATACATGTAATTATGCGCTCTGTTTCCTTGAAGTTTTCAGGTGAGGTTGACGGCTGGTTAGTGTCTTCCTGAAGTTTCATTTTTTTCTGCATCCTTAGGAACTGTTACAATTATTTAAATACTATAGAATTATATCGATGCACAGAAAAATATATAGCTGCAGTCAAATAAAGCAAACCAAATCATTTAAAGAGGTGAATAACTGTGACTTCAAAAACAGGATCTCAATAAAAATATGACAGCACAATCTCTCAAGTGTGCTGCAACTAGAACTCTGTACAAGGTGCTTTGTACTATTACAAAACTCTTCATCAATTTGTGTCCTTTATGCACAGATCCACTTAACATAAACTGAGGTCATTAGGTTTTACGCACGTGCAGTGTACGGCCTTGATTAAATGAATCATAAACCCTTACACATTATTCACCCTTTTACACTTTGTTTGTACAACTAAAAGCAAGACCACCCAAGGTAATTATTATACTTCCAATAGAAACAAATGGAGCAATGATAATTGGAGTTCAGTTTAATACCTTAACAATAGGACATGTCAAGAAGTCTATTATTAGTTATCCGGTCTCATGTGAATTCTTATTATTGAAATAAGAGAAAAAATAAGTTGAGATTTCTCTGTTTTGCATTCAGTTGTATAATAATACAAAAATTTGAAATGGATTGCATTTTCTAAATGTATACATGGGTGCAATTGAATTTCATACCTATTTAATTTGATCTTATGTGGATTCTTTTTTTAAATAATTTTTTGGGAAGCACTTAACTTTGTATGATTGAATCTGATGCTCAGGCAAGTACAGAGCGCTTTAACAATCGAGGTGCATACATTGTACTTGAGCCACCTGATTTTGCGAATCCAACTTTTCATACTTTTGAAGCTGTAATGCCTAGGCCGAAGGTTGGGTTCTAAACTTCTGACCACTACTTTTTGCACAAATATTTTACTTCGGCAGACCAATTGACTTTTGGAGTTTAGTTGTTATTTTGGGTCACTGATGCATATGTTTGTTCATGGGACGGTAGCATCTTAAACATAAATGCATTTCATCTCATAGCGGACTAATCTTTTGTAAGATCACTAGGGAACCTCTCCTTCTACAGCAATCTTGAGGCACCTTATCTTGTTTTTTGTGATGGGAGCTTAGTTGTTTCCTTTGAGAGAAAAGATTTGTTGAATACTTCCAATGTATTTTGATTCTCTTGTGATAAACATGAAGAAAATCGGTTTAATTCATGGAGACACATCTGAGTATCCCTTATTTGGGAGAAAACAGCTTCTCATTGACACACTTTAATACTGCGTCCAATGGTGGCAGCTTATCGGATTAACGACAAGCTATCATTTTTCTCAAGTATAGGAAACTATAACCTCAGCAGCTAGTGCATCAGAAATGCTTGATGTTGATAGCTGTTCTCATTGTAAGAGCTGGATCCAATCTCTACAAAATCTGGTCCCCGGAGATTAATTCTCAAACATATTTCATAGGGCATGGTAGATATTGCATGTTGTGTTTGTGTTGCTAATAGTTAGTAATGAATTCTATAAGCATCCTACTGTATGGTTTTCTTTCAATTGAGGATTACCAATGAATTTGTGATTATTTTTTCATTCATTGGTATGCGTGTCTTACAATCAACTTTATTGGTCTGTGCAGGTTAATCCTTATTATGATTATGAGAATGTTATAGATTCTGACGAAGAGTTGGATTTGGATTCTATTTCAGCATCATGAGATATGCAGATTGTAGTACTTACAATAAATCACCATGTATTTTACTGGTTATTTAGTGTCAAATCTATCAACTCTGCTATTTCTGGCAGATTGTATCATTCATGTATCGGATTTTCCCTCTTGTAAAGTTGCACAATATTTATGAAAGAAATTATGTTTTCAGTATCTTCAAAGAAGATGTTGATTCATCCAGCATTGAGGAAAAGGATCGTATGTGTCATTTTTTGGGGATGTTACATTCACTAGTTTATCGAAGCTAAAGGCAGAAAGCCTTTGCACTAGTTTCCATGGAATATGGCTATTGATGAGGGATGTAAACCTTACCATTTCCAGTTTTAGTAAATATTTATAACAATTGATTATCTCCTTTCAATTACCAGTTATTCAACTTGGTCCATCTGGAACCGTATATGACAACTTTAGGTGTAAGTTTCTTTAAAAGTGAGAATTCCTTCACATCTGGATATGCTATTCTTCATCTTATGGCTAAAAATCTATGGAATTAATCATTTGATGGCAATTTATCAGGCTTGTATTTTGATGATCTCAATTTTTTTTCCGATGCTATGTTTATTGAATGAACTATGATTGTCCTTCAATTGCGATTTCATTTTGGTTGTAGTTATTTTTGTTTCATTGCACTTGCATCTAAATAGAAATAATTGAACCGTCAGTTTCTTTTATTCCTATAAACCTTCAAGTATGCATTATTAAAAATCTTACTAAACTATTTTAGGCTATAAACATTTTGAAACGTAACCTACCGCTATCTAGCCAAGATTCTGTTTCTGCCTTTGGATGGATTGAAATGTTTCCATTGAAAACAAATCACCTTTCTTAAACTTGAGGATGTATTACTTACAAGTTACAGGAATATTATACGTCTTCTTGTTGAAAACATATTCTTTGTGCTTGAGAAAGTCCTAGTAAACCGTGCACGAGAGAGTGCCAACATCAACAACTAAGGGATATTGAAGACATGCTACCCAATACTGTAGGCTTTTATTGGCTTCGCAAGTAAAAGTGTGCTTTATGAGGTTTTGTGTGTACCAATCTTGTGAGAAAATGATTTATGCATTGCCCCTATATCAGTGGCTGTACAGATTTATTTTAGGAAAGCCTCTTTCCATTTATGCAGGGGATGTTTCAACTTGTTTCATATGCTTGTTAACTTCGTAGATGATCTCTTACACTGGTTTTATATGATTGTTATTGTTGTATTGATAATCAAGTAGAAGAATAATTGAGGCCCTGCTGTACTGTATGTTTCTGGCAAAGAAGCCATAGATAATTGCTTGGTCTTGTTGCATGTTCATAAGAGAAAGCACTTTACTCTTTGAGAGATTTACTTGGTTAGAAGCATTATTAAAGAGTTGATTGAAAACCTTCAGATATGAGGATCATGGAATCCCTAAGAAATTTAGATCAGGGTTTGGGAACATTATTGCTATTATCAATACATTTTATTGAATATATCGAACTGCAGTACAGGGTTTGATAGTATATGCATTGTCTGGGCTTCATGATTAATGATGCCTCTTTGGTCATCAGTTTAGTTAATGAGTTCAATCTGGACAGTGATATGTTGCACTTGACATATAGTTGATGCTTTTCAGAAGCAGATGTGTTTAGACTTTTGTTGTACCATATTGGATTGCATTCCATGGTATATACAATGCACTGATCAGGGTCCTTAAAAGTGAAGGAAATATTATTAATGACATTCTGGAGTTTGTGAGTAACCGTGAAGAAACAATTGTAGCATGATAATATGTTCAAGGGTTTTGTACCAGTGACTTGTGATATTCTAAGGAAGTTCCTAGTTACCTATTTAGCTTGTAAATCTCTGCCAGCCATGTTTATCTGTGGCCGTAGTCATCGTGAGCTATGTTAAAAAATGTTACAGGGGATATCCAATCATCTGTCAACACTAAAACCATTCCACTAAAGCATGTTTTAACTCAATTGATCTTAACTTGTTTCTATCTTATCCTACTTCACAACCTAATCCAATTAATTAATCATTTCACCTTGTTAGGATTTATTAAATTAATCTCTAATGCACTTTAGCTAGGTTAATTGTCATTTATTTAATAAATGATTAATCAATTATCTTGCACATTGTAGCTAATTAAATTAGTTGTCTAATTAAAAAAATGCATATATTTTCCTAGTCAACTGCCACTTCACTATCTTAGTTGACTCTACTTTACCTAGTCCAGTCAACAACACTTCTAGAATCTTAGAAAGGTGGGAGCAAATGAATTGCACGTACAACCGCCTCTCCAAATGCAACTTATACAATTAAATTTATTTACTACCCCTCAAGGGAATAAATTTATTTGAACTATTCAATTTCTATCAACTGCTAATTTTAGCATGTGCATTCAACCACTTGCAACCACCACTCGGCCTCTATAAAAGAGCAAGCTTATTCTTTACAAATCTCTCGACTCTCTTGTATTGTTGTAAGAAAACTGTGTCAATTTTGCTATCCAATGCCAAATCTTTGTTCGTAGCATTGTTAAATCCCCATTTGGAGGCCACTTTCAAGAGCATCCTCAATCAACCATTTACGAGGTTACACAAGCTTAAAGCTTCCCACAACCTTATTTGAAGTTTGCAAGGAAGAATTGACAAGAAGGTTTGGATATATGTTTTGTTTGTCTTCCATTTTAGTACATTTTTCCATGCTTACAAGTGCGTGAGCTAAAAGGGGATACCCAGTCATCTGTCAGCACTAAAATCATTCTACTGAAGCATGTTTTAACTCAATTTGATCTTCAACATATCCTTGTCTATGTTGGATCAACTTCTAGTACCAATCTTCCCTTTCAACTATTGGAAACCAAGTGATCATTGTTGCTCTTATTGGCGGGGAGAACAGGGTCAGAACTCAATTTTGCTACAAATTATTTTTAAAATATTTCCAAACCATACTGTAAGGATCCTTCCCTGATAAGAAAAGTGTAAACAAAATTTTAAGAAATTTTGATTCGTGGAAATTGAGTTATTGCCTAAAACAATATTTCCCCTGTGTGGACGAAACAACAGTTGAAAGATGGGTTCCCCAAAGGGCACAAAAGTGGTCTTGGAGTACGAAACATTTGAAAACATGATCTTGGTTATGATATCTTTCCATCGAATCCAACAGTGCCAAAAATTGAGCACGTATGTAGAAGTTAGGGTCTTGGGAACACCAACGACCATTCCACGATTGCATTTGAGAACACCCTCTTCGAAAGAGACAATTTGCGAGGATAGGAAGGTGAGAAACGTGTTTTATGATGTCAAGCCCAGAAAGAATCATATTTATTCCAATTAAACCCTTTGGACAATGATTTTGGGAGAAAATAGGAGCAATGTGTAGTAATATTCAATTAGAGTTTCCCCATGAAATTTGGTGGTAATCCTCTTTACCAAATGGAAGTCATGAGCATTTTCTTCTTTGGAGCATGTGTGGAAGTCATGAAAGTGCAGGTTTAGAGCTTCAAGAATACAAAAATTTCATTGAAAGCAAAGGAGGAAGTCAATTCATGTTTTGTTCCTTGCATTGTTCGGAAATTTGCATGGGGATGCTTGTGAGATACAATTTCACTTGAGAGATGGATTAAAATTGGAGTTGTTCGAAAATTTTCGATGGAGATGGCAAAATATGATGAAAAACACAACCATCCATATCTCTTAAAACACTCCACCTCACTATGCAAGAGATGGATCAAATGAAAAGTGTTTTCAAGAGGAAGCTATGCTCCAAATTTCAAGTCATTTGGTCCATTGAGTCACTAGAAAAAAAGTTTAAGGATTTTGGGCAAGTTGGAGCAAAAAATGGTTTTCATGGCTGGAAAATATTGTCTTAGATTAAAAATAAATTAGTCCATGACATCTGATGAGGTTTGGATCAACGTGAAGGCGCTTTGAAATGAAGCATTTTGATAGTTTCAATATTTTTCATCGGGGTGAGCAAAAGTTCTTGACAAGCTAGGACATGGAGCTAGTTTTCATGGTGTTTGGAGAAAATAAATGGATCTTATGTCATGTTTCTCCATGCTCTTTTTCTATTTTTCTATTGAAGGAAAGAGAGTTTTAAAAATCATTTAAGTTTGGGATGGAGATTTGGTGAGGGGATCACAAAAGTTTGCAAATATAATGGAAATGCATGGAGCACTTCAAAATGCGCACCAATCAGATGAGGGCACACTTTTCAGAGGGAGAATGCAAAGTTCAAATGCAAAAATGCATGGATCATTCCAAAATGCCGCACCAATAAGATCATTTCACTTAAACTTGCTGATGACATCACCCCAACATAGAAATATAACAAAAAGTTAACTTTTCATGCACCCAAAGTGAAAATGTGAGTTTCTTAGGCATATAATATATGATTTTGAATGGAAAACACTTAAAAATTCATTGGAACTATTTTCAAGAGGTAAGGATGCATAATTTTTTATTTATGAGTAGAAGACCTCTTTTGGCAAGCGGGCTCATAGTGAGGCAACAAAGGGTTTTTGGATGGTATAGAGGCTTGGAGGGACCAAGATAAAAATTAATTCTTGTATTGTGAAGAGTAATTCTTGATGTCTCCTTTGACTTTTCACCGGTCTTCTGAATCCACCCCAAGGCTCCGCAATCAGCGGTTGAAGTTCACCTTCCTTTGAGGTCCAAAACACCTTATCTCACAAAAAGTGTCAACTTTGCATCTCCACCCTCCAAAGTGTGCTCCAATCTGAAGATGACACACTTTTGGCATGCAACAAACATTCCCAAAGTGTGCTTTGCATGAGGGCTCTCTAAAATGCACATAGGACCTTGGGGAATGAGCCAAGTGAGGATGTGGGAACAAGAGTATATGTTATCAACAATGTTGATGGAGAAGAGGAATGAGGTGGTGGGCAAACATGAGGGTTTTGAGTGAAAAGAGGAACGAAAGGCGTGACCATAGGTGAAGAGGTGGAAGAGGATTGTGTGACAAAAGTGTTGGTTGGCAGTCCCTGACTTACTTGAAGTGGAGGAGAATCCACATCTACAACTATTGTTGGAGAAGAAGTAGAAGAATTTTCCCTTTTACTAACAAATTTTAACTTTATGGGCTTCACGCAAGTCTTTCCTTTATCTTGAGGGTCTTGAGATGGGCTTGCTTCTGTTGAATTTTCCATGTTTGGTTGACTTATTGACTGGACGTCCACATGCTTGGGTTAGATTCCCAAAGATATAAGTGAATGAATGGTACAATTAAGAATATTGGCAACACGTTCTTTGATGGAGGTGCACTCTTTAATCGACTAGTTGATTAGAGGAAAAATCAGATTTTTAACCTTCGTTTGATCATATATACTATCCAAGATCTCCCCATCATCATATGTGCCTTTAGGCACATTAGCAATGTCATACTTCACAACTTCCTTTAGAGTTGTCCTGCAATCATCCTTCTTTCTGAGAACAACTTCATCCTTGTAGTCAATCCATACATTCTGTAGTTTGGGAACATGCAAATGTGAGGATCTAAGACTTTTCAACACCCCTTATAATCAAAACTAATATTTGGGTGAAAACATTATAGTGTCACCCTTTGCATTTCTTCCGCAACATTCTTCGCTTTGATGGTGGATGAGCATGTGTAACAACTAATAGGAATGGGGAAGTGAGTTACTACCTTGTGTGACCCTTGTTGAAACTTATACAAGTCCATCAACTGCCTCACCAACTCCATGAGAATCCATTTATCACTAGGGTACCTAAGGAGCAAGTATGAGGATCCCTACACAGTATATTCCAAATACACTTTGGCACAATGTTGAACCGTGGAAATCTCATAAAAAAAGTATGAGGATCCCTCGAACCCTCCTACTTGGATGTAAGTGAAGGTGGGGAATTGAAGGAAGATGCATCCCCATTGTGAAACGATACTCCATGCGATATCAACATGTCTAAATCTACACTAGAATCTCACAACATTAAGAAGACCGATGCCTTATCCATTGGAAAAAAATTCGAAGGAAACGAGAATGAAATGAGACCAACAAAAAACACACACACAATGGAAAGGGAAACACACCACAAAAAGGGAAAAATAAAAAGAACCTAACTCACCAATGTTACAAGCGGGGGACAACCTTTGTTCATTGCCATACTTATTCTACTTCTAATGTTACTCAAGTACGAGTAGTATCAAATGATGTTGCATTGGAAAATCCATTGATTGGTTCAATGAAGTAAGAACCCTGTCTCAATTTCTTGGGAAAGACATGTGCTGTAAGAGGTCTTCATATACATGAGAAAGAGTATACTACATACTTCTTCTTGAGAGAGTATGTATAACTCCTCTTGCAAGTGAAGATCCATCCATATAGCTCATTGTAATTTTCTTTAAAATTTCATTTCCATCTACCAATCCACTTTCAAAATGATTTTGATTTCCCCATTTTCACTTTATCATTGCCTCAGGGTTAATTCTTGATCATACTAACTTGCCATGTTCACAACTAGGGCTTGTGCTGTCCGATGGGCATTTGTTCTTAGCTTATTATGATCTACATGAACCGTTGTTTCCATGAACTGATTCTTGGTATATATTTGTAATCATTCTCAACACCATTGTAAAATCCTTGCTACATCATGTTTACTAATTTCTCCAAATGTATGTCCTTCACAACACAAGCTTATTCTCAATCTACTGCTCGCTATGGTATATCTCACATGGTATTCCATCCTCTTGAAAGGTTAATGAACATAAAGTTGGGGCCAAAATATAGAGATCATCACTCTCCATGTGACCTTTTAGGTTGTAATAATAATCTTTGATCCAGAAAGACACACCACTTCATCATTTCCATTAGCACTAAGAAGGAGAATTGAAGAAAATGAATATAAATGAGGTAAACAGAGGTTCTGGGTAGAACTGTCTCCCAACCAAGGTGGAGGTCCCGAAACCACCGGTTTGCTTAGGGTGGCGGTCCTATATTTTTTTGAACAAAATAGAGAAATGGAGCATGAATGGAAGCAAATTTGAAGCGGCCGACTGTGTCTCTTCCCTACCTGATCTTTTCCATTCTCCGAAGCATGGGAGGACATGGGAGAAGGCTATAAATACAAGGAGGAGAAAGAGAATTGATGCATTTGGAGATCCAAAGAGATCATAGAGCAAAATTTTAAGTTTAATGAGAGTAAGTGAGAAATATCTTCAGTGTTTGGAGTGGAAGTTGTAGGAGCAAGGTGTAGGAAACAGAGCAAGCAAGCATAGGAAGGGAGAGCTTTACATTATTGTCTCCATTTTCTACTTCTTATAATTTTTAATTATCTATAATTGACCAATAAAAGTGGGAAGAAAGAGCGTTTTTCCCTTCCTCGACTGGTTATTCCTCCATTGGGGGTTTCCAGGATAAAATTGTTGGTGTTTGGAGTTTGAATTCTTTCCTATTCTCTGTAATTTCCATTCTATAGACACTAGATAATCAGTCACTAAAGCTCTAATCTTCAATCAATCTATCATTTTCCAAAGTTGAAAGTAGAACAACATAATTGTGTGATTTTGTAGAGTTCCAAAGTAGAAGTTTACGAATCATTTTGGTATCAGAGCTGATTATATATCCAAGACTGTGGAATTCGATTCTTTCTTGTGATTTTTATGACAGTGAAAAGGTCCAAAGGCGAAGAATTTTTACCTTGCAAACCAGATATTTCTACGAAGAAGTGGAAACAGAGAATTCGAGCTCAAATGGAGGAAGAGAACTTGGTCCGTAAGAGTCGAAATGCTAGAGACCATGATGGGTAGGTTGCATAGAAAATAAGAAGAGATCCTTTAGAGATCCAAAAAAGACGGCTTTCAGTTAAGGCAAGATTCCATGGACTCAGTGGTTTGAGTACTGGCCAAAAAAATTCAGCTATCGGAAAGAGCCACGAAGAGGAAGAATGGGAAGAAGCGTGAAGAAGAGATGCCAATTGTAAGCGAGAAGGTAAAATATGCTCATACACCTTTTAAAGTTGAAACGAAAGTGGAAATAAATAACTTTGAAGGAAAAGTAGATACAAAATTTCTTGATAAATGGATAAAACAATTAGAAGTCTATTTTCGTGTATATAATTTTATTGAGGCACAAAGGATTACCTTTGCACGTATCAAAATGGAAGGTTATGCTCTGGCTTTGTGGGAAACCCCATTTATCCACTTGTGAAAAGAAGAAACGTCCTATTGTCAGTACTTGGAAAGGATTTTAAAGAATTTTTTAGAGATAACTTCTATCCTATTGGCCATAAGATTCACATGATGATTAAGTGACAGTACAATTTAGATAGGGCAGTAGATCAAAGCGTACAAGACTACACTACGGAAGTTTTAGAGACAAGCCATGTTGCTAAATATGGACTTGGAGGATGAGGACATTCTAACCAAGTATTTGGGAGGAATTCACACTCACCTTTGGAGGAAGTTAATCTCCACCAATACCCAAGGATCTCAATGAAGCTTTTATACAAGCATACTATATTGATGATGAGAAGAAGCAAGGAGAAACAAAGCCAAAGGGAGACCAATCAACCGATCAACAGGAAAAAGAACAAGAGAAGACAAGTAGCAAAGGTAAATGGAAAGGTAAACATGTCGCTACTACTTTGCTTATACTTGTAAAGATCCTAAGAATTTCTATAAGAATTGTGATATAAATGGACATACTGACGCCACATGTTGGAATTTACATCCAGAATTACACCCAAAGCACCGAACCAAGGATTCCAAGAAATCCATGACCACTATGAAAATAGAAGGATAGGTGGAGATTGAGGATGATTCAGATGTAGATGAGAGGATGGGATGCATGGCCACTAACATGTATGGGGGTGCAGAAGAAGAAGAGTTGAGTGAGCTATTTTTCAAATTAGAATCCAAATCAAGAAGACTAAGGTAAATGCTTTAGTAGATTCTGGTTCTTAGTCAAATTTGATTTCTGATGCGGTTGTAGAACATCTTGGTATAGAGACTTACGTGCATCCACATCCATACCCATTGGGATGGGTGAAAAGGGGTGTAGAAATAAAAGTTACAAGAAAGTGTAAGTTTCAGCTTGGGATAAATACCTAATATATTGATGTATTAGAGATTGATATCATTCCACTTGATACATTTGATGTTGTCTTTCAGAAGTCCTTACTTGTATGTCTAGGGATGCTGTGTTCACAAGGAGGGAGAAACTGATACAAATGGTTCAAGGACGGAGTCAGTTTCAACATCCGGGTACACCAGAGCAAATAAAAGGAGGCTATGGTAAGTGCCAACCAAGCACCCAGACTTATTCAGGAAAATCATCAGTTTTGTTTACTTTCATTAGAAGAAAAGCAAAATGGACTCGAGAGCACATGAATATTTTGGACAACACTTGTCATATTTTGCAAAATAAGCCACCAAAGGAACTGCTCATTTAAGGAGAAAAATACAGACTTCCACTATGCAGTCACTGTATCTACCTATTGAATTCACTAGACCTGACCATGGGGCATCAAGGAGAAGAGAAGATACAAGGAACAATGGCAATTATAGTAGCAATGTACATGGAGAGGATTTGACCAATCCATCTCAAGAGACAAAGACAAGTAAGAAGGACTAAACCACTACAGTATGGGACCTTCTCCATACTTGAGCAGGTTGGAAAAGAAACCTTCAGGCCACACTTCATGCAGATGCACATGCTATGGCAAGTTGCAAGAGTATCGCACCTAGTAAAGCCATCTATGCATGAAAAAGAAGGAAAGATACAGAAGTTTCCTTCTAAAGAGGATTGTACTTGAGGCAACATCGGAGGAGGATGTAGCACTGGAGCAATAAACCATAGATCCATAAGTAGCCTTGGCAGGTTAGATGAGAGAAGACACCAAGGTAGACCCAATGGTACTCGAAGGAGAAAGAGAGGGAGTTGATTCCTCTACCACTCCCCCACTAATATTTTTTGGGACCAAAAGCCTCATAAGCAGGGGAGGATATGATCCATAGGGATCTAGAAAAACACACCACTTCATCATTTCCATCAGCACTAAGAAGGATAATTGAATAGAAATTGAAGAAAAACTGAGGTATACAAAGGTTCTGAACACAACCGCCGCTTTGTGTAGAGTGACGGTCTTGCAGAACCGCCTCCTAGCCAGGGTGACAGTCCCTATAACCTTTGGTTTGCTCAGGGAGGTAGTCCTGACACTTTCGAATAGAAAAGAGAAATGGAGCATGAATGGACACAAATTTGAAGCACCCAACTATGTCTCTTCCCTCCTTGATCATTTCCCATTCTCCAGTTCATGGGATGACATGGGAGAGAGGCCATAAATACAAGGAGGGGAAAGAGAATTGATGCATTCAGAGATCCAATGAGATCAAAGAGCTAAGTTTTAAGTTAATGAGAGCAAGTGAGATCTTCATTACTGGAGTGGAGTTGTAGGAGAAAGGTGTAGGAAACAAAGCAAACAAGCATAGGAAGGGAGAGATTTACATTTTTGTCTCCATTTTATACTTCTTGTAATATGTAATTGTCTATAATTGACCAGATAAAAGTGGGAAGAAAGAGTGTGTTTCCCTTCTCTGGCTGGTTTTCCTCCATTGGGGGTTTCCAGGATAAAATTTTTGGTGTTTAGAGTTTAAATTATTTCCTATTCTCTGCAATTTCCTTTCTATAACACTAGATAATCAGTCACTAAATCTCTAATCTTCAATCAATCTGTCATTTTCCAAAGTTGAAAGTAGAACAACATAATTGTGTGATTTTGTAGAGTTCCAAAGTAGAAGTTTATACGGATCAATGTGGAATTCGTGAATGCACAAATGTTGAAATGTTACAGAATAAATGTAGTATGTATGATGCGAAACGTGTGATGATGTGTATAATCTATAGTGTAGTGTGTGGGGTTCATGTGTAGTAATCCCTCAACACTCAAGTGTGAGCCGAAGCCACAAGAGTGTGTCATCGGGTAATGACAACGTTAAAACGTGTGTATGACTATGCAAGATGAGATGATGCTAAGATGAGGTATGTTTGAATGCTAAGAGTGTGATGTAGTACCATGCAAGGATGTGAATGAATGATAATGTAAAGATGAGAAATACTGCCTATGATGTTATGATGATGAGAGAGGGGGGATATGAATACTATGCCCCTAAAGTATGTAAGCTGAAACAGTTTATCATGTAATGCCATCTAGGAGATCATCGCTCTCAGGATCATAGTCGAATGGATAAGCATTGGTGACTTGATAAATAATAGTGTTTTGGTTGATCGCATAACAAGCCAATGAGGTGTAGGTTATACATCCCATAACATACTCCTCATCGGGTGAACGGAGGAATGTGGACAACCGTGTGCATACCTACGAGTGAGATTTTGCATGTATCCTAGGAAAGAGCTATTGTACATAAAAAACATCCAAAAGCCATAGGAAATGAAATGTCTATATGATCAGGATCTAGAGTTCCCCCAATATAATCAAGCCACAATTTATCTAATGTAAGTGGGAGAAGAGCGAGGACTGTGCGATAGGTAGACCGAAAGATGAAAGAAATGTAATCCATAAGCATGAATAATGTGAACAAATACATAATAAAGATGAGGAGCATCTGGTGTGGGATATAGGTCCTTAAAAGCAAAGCCTAAGCGATCCAGAACCTCATGTGTAAATATAATTTCATCGCAAGCAGGATCAAATGGAATGTGTTTCCCAATATGAGCCATTCATGAATAAAATGTAAGTAAATGGTGGGCATGCTAATGTAGGTGAAATAATGACATCCATAGACTGGACAAGCACTTGATAAGGAGTCATGGTAGTAGGAGTAGTAGGTGGCACAAAAGAATCTACATCCTATCACACAAATGGCACCGTCAAGTGGTGGTAAGTGAGGTGGTTCTTCAATAGGTTAGGGCTTTTTCTATAATATCTATGAGTGGAATAGGAAGACTAGTATTAGGAGCCCAATCACAATATTTGGAATGGATCACGGTCACAAAAAATGGTTGTACTCAATGATTTCATGAAAGAATTTTACACAATTATGTATAGTAGAAGTGACAGCTTGCATGGCATGAAGCCTTGCACTACTAAGTAGACAATTGTGGGAGACTGGGAAATCTACGACGAAAAATATAGTGTGGAGATAGTTTTAGGACCAACAGTGATCTGGAAATGTAATGTGACTGAGACATAGATGGACAGAACCATCATAAAACACACATTGAAAATACTATATGGATTAACGTCATGAGCAGAAAGACCTAAAACTTCAAGGATGCCATAGGAAACAAGTTCAGATCCATTATCAATCAAAGTGTGCTTAACAACTACATTATGAATACAAATATGATATGTAGAGGCGAGCCATTATCAAAAAGTGTGAACATCAACGGGGAAGGTTAGACTTGATTACTATGTGTGAAGAAAATGCATCGATAAATGATTGGTAAACCGATTCTGGATGCATGTTAGCACGAATGTGAGTGGTAGCAAGAAGATGTTGGAACTCTATGTAGTAAATCAGGATTTTTCAGAAAATAATCATTAATTTGACATACTCATGATGACCAAACCCTAGGATGAAAAAAAATGAATGAAGAATCTAGAAGCGGTGAATGATCAAGACGGGTTCACCAAAATGATTAACTAAAAATGGGAAAATGTGTGTAGTTAATATAATCTAGAACAACATGTAAATACAATAAATAAATGTAGCAAATAACTATGAAGAATGACCCAAAGAACTAATCTAACAGAAGTAGAAACCCTAATATGAAAGATAAGTATGGGAATGACTTAGCTTATTTGAGGAGCTTGTAGGACTATGTCGTACAATAAATAGAATAATCTAGAAGTAGGAACGACTATGCACAGGTCCTAAAAAGGAAAGATCTTGACTGATTCTCTTGACTAGGGTATCTAGAGAAGGACTGGGGCACCTGCAGGTGATTTCATCTGCAAAATGAGCTCCCTAGTCTGTGAAAAAGGTTTGGAACTGAGTTTCACAACTTCAGTAGGTGGTTTAAAATCCTTGTTGTGTGTCACATCAGATTCGTTGCACTACTCAAGGTGTTGTTGATAATCCAAGATGAAAGAAAGACCTGTAAGAGACCACAAAAGTATCAAAACCCTAAAAAATAAGAATGGTAAATGAATGGGTTAGAATAACCTCATCCACTACAACAATGAGCTTACTAACTGAGCATTGCACTACATTTCAGACCCAAATGTAGTTCTGGTGTGTGTGCGCATCATGTGCCCTAGGTGCTCTTGTGTCGGTCGCACTTTGTGAAGTTGTGAGCAATAACTAGATGTAAAAATGTAATAGAATGGTATATGAAATAGAATAAAATTCCCTCCTATGCTTGTGTGATGCAGATAAACCAACCTTTTCCTTTGTGATGGAGCTAATGGATGCAACTCTAGGTGGATGATAGTAGTGACTAGTCTCTTGGTCCCTAATTATGGTCGCATAACTTTATATTTATATGGTTCTCTTGATCTAATTTTGTAATTAACTCTAAAGAGGCCGACCACTAATAAGATAGAAAGCTCAAACAATGAGAAAGTGCCCAAAAGATATATGTAAAGTAGGAAAGGATCATGGTACCTTGAATGGGACCATGGAGACTGGGGTAACCCCAATATTTTCTTGGATGCCCAGTCGGGGGTAAAAAGATGCAAAATGATAAAAATGACTGGGTGAGTACATGCGGGAGGTTGGCAGTGATGACATAAAGTAAAGTAAAATGGCCAAAAGACAGGGGTTGATTATTACTTTCTTCACTCAAAAAACCATATGAATTGTAGCATGAGACTGAGCCTAAATAATACCCAAAGTTTGTGATTTTGTGTCTACATTTGCCCCCACTTTATGTTGGTGAGAAGAACGCTCGGTAACATAAAGTAGATAGAGATGCGTACCTGATGTTTATGTAGAGTGATGTGGAAAGCATGCTGAAGGACTAGAAAAAGTGTGGAGTGACAAAAAAATGGAGCGTGGAGACTAAAGATGTAAAAGAGAAAAAGTGATGAGAGTAAACCTAGGGCAGAAACACATGTGTAGCTGCTGATGTGTGTGATGTACCTACATATTAGTATGAGGTGTGTGCTCCCGCAAAATGTTGTTGTTGATGCCGTTTTTGTTGACTACTTGCTTCTCATAAAAATGAACCTGCAAGGAGAAGATGATTAAGTAGTCAAATATGCATGTATATATGTCAAAAAACACATGTAAAGACACACACACACACACACACACACACACACACACACACACACACACACACACACACACACACACACACACACACACACACACACACACATAGAGAGTAAAATACATGTAATGGAAATGAAAAAAGAACATGCACGCCTGATCCGTGATGAGAGAAAGGGTGAAGAAAAGATATCTTGTAACTGTGAGTTTTTTAGGTAATCTCACACCACCCTGGCCGAAGAAGTGTAGGGAGAAAGCTGTATTATTCTCCAACCTGTAATTGCTTCCCTGATAATGTATGAAGAGATCTCTATACTAGCTAGTTTTTTGGGCCATTTGACGTCACTGGTTGAAGTAGCATAGAGAGGAAATCCGTTGTATCCTCTAACTTATAACTATTCCCCAAAATGCTAAGGACTACATGTCCTGTAAAAGCTGCTGTGTACGGGGTTTGTAGTCTAGTCTGAACCCACTCACTGTATAAGCCATAATGTCAAGGACGTAAAATGAACTGAAATGTACTGGTAGAAAGCGTTGAATAGTGTATTAAAACCCAAATGATGCCCCCCTTATTTGAGGGCGCATGTGACGTCGCTGATAGGAGAATGCAACCCCAAAAGAGGACCAACTAGATAAGATATGCCCTGTAGGGGGAAGGGAATGCACTTGGTAGCAACTCAAGTGCACACAAATGAGTGACAAGAAAACAAGTGTTAGTATGAACAAACATGCATGTAAAAGACCCACTAAACAAGTGTGCACACTAAACAAAGGGTAAGGGCCCACATACAATATCAAACAAGAGAAAAAATATCAGACAAACAACCAAATAGCCATGGAATCAAGCTATCCTGTAAAAAATGCGGCACATGAAGCACCCATTAACATGTTAGAAAGATAACTAGTATGTCAAAATAATGTATAAGCAAGCAATGTAAAGTGCTAAGTATAAAATGAAACAATAACACCTGTAAGAGACGAATGTGGATTCCCCCACCAATTGTTGTAGGAGGGTAGAAGGAAAGCATCCATGCTGTATGTAAGAGACCTATATTTGTGATCACAACTAGAGAAAGACGTGAGCACACACATGTAGATGGTAGAGATAATGACATACAAGAGATTTATCTAGCATGTGTAGTAAAGAAAACATGTATAAGAAAATGCAAGAAAAAATAAATGTGACCAAGATATGCAACTTGTTGTGGATGGATGGAATGGAATGCAAGATGGATGATAGGAGCCATGTGCCCCTGAGTGAATGGAGTTGCATGCAATGAGGTTCATTTGGTTTTCCTCCTCAACAGTCAAGAATAAACAATAAACGATATTGTGTCATCAGTAAATGGTCGAAGTATGTATTGTGTCTAACATGTTGTGATGAGTGTGTATGTGTGTTGATGATATGTGACCTAGAGATGAAGTGTATGCATGACCATATAGCCAAAGTGTATATCACGAAAAGATGAGCGTAGGAGTGATGATTTAGCCTAAAGCGTATATCACTACAAGATGCATAGATGTAGTGGTGATGTAGCCTAAAGTGTATACCTCTACAAGATGAATAGGAGTGGTGATGTAGCCTAAAGAATATACCACTACAAGATGAAGGAATAGGCGACCATTTATCCTATAGCGTATGTCACTAAACTAGTAATGTTACATGGTAGAAGGTTGAATGATGAACGTGTGAGTATGATAAGGTCCATTTTATTTGTAAACCCTCAATAGTCGAGTATGGACTGAGGAACTAGAGTCCATCATAGGGTAGTGAGGGAAACACATAGAATATGATGTAGTATCTGCAATGATAAGATACGACCATGTGATGTGTAGAACGTGTAATGTACGATGTTGTTGGCTAGAAAATTTGTCTTGTGGAAAAATTTGTGGATTTCAGGCCAACACTATGGGAATATAAGTCCCTCTACATTTTAATGGTGCAGCTCCCATTGTTTACCATGTAAAACCAAAGGATTTATGATGGTTTTTCAACTAGAGATCCGCAGGAACACTCCATTGTCCCTATGGTAATAATAACAACTCCTTGCTATAGCAGAAATCAATATGAGAAAGGGGAGGGAGTGAGAATGAAGGAGGGGGAGTTCAATGTTGTGGGTAGAGTGTCAGATGCCCACACACATCAACTGGAAATTTTGTTACATGCATTAATTCATAGAAGAAAGAAAAATTTACAATTTCTGAGCACAAGACAGAATGAAACACGCTGGTCACAAAGCACCAATCGATTTTTCCATCAGGAGACATAAAATTCCTTCCTTTTTTATTGATCTTAGAGTTGAAACTTGTACAACGAGTGGGAATAAAAGAAATAATGTAGAGAAGGAGAATAGAAGAAGATTGACTGTCGTTTTTGTCCTCTGTTCACAAAAACGTGCTTCTAGTTTCCAAATTCGATTGCCAACCCTCACAAAGACTTCGAAAAACCATTAAAACGTTCGAACCAAAGCCGTTACAAGCAAATTTGATCATTTCCCCTCTTCTAGATTCCTCTGCCACAAAGAAAATGCTTCTGATGAGCCCAAAATGAGTTTATGTGTGTAAAAATGCGTTTCATATTTCAATTTACCAGTTTTCATATGAAGCGTTCACTCCTTTGCCCTAATTGATTTGAAATCGGGCCATTCACGTGGTAGGAGAACATTGGAGCGAAGTTGGGAGGAACTTTTTTTTTGTTTTTTGCATGCCAGAGATGTTTTCTCAATTTTCTCCCACAAAACTCCATCAAAATATAAAATTTAAGTATCCATCTTCTAGAGAATTTCAACAACTTTCCATTGATACCAAAAATGTAAAAAAAAAGAGCTCTGGGTCAAAAGATATGGCCCTCTAAAGATTTAGGGTGAAATTGGCAAAATATAGAGTCAAAATTAGGGTTGGCGGGGTCAAACTTCAAATTTTTCCCTTTTGGAAAAATTTCCTAAAAAACTCCGCAAGTCCGGCACTCCGATGACACGTGGCACCTGCTGGTTGATCTGCCACTGAAGACCTTTTATTTCCTTTTAAATTTCACATCGGGAAAAATTCCCAACTTACCTCTGTGCCCCGTTGCTTCACCAAATTCCCCTTTGCAGGCTTTCGGGCTGATTTTGACTTTGAGTTTTTAACCCAAAAAGGCTAAGTGGCAAAATTTCCTCCGCGCCTCCGCCAATGTTCTCCCTTCCCCTCCGCGGGCCTACGTGCCACTTTGTAACTTTTTCACCTTTTAGCCAAAAGGGATAACTTCCGAATTCCTCCCCACGCGTCTGCTCTGCCTTGACATGTGGCACTCTCTAATTGGTTGCGGGCCTGCCTAGGGAAAATTTCCCCTCCAAACTCCGCCGAGCCATAACTTGCAAAATATACGGAGTTAGAAGGACTTCCATACCTTTCTAGAAAGGGGAAATAATTCTCTATCTGATGGAGGTGTTTCTAAGAATTCTTGATCCCTTGGTAAGTGCCAGATTTCAAAATACTCAGACTGGACCATTTTCAAAGGGTGACAACTCAAAAATTTCTAAGTCCAGACTTGGGAAAAAGAAGGAAAATTTTGAGGGGACAACAGATGTATAAGATGCAATGCAAGATGTGTATATAGACTAAAAGTGTAAGGTGCACAGTATGTAGTATGTAAGACAAGGAGTAGTTAATGCTAGACTCGTAGACCATAAGAGTGTGATACATGTATGATGATGACTAATATGATGTATGATGTGTAGATGTGCAAATCTCAAAATGATATAGACTAAATGTAGAGTGTATGATGTAAGATGTAAGACGTATGACGCGAAATGTGTGAAGAGACATAGTGTGTGATGCCTATTGTGTAGTGTGTGGGGTTCATGTGTAGTATGCTCTCAACAATCAAGTGTGAACCGAAGCACAAGAGTGTGTCATCGGGTAATGAAAACACTAAAGTATAGATTAACATGCCTATGCTAGAATATTGATGTATGACATGCAAAGATGAGATATGCGTTGATTATAGGGTGGGGGATGTGTGAATGCTATGCCCCCCAACTATGTAAGTGATGGAATTATAGTCAAAATAAATAAAGTGGATCAATGTAAGGAGTAGTTTCCTTAACAACATTTATGGGACGTTAAAGTGATAGAGGAGTGTGACCATGAAATGGTTGATCATCATAGTAAGCTTCATTCGGGTCTGAGTCATCGACATAGTCATGGTCTATAGTAGATGTTAGAATTACAAGTTTAAATTTAGAGGTGGTTACTGAGCATGACCATGTAATGTTGCAGATACCTTTTATGGAGGAGGAGTGAGATCATCCTTAAGAGTAGGTTTCTTAGTTTGGTTTGGTAATACTCTAGATGACTTAGTAGGAGGAAGTGTTGAACTAATTTTGAGAGGTGGTTGCCTATGTTGACTGGGCGATGCCATAGGTGTTTGCTTAGGTGGTCCTTAACTTTCTTTATTAGACAAATCAGCTATAAGAATCCATTGAGATGTAACAAGTGGAGAGGACCATGAGATAGAAAATTGTGCGGTGAGTGAGATGAAACCTTGACGTTCAAATTTTTTGATTCTTCATTGCAAATCATAGAAATCGTTGTCATTATGTCCATTGATTCGATGATAATTGCAATATGGATGACCTTGATATTTAGCTAACCGAAAAAGAGGATAATAATGAGTAGATGACAAGCTGATTAATTGATGAGTTATGAGTTTCAGAAGAATATCTTGTTGTTGAGAATTGAGTGTAAAATTGAGAGGTGTGAGGAATGAAAAGATTTGAGGTTCACTAACATGAGCACATGTAGAAGTCATAAAATGAAGTTGAGATGTAGAAGGAGAAACAACATGCGCTTGATCCTTCTCATGTTGGATTTCATATTTGAGAGATGTGAGCGTGGATTCCACAGCTGTAAAATTGTCTTGAAAAAAAGAATGTAAAGTGTGAATTGAGTCCAATATGGATTTATTAGGTGAAGGATCACGAGGACTAGGGTTGTTAGATAAACAATCGAATAGAGGACTTATTTTATGTGGTGGGTTATCTTTATGAAGATATGTGTTGTCTAAGGCTTTTTGAAGAGTAGCGCGGCAATTGGGATGCATCTTAAGAAAATTAGATAAAGAAACTTGAACAACTTTGGGAGCCATGATAGAGGAAAAATGAGGATCCTAAGTGTGAAGGCGTTTAGGCTCACTAAAATGATTAAAATAAAATGGAATATGGATGCCTAATTTATTTTAATATAAATGCTATGCAAAGAAATAAATAACAACTAATTAATTAAGGGAAGTGACCCAAGTAACTAAGATAGTAGAAATGTAAAACCCAAATGTGCAAGGTAAATTAAAAATACCTTAGTTGATTCGACGGATTTTCAGGACTGTGTCGCAGAATAAGCTAGATGAACAGAATGCAAATGTGACCATACAAGAGCTCTAAAAGGTATAGAACTGAGCTATCTAGCTGGAATGGGGTGCCTAAAGAGGGATGAGGGCACCTAGGGCACCATAGTCTGAGTTCTGGGCACCCTAGTTTGTGTAGGAGGTCCAGATACCAAACTTGCAGAGTCGCTAGATGATTCAATGTCTTTGCTGCTTGTTGCGTGTGTTTTGTTGCACTGCGTCAGATGTTGCTGGTAATCAGTGATGAAGAAAAGACCTAAAAAACCCCAAACCAAACATCAAAACCCTAAAAAAAGAAAGATGCATATGAAGGGGTCAGATTTTCCTCAATGACCACAATGGTGGACTTACTAACTAAGCGGGGCACAACATTTTAGACCCGAAGGTAGTTCTAGGTGAGTGTTTGAAAGCCATACCCTAGGTGCTCTTATGCCAGTCACACTTTGTGAAGTAGTGAGCTATAACTAGATGTATAAATGTAATAAAATGGGGAATGGAATAGAATAAAATTCCCTCCTATGTAGTGTGATGCAGATGAACCAACCTTATCCCTTGTGATGGAGCTAGATGGATGTAAATGGAGCCTTTAATGGATGCAACCTTAGGTGATGATAGTAGTGCCTAGTTCTTGGTCCCTCATTATGGTCTCATAAATTTATATTTATATGATCCTCTTGATCTAATTTTGTAATTAACTGTGAAGAGGCTGACCACCAAAAAGTTAGAAAATTCAAATGACTAGAAAGTGCCCAAAAGATGTGTGTAAAGTATAAAAAGGATCAAGGCACCCTGAATAGGACCAGGGCACTTGGGGCACCCTAGTACTGACTTAGGGGCCCCAGTTAGGGGTAAAATGATGCAAAACGAAAAAAATTGACTGGGCGAGTACATGTGGGAGGTTGGAAGTGACGAGAGAAAGAAAA
The DNA here is from genome assembly GCA_019776745.2 of Taxus chinensis. Classification (NCBI taxonomy): domain Eukaryota; kingdom Viridiplantae; phylum Streptophyta; class Pinopsida; order Cupressales; family Taxaceae; genus Taxus; species Taxus chinensis. The sequence goes on from CM034149.1 coordinate 736,078,006, forward strand.
GTAAAATGGCCAAAGGACAAGGGTTAATTAGTACTTTCTTCACTCGAAAACCATATGAATATAGTATGAGAACTGGACTAAATAGTACCCAAAGCGTGTGATTTTGTGTCTATAGTTATTGATATTTCCTGACATGATAAGATCATATTACACTTCAATAACAAGTTCTTGATAATTATCCAAAGTATTTCGTTGATTTCTTTGCAATATGAACCCAAATTATTGAAACCAAGCATTTATGAAGAACCTATTTTGATTTTCTGTAGTAGGATGGGCACTAGTAGGGATCTTATTAATCAATTTGTTGAATTTGGTGACAAATTTTCTCATGGAATCGTCTTTCTTAGAGTTCTAATAAAGAATTATGTGTAGTCTTAACAACAGAACAATCCATACATTGAAAGGAAATTAAATGAAGTATTTGGTTATCAAATTAGGTATACTTCCAAGGCTCAACATGTTGATGATGATTAAAGCCAAAATGATAATCCCCAATAAATCCATTGAATTACAACAAAGTTTCAAAGTATCTAAATATGTAAATACACAATTCAGAGGCTAGAAATGTGGAGATCCAAATAACCAGTTTAGAGAGTTAAATAATAAATATGGGGTTATGTTTCAAATACTCATCATATTTTAAGACGAATTGGTTTTGACATATGCAAATTCTGGAGGGGCCAAAGCCAATAGAGTGATATTTTGTCCATTAGGAATAGGTACAACCATGTCCAGAGAAAGAGTGTTAAAAAGCTTGTGGAAAGATGGGACTTCCATATTGGGCTAGACATATGATTTTTGAATGAAGCTTCTAAGGAAAAAATAAAAACTATGTCATGGATTCTGTATGGGAACAAGTGTTTAATTCTACATTCTAGCAGAGTGCTTCAGGAATGTAATATTTCAGCTATACCAATTTTCAGGTCTATCAATCCTTGTGTTCCATCTAGTGTGCTCAGTTTGTAGTTCAGGCTCTCAAAATTCAAAGGTATGAGTATTTCATCAGTACAAGAAAATCCATTCATGCAATTAAGCGAGCCCACTCTTATTCATCAGAGGAATGGTGATTCAATATCTAAGTGAGCTGGGGTGTATGAATACAACGAGCCCTCCACCCTAGAACCCCATCAAATATTAAATAGTGTTTTCTAGGTGAGTCCATCAGGGGAACCAACCCACTCTAGAGGTTCTCCTGAATATTGAGACACCCACAACTTAGATGATATCCCATTCTACCGACCAAATCCAAAGTCAGATAGCTCTAGTATCAGGCATCAGAGGATGCACTTCGGACCAATAACAATAATCACTTGTCTTAGGATGTTTTGGAACAAGAAGACGATGTAGGATGAGATTAGATTATTTGAAAGCGATTGGCATCAATGTATTATACCCTCCAAAAAGGCTCAATTTGTCGAGGAGATATTATAATATGGGATTATGTCAACTTATTTTTATTTTGACTATGTTCCTTAGCTTCAAGATGAGATTATACTCAATAATTATGATTTTTAATCGGAAACTAAATACAATAACTCAACATATTAAGAGATTGGTTTAATACCTTTATAACATAATGTACAACATTTGAGTACAACTTCACATCCATTGTTGCCACTTAAAAAATATAGCCAAATTATTATTTTCCTTTTCAAGAATGTACGAGTAAGGAAAATTATTCAAACAACACTACACATCATTATTCTAAGGGTAATACATGTATTAAAAGATGAAGTATATTAATTAGAGAAATTCAGATTTGACTACTAATTAAATAAAACATACCATAATATTGAATTCCTCTTACCTTGGTGTACCTGAAACAGGAAAACATATGTACTTCAATCCTAGGATTGGTATGAAATAATGACACCTTGACACTCAAGCATAAAATCCATGCATTCTCATTTCATTTCAACAGGAACAAATTCCTTTCTTCCTTAGAAATCATACCATATACTTGGCCGAGCATCATGGGGAGAATAGAGGAGGAATCATTCTATCACACATTCACATTCTATTGCATTTTTTACATTCTAGAGAGAAGAGTAAGGAAGAGAGAGAATTTATAGAATTCATTTTCTTTTCTATTCACCATATCATAATAAAATGAAAAGCATCTCATCATCCAATTTTAATTTCATTTCAAGTTCCCTATCAAATTTTCACCCTATTTACTTATTTTCAAAACCGACAAAGTACTATTATCATACTGGACTAGAGAGAGACACGTGAAGTCAGTAGAGAAAGAATCATAATATGTACATTTTCTTTTCTAGTAACCATATAAATAAACCACTTACAAATCTTGTGTCCATTTTTGAACAAATAGGATTCTAGAGAGAGATGAGAAGAGATCTAGTTGCAGAGCACTAAATTCATTTGTTAGCACCAAAAATCCATTCCATAAGAATAGTTTGATAAATTCATACTCTATAAATACTTGAGACGGTATCCTAATGGATTCCACAAGTAGTTGAATCAAATTGAATGGAACCCTCAGAAGGTCTTCCCTTAGCTATAGTTGCAATTTGATAACTAGATGGATCCATAATACCCTCACTGGTGATTATAACATTGGGCCTCGAATACTCAATTGTTTCAAGCTCGATCATGAAGTTTGATGATTCCTACTTAGTCCACCATATACCAAGAATTCATCGCATTCTATATGGAATCTTGATCCTTCAATGAGCAGGGTGTCAAGTTACAAATACAATTCCATGGTTGGTTATCATGCGTGGACATCAAGAAATTTTGCCTAAAACACACTTGACTCCGTGTGGCTCCAAAACCATAGATCTAAAACGGTAACCTCCTCGTTAATGTGTTGAAATTGATTTTTTCTTATACCTATTAAAACTTTGAGGATCATGACCTTCATATCCAATATGGGTCAACATAGATCCAATACTACCAGGTTTTTGTGTTGGTAAGCAGAAGTTATGGTCGGGTGCAACCATTGCGTGGGGTGCATCTGATAACATCATTTTTCTATTTAGATTTTTTCCCTTGAAGTTTTTGATCATGGTAAGAGTTTTATTTTTAATTCTATTTTCATCTTCTATTGATTATAAATAACAATTAGAACCCATATTTATCAAAATTAAATCCTCAATGAAATGAGTAATGCAAGAGGAAATGGGAGCAATGTCATACCATTTTTTCCACTTGATAGAGGCATTTGCTAGTGATATTTTTTCTCACTAAATTTGACTCGCTAATCTCATTTGGTTAAGAGTTTCTAGAATCCTTTCCTCCATGAATCACATTTGTGCATGACATGACAATCATAGGTTTAGAGCTCCATGAAACACAAATTAATTCCATTTTAACATAATGTTTCAAGAAATTCAATTCATGTCTTACCTATTCCTTGCATTGTTGGGGAATTATCATAGGGGATGTATTGCAATGCATACAATTGTATTTGAAATATGAAGAAAAATTGTTTGAGTCAAAACATTGAATTTTGGCCTAGCTTATGGAAAGGTATGCTGATAAGGGTTGTGGCATAGGATATATCCTAACTTGATCCAATTTTCAATTTAGCTATGAATCAACATGAAAAGTGTTATCTCAATAGGAAACTATGTTCCAAATATCAAGAGCATTTGGTATGTTGAGTCACCATGAGGAGAATGGTGTCAGTGGATTTTTGGCAAGATGGCTCAAATATAGGTTTTCATTTTCCTTGAAACTTCATTTATCCCTTTCAACGAACCCATCCTTCTTCATATACCTGACATATCATGAGCTGTCCATCAGCTTCACACTTGTTCTCAAATGAAGAATTTTGTCAAACATTTCAAGATTTGCCATGCATGGCTTCCACGTTTGTGATGCATAATGAGTAGTTAACACAGCTTGTAACACGTAAGCTTGTTTCCAGGGTATCTAAAGGAACTCCAATAGATTCTTAGGTGGACATGTTTCCCCATGCATGTTTCAAGCTACATGCATAGGATTTGGAGAGAATACTTAAAAATGATGTGAAAATAATCTTTACACAAGTGGGACTGAACATTTTCTGAGTAAAATTATAAAGTTGTTTTAACAAACAAAATTGTGTCTAAGTCGCTACCTTTGCTAAATCAAGAGGGGTTGCATTTATCAGAGGCATTAGAAAAAGAAGCCCACCTACCTTTCCTTTGCAGGGCACATTTTTGGTATGGAGAATGCAAATTTAACGTGGACACACATAAAACTACGATGGATTCTCCCAAAAGGCCACAACCAATCACAAGTCATTACATTGACACTGTAGGGATGCCATCACCCCCAATTGAGAGATATAACCAAGGAAACATGTGTCATGCACCTATTAGTTATTTTTGGTCTGATGATGCATCTTTTTAATAGGTTCCAACATAGGTCATTGATTATCCACAAGACTTTCTTACACATAGATAGAGAAAATCCTCCTTCAGTGTTCTTGAAATACATCCCATGCATGATTAAATTCTCACCAAAGTGACTGGAAAAATGTGGGCCTAAGCAACTTATGGACACGGTATGTGGTGTTAGGATTGCACACATGCCCTTTCATTTTCTATGGAATCCTCCACAACAGGTTAAACATATGATTTTTGTGCAAATGTTGGACAATCATTAGTTCTTCGTATGAGAAAACCTCTCTTAATGACCAAGTGTTAGATACAAACCGATCACGTGCCATGATAAGAATGCTTCGCAATATCAATTCGCATAGCAACTTTTTGGATTTCTTCCCTGGGATTTGTGCTCACGTTCAGAGGATACTAGCTTCGAGCTAGTGGATCCTGGATGCAGTGATCAAATTTAAAGGGTTAGTCCCAATTTCATTGTGAAGGGAAAATATTGGACCAACCCGTCAACCATGAAAAGTAGTATAATCATGTGTTACAATTCATATGAAAAGAGTAAATCAATCACACATGTCACAAAAATTGAACACTTTTTACAAAGAGAGATTTTATTTTTTTAAATGGGTGACTTGTACAAATTAAAAATGTTAATGTATCATATCTAATAAGAGTGTCTCTCACTTAAAATGTAATAAATTCCATTTCATAAAATAATGTAATGAATAAGTTATATTGTGAGATCCAATAAAAAATTATAAAATTAAACACTCTAATCGACATTGGAATTACAAAGTGACAAACTAAAATTTTAACACATCACAATGAGCCTAAAAATTAATGACAACACAACAAGGTTCTTTTACTCAAGTTTAATTTTCTAAATATAAGAGAAAAAATAATTACGTTCTATACAAAATGGTCATGTTTCATCTAATAAATAGTATCAACAAAAAATATCAGAAGTACCAAAAAAATTATGTGATCTAAATAGAAATGTTTCTCGTGTTCACCGAGCAATGTGAGAAAAACATATCACCAACGCTTTTTTTAGGCTCCATTCCCAAAAATAAAATACCTGAAAACACAAAATGAGATACAAAGTCATTACAACACAAATTGATGATCATTTAGACCTTTATTTAGACTGATTCAAATGTTCTTGACAAGTATTCATTAATTATTTTGAAAAAAAATATTAGTAAATTAGTAATTAAATATTGAAAACACTTATCTAAACTTGCAAAGAAAATATTTTTATAAATAAAAAACAATAAAGAACATATTTTATATAAAGAACATTTCCCCGAACAAATATGCGCAATAAAGAAAAATTTCTACAGAAAAAGTCGCATAATAAAGGAAAATTTCCCCCCAAAAAGTCACACAACAAAGGAAAATTTCCAACAAAAAAGCCACGCAATAAAGGAAAGTTTCCCCAAAATTTTCCCTGAAAAAAGAAGCACAACAAAGGAAAATTTCCCCAAAAATTTCTGCGCAACAAAGGAAAATAAAAAAAGGTTTTTTCACAGGACCCACCCAAATTTCACTTTAACCTAAAATATCCTTCCAAAAGGCAAAAATGGAGTATGTAAATGCATGGGAAGGTTATAAATGGGTGAAATATCATTATTGGAGCATTTTGAAATGGGGAAAAACCATTCTAACCATATATATATATATATATATATATATACACATATATATATATATATATATATATATATATATATATATATATATATATATATTCAAACACAAGATGCTATTTTTAGCAAAAATTGTCAAAAACAAAGCATGGAGAGTTAAAAATAGATCGAAACATGCAAGTGAAGTTTGTTTCATCATCTATAAGCTTTAATAATAGAAAAAAACATGCAAAGTTATAGGAAGAGTTGTTTTAGGAGTGCAAATTTTATTCTGCGCGCAAAATTGGATTAAAACGAAGTTTGAAGGCTATTTTTAGGAAAAGAAAAGAAAAAAAGCAGAATGCATGCCCTTCATTCCAAAGGAGTTAGAAAAGAGACAAGCCATGCATGGTTTTTCCTATTTTTATGAATTAGACTTGCATGTCTGGGATTTTCCCTCTTTCGTCTCTCTCAGATTTTCTATAAAACTCCAAAATGTATTGTAAAAAATTATCTTGGCTTCTTCATTCATGTTTCTAGAGAAATTCAACATTCCGGATGAGAAAAAAAGGGTCATGAGTGATTCTTTGTGCTTATTGGACCTCTTGGAGTAATAAAAGAGCTGTTTTTACCTTTCTACAATATTTGTTTTAGTGCATACTCAGTTTTAGACTGATTTTATATTGTGATACATGTTTATCCTTATTTTATCAGTTTAAGCTTCATGCCTTCACACAGTCTTGAGTCAATTTTTAGGTCATAAATTGTTCTTAAAGGTTGTTTGTAGGATTTTGTTGTGGAGCAATCTGCCACCCCTTCTTTATCTCGTAACAATTCATTCCAAACCCTTCTATGAATCACTTATGCTTTGATACATTTAATTTTGGTTAGTGTATGGTGTGTGTGGCTCTCTTGCTTCATCTGTGTGATCCAAATAAGTCTGAGATCCTCAAAACATTCTAGTGTATCACCATCTTTTTTTTTCTTCCTTCTTTTTCCCTTTTCCTTGGTTGATTTTGGTAAAATAAAGTAGCCTTAGGATATAAAAAATAGTTTATGTTTTGCACTAGGGGAACCATTCCTCTCTGGAGTCTCACTCCAACATATAGGTCACCCAAAACCTAGGAGTGTTTCCATGTTATCAATTGAAAGTAGATCTATCACACCATTCTCCAAGGGTGCATTTTAAAGTGAAAACAATTTTGGAACGCCCAATGGGATGGAAGGGAATTATTTTTTAATGATTTGATACTATTTTAGGAGCTTTCATCTAGCATCTAGTGACTCCATAAGTTCAAAGCACATCCTGGTAGCATATCAGTGTGTATTTCATGCCAAAGGTTACAACTAGATCGTCTACGAAATATATTCCATTTGATTTTGCTGATTACCTTTGAATTTAGCTAAGAGAAGAATATTTTTGAACTCAAATCCATAGCCTAAATATTCTCCCACTCCACAAAAATCAAGTTCATTTATCAATTTTTCCATACCCAATATCAATATGAATATTTTCCTCCCCAAGAAATTAGGTTTGTGTTCCTTCAATGATGGAATTCCACTACTGCTTTCTCAAAATGATATCTTGGTTTCCACTCTTAAGAACATCCCATTTTTTACTAGAGAAAACCAAGTTACACCCATATAACATGTTAAATATGCGGCCAATATATGCTCTATTTATTATGTTGCTCAAGATAATGCCACAATAAAATTATTAACAACCTCTTTCAAAAGCAAAGTGTTGCAGTGATAGAGGGGACTGACACTAAATTCCATCACAATATGGGATTAGCTAGGAGAATTTTTTTACAAGTATTTTGAGGATAAATTAGATCATATTTCATTAGTGGAAAAATTGACCACCATCAAGAGAGCACCACAAGAATTAATGACCGATTTTAACTATAGATTCCAAAAGACTTAGGACATAGTTCCAAAATTGGCAAGGCACACTCAATATTATTTTTTGCATTATCTAAGGGCTTTGAATTATGATATTTTAGTGATGATATAATCAATGGGAAGAAGGAAACCCCCTAATTATTATTACATAGAAATTGCATATGAAAATAATCTGATACAATTAGGGAAAATATCTCCAAGACCTCCCATGCCCATCTTTCCAGAAGTTCCTCCTCCCACTTCCTTCTAAATACCTGCATTAGCTCCAATTCCAATACCTAATTCTTAGCCTTTGAGACAAATAAGTGTATCCGTAAGCCAATCAAATGATTTACAAGAGATAAAATGCACATTAAAATATTTTGGGAATGGGATAGTTACTCTAAAAAGGTAGTAAAACCATACTTTTAGGACCTTACTATCTTCCCAATCAGCAGAATAGACCTATTTTTCAACCAAATTTGTAGAGAAAAAATCAATTTACTAATGATAAACCTATATAAATGGTCAATCCTAATGCTACCCAACACATCCAAAGTAATTATACTAGTCTAAAACAATTTGATCCAAGATTATGAGTGGTGTTATCTATGTAATCAACCCCATAATCAAAATTCTTGCTTCAATGGTATTCAAAATCAAGCACTTATGGTGAGAAAAACTTCAAAGTCCCAAAGTTCATCAGTTGGGACCTCGCACCATAACATGAGGATTTAACAAAGTTAGTACAAGGCGATGCTACATTCCTAAATTAGAAATAAGATGATTTTTGTGGAATAAATCAACTTTACAATCAGAAAAATAAGATTTCTACATCTATGGAAATGAATACAAGGTAAAAAAAGAGCATTATAAGTGGAGAAACCTATTGGTAAGAGAAATTCTCAACCTTCTACAATGTTAAAAGCTACTATTCCTGTTTTAAATCAACAAAGTAATAAAAAAGTCAATCTACAAAAGCTCAAAATTAGTAAGAGACCCCACTCTCCCATGCCACCAATGGAAAAAGGTGTTTCTGTTAGAAAAATATAGCAAAAAGGTTAGTACTCCATAATTTAATATCCTTGAGCATATGAATCAAAACCATATTTTATGTATCAATACGAGATTCCTTATCTCTTCCTGGAAAAAAATATCTCTTGCAAGAATATTTTTCTAACCTTAGTTTCTCTATCTTGTCATCCAAAGAACCATTTAAGGTTATGCTCACCAATACACTTGATCGAAAATAAGCTCAAGAAAATAAGAGTGTTAATCCACCTCCCTTCTATGTTTCATTGATCATAGATCAAAACCTAGTTCACAATCGCATGATTGATTCTGAAGCCTCTAGATCAGTTATGTCCAAGCAAATTATTGACAAAGTTGCTCCAGATTATAAGACTCTATCTAAGGGAGTAGTTCAACATAATGGAACACATGTATAAACCCTTGGGGTCATTATGTTAGAACATTTACAAGAAAAAATAATTAAATAATTATTAATCCACAATATAGATTACCAAAGATTATAGATTACGAAGTACAATAATTAAAACATAGCTTGAGATGTTTATGTTTGCATATTACAAAATGTAAATATCATAAACAGAAAGCATATGACACAGTGACGCAAGATATAAGTGGGAAAACCATGAAAGGTAAAAAAACCCACTAAAAAGTCACTTATCTTTATTGTTAATATACTTTTACCCAGCATTCCCACTATTTCGCACATAGTTACACTTTTAATGATGGAATTATGAACTACCTCATACATATGTTTATGAGTCTTACAAATTTTCTTACACATATAGCTTACATAAAATGTTACAACCATGTGTAACCAATCCCTAAAGGATCACCTTGTTATATACAAGGTGGGTGGTCATGATCCACTCTTTAAAAATTGATCTTGGCTTATTTGGTGGGTTTTATAAATAGGAAGTTTCCCACTTAATATTATAACCCACAACACTGCCCCCTTAATGTTAAGTGGGGAAACATGCAAAAGCGTGTTAACATTTGTTCCTTATGCTACAGTCACCTTTTAGTAAAAAAGGAATTACAATCCATAAATCACTTTGTGATTTAGGATAGCATCCAAAAACACTTGTTCCACATGGGTTTGTAATTCAACGTGATGCACTAAAGAAGAGTCTTGTGGGTTTTTTCAACTCCACAATACACTACCACAGTTTCTCATAGACTTATACAAGCCGCGAATAACTATAAACACATTAACACTTGTTCAGTGGGTTTGTAGTTCCGCGGTGCACTCAAGTAGAGTCCTTTGGGTTTTTTAAATTTGCAGTACACTACCATAGTATCCCGTTGACTTATACATGCCACAAACAACTGTCAATACATTACAAGTGTTTTAAAGAAGTTGCGAGACATTTTTTATCCACGTTTTAAACCAAATTTTTGCATATTCTATAAGGAACTGTAATACAAAGGAGCATAAAAAGTTCTCAAGATAAAGTGATTAAGGATGAAGACTTACATCAAATTATGGATCCTTTTATAACACAAGGCATACCCATAAATAATTCTTCGCTGGGAATTACAAGTAAACTTCACATACATGAAAATTTACTTAAACAACATAGAAATAGTCTTAGGAGTATCTACTTTGAAATATTCAGGTTGTTAAGAGGTGGCATTTTCATGTCACATTCCCCCTCAATGGATAACTCTGAAAGGCCTAACAAGGCACGAAACTTACAAAACTTCATAGCACATAACAAATTCATGAAAATATTTCTACAACTTGATCCTCAATCGAACAAAACTTGAGATTAATATCACCATTTAGGAAATTTTCTCGAATAAAGTGCATATAAACTTCAATATGATTTTGTCCTCTTATGTTGAACTGGGTTGTTTGCAAGAGTAATTCAACTCTTGACTATGTCACAAAGAAGAGTAGTGTTTCCTTTGACACCCATATGGAGTTCATCCAACATTATTTTCAGCCACATTGCGATTCCTTTTTTGCTTCCATAACACTTTTATAATTTTCTTCAGTAGAAGAGATAGACACTGTTGGTTACTTCTTGTTACTCCAAGTGATGGAACATCTGTACCCAACTTGAAAACATATCCAAGAAGTAGATTTTCTATCTATAACATCACCAGCATGGTCATAATCACAATATCCAAATAAATTTGCATCATCACAAGAAGAATAAAATAGACCATAATTAATTGTTCCTTTAACATATTTCAGAATTCTTTTTTCCATTTTCCAATGATCCTGCATAAGGATCTAAAGAAATCTAAACATATCCTACTGCATATGAAATATCATTCTAGTAATAGTCAAATAAATTAGACTACCAACTAGTTGTCTATACAGAGTAGGATCAAATTTAGCACATGCAGGTTTAGGATCTAGTTTTAACAAACTTCAATAGGAATTATAAGTCTACAGTCAATCATGTTAAATCTTCTAAGTAAATTCATAGAATAATGAGATTGATATGAAATCAATAGATTTATAATATTGAAATATAACTAGATGCCTATAAAATGATTTAGCAAACCTAAATCAATCATATCAGAATATTGTTTTAACCTTTCTTTGATTCTAATAATTATTATTTTATCACTTCTAGTAATCAAAATATCATCAACATATAGACAATAATGATAATATGATTATTTTCAAAATTAAAAAATAAATCATTATCAAAACAATAGTTAGTGAAACCAAGATCCTGAAAGAAACTATTAATTTTAGCATACCAAGCTCTAAGAGCTTGTTTAAGACCATACAAAGATTTCTTCAGTTTATAGACATATAGTTCCTTACCAAGTTCTTAAAAAACCTTTAGGTTGATGCATGTAAATTTCTTCTTTTATAGTCACCATTACAAAAATGCATTTTTAACATCCATTTGGTGAATCTCCCAATCATATTCAGGAAGCCAAAGCAAGAAGAATTCTAACAGTGACAATGTTCATTTTACCTACAAGAGAAAAAGTCTCAACATAGTCAAGACTAGGTTTTTGAGTGAAACCATGAGCTACTAGCCTTGTCTTGAATTTTTCAGTTTCTCCTATAGAGTTATACTTAATTTTAAACAACCACCTGGATCCTACAATGCTTCATTTAGAAGGAGGGACTAGTTCCCAAGTTTTATTTTTAATTAAAGCATTGTATTCATATTTCATAGCCTTGAATCCATCTATCATCATGACTAGATTATTTGAAATATTGTGGTTTAACCTCATATAGGGACATCAAGGCATGATAAGAATGTTGACTATGGAGCTACTTTATCAGACTAATATGATTAGAATCCTTAACAAGATTTTGAGCCCATTTCAGGAATCTTGGGATGTAACATATTTTGAGATGACTCCCCCTCAATATCCATCATATATAGATTAGGATAATCATCCTCTTGAACTTTTGTTTCCATATTGTTAGGAGAAGGATTATCAGGCTCTATTTCAAGAGAAACATAGGAGGGTTCATAAGAAGCATCACATAATGTCTTTTCTAAAACATGAACATTCTTGTTTTCAACTATATCATGATTGAAAGGATCATAGACTCTTAATCCTTTAGTTTTATAGACCATAACCAACAAAAATACAAGAATAAGAGGTTGGATCAAGCTTCTTCCTTTTAACTTTTGGAATGAAGATAGAAGCAAGACTACCAAATATTCTTAAGTGAGAGATATTTGGTTTTTTCTTTTTCCATACTTCATGAGGAGTAGCTTGATGAAAATATTTTGTAGGAACTCCATTTAGGCTATAGAAAATAGTATTCATAGCTTATGACCATAAAAACTTAGGTACATTTTTTACATGAATCATAGTCCTATCCATTTCTAAGACAATCCTATTTTTCCTTTTAGCAATGCCATTTTCCTGTGGAGAATATGGAGTACTCAACTTTATTTGAATCCCACATGACACACAAAATTCATCAAACTTTTTATTAACATACTCACCTCCATTATCAGTTCTAATTATTTTTATTTTCAGATTAGAAATGAAACTTAGACAAGACATCATTCTTTTTCTTAATGAAATAAGACCAGGTCATCCTAGAGAAATCATCAATAAAACATACAACATACAAAACACCACTGAGAGAAGGAAATTCAAGTAGGACCTCTCACATCACTGTGAATTATCTCTAATAGATGAGAGGAATTTGGATCAGTGATGTTTGTGAAATGGTACATGTTGTTTACCACGCAAGAAACTTTCACATGTTTCTTGATCAAATTTCATCTTAGGGAGACCAATTACAATATTTAGGTGAGACATTTCATACAAAATTATGAAATTCACATGACCTAATATTTCATGCCAAAGCTGAATATCATTCCTAGAAGAGGAAGAAAAGCAAGATTCAGACACAAAACCATACAAAAATCCATAAGTCATTTTTTTGAATACCAAAAGCAATAACATTACTGAGTTTATCTTTTATATACCATTTATCTTGTAGCAAAACAACTTTACAATTTTCTTTAGTTAGCCGAGAGCAAGACAAAAGATTATTTTTCAATTGAGGAACATACAAGACATTCCTAATTATTCCATTTTTTAGTTTAACATTTCCACAACCTTCAGATCTAATGATGGAATTATCTCCTAGATATCTGTTTTCTTCACATTTTAGAACATCTGAGAGGATATCCCAAATAGAGGTCATGTGTCTACAGGCACCACTATCTAGAATCCATTTGTTTTCATTTGAAGCTGAGAGAGCAGTATACAGGGCAATAGAATGCTCAACATTATTTGCATGATTTTTATTCTAATTCTGATCTCTTTTCTGATTGTTAAATTTATTGATTTTAGTATTTTTAACAAATTTATTTGATTTCACATGACAATCAGACTCTTTGTGACCAAATTTTTCACATTTGTTACATGTGCCATTGAATTTCACTTTAAAATTCTGAATGTTTCTTAACATAAGTTAGATATAGGATTGGTTTTAAATTGTTGATCTAATGTTATTTTTTTTAGGGTTGATATTATTCCTATTTTGAGAGGGTTTATGATTATAGGAGAACAATGCCTGAGTGGCATTTTCTTTTGAATCAAAATTCTCCATTACCTATTCTTCTTGAATTAGCAAAGAAGATAAGAGTGTCCAAATCAGGAAGATCATTCCCATTTTGATATTTAGAGTTAAGGATGGAGATATAGTTTCTAAATTTTTCATGAATATTTATGTAAATGATAAAATATAGTAGTTTATCTTGAAACAATTCACAATTACATCCATCCAACTGAGCTTTAATATTTTTAATTTTAGCTAGATAATCAACAATTTTTTCATCCCCCTTCATGGGAGTTGTAAACAATTCCATTATGAGTTTAATTATTTTTGGGAGGCGGCTACCTTCATGAATTTTTTCTAATTGTTTCCATGCGTCAACAGGATAATCCATGTATGACCTATATATAGTAGAAATTCATCTTTTATGCTTTGCAATAGGATGGACAAAGCTTCCTGGAATCTTTGAGAGAAGGAACAAAGGTTTCAGGATTTTCAAGTCTTCCGGTGGGTCGTTTCTCCACACTAGTTACAAGATCCCATAATTTTCCTTGTCATGAAATAGGATTTTAACCTAACTCTCTAAATACTGTAATTTTTTCCATTTAATAATTGAGATTTATCCATTGAAAAACTAGTAGAACTAGCCATAGAAAAAAAGTATAGCAGATTATAATTTCAAATGTAACTTGATGAAAATATCCAAACAAAGTACAAGACCCAAGAAGGAATGCCAAAAAACACAAACAACAAGCCGCAGAAGGACGCAAAGTAGAGAAAATAAAGTTATAAAATTTTCAAATTTTGAGATTCGCGGTAACAAGGGATAAGTGTTTTGTAGATGCTTAAAGTCTTAGTGATCCATGGAAAACTTAGGTCAACAACCATAGAGAAATGATGTCTTCTCGACAAGGAAATAAGAAATCCATAAATATCCAAAAGAACCACGCAAGTCTAACAAACCATAGAATATTTACTAAAAAAACGTGGAAGACTAAAGCCACGCAAGACTAACAAGCTGTAGAATATTTGCAAAAATCCACAGAAGACTAAAGCCATGCAATTCTAACAATCTGTAGGAAAAATAAGGCCACTAAATAAGGACTTGAACTATTCAAATTAGTCGCACAACTATAACGGCTATAAAGAGCGCAAAAAGAATTCAAATAAGCTGCCAACAGAAAACTGCGAAGGACCATGAAATTTACGCGAAGGCCCAAGAAACTTAAAAAAAACAAGATAAAAGATGGTGAAAAATATATATCTATGCATGCAAATGGTAGTAGAGGCTACAATAACATATCAAAAGCAAGATCTGACAAGAATAATAAATCCAATATTCAATATTTTGGTGTGAAATGGAGTTTTGAACCTGATTAGACTTAAAGTTAGCTGTGGAACAACTAGGATTTCATAGATTAAAAAATTCAAGTTTCTTCACACATGTGAATCAACAAAAACATCCAAATCTATCCTACACAATCTTAATCACTAGCTCTGATACCATGTTAGAACATTTACGAGAATGGATAATTAAATAATTATTAATCCACAATATATATTACCAAAGATTATAGATTATGAAGTAGCAGTAATTAAAACATATCTTGAGATGTTTATATTCACATATTACAAAAATGTAAATATCATGAACATAAAGTAAATGACACAGTGACACAAGATATAAGTGGGAAAACCATGAAAGGTTAAAAAACCCACTAAAAAATCACTTATCTTTATTAAGAATATATTTTTACCCAACACTCCCACTATTTTGCATGTAGTTACACTTTCATTATGAGGAATTATGAACTTCCTCATACATCTGACTCATGAGTCTTACAAATTTTCTCACACATGTAACTCACATTCAATGTTACAACCATGTGTAACCAATCCCTAAAGGATCACCTTGTTATATACAAGGCGGGTGGTCATGATCCACTCTTTAAAAGCTGACCCGAGTCATTTGGTGGGTTTTATAAATAAACAGTTTCCCACTTAATATTATAACCCCAACACATTAGAGGACTAACTTTAACCTTACATGGATGTCCCAATATCCCCATTCCTCAATATATTTTTATCATGTTGATCTTCCTCCTTTCTTTTCCTTGTGTTTTTCTAGAGATTTCACAGCAAAAATTGGAGGTTACTTAACATCATAGCTGGTCTCACATGTTATTTAGAACAAGGTATGGTACCAAAGTTACCATAAGGTCTAAACCAATCTCAACATGTCACATAGAACCTTATGTTCCTAGTTTCATTAACTCAAATTGTATTATCATAGATGAAGAATACTAACCAATTGATCAAGAACCATACTACACTTCTTAAGGGAATTCCTAACTTATTGCTTGATGAATGGGATACTCAAACTCATGTTACTGATCCACATAGCTATATTTAAGTATTAGGTCTCGGAACTTATTATTTAGCATGAGGAAAATTCTTTTATTCCTAACCTTGTCAAAATAGATCACCAAGAAGAAGGTTTGTGGGAATTATACTTTTGATGGATCAAGAAGCAAGAATGGAGCAAGGTGGAGGAATTGTGATTGATTTCCCCAACAAAGGATAAAGTATTTTTCAGCTCTAATATTTTAGTTTTCTTACACTAAATAATACAACTAAAGTATGAAGCTCTTATGCATGGTCTGCAGTTGCCGAAAAGAATAAAGGAGCAAAGCAATTGCAATTTTTTGGTGATAGTGACTTAGTGGTTAGCCAAATCAGAGGAACAAGCTGTACCACTAAGAACAACTTGTTGAGATATCTGACAAAAACAAGGTATGGGATTTAATTGAAGACTTTGATGCTTTTCAATTTTCATTTCTATTCCTAGAGTGAAGAACAAACATGTAGATAGTTTGGTTGTCTATTGGTGCTCAAGTTGATATTTAGGATCAGATCAAGGAGGATAGAGATCAACAATATATCAAAATAGTGGTAAGACCTTCTATTCTAGATAACAATATTAATTGGAAAGTGTTTGAATCATATCAAAAAATTGTCAATTTCTTGCAATAATAAGTTGATTTTTTTAGTCAAAAATCAGGAAATATTTCAACAACAATATGCTAATAAAATTATTCAGATGAAATCTAACAAGATACCTCAAGGATTGGTTACTCTCAAGTCTATCTTCAACACAGATGATCGGGTCAAAAAAGAAAAATCCAATATGATGATTAAACAAGAGGATTATGAAGCAATCAACATTGGAAATGAAAAAGTAATCAAAATAGGCAAGGTATGTAACAATGATGAAATACTTTCTTTTATTCAATTTGCTCAAGATTTTGATGATTTTTTTGCACGGATATATGATGATTTAAGAGATTATAATCTAGATTTAGCTCAACATACCATAGAACTGGATCAAAAAGCAAAGACATGTCAATCCTAAAATTGAACCACTAATGAAACAAGAGTTGGACAAGTTAATAAAGACTAACTTTTTCCTGTCGAACATTCATCATGGGTCACCAATTTGGTTCCTGTAAAGAAAAAGAATGAAGAAATGCGATTGTTTGTGGATTTCAGAGATCTTAGTAAAGCTTCTTTAAAAGATCATTACCCACTTCCCTCTGTGGAGTAAATTTTGTAGAGAGTAAGTGGCTCATAGTGTTTCTCATTGCTTGATGGCTATTCTAGCTATAATCAGATTTGGTATAGGAATTAGATCAATTTAAGACAACATTCATTACAAAATGGGGTACGTGTGCATATAGGAAAATGCCATTTTACTTTCAAATACAACCACATTTCAACGTGCAATGGACTTGGCATTTCAAGGGTTAATCAATATGTATATCCTTGTATATTTGGATGACATAACTTTCTTTTAAAAAATATATTACATATCACATCATACATCTCAGGGACATTTTTAAGAGATGGAGGGAATATGGTGTTTCTCTCAATCCAAAGAAGTGCATGTTTTTTAGTTCATGAGGGTAAGCTTGCTTAGTCACATTGTTCTCCAAGAGAAGGTCTTGCAATTGTTCCAAAATGAGTAAGTGTAATTTTGTCCTTATCATTTGCCAAATCATAAGAAAGACATTAAAAAGTTTTTTTAGGTAGAATTAATTTCATCAGAAGATTCATTTCAGATTTTGCAAACCTTGTAAAGCCACTAACCTCAATTTCTTAAGAAGAATATGGTTTTTCAGTTGGAGAACAGAGGAAAATAATGCATTTGAAGCAATCAAACATGTCATCTCACAAGCTCCAACTCTCACTAATCCATATTTTATAAAAGACTTCATTTTGTATGCTTTTGGAGTAATTGATATAATATCAGCTATGTTGGTACAGCAATAATGATGACAATTTGGAGAAACCAATTATCTTTTTTCAGTCAAGGGCTACATGATTATGAGGTGAAGTGTTATTTTGTTGAGAAACAAGTTCTCTCAGTCATTTGGAGTCGTCAAGAAATTCAGACATCTACTTTTTAATAACAAGATTCATCTAATGATTTTTGACCCAAGTGTTAAAGAGTTTCTTTTAAGCAAAGATTTAAATGAGAAAAGGGCAAGATAGATCACGAAAGTAATGGAATATGATGTTAATATTAAAGTCACTAAATTGGTTAGAGAGAAGAGGACTGTGTGAAGAAATAGCTTTAGACTCTGCTTGATAATAAAAATCAGATTTTTGATGCTTTAATATGACTCAAACGCAGACTGTTCCTTCATCACTTTAGAGTTTGACCCAAGAGATGATCCATTTTCTTCAGACTGGATAATTTCCATGGGGATTAGATAAATAGCAAAAAGGAGGTATTTCAAACTACAATCCATTCCTTATGTTCCTGTTGATGGCATATTGTTTAGAAAAGTATGTAAATGGAGTTCTCTTAAGATTCAGTAGATTTAGATCATATTCAACATATTTATGGAGGAATTCCATGATGGTCCATCTCGGTGACCATTTCACACTAAGAGCTACAACCCTAAAGATTATGAGAGCTGATTATTATTGGCCAAATTTATTCAGAGATGCTCATACATAGAGTGAGGAATTGTGCCAAGTGTGCTATTTTTTTAGAGAAACAAAAGTTAGCTACCCTTCCTCTCCAACCTATTCAGGTAATATCATACCTTTCATGCAATGGTTGATTATATTTTTTTGGTACGATTAACCCAAATTCTAGTGTAGGTCATAAATGATATACTCACATATTTACATACTAACTTTACAAGATGGACAAGAAGCAGTAGCCTTGAAAGAGGTCAAACGTGAGTCTTCAGTTTTAGAATTTTATGAAAGTCTAGTCACAAGATTTGGTGTTCCTGCAACAATCATCTCTAGATAATGCTTTGGCTTTCCTTGGCATGAAGATTTGTATCATGGGAAATAAAGCATGGAATTTATCTCTTTACTTCATCCAATTATTACCCTCAAAGGAAATAGTTTGGCTGAAATCAACCAACAAGAATATTCTCTCACATCATCAAGAGAACTATGGCATGGAAAATCAAAGATCATGACACACAAAGTTGAAATTGGCTTTATGGCCCGATAGGATTACTCCTAAAAGATCAGTTAGACAATTCTTCCTTTCATGCTCACCTATAGATAGAGAAGCAATAGGTTCCCTATTTCCAAATGAGTTACCAGCTCTAGACCTCATTAAACAGATGGAAATGATGGATGAAGATTAGACAATGGAAATTAGATTTACAGAGTTAATGGAGTTGTAGGAAATAAAAAACAAAGCAATGACAACAATGGAACTCCATAAAAGGCATGGGTCAAGAGGTCTTTTGATAAGAGATCATCTGCAAGAATGTTTAGAGAAGGGGACATTATGCTCAAATGGGATGAGGAGAAAACTAAGACCAAGAAAGACACACAAAATTTTATTCTTTCTGGGAGTGGACCATATTGTGAATACATAGGTTATAAACAAAACAATGTCATTTCAACTCTCCAAGATGAATGGTGATGAACTACCTATCCCACTTAATGGGATATACCTCAAACTTTTCAATTGAGGTCGTGTTCTCACCCTTGTATATATTCAGGTTGTCGTGTTTTCTTTCATCCAAGTGCTATTCATGTAAATTGTTGTTTGTAGTTTCCTTCCTTATGTGTGCCTTCATGTACTTTTTTGGCATGTTTTTGTTTTCTAAGAAGTGCTTTATGCACACAGTTGTTGTTTCTGGAAGGAATTTCTAGTACTCCTACAACTCCAAGAAGTTGATAGCAATTACTTCACTGGCTTCATGCCCAATGGATGACCTTCAAGGCTACTTGAATTTATTGCATTTAGCAGGAAGATGTCCCTGGAAGTTGCCAAATTATTATCCCAAATTCACATCCCCCATGCAAATTTGGATAACTTATTTCAGTATATCAGACTTAAAAATTTTTGGATGGAAGACCTTAGAACTTCAAAAACTAGAGATGTTAGTGAAGCTAGCGGTCACTAGAATGTATGGAAGCTAGCGGTTGCTAGAATGTTGTCAAAGCTAACAGTCAGTGAACTATGTTAGAAAGGAAAAAGTGGTTGCTAAGATGTTGGAAGCTAACGGTCGCTGGGATGTTATAAGCTGTGCAGTCACTAAGGAAAATGTCCCTAGAAGTTATCGAGTCGCTAAGGAAAATGTTCTCCGAAAAAAGCTAGCGGTCACAAAGGAAATTTTCACTAGGACCTATTTTGAGGTTAATGGGCACTAGGAAAATTTTCACTAGAAAAATCTGTGTGAGGTTAGCGGTCACTAGGAAATTTTTTCTACACCTATTATGGAAGGTTATCCCCAGAAAAATGCTAGGCACTTTTTCTAGGCCTATTTCCTGGAAGCTAATGGCACAACAAAGGCACTTTTCACTCGGAAAAGCTATGGAATAAACTTCAATTTGCCATAAACTTTCTTTCTACAACTCCAAATTTCCCCGGAAAACTTGGCACAAGTTAGGAAAATCTCTCTTAGGAAAAATCCCTTCAATTTGAAAGAATAATTCTGTACAATAAAACTTTTTGGTTTTTAAGAGGAACCCAGAAACTAGATCCTAATGGTCAATTTTAGGCATTTTTGGTCCATCCTATTTTAGAGCTATGCGAGTATGCTAAATGCAAAATGGGAAGCGACCTATAAATAGGTTACAGAAATCATTAATGTGAGCATCTAGACCTTCGCGACACCAAATCAGTCTTGTAATTCAAATGATGGTTAGAACATCACATGGTTTTTATGCTTTTTTTCAAACATGCGATGATGTTATTTTTAGCATAATCTCATTCAAGAATGATGTATGACAAGAGTTAAAGATATATGGAAACATGCAAGATAAGTTTTTCTAATGATCTAGAAGTGGCATTAATAAAAAAAACAGGAATAGTTAGAGAAAGAATTATTTTAGGAGTGCAAATATTATTTTTGGTGCAAAATTGGATTAAAACGAAGTTTTTAGGCTATTTAAAACTGAATAAAAGTAGAATGCACACCCTTCACTCCAAAGGAGCTATTTTTAAGACAGTAAAGTAGACAAGTCATGCATGTGCTTTCCTATTTTTAGAACTTAGACTTGCATGTCTTGGCCTTCTTCCTTTCTTTCCTCTCTCCCAAATTTCTATATTAAAGCTTCAAAATGCACTGTCAAAAAAATATTTTGGCTTCTTCATTCATATTTTTAGAGCAATTCAATTTTCTGAGCGAGAAAGCAAGGGTCGTGAGTGACTTCTTTGTGTACTTATTCCACCTCTTAGGAGCAATAAAGGAGTTCTTTTTACCTTCCTACAGACTTCGTATCTAGTGCATATTTTGTTTTAGTCTGATTTTATATTGTGATACATGTTTATCCTTGTTTTTATCAGTTTGATCTCTCATGCCTTCATGTAGTCTTGTAGTCAATTTGTAGGTCATAAATTGTGTTTACATGTTGTTTTCAAGGTTTTGTTGTGGAGAAATCTTCTTCCCATTCTCTATCTTGTAACAACTCATTCAAAACCCTTCTATGAATCAATTATGATTTGAAAAAGTCAATTATGGTTAGTGTATGGTGCGTGTAGCTCTCTTGCTTCATCTATGTGATCCAAATCATTCGAGATCCTTAAAACATTATGGTGTATCATCATCTTTTTCTAGTTTTCTTCCTTCCTTCTTTTTCCTTTTTCCTTGGTTGGTTTTGGTAGAACAAATTAGCCTTAAGAGATAGAAATAGTTTAGATATTACATTAGGGGAACTGACCCTTTCTGGAGAATCACTCAAACATATAGGTCACCCACAACCTAGGACTATTTCCATTTTTTCAATTGAAAAGAGAGTGATCACACCATTCTCCAAGGGTGCATTTCAAAGTGACAACAATAATGAATTTTGGAGTGCATAATCTTCTTGGGGTACACACTATTTTGGCCATGTTAAATAAAAATATCTAACATCCATAATTCTAAGTTTTATACTAAAAAATTAAAAACATATTCATAAAAATTAGATTAACTAAAGAGTTACTAAGTTTAACATTCAAACTATTTAGTAGTATGAGAAATTTTAAAATTGCAACCAGTTACGAGTATAACGAACTTTAAAATATTTTAAATATTTCCATTTGATGAGAAATAGATAGAAAAAATGTTATTATTGTTCATTCTCTATACAATTTTGAAGAAATGTGGGGAAGAATATTTAATATGGATTAGTGTTACTTGATATTTTTTAGATAGATAAACGATTTTGATCGGATCTATGAACCAGAGTACATTCAGCCAAGATATAAAATGTAATCTCAACAATTAGTGAACTAGATCCACCACACTTGAACACACTTCTAGCACAAGAAATCTCGAACCAGAATCCACCTCTGTTAAATCAGCTTGCCAACTGTGCCACCTTGGACATTACCATTCGAACGAGTATCGTTCCTTAGTGGGATTTGAACTTGGGTGGAGTTGGATACAACCATCCGACTTAACCACTCCACCTAGACCCCATCGACATTCTTACTTTATATTAATATAGTGAAAAGTTTGTCTTTTAATGTAGCGTTTTCACTCAAAAGGGGTTTTCCCACGTAATTTTAATATTCTATACATATTTACATCTATTTTATTTTACAATGTATCATTCCCAATAAGTTAATTAAAAAAATTAAATATTAATGATCCCTATGCTTTTTGACATGGTATCAAAGTGGAAAATAGTTGTTTGAATCAATTTAAAGGATTTCAATCTGATTGGAAATTACTGTTACGATACATATTAGTAAAAAAGGTTTAATCATCCCTAAAAAATTCACGAAGATTCAAGCAACAAACACACTAAATATTTATCCTTATTCACCTAAATAATATTACAAATCTTCAACCTACCTTATGTGGGCCACTCAAATATTACATCTACATTGGAAAGTTAAATATATATTGACATATTAAATCTGCATTGATAATATTTTCTTTCTTAAACAAAATCTATCCACCCTCCAAGACAAATATTGTTACCTAAAATATTTGTTCTTGTTATCTTCTTCGACATAAGATAATACTTGGATATCATAAAATTAGTTTAAAACCTTAGTTATAGCTTCCCATGTGGGAAACATTCTCTCATCTCAACCTCTTCACTATACTAATCTACCTTATAGCCTATAAGTGAAATATATTTCCCTATTTGTTGGAAACTTGGCTTGTTTATCTCCATAGGTAATCTCCTTATCACATCAAACAAATGAGATAATTATCACATATCCTAAACCAATCAAAACATTAAAACCCCTCCTCTTCAAATAATATCCTAGGTTCCTTTTGTGTACATCTCAGCAAGAGTGAGCTTCTCACATAGATATGATGTTGAAGTCTTTTCCTCAATATTTATAGTCTTCTTGTTGAGACAACTCTATCTCAAAATATTCTACACGCCTCTCTCCTAAAACCAACACCCATTGAACACAACTACAGATGGATCCTTGGAACTGACCATACACACAAACCTAGATCCTTGATTCATACCCTCATCTAGGGTGTAGGGAAATATAAGGCCACAATAGTGATTTTTGTAATGTGATGAAGTAATCAATCAAAATATTTTTTCTCAAATTGAAACAAAAATACAGGAATCCAAAAGACATCATGTTAAAAATTTTATGAACTCAGTAAAGTCATTGTTTTATTTTTCTATTTTTAGTTTGATATGTAAATGTACAATATTAACTAATCCATAACTATTACAAGTGAGCTAACTAGGTTTGACCTTGTGCTAAAGGAGAGAAGAGGTGAGGGGTTTGAACCCCATTATATCCTTGTTTATATTAGAAAATTAAATAAAAAATCAAATTGTTTTATATTTAACTTAAATATAATCTAATCAACTAACAAAACTATGAATTAGTTATCTCAGATGACTAGCTAGCCACAACCTTAGGATTAAGAGATTAGAGTAGAGGGGCTCGAACCCCACCATATTCCCTTTATTTTTTGATAGAAAAGGGAAAATATATTGCAAACATAAGTATAAATTTAGCCTTTGTAGGTTTGCTAAGATATATAACTAAATTGGATGTACGGATTTTATATAAACTCATGACAAAATTCAATAGGTTAGGGGTTCAAAACCTCTAACCCCCAAATCATTTTTTTATAGAATTTTTTTCATAGACATAGAAAAAAAAGAAAATTAAAGTTTTTCTTTTAAGTCAATTTTTAAAAATAATTTTAATTATTATATTTTTTTTTCAAAAATTAATTGTTTTTTCTAAATATTTTTTTTCTAGGCTAGATTTTTGTAGACACAAAATCACGCATATGCTACTACTTTACTATGCCATCATGTATGTTGTTATATGCATGGATCTTAAGTATGAAAATTATTCATTGGTGATACAATCTTTGGTCCATCTAATTGCTTTGATTGTTTCTATTGTATTTCTCTCTCACATATTTCATTTATGTACGCAGTTCTGGCCAGGTCACAGGTATCCATGTCTATTTGTCTTTACATATTTTTCAAGTCATTTATCCTAGAACACCAACATCCACTCTAAACACGAGCACCCAGGTGCTCCTATCCATTATGGGCACTTCTGTCCTCTTTTTTCTTTTTACACATTTTGAGATCAGTGGTCATCCTTTCTAGTTTTATAATCCTTATCCCACATTCATAGTCGACCTTTTGTGTCACTAGTGTCGAAATTCAAACAAGAGATCCATATATATACACAACATACACACTAATATTCTAGCTATAAATTCTAAGGGGAAATCACATCTACATACTATCATTACCACAAGAGGCGCTTTCATTAATTGGGCTGTCCTACACTCGCATCAAGTTTGCCTTTCGTCATAGTGAACTGAATTCCACATCACACATTTACATATTTATCTAGCCATTCTACAACCTACTATATTGGCGTTCATTGACACGTCAGGGAAACCTAAGGATCAATAATTTCACACATAATAAAAAACTCAACTACATGAAGTCTGGAATCGTAGTGCATCACTCAGTCATAATTTCACTTATCAGGTGACCACTAGGGTTAGTTCAGACTTCAAATATTACATATTTTGATTCTAATTTGACATGTTTTGTGAGCTTGTGTATGGTAGCTACGCATTTATTTTTTAGGTTATAATTACCCTTAGTGATCAAAGTATTCACAATACCCCCAGGTGACCTCTCAGGATTTGGTAGTTTCAAACTTAACAAGTTGAAGAATAGCATTTGTTCCAAGCTTTTGAGTATTTCAACAAGTGTGGGGCTTTGCAAATGGGACCAAAATCTCCAGATTAAGGTATTGTCTACAGTACAAAGTGCCTTTGTCTTGGGCATTATCGTGATTTACTAATTTTACAAAGAGATTGATTCTTATACCTGATGTCATCATGGTGCCAAGGATATTCGTACAACCACTAACATAATACCACATAATAATTAAAAATAAGTTGTCCACTCTCACTATACTTGTAATTTTGTATTGGAATGCTTAATATTTGTATCTTGCTGATCGACACTTACCATAAAAAAACTGCATACAATTAATCATAAGCACGGATAACTTTTTTTAAATGAAATACTATAATGTTGGGTTATTTAGCCTTTTGAAAAAAGGACTTTCAAAAATTAGTAGTTGAAAATTATTCTATCTTTGAATTTACAAAATTATGAATAATGCAATTTGATAAATGGCCAAAACTAGAATAATCCTCCTAGGAATCTCGTTAGAAGTGGCCTAGGAAATCCATGACCACTAGGAATCGACTTATGCTATTGAGTTTTCTCATTGGAAAAGGGGAGCCTACAACTAACACAACAGCATGTCCAAATTTTTACAATGAGTCATGACTTGATTTTATTCCATTTGAAGACAACTATCTTCAAAGAAAAGAGATGAGGCTTCAAAATTTAATGATAATTTAAGATGTAATGATGCTTTCGAGGCACACTAATCAAATGTATCTTATAATGCTATCTTTTACAGTTGTTGACAAATCTATAGTTTATGCATCAATTCTTATTTGGAAAATAATCTTGAGGTGGCAGGATTGAAATATAGGATTCAATACAATTCCATACGTGGGTTGTTAGAGTAGATCCTGCATTATAGGCCCAAAGTTCTACATTTTATCCCTATGTAACCTATGTCCAAACATTAAAAATGTGAAGATTATGACATGAATAATGAGGAAATCTTTTAACATGAAAATTTTTAAATCTGATTATGTGAGTAAATTTTGACGCCTCAGTCAAAAATATATGCCAAATTGAAATTTGGATGGGTCCATACAAAAATATCACTGAATTTTTTACTTTTTCAGACTATGATTTGAAACTAGACACGTGGATTATGGTGAATTTTAATCAAGACTTGATTAAAGAAACCTCTCAACCTTTTTTTATTGGAATCTGGTCCCACGAGGCATCTGGGGACACATGGGAAATGTCGACATGTTTGATGCTTATTTCCTTAAGTTAGATTGTGCTTAAGAACACCAATCAATGGGGTCATATATCTGATTAGTTCCAATTACACGCGATGATGCCTGATATGGGTGCAAATGTGGAAGATGAATTCATTTTACTAGTTATTGAATTAGATGTTTCTGATTAACTGATCCAAAGATGGTACCCTCTTTTGAGAAAAATGTTTATTTCACACTAAGATTTTGTTGACCCTGGGATTTTTGAAACATGGGCAATGCCAGTATAAGATAAATACGCTTTTTATGTCCATTATAAATTTTGCTTGAAAAAGATATTTTGTTATTCAAAGATGATAAATTGCAAACCTCTGCAAGAGTGATAGTGTCTAGTTTTTATTAAGAGACTCTTTAACTTTTAAAAAAATTGAATTCAGGACTACATTATATCAATTTCCAACTTGTTTGAATTAGGCATGGGTCTTAATATTTATGCACTAACTTTCAAAGATGTCATCAAGGTTAGATTGGGTGTATTAATAATAAATTTGCATCAAATCTTACCCTTTTTCATTTACCCAAATTTTAAATGATTAGTTTTGATATATGGGATATTTTGACGAATTTACTACAGTGAATTTGAGGGCTATCATTAATTTTGGCACATAGTGGATGTGACTTAATGGATTATTATTATGTGAAAGGAATGATAATTGATTGTTCCAAGCTGTGATCTCAGATGATAATAGCAACCACATTAGATTTCTAAAATTTTCTTAGGGGAGTTGAGCTAAAATATTATATGGAAATCCATCATAATCCATAATGCTGGAATAATTAACACCTAAATGACTTGAATTATTTAATAAGAAAGATGTCATATTGAGGAGGGAATCAACTACTACCTAAATCAATGGTGAAGAATCCCACTAACTAATTACTGCTTAAGTTAACTCCAGAAGACTAGCATTTATTTTAATTTCTCATAATTGAGAAGCTAACTTCATGAACACAACTTGGTATGTCTCTAAAACTCCAAAGAACTAGTACACCTAAGCAAGCTAACCCAATAACTGTATATTTAGGCACTTGTATGAATTATCCTAATAAAGAAATAAAATGATAAATAATAACCTACACTAACACCCTCCTGTAAGCATAGCTTAGGTGGGTTGAAAAGAAGGTGGGTCCTATAATTTAATGCTTGATGAGGTACTCACGTACAATAACTAAGAAAATTGGACACCGCAGGTACCCAAAACCAGTAATAACAAAGCTTGCTTAGAACAAAAAACTGCAAGATATCCTAGCTCGGCTCATAATATTCTTGTTTAAGAATCTAGTCTTTTGGATGTTGCAAAAACAACTTACGTACTATAGATTACCAGTAATAGCTCATGCAAAGTACTATTAATGGAGTGTGAAAAGTTCACCACATTGATCTCAACTAGGTTCACTTCCCTACCTCATGAGATCATATCACGACCCAAGAAAATAACAAGGAAAGGACACAAAATCTGATCAACTGCTACAAAAAGGTTATCTTGATCCAAGGAATAACTCAATGTAAGGCAAGACAATGATCAATGGAGTGACGATCAGAAAAGTGAATGATACATGTGGATGTAAACGAAGAATTAGATCAACTTCTATATATAGGGTATTTACACGATCCAAGAACAATGCCAAGTTAACAATGCATGTGCTTATTCAAATAAATAGGATGGATTTTCTAAGGAATGATAGTGAAAATGGATAGAAGTAGCTATCAACACGGTTGATCAATGATACGAAAACCAAAGAATCTCCCTCTCATACTGTTCCAGAATGATAGAGTGAAATCCATAGATCTGTATGAGTTTTCAATATCAACTACTCGAACACTGACAATTTGGACACGAGGCTTCTGAGAGGAATTTTCCCCCATAAGAGAGACTGTCAACATGCCAAAATTAAAGATGCTTTGAAAATACAGATCCAAAATATCTCAACAAACAGGAGATATAAATGTTCTTACACCCATGGATACAAGAATGTAACACCTAAAAGTTTAGGTTTTGTCGGTGCTCAACCAGGATTATATCCACAACGTGATTACCTCATGTGGTCCCAAATTTTGGCCCTTTATAATTGAGTGCATGTAAATATTTTAATGAGTAACCAGTACTTTTTACATTTGAAATACATGTACTTTAAAAATCCAATCACAAATGTGTAGAATCTTGAAAAAATACACAATTTGAAAAAAAAAGATCACGTGAGTTAATCCGGCTACGGATCAAAAGTTATGAGCCTTGGGTATTTATGGTATGTGTAATTAGTCTTATGTTATCCTTGTATTTATTTACCCTATTATTGTAATTCTTACACTTCCCTTCACCCACTTGGATTGAAGTGGGTTTCCTGCATATCTTTTACCATGAAAGGAGATAGAACTTACTAGTGTGTTAGAGTTACATCTTCTATCCTTGATACATATGAAGTAATGGACTAGAATCTTTTGGAGCCTAACTTAATCTGGTAATGACTAGATCTTTGTGTGAGTTCTCTCACCAAATTTAGGTCTTACTAGTTCACCTTGATGACTACCTACCATATTTATGGTCTTGCATCTATAATCCTTGAATAATATCAGAGTCATTCTATTGTAATGTATTGCCCATTCTCATTATGGATTATGATGGTTCCATTTCTATATTTGGTATTGTTTGCTTTTCTGCTTTGGCAAATCTATCTTATTGGTGTGCTATTATCATCTGAGATCATGGCTTGGAACAATATTCTTATCGTTCCTTTCATGGTATCAGAGCAGGAGATTGTTGTTGACATCCATCTATAAGTTTTATTTTACAAATAAATATTTGTGATATTCATATATTTAGAAATTTGGTCATATTTTCCTTGTTGCGTGCATTTTTATGCAAAACTAGAGGCTTCCATTGGATCCAGAAAGCATGAAAACCCTAAGATCGACTGTAAACTGGCCATTTCTGTAGAGAGTTGGTTTTTGTCGTTTTTTACAGTTGCAGTGCCCATTACAGGTCAATGCCTTAGGATTGCGTGCCCACGGTTAAGAAATCTGACGGGATTAGTTTTTTGGGTTCATTTGGATTTTGCGAGATCTACATGTAGCAATTGTTTTTTCTAGTGTATTGGTCAGATCATTTTTAGATACGTGCAGAAGTGTTTGATTAACATCTTTCCTTTTTTGGCAGGGGTCCATGGATGCTGCGCACGTTTTTTGCTATTTCATGAGAAAATCCGCAGGTTGCTATTTTCATCCAAATAAAGGTCACTGTGCACATAGTTCAAAAATAGTGTGTGTTTTACCAAAATTTGGCAATTGGATGTGACTTTCTCGAAAACACGCGACCCACCCCAAATAGTAAGTTATGCAAACACCCATTAAAATCATTAGCCCTTGATCATATGGTATGGTCATATGAGGGCTTAAAGACTTTTGATTCCTACTAGTAGGTGCTTAACTTCAGCCCCCTTTAATTTTATTTGTGTGGTGAAGGAAACAACAATTTATTTTGTTTTAGTGGCAACTAAAATAAATAACAGAGCAAAATATTAAAAAGCTTGTATCTTTTGATCGGTAACTTGGTTTTGAGTGCCGTTTTTTGACAAAAGTGCTTGTTTTTTCATGCTCTTTCCATTGGAAATATTTATTTTGAGACTTGCACTATAATTATAAAGTGCCAAATATGGAGGAGTGTTGTAATCAATTGTGGATGCAATTTCGAGCTGAGCCCGACGTCCTAAATTTTTGGGAGTTGCAGTTTGTACCTATCATGGATTCTGAGAATGATATGCTTTTCTCTGAAGTATGTGGACTTCAAGAGGATATTGTAAAATTTGTGCAAGAAAATATATCGCTCAAGAAGTGAAATTCTCTTCTACAATCACTCATTCGATGATAAGAATACAATAATACACTTCTTGCAGAACAAACTTGCTAGCCTACAGCATCACCATCATATTGTGGACAACCATATCCATGCTTCTAGTCCACTTGTAGCTATTGCTCTTGTACCCACTGACATTGATCTACAAGTATTTGATCCTGAACCTGTCTTTTGATGCTTTTAAACCTGTGAGGCTTGTTACTGTATGATCTTCCACATTTGTGCCTATTATAGTGCCACATGTTGTGTATCCTACTTCTACTCAGCTGCATGGATTTTTTAAGAAACATGCCATTGCATTCAATTCTCACATGCTCCGTTCTATGGTTCTCACTAGAGGAGTCATTGGCATACATTTATAGGGTATTGTTTCCTCTATTCCACATGTTAATTGGAATTCTCGTCATGACATTGATTTTCAAGCAGATACTTCATTGGGATCACACATTGATAGAGCTCATTTTTTTGTTCACTCGACTCTTTTCTGGGGATCATAAGAAACACATGAGTTCTGTACACCTTCACTCAGGATTGAGAAGCCTGAGATTTCAGCTGTCAGACCATGATCAACCTGACACACATTTTGATCTTCTTTTGCATGCACCCATTATGCATTTTACACCAAGTCATATGCAAGGAATATTCTTTATCCATTCGTGTTGATTTGGGGTGGATATCTGATCACTCATGGCGGCAACATAGGAATTCATTGAGAGGACTCTACAGGCGTGGATCCTCCACCATTCGGCCTCTTGTTCCACTTTCTATACCTTATGCATTGTGATGCTTCTTGTTCTGAGTATTTTTCTTAAAAAGGTGTAGTGTATCTTTTTTATTTGTTGAGAGATTTAGTATTTATTTTTTTGACACTTTTGGCATGTTGACAATATCTCTTATGGGGGATCTATTCTAGTGCATTACAGTGTTAGTTTTTTCAGTGTTCGAGTAGTTTTTTTGGGCAACTCATACAGATTTGTAGCATCACTTCACCCATTTAGCAGTATGGGAGGGTGTGGTGTTGATCCTGCTTCTTCGGGTTTCATGTCCTTGCCTTGTTACCTTGGATTTTCTTGGATCGTGAAACTCTAGATTTTGTTTCCTTGCCTTGTTTATTTGGTTTTTATTTGTGGATCGTGGCACACCTATTTGTTGTAGTTGATCAAATTATGGTTGGTATTTTTTTTCACTTTCGACATCACTCCATTGACAGTCTCCTTGTATGGAGCTATTCTGGTGAAACCCTAGTGTCAGTTATTTTTGAGTTTTGTGATCAAGTAGTAGATTCAGACCACAGTGCACACCAAATTTCTTCATCATTTTACGAGTTTTTTTGAGCCAAGCTTCTTGGGATGCCTTGGAGCGGGTCTTTACTCTCTTTAATTTATTGTTACTGGTTTTGGGTATCTTGTGGTGTCCTTTTTTTCCTAGTTATTATACACGAATACCTCATCAGGCCTAGTTTCCGGGACTCATACTGTGGACATGCCACTTCTATTTTAGCCCCTAGCTTCACTTGAGGGGGGGTGTTAGAGTAGGTATTTACCTTAGCTCATGTTCACCTAGGTACTTTATTTACCTTTATTATATTTATCCTCACCCATTTATGTGTGTGGATATTTCTTTTATCTTATTTAGATATTAGGAGATTATTTAGTTGTTAGGTATAGTTCTTTCTTTGATCTATGGTATTGACTAGTTCTTTCCTTGATCTATGGTATTGACTAGATCCTTGATGTCTAGTTCTCTTCTAAATCTATGGTCTTGACTAGTTCTTTGATGACTAGTTATTTCCTTGATTTATGGATTGATCTACGACCTTGACTGGTTCTTAGATTATTATTCCTTGCCTATTTAAGCAAGACTCATTCTTAATGTATTGCATTGAGTTCCACAATAATATATGATATTACTGCTCATTTGTTTGCAAAGGTTTATGTAAAGTTATTCTGGTGAATTGCTTTCATCTTATTGATCATGATGTTTGATTAGCATCTGTGTTCTTATCTTGGCACGATCTCATTACTGTTCCTTTCATGGTATCAGAGCGATCTGATTATGATGGATTTCCATATATGGTATTCTAGCTCTTCTACTTTACAAATCTAATGTGGTGTGTTATTATCATCTGAGATTGCGGCTTGGAACAATATTATGAGATCCAAATAAATTGTTTATCTCTGATACCAGGCAGTTAAGCGCACCACCCCCAGAGTAGTTCTGGGATGGGTGACCTCCTAGAAAATTCTCGGTGTCACTTCCTCCTAATGCTGTTGGGCCTGATTGGCTGTATACCCAGCTCCATCGTGTGGGAGGGTATTGGCGTATCAACTATTTAAAATGATGAGATCCCTCTCCACCATAAGTTCGAGCTTTGGGTGTGACGACAAGTCGTGTAGCTCTGTTACCAAAAAATTAAGCGCGCCTACCCCAGAGTAGTTCTGGGATGGGTGACCTCTCAAGAAATTCCTGGTGTCATTGCCTCCTAATTTTGTTGGGCCTGATTAGGTGTATACCTGCCTCCATCGTGCGGGAGGGTGTTGGCATAGCAGCTGTTTAACACAATGAGATCCCTCTCCACCATTAGTTTGAGCTTTTGGTGTGATGGAAAGTGGTGTAGCTCTGATACCATGAAAGGAATGATAAGAATATTGTTCCAAGCTGTGATCTTAGATGATAATAGCACACCACATTAGATTTGCAAAGTAGAAGAGCTAAAATACCATATATGGAAATCCATCATAATCCATAATGCTCAATACATTACAATAGAATGACTTGAATTATTCAATAAGAAATATGTACGTATATGAGGAGGGAAGTGCAACCACTACCTAAATCAGTGGTGAAGAACTCCCACTAACTAATACTGGTAGGTAAGTTGACTCCAAAAGACTAGTAAGCTAACTTCACATAATTGAGAAGATAACTCAACACAACTAGTAAGGTAACTCCACACAACTAGTAAACCTAAGCAAGCTAACCCAACAAGTGTAGGGTTAACACAAGTGTAAGAATTATCCTGATAAATAAATAAAAGAATAAATAATAACCTACACTAACAGGCACAAGTTTGAGTCTCCGGCTTGGATCCTACTTTTGAATGTGCGTTGTTAAGACACTTGGCACCCTCCGCTAAATCAATGAATTTTTAACGAACGATACAAATTTTTGGGGCTCTGGACGCGTGGAATCTTGGCATTCATTTGGGTCTTCCCCTTTGGATTTAATATTTTGAGGTGTGCCGTTAAGACACTTGGCTCCCTTCGTTGTATCCTCCATACGTAGTCAATTTTGAGCTCGTTTTGAACTGTTCTGGAGCCCGAAGAATTTAAACCTTCGCCGTTTCTTCTCTTTAAGCCTCTGGCCTCTTTCCACACTATTTTCTCCTTCCCCAACCCTACTATTCCATTTCTGAGCTCGCCTGTAATCTGTTTAATGGATTTAAGGCACAGATTCGCTTGACAGAGCCGTTTCTTGAATTTCTTCTTACACAGGGTCGTATCTAACTTTTTTGGGTCTCTGATTCCTCTTGTGTCGTTTTGCCTCATTTTTCTCCTGTGCTCCTTGAGTCAAGCTTACTTGCAACCTTGTTTGTCATTCTAGAAAGTGAGCATGCGGGTCTGAATCGTTTCCTTCATAGTTTATTTATGTGCGGGGCTTGTTTTGACCAAATTTTCCAGGGGCGAATTTGGGATAACAGTACCCTTGGTGATCAAAGAGTGAATATCATGTGAGTGAAAGGAAGTGGTAGTGAAAGCCTAACGACACATAAGAAAACATATTCCAAGCTTCTGTGCAGTCACTAGTGCTCAGGCACCCTTTTCTAGTAGCTTGTTCCCATGTCTGACATTATTCTTAGGTTCCATAATTTACAGGGAGTAGTTGTGATGTTGTTTTCATCCTGTCTAACACTTTACACTACCCAGGTCATTTCCAGATTGCGTACGATTCATCTAAGTCATTTATCTCTCCTATTTAATTATATATTTATATTTCTTGAGTACTTAACATTTGTATATTTATTATATTTTATCATATTAGTTACTTTGTAATTAGATTTAATTATTTTTTATTAAATCATTTGGTGAACCTGTACGTACCCAAAATTGTAAGGTAATGTACTGCTAGAACAACGTGACACGTGCCCCAATGATGATACAGGTCTCCTCGCAAGGTGTTTGGGATCTAGAAAAGCTCTCTAACTGTGTGTTAACATCCCGCATGCCTCGATTAGCCCCCGCGCACTTTGTTTTTCCCTTTCCCTCTCTTTTCTTGGCCTTTTTCTCTTCAGTGACGAAACCACCGCCCTACCTGGGTTGCGGTCTCGTGACCACCGTCCTGAACAGGGCGGGGGTCCTGTAACTGCCACCCTGCTCAGGGCGGTGGTCCTTTACGTGTTTTCCAGAAAGCTCTTTTAACACAACTCACGTAATTTCAACATTTTACCAGCTTTTTTTCACCACCATAGGCTTGCATTTATGATTCTGGTTCCCTGGAATAGTGTTTTGCCATTGTTTATAGTTTAAGAGTTCAATTTGGTTTTTACCTTGGGTAAATCAAAATGCTATAAGTAGATGGCTTGTGCTCAAGCAAATGGCCCCTTAAATTTTCCTCTGATTTCTCTTTGTAATAGATTTAGTCTTCCCTTTGCTTAGAATGCTTAGTTTCTTTCATTGCATGCTTAGTTAGCATTGTTTAACTGTTAGTAAGCCACATATCCATCTTGTGCAAGCATTGCTATTATTTCATCTAATCCATTGGAGTAGAATAGCTTAGGAAACCATTAAAGTTGTAGGTTTTTCTCCTCAAACAAGATAGTTTTAGGTTCTGGACGCTTTATGTTACATGAATCGCAATAGATCCCGCTAGGAATTGCATAAGCCAAGCTCTATACTCTTGCACTATCCCTCTCCTACTCACATTGTATTTAGTCTGTATTTTGAGCTGCCTTTATCCCAATATCTACTTCTGTTGATGCTAGCATTACACGCTTTTCTGGATCCACGTGAACACGAAGGAATGAGGAGATCACACTGAGGGGACAAGATCACACACACCATCGGATTCACCACTGTTCTGCAGAATCAAGGTTCTAGCTTTCAAAGTTCTAGTTAGAATCATATCAAATAGAGTAGTTAATTGCTTTATTTCAGTTAATTCTATTTTCGATATTGCCAGGGAAGCTGTGGGGATTGATAGTTTATGAGAAACTATGATTCATTCTCCACTTCTGAGGTAGGATCGAGAGTCTTGCAAATAGATTAGATAAGTTATTTCATTGTTTAGAATAGATCTACAAAATTGCACAGACAAACATCTACACTCGGTTATTTTGTTTGTTTTTAAGTTATTATATTAGCCATCAATTCTAGATATTTTAAAATAGCTGCTTTCTTAAATTCATAAAGTTTGTCAGAAAATATAAAAATAGGGGAATCATATATGCTATAGATATATTTCACATAATTAAATTTCATTTCACTATAGTTTGTTTTATATTGCTACTTTTGCATGACAATCACGGGACCTAGAGAGGCCAGGGAGTACATATTCGAGCCAATCGTGCCTCAACCCAATCTCATCACAGCAATAACTGATATAGATCAAAATCTTAGGATTCAAGTCTTCCGAAAAACGGTAAGCTTGCAACAAATTAGTTCCCAGTTGAATGGACTAAACATGGAAGATGACCAAGCACACACATTTTGGTCGAATCAACCAAACTACAGATTACCCTAGGTAACATTCATATGACTGTAGAAAGGTTCGAAAGAGAAAAAACCTTTGGTTGTGATCCTTTGGTCCCACAGCCAGATGCAGGAGACACTCTTCTAGATATAGATACCGACCTAAGAATCCAGGTTGCACGAACACCTGTAGGGTATTCTGAGAAAATCACACAATTATTGATCCTAAATATAGAAGTTGAGAAAGCATACGATTACTGGGTGTTAGGGATTAGAAACTAACTCTACGCATGACCATAGTAGGACCGCAACAACCAAGAGTCTACAGTTGTGATCCACAAATCCCACAACCCAACGAATCCGTAAGTCAATCAGATATAGACACTGGCCTACGCACATTAGTATTTAGATCTACCCCACTTCCACCTACCATCATCGAACAGTTATCC
This sequence comes from Taxus chinensis, assembly GCA_019776745.2. Classification (NCBI taxonomy): domain Eukaryota; kingdom Viridiplantae; phylum Streptophyta; class Pinopsida; order Cupressales; family Taxaceae; genus Taxus; species Taxus chinensis. The sequence continues at coordinate 736,114,817 of CM034149.1, forward strand.
TTACTAGATACAACAACCAACAAAGCTAGAGAGTTCTGGACTAGGCTAGAGAATCGTCCATAGAGTCAACTATTTTCACTATCCACCATATGACCCTATCCGGAGAAATACACGAAACTATCCCGGGTCATTTTCCACGTATTCCACAACCTATAGATCGAATCACGCCAGAGCTCGATATTGATTGGAGCCTTCGAGCAGTCATCCTTGCTGACCGATCTATCACACCAGTTCAAGTTAGGAGGGCCTTCTTTGCCTTAGACTCACAAATTCCGCTAGTGCGTATTGAAGACATTAGATTGCCTAACTAGTTTGTCTGCATCTCACATATATTCCGTACCCACTGGCTGTCTCGGCACGACCTCGGGAGTTCGGGTGCGAGGAAGAGTTACTTGTAGATTCCCACGCTCACATGTCCCTTTTCTGTCATACAGAACCCAACCTTCTTCAAACTTCTTTCCCTAGGATTCCAAAAACCCTCGTGGCTAAAAAGAGGTTTTCATCGCATAAGCATAATATGGCCAATACATGCGTGCAACCCTTTTTTTGAAAATAAATCTGCAGAATATAAATTTTGTGACCTCTATTGCAATCCTGAATGTGATTCTTCTGTTCACCAAAAACTTCTTGCTTTCTAAGACAATCTTCCTATTGTCCTTAACACCCCTAACATTTACATAAAATCTTGGCTTCATGTTCTCCCTCATCTTCTGTAGTCACTCATGATGCTACACATTTTTATCCTCCTATTATTGTTGGCCATTGCGTGTTAGTGTTGTCATTGATGTGAAATCCATTGATGGAAAATAGTTTCATGAAGTAATTAGGTGTCCCCATGTGATGTTGATTAGTTGTCAAAGATGAAGGTTGATTGGTAGTGTCAAGTTTTGGTGAGTTCAGTGTTGTTCTGGTGTATGGTTGAGTGAGCTAAGTAATTGTTTGATCTCTCTTGAGTTGGTTGGATGTTTTCATGAGGTCACATATGGTCATATAAGTGTGTTTCATATGTTTATGGGTCTGGATGGTGTCAATAAGGTTAAGTCATGAATTTTCATGGTCGAGTCTGGTCATTCTAGGCTTGTTTCTAGCCCCGAAGAAAGAAAGATGAGTTAGAGCTACAATTTTTAGACCAAATCAGTCATGATGGAGCATGGAAATAGTGTTGTGATAGTGTACTTGATGTTTATAATGAGTTTTATGTCAAAACTAGAGGTTTGGTGGTGTTCTAGGGTCCTTGGGAAGAGAGCAGGTGAGAAACAACCATGTTGGCATAGGTCAGTCTTAATGGATGGAAAGTTTCATATGTATCTAGACTATGTGGTGAGTTTGATCAGTTTTAGGATGTTGTTATGATGCTTCATGAAAATTTTTCAGGTCAAAGTGCTAAATAAATTTGAAGATATGCAAGTTTTGGTGAAATCGGGTAAGTTTCAATGTGTTTTTTGAGAAAAAGTGGACCTTCTGATGTTTTCTGTGTATTGTATGCTTTGCATGGGGACCTTATATATTTTAAATAGATTCTTAGGTAAGTTATTAATCTTTTAAAACAATAATGAGGTGGTTTGATCATCATGTTTTTATGAACTCTCATTAAGAAGGTAAAGTGGTTTGCAAACCCTAATAAACCCTAGATAGGAGCAGATTAGAGAAAAGTGAGTGTAAAAATCCTTTTTTTATTGGTTTTTCAAAATTTATGATTAGATGAATATATAATACTCTTCCATATTTCTTGAAAGGTATATTATAACATGTGATGATATGTGGGGCCCAACTAATTTTTTTTTTTGAAGAGTTCAGTTATTGGCAAAGTATCCAAAAGAAGGTAAATATTAAATTAACATTTATGTTATCCCTAGAGTTTTTATATATAATCGTGAATGTTTTAGGTCATGGTGATGCTGAAAAAGTGAAAAGTGTGCTTTATTTATGAAGATTGGTTTTTTGGGGCAGTTTTGAGCATCTTGTAGTAAAATTGATATTGCAGGAGCTACAAGATGAGTTAGGAGCTGATTAAAGTAGTGTTGTGAAGCTGGTTCATATATATTTCCATTGGTGTATCAAAATTTATGATTGGATAAGGTATAAAATAGTTAGGATCTATTTTTTTTCAGGGTTAAGTTTGAAGGATGCTTGTTCTTGTAGGGTGCCAAGTAGCTTGATGAGGTAAAGTGACATTTTTGAGTTGTTCATGATTGGTGAAGGTTTTTGAGTGCTTAGAAAATTTTTATTAAGTGTTTTAAATTATTTGATTAAGTGTATAAGTGTGTTTTGGTATGATGGAGTAGGTTGAGCTCATTGTGAGTTCGTGAGTCCAAGATGGGTTAAAAAGTAGTTTGTAGAGATTGACTTGGTTGAAGGCCTTCCACTTGTATTTTGAATAAGTTATAATATGTTTGTGAAAGGTGATTCTGATATATTTCTAATGAGGTATGGTGTGTCTCATGATGAGGTGTTTTGGTTGGTTATTTAGGTCAATTTGTGAAGAAGAAGGTAGCTACATTTTTTAGGACATGTTTGTTCTTGCCGAAAGATTGAGTTGTTTGAGGCATGAAATGGTTGAATTGATGATTTATATCACCTGGAGAGTCAATAGGGATGAAATTTTATCCTATTTAATTCATTTATATGTCTTGAAAGTGACACTAAGAGTGAAAAAAAGCTGAGTTTGCAAAACTGGATTTTGGGCAACTTGTTTTGGTGAAGAGTAAAGTTATTATGGTTTGAGCACATGGATATTTTATGAGTTATAAATGTCATGGAAGTGATTTAAAGGTCTTGAGGTTTTCATAGAGTGGTCACATGCCATATTTTAGTTCATATTGAGGCCCAAAGGTAAACACATGGTGTTGGAAACAACTATTTTGAGAAGGTTATGAGCCAGTGGGCCCATTTAATGAAATATTGGATTAGTTAAAGTAAATTTGTGAAAATTTATGATATATTAATCATTTTTGGTGAATTTTGGAGCTTTAATAATCATGGTTTTTTTATGAGTGGATTTTTCTCATTCCAGTGATTGGGTTTTGAGGTATTTTGGTGCATGATGAGTGGTTTTGGCATGACAGTCCTATATGGGCCATTTGTGACCATTGTAATGGATGTAATGGAATGTTTTAAAGTTTTATGGGTCAAATTAATCATAAATGACTGACCTCTTCTGGGTTATAAGGAAGAGAAGGTGGTAAAAGTGAAGTTTGAGCTCATTTTGTGAGCTAGTCTTGCATGGGTGAAAAATGTGACCTGGAGGAGAGTGTTTTGTAGGTATGAATGCATGATTTTAATGATGATATGATTTGTTTCAGGTTTATTAAGGTTTTAAATCATGTGTTCAAGTGTTTAAAGGAAAGAAAAGTTGATAAGGAAGAAGATAGAATAAGTTTGAAGACCTAGGGTTTGAGTAAGGGTTTGTGAGCTAAATTTGAGATCTCCATTAGTTGTGGCAGAAAAAAATTAAGATATAATCATATAAATGTGGTTGAGTGGGTTCTTTATAATCTTAAGGGGTTGTATCCTCCTTTTGGAGTGAGTGATTCACTAAATTAGGGGTTGGTGCTCTTTGTAGGGTTGGTTCTCTACTAAACTAGGGGTTGGTGCTCCTTGTGAAGTTGGTGCTTCACTAAATCTCTTTGCTTTATGTAATATACAAATATTTTCAGTGGGTTTTCTTCCCCATGAGGGTTTACCACTTATATTTTGTGTTCTTTTGTACCATCTTTATGTTTCTCTTGTAAATGGTTGTTTCTATGTTTAAGTAATCATAAATATGGTTCATGGTTGATTAATTGGATGTATTAACGATAATGAATGATGGATGGTAATTGAAATAATTTTTTTAGGACTGATTCACCCCCCTCTAAGTCTATTGTGCTTCGAACAATTATAACACAAGATAATATTACTATAGATTCTTTGCTTGATCATGTTCTTGCTTGTGATGATATGAATACCAATAATTCTACTTCTAATGTTGAAAATGTAAATGTGCATTATGCCACTTATATTATTAGTCAAGATGAATGTAAAGATATATCTTCTACTCTTCCTACTTTTGAAAATATTTCCAATTATTGCAATGATAAATATGATATTATTACTCCTACCACTTCTTTCTATACTAATGAGAGTCTTGATGAAATACTTTCTTGTGAAAATATGACTGATAGTGATGTCAATTATGTGATATAATCATGAACATGTTAGTGATGATGTTACTTCTCTTAAGACTACTGATTGTGAATTTAATACTCCTCTTTCTTCTACTTCTGAAGTTGTTTCTCATGATGATTCTACTCCTACCACTAGCATACCTCATATTGTGTCTCTTGAGTGTACATCAAGAATTCCCATCGAGCCTCTATGTTCCTCTCCTCTTATTCCACCTCATTCTCCTCCTTCTAGATCCACTAGTCCTTCTCACATTCTCATGATCACTCAAAATGGTAAGATCCAACCCCTAAATATGCCTCTCACTTTACCAACCATTCCTTCACATGATATTCTATCCTTCATGCATGTTGTTGGAATTTTACAATATCAACTTCATACCCTCACCTTAGAAAGTAAAGCCAATTATGATTCTATTGAAAATAATTATCCGCATGGAAATCCTATTCCTAAAAATATTCACAATTCCACTTTCCCAAAGGAATTCATCATGCCTAACTTCTCATGTTTTGATGGCACTGGTAATCCTTGTTTACATCTCAATCATTATCATTCAGCCATGTCTGCTTATCATAATGATCACTTGTTACTAAAACATTTAATCATAGCCTTGTTGATCATGTTTTCTGATGGTATATCATTTGCCTTATAGATCCATTAGTACTTATTATGATATGGGGGATGTTTTTATTAGACAATTTATTTCTAACAACGGTCCTAAAATCACATATGAACGCTTGCCTTCTTAGCATCAAGGAAAGAATGAACCAATTTTAGGTTAGATTTTAAGTTTCATATCTTTCATGCATAAGTTATTATTTCGGCCCATTGATTTAGAAAAGCAATTTATCTTTTTTCATGGATTAATTCCTGCATCGAAAGAAAAACTATTATATGATACATGCTAATATTTTACTCTCTTATGCTACAAAGTCATTGATTTAGAAAATATTTCATTTCTGAACATATTATACCACCCCCTTCTAATTCTTCTACTACTTCATCATCAACTACTGCTTCTCCTCTTCCATCCATTAAGCTCCATCCATGGTCCCCATCTCCACCTCCGCGTAAGCATCTCCCTTCCCCTCCACCGCATCGGCATTCACATAAGTCTTCTTCATCTCCTACTCATAAACCATTGCACTTATAACTTAATGAAAAACCACATGATGTTATGTGAACTTTACTTGATAAGAAGCTCATTCGCTTACCTTCTACTCAACATCATCCACCTCACCATTTACAACATCAGTCGCCCTTTCTACAATTTCAACCACATCAATGGCCATCTTGATAATGAGTGCTATGAAATCCATGAAAAATTGCAACAATCAGAAGACAAAGGTCTCATTTCCTTCACCTCTTGCTCTTGTGAGCACTCTCTTTCTCCTATTCTACATAAGTGTGCTTTCACCGCTGTTCACTTGTATTCTTCAACCGCCATCTATAGTAGTCATCCGTCCACCTCTTAAGGTGATTATACATCTGTGTCTTCCACTTATGGTCACATCCTCTCATTCCCCACACATTACTGCAATACCTCATTGGCTTCCTAATCCCATTTCTTCCAAACTTCCTCCCACCACATATTCTATTCCTAGCTCCATTCCCTCTGACATCCAATTTGGAGCTTACCCACATACCGCTACTACTTCACATGTTCCATCCATTCCTTGCAGGCATCTTAGTATCTGGTAGATGACATCCATTTTCCATTTCATTACCCTATGATGCACTCTTGTGCTATAGTTCACACTTGACTATTGAGGGAATACTACATCAATGAGCCTCTCCTTTCACAATTCATGCACTGTTTTTCATGTCATATCTTGTCTAGCATCTCCTTGCATGTGACAAACCCATTTCCAATGACACACTCTTGTTCTATGGTTCATTCTTGACTGCTAAGGGGGAATTTATAAATGAATCTCATTCTCACATTGGGGGGCACTTGCTCTTCTTCCCCCTTTCATTCTCATCATACACTATTACAACCATTATTTTACATTCTCTCATCATAATAATACCAACACATCATTATTCTATTCTCTTATATTATTTAAGTAACATTAATCTTTCACATTATCTATTTTATTACATCAAATACATCTATTTACATTTATCACATACTATGATGTTCATTTTCATTCAAATAAAAATACTATTCTAATAATTACTTATGTATTTATTTCCACATCATCATGCATTTCCAATCAAAACAACCATTTCAACAATACATATCAACCCAAAGTGTAAAAAACAATTATCACATCATATACCAATGCACATCAACAACACATATGCTATATATATATATATACATATTCCAAAATCATAAGTTACAAAATACAATCACTAGGGGCAAGCCACCATGCATCAATACATTATATATAATACATCATACATCATCCTTGCTATCACTACATAAACTCGTGGTAGCTATAGAACTAGAGGCTTCATCACTCACTCTATGCCACTATTCTTGAAATTTATATCTATCTAACTGAATTTGTAATACAATAATATTGGCCATTTGTTGTGTAAATAGGCCCTGTAGCTCAACATATCTAGAAAAAACATCATGAGTGAGGGCTCCTCCTCCTAAAATCTATCTAGCTCACTCAGTATCTACACGCACCTCATCGTGCTTTCTCAATAACAAGGTACACGTAGCTGCTGCTATAGCCATTGGCTCAAAAAAATGGGCATGCTCACCTGTAATAACATCAACTATCTCTAGCATACCACCTCCCATGAGTACATCTGGTGGAAGTTATAAGTTAATGTGCGTATCGATGAATCTACAATCAATGACCAATAGGAATCACCTAAAATTACAAAAACCACCATTACTTAATACACACCTTTGCAATATCTAATAACTAAACAATAAATGAAAAAAAAAAAGAACAATACTTATGTTCGACTTATGTTGTGGCTATACCATCTTCATTGAGGGAAGGTTACTGCCCCTTTACTCCTCTAACTGCTGGATTGTTGGCTTCATCCACTACTATTGGAAATAACAACACCCATCAATGTATCGCCTAACACTCATTATAGGCATAGGTACACCCCACATTGTCAACATGTAAAATCTCTATAACTACTAAGACTCATTTGGACCTGGATGAATTAGCTGTGCTCCTGTTAGACACGGCCTCACTCCTACTCATCTCGCTACTCTAGTAGATCTCAACCATATATATGGCTCTGGGAGCACATCTTGGGCCATGCCAAACTGTCTAGATACTCACTTTCCCTGGAACAAATCTGTCACCCCAAGGAACCGATCCTCTGATGACATGGTGTAATGAATGGACCTTAGCTCCACACCATCCTACATCCTATACCCATCTACCATAGTCTCTATACAGTCTCCATATAATGGCCACAGGGCCCATCTGATCTAACATCAACATATAGGTGGTCGTATCCATCCTCACTCTACAGGTTCCTACCCACCTTGTTGCAAATATCTTGGGTTAAGACCAATCAGACCGTGGCCCATTGAGTGACCTCAATATCACTATATGCTCATATGCCAATATGTGCAACAAAGTTGTGGCTCCTAGTCCACCCCTACGATCCTCTTGAGTGAATCTATACAAATATCTATATAGATAGGATAATACACACTGTGCACATGCATAACTAGTCCTATGTTCCTCTATCTTATGGCAAATATCATGCAAATTATATAATATCCCAACTCTGCCACCCTCCACTACCACTAATGACGCTAGAATCACTGTAATAAACTTCTATAATTGTAGAATGTTGGATCTAAATATTGCATCAAAAATGATATGAGTCTCTATCTGTACTTATGTGCCTTTGAAATACTACCTTGCTTCCCTAATATGACTATGCGCATCCACTATAGTCATCAACTGTACTCTCTCTCCTAATATAGGCAACTATGATATCCTGTATACATCCTCCAAGGTCACTTTCATCTTCCCAGTAGGTATCCAGAATACACATGTATGTGTGCACTGTTTATTGCACAATGTAGTCAACATATGAATATTATGGGGTACCTCTCCTAATCTAACAATGTATCACAAGACAAAATGGTCCAATATATCCAACTCTATGTCTGACAAGCCCAAAGTAAAGTACTCAATTGGTGGCCCACTTGAAACTCTCTCGAGTGTATATCCCTCTACAAAACATAAAAAAAAACAAAATCCTTCTATTAGTAGACCATACATACTGTAAAAATCACTTATCATAGCATCAAATTGATCAGAATATCATCATTTCACAACATAGTTCCCAAACCCTACTCTAGGACACCAATGCCTAGGAAAAGGTCATGGGCACCTAGAAACAGGTCATTAGCGCTTGCAACTGGGTGCTAGGGTCTCCAAGGGTAGAAATGCCCTAGATGCTTCTACCTAAGTCATAAATGATGAAAAATACTAAAATCAAATGTTACTGAAATTGACGAAAACAGACATATTTGACAAAAATTTCCAAAAATAATCACACTTACCAACTCATTGGTCATCTGCAAAGCCACGAACGTTTCTACTCTCTCAAATATAGTGAAACTTGATTTTATAACTTGTGACATCCTTATATCTCAAATCTCTAACTTTCAACTGATCTCGATGTAATGAAATTGTAATTCAAAATTTTCACAATTACTATATATAGTAATTTCTATTTACCATGTACTATAGTTATTATTTGCAACCACTTTTACAACTAATCAACGTTGCACAGTTTCTCTCATATCTTGGTCCTTTTACCTCAATTATCTCGCTGTTTGTGTTATATGGATCATAATTTTCTCTAGTACCATACCATAAAAATTTCCACATATCATAATCAACTTTGGCACATGTACTAATTAATATCCATTCATAAATTGGAAATATTATCTCATATTATTTCTCATTCACTATTTAAAACATCTTATATGTCATGCTTTCATATCAATGCTCATTTATCCTCCTTTCACTCTTTCATTGAAAGGTGGGTATACAATCGAGATCATCCTATAATACCTCTTAGTATAAAACATGACCAATCGACATTCCAAATACATTTCTATCACAATTTTCTCTTATCTCATTCAAACATAGTTACAATTATCCTATACGAATAATGAACACTTAGCTATCCCCCTCAAATGACCTAATCTAGGGAAAAAGCAAAAACCTCTCCATGAGTAATTATCTAGATACAATTTATTCAAGCAACTATGATCACTCAAATCAATTAATCAATGCAATAATCACAGTTACTATCACTCGTAGATGACCTAACTTGGGAGCTACATCATAGTTACTATCACTCCAAGATGATCTAACTTGGGAGTCAATTTACATTTCTATCACTTCTAAATGAACTAACTTAGAAGTCATCTAGCACTATGCAAACTGAAAAACCCGTTACTATAGGAGTGGGGGAATGGAATGTATTTTCCTTTCCTATACTGCTCCTATATGGGTTCTTCAATCATGTACAATACAAAACAACACATAACTAAATTTAGTCTCTATTCGTTTGTAGCAGTTGGACCTTTTGGGGATGTATTCATGGATGGAGAGTAAAACTAGACCTCTTTCCTCAACACGCTTCCTCGAATGTTAAGATTCCCAAATCATCCCATTTATAAACAAACTGGGTTGGGAATTGATCTCTCCCTACCTCTTCAATATCCTTTGACACCAATTCCAAATATTCAAAGTATCCAAATAATTTCAATTATTTCTCCAAGTACTCATTACGATGGTTTTCTATCTCCACTTACACCAAATGGGTCAAAACTTTGATCCATGGTTCACCACACTATAAGTTTCTACATTCTACACACACTTTTCAACCCGAATTCTCTAGATTCTATACAGGTATGTTCCTTACTTCCTTTACACTACTTGAATTTTAATCAAATAACATAAAGAGGGGGGGGAAAATGTAGACAAAAATCATGCACATACTAGTACTTTACTATTCCGTCATGTATGTTGTTATATGCATGGATCTTAAGTAAGAAAAGTATTCACTAGTGATACAATCCTTGGTCCATCTACTTGATTTGATTATTTCTATTATCTTTATCTCTCACATCTATCATTTCTATACCCAGTTCTGGTTAGGTCACAAGGATCCCTATATGTTTTTCTTTACACATCCGTTGTCATTTATCCCAGGACACTAGTGCCCAGGCAATCCTGTCCATTCTGGGAACTTCTGTCCTCTTTTTTCTTTTTACACATTTTTGACATTTGTGGTCATCCTTTCTAGTTTTCTAGTCCTTATCCCATGTTAAAAGTCAGAATTTTTTTTCACTAGTGTCAAAATTCAAACAAGAGATCCATATATATACACAACATACACACCAATATTATTGCTGACAATTTTAATGGGAAATCACATCTACATACTATGATTGCTAATAAAGGGACTACATTTTTGGGCTACATACATTACATAGGAAGGGGAAGTGCTGAATTCTATATCACACATTTACATTTTATCTAGCTACAACCCACTATATTGGCATCATTGGTGCAAGGGAAACCTAAGGCCACTATTTCATACACAAGCACAAAGAACTACATGGAGTCTAGAATGTAGTGCAACGTTCGGTCATAAGTTCACTCATGGGGTGACCTTCGGGGTCAATCCTTATTCACATATTACATATTTCATTACGATTTGATGTGTTTGTGAGCTTGTGCAGGTAGCTAATTTTTTTTTGTAGGTTTCATGTACCGTCAATGATCAAAGAGATAATATCAGGATACTGACAGGAAGTGGCAGTGAAACCCTAGAAAAATAGAAGAAAGCAAATTCTGAGCTTCTGTGCAGTCACTAACACCCAAGAACAGTCACTAGTGCCTAAGCGCCCTTGTTTAGCACCAGGCTCCCTTTTTTGACATCATTCTCAGGTTCTACAATTTATAGGGAGCATTTGCGACACCATTTTCATTTTTTCCAACATTTTACACTACCAATGTCATTTTCATATTACAAAGTATTCAATTAAGTCACTTATCTATCCTATTTACTTATAGTTTTGCATTGTTTGAGTGCTTAACATTTGTATATTTACTGTATGTTATCAAATCAATTACTCTGCAATTATATTTAATTAAGTTTTTGTTAAATTGAGTTTTCAAAAAAATGATCATTAAAATTTCAATAAGTATTTGTTATGATATTTTGATTTTTAGGATAAAATTTTAGTCTCAGAAATTTTTTTAAGCCCTTAATTTTTTCTTAGACCCTAAACAATTTGGCCTATATTTTAAAAACTTATTTCTTTGACCTATAATATCTGATTTTTTTTGTTAAAATGTAAATATGATTCTTCTAGTGTTTTTAGCAAGGATAAATCCCAGTTGTTAAATGAGAAAAAATATAATATTTGAAAAATTAGGTTGAAAGGTGAATTTATGGCCCATAAACTATGGGGCATTGTAAATGGAACTGAAAAGAAATATTATGGTAGATAAGCCAACACTAAAAACCTAAAAACTTTTAAGTAAAAATCCCAAGAGTCCATGTCCATCATCTTGAGAAGTTTTAAGAATGAAATCATGTTCCATATTAGACATTAGGAATCTCCTAGTTATGCATGGAAATAACTTTAACCTATACAAAAAGGCACCAAACTCTCTAAAATCACAAGACTCATACCAGAACTTAGGACCACTCCTATAAAAGGAGACTATAAAATTATAATCTATCTCACAAAGGTAAAAAATTCAAGTTTTATTTGGATGATTGTAATTGTAACTATGACCTAATCCAAGTTAATGTCATGTATTTCATAATTTAGATGAATATTCGTGAAAACTACTAGAACTTGATATCTATTCTAAAATCAAAATTTGGAAATTAAAAAAAGTATTATTGATTTAAATACCATATATTCTCTGCTTATTTAGGAAGAATAAAAATAAATTATTTTGATTGGAAAGAGAATTCCATTCAAGCCCTTCTCTCCTAGAATTAGAATATTTTTTACTCCTAATAACAATGGAATTTACAATTCTAAACCTAATTTCAAATCAAGGTTCCAATAATCTAATAATAATAGTGGAAACATGTAAAATTTTAACAAACAATTTAAAACAACATTCAAAGAGAACTTATAAGAAATGTGGAAATTTGAGTCATAAACAAGAATACTATTATAAGAAAATTTATAAACTTTAAAAAACAACGAAGGGAAAATGTTTAATGATTTGATCACAATCAAGGTTAGGAACGATATCTCAACTCAAGTGAAACTATAATCTTTAAAGTATTTGAAGAGCTTAGTAAGAAATATTATGTTTCTAAGTTAATTAAAATTTTCATTTGACCCATCAACATGATCCTATAGCCTAATAATTATAACTAAAAACAATCATTATATAACTTTAGGATTATCTTTTTGTGTATTTGATAATGATTTTTTGTGGAAATTAAAAATAATTAGACTAATTACAATTAGTTTTTATGTTGATGACCTTCTTAGTACCAACAATCAGACTATGAAAATTTTAGATCTAAGTTGATTTTTTTTTGAGATGACTCACCTGGGCCTACTTCATCACTTTTAGGCATGGTTGTTTTTAAGGGATTTAATCTAAATTTTCTTGTAACTTGTTTAATTATTTTAAACATGATTTATCATAAACTAGTTTAAATTTCTATTGTAGTTAGTATAATTTTTTATCCCTAACTTACATGTACCAATGAAAACCTACCTTGTACATGCATTTTTTAGTAGGTCAATCTAAATAAATATCTTAGACCTGATATTTATTATAAAGTAGCTATTGCTTCTAGATTCATGTAGGAATCATATGATGATAATTGGAAAATAACTAAAAAATATTTAAATAAAAATAAATTTTGGTTTACTATTCATCTAATAATGCTATGTTATATGGTTATTGTGATTTTGACCATGTTTTTCATATAATTGACAAATTATCTACTTCCAATATGTTTTCAAGTTTAATACAATAATTATCACTTGTAGCATCAAGAAAAAATCATGAGTGTATATCTCTTCTATTGAAGTAGAGTATGGAAGTGATATGGAAGAAACTAACATAATCCATGTGGTTGAAAAATGTCAGAAGAACTCCACATGGATGTCAAAGGAAGCAATCCACTCCTCTGTGAAAATAAATTTACATAGCTATTATGAACAGTCCAATTAAACATAAATGAATAATATGTATTGATATTGATATTCACTTCATTTGAGAAAAAAAAATCCTTAATGGCGAACTTGATCTCCACCTCTGAATATTATGACCATATAGTAGAACTCGATCTCCACCTTTAATAATATGATCATGTGGTAGAATTATTGATGTCCACCTTAGCATCAGAAGATCAAGTTGTAAATATCTTCACGAAACCTCTCCGTGATGTGAATTTTTGCATGTTTTACATAATTTTAGGCCTTTTAAAGTCTTCCATCAAGGTGGAGTGTGCATGATAATTCCACCTCCTAAATGGTTGAGTTCCTTCTTACTTCTCTATACTTATTATGTACTGTAAAAAATCACCCTATGTGTGTTTACAAAGAAATCCCAGGAAAGTGTTGTGTTATAGACTTTCATTGTATTATAAAATGCTCTATAATCTCATATAAGAATTCATATAATAAATTATCCAAAGAATCAATGTGATATTAAATCCCTTTAACCATGCTGAGTTGTCTAAGAAGATTTTTTTTTTTTTTAAATATTGGTAAATAGTTTTTTGAAAGGGACTATACCCTTGTGTACAAAAGGAGGCCTAAAAGCCTGAATAAGAGAGAGGAGCAGAGAAGCTGTATCAAAGCACAAAAGTTACAGCAAAGAACACCGAAGCCTAGAAACAGCAACACAAACGAGACTTAACAGCAAAACAACGGCAACAAAACAGCAAGCCTACAGCCAAGAAGTAGTAATAAAAACAATAAGGTCCAGCAAAAAGTCTGGACTACTTCTTGGCCGCATGATCAATACTCGTCTTTACTCTTTTCCAAGCATGATACATGCCCAACGTAATTCATAGAAGATACTATATTATTTAAGGCATGTAATTCATTTTATAGAAATGTGATAACTATAAAATACTTTGATGAGAAGGTGTGTTTTGTGATTCCTTCTCTAATAAAAAGGTGATGATAACATGTGTTTCCCTTCAAGCATTAAGGGGGAGTGTTGGAGAATGCAATTTTTATAGGGTACACACATATTGTGTCATCGTTAAATAAACATATGTAACATTTCAAATTTTAAGTTTTATTCTTAGAATTATTAACATATTAATAACATTTAGATTAAATTATGAGTTACTAAGTTTAACATTCAAACTATTTATTAATTTGGGAAAGGTTTGACTAATACAATCCTTCATGGGTATAAAAACATTTAAATATTTTGATTTGATGGAAAATAGATAGAAAAATATCATCAACATTCATTCTTTACAAATTTATGAAGAAATGTGAGGAAGAATACTGTATATGGGTTAGTTTTCCTTGATACTAATAAAGTGAAAACTATTTTTTTGTTGTGGGGATTTTCACCTGAAATGATTTTCCCAGCATAATCCCAATGGTTGGTGAATATATATGTTTATTTCATTCTACATTGCATCATTTAATTTAATTGACTAAAACACTAAATATTTAATGATCCCTATGATTTCTAATAATGATAGACCAAGATCCAATTTATGTAGTAGATACTATTGAATCATGATGTGTATGGACATGATAATGAAGTTATAAAAGGGTATTAGAGTGACAAGTGAATGAATTTTGTGGTAGTGATAGGTGATTTGTAGAAGGAAAAAAGTGAATGGAGAAATAAACTTGTGCAGGTGAAGATTTATTGTGATTTTTAATGATTTGATTTATTTGATATTTTTATTGTTTTGATTTTTGTAATTGTTTGGATTATTTATTTATTTTTGGATTTATTTAATCATTTGGATTTTTTTAATCATTTGGATTTTTTTGATAATTTTTTATTTATTTTTGTTTGGATTTATTTGGGTAAGATGTTGCATCCAAATTGGTTTAAAAGCTTGTGTGTCTCTTAGTGGGATACCATTTTAGACTCCCATGAATTGTGTGACAGCCTCATCATACTAACATAAATCAATTGATGTGTGATTCTATTGGTATGATTTAATGGGGTACATGTATGGATGGTTAGGTTAGATGGTTTAGACAATGGTATCATAAAAGGGGTTGGTGGTAGAAATCTCATTATAGGTGGATTGTATATCAATGTTGGAAGAGGATTTACTACTGATAGTGGAGGTGTCACTGATATCATCATGTAAACTACAAAATGGCTGCATCTCGTTCCATAACAATATGTGTTTTAAAAAAATGAAGAGGTTAATGGGGTGCTTTAGTTTTTGATTCCTATTCCCCATCCTTAATATATTATGGTTGTAAACATTATGTTGGCTATGAGTATTTGTTATATTGTAATTAGGATGAAAATATGTTACCATAAAGTCAAGGGACATGAATTTTTAATTTCTTCATCTATTAGGAAGCATTCCTTAATAAAGTATAAATTTCTAAATTGATATGATCTTTGATATATTTTCTTATGCATGTTAGGATCACCATGGATTTTAGGATATGGGAGAATTTTTAATACATGAAATTCATTTTAAATTTCACATTCAACTGATTATTTGGAAACGATTATGAAATGGTATTCATATGGTTTATTTTTATATATAGATGGGTGTTTATATTGATGAATACTTATTCGCTTTGGATGTGCTCGAGTCATGGGTGTTTTTTTATGCTTGGGCATGTATCACTAAGAGTTGGAAATGAAAACATTTATAAGAATTATGATGGGCCAATATCCAAAACAATAAGCATAACAATACTATTTCTAAATCTCCATATGAATAATATAATGATCCAACATAAAAATAGAGAAGAAATCTAGTGGGCACTACAATGGTGAACAATAAATATTTCTAGCTTTACTATTATCTAAATCCTAAAAGGAAGGATAAGGGTAGAGAATACCGCGCTGAGGGAAAAATGGGGAATTGCATGCCCCATTGAAGAGAGGGTAGTTAAAGCCTATATATTCCACATAGAGTACCCTAATATTCTTCTAGAGGAGAAGAATATGAAGAAGACTCAAATCTGATACCATAAAGGAATATGTATAGGACAATTGAACGTAATAAATAATCCACACGTGTTGAGTCACATGTGTATGAATAAAAAGAAATATATGAGTTTGATAATCTACCAAATGAAGAGCAAAAACATTACCATGTCCATTTGTGTGAACAATATTGCACATATAGATCCAAGAAATAAGGGAAAGTGAAGAAACTGGACACACAATGCATGAATAAGAAAAGTGTCAAGAGGAAGAGTGATTAGTTGGAATACAAACAAGGGTATCCACCCGACAAAAAAATTCCACACACATTATACATTAAGGAAAGATAAGCCACACAAGATTCTAGCACAAATTCTAGCTCACCTCCAAAAGATCCCCCTGAGATCATCAAAGTGGAAGGAGAGAAGAGTGAAGAGATACCTAAGGAGTGCACCCAATAAAATGGTAAATGAAAGGATAAGGAAATAAATATTGAGGAGGATGAGAATTCAAGTGTAGACACTCTAATAACAACTCTCCATTCTCAATTCTAGAAAGGGGAGAAATACTCAAAGTCAATATTCTGGGGGAAGATGGATTCTGACAACGAAACCTAAAAGATAAGAAGGTTGGTGTCAATTTTCATGGAAATATGAACAAATGAGATCTAATTTGATATCCCATATATGATCTTACACAAACCACCTATAAAGGTTTTAGAGGGTATGTTAGTCATGTTTTTGGATATATACAAAATGATAAAGGTACAAACCAATGATGCATTCCTAAGGATTGTTTGGGAAGTCATGTACAAAAAATTATCAAACAATTGCACTTGAGAAAAAAAATAACCCACGTAGATTAGTTAAATAAGGCTATGACAGATGATAAATAAAATTTCATGGAATAATAAGAGAATAATAAATAGATGCTCCAAAAGCACATGGCCACAAACATAAGGGCATTGAAGTTGTGCCATCACATCCTTAAAGAGAGGGGTGATATAGCAGATGGAGTAGTGATAAACCAATAAAATGACATTTCTAAACTTGAATTATTGGTATATTTACTCCTAAATCAAGGATAAATGATGGCATGGTGCATGCACAAGTTTCCAAATAAACATAAGACACAACTAGAGCCCTCTATGGGAAGAAATTGAAATAATGTGGAGACTTTGTGGCCAAGATAAGTGAAAATGAAACATATGTCAATAAATTTTTTAAGGCCTTCATGTAATTATTTTTTTGAAGTGCACATACACCATAAGAAGAAAAAGTATAAATCCATGGTTCTGTAATTTATAGGGTTGTGAGGCTAGTAGGGATAAAATGTGTTGCAGGATATTGAACATTTGGAGGAAAAGATAAACACGAAGAAATAAAAAATCAAGAATTTCCTTGCAAAACTTAAATAGTAAACACTCAAGGAGGAGATAATACTTTATAAAGTTGGTGTAGAGGTGAAGAAGGAATAAATCAAAATTCAAGTAGAATCCAAATACCTCTAAAATAATTTTAAGGAATTACAATACCTAGCTACATGGTTAGACAAGATAGGCTCACTCATACAAACTACACTTACCAAGAGGAAGGATTTTGAAGATCAATTGAAACAAGAGGAACCAAATATTTTTGTGGAGGTTGATAAAGGATTACATAAATGTGGGAAGAAAATCTAGTATGGGTAATATTGAGCCATAATTTTGTTGAAAAACCATAGGTTTTAGATAAAAATCCTTCTCTCGAGTATAAGGTACTTCTGTAGTGACATGTGTACAACCTTGGTTCTAAGTAAGTGCCACATTTGGTGTACACATACACCCTATTTAAGGAGCTTCACCCCATGCATGAAAAATATACCAGTGAGAACTATGTTTGACACACATGGATGCTTAAGTAACTACACACACACATAAACACACACAAGAATTAGGGCACATTGATTTAGGGTCCACACAAGAGAGAGTTTAGGGAGCCACATTCAAGGAAGAACAAGTGAGTTAACTAAAAATGGTGGACCAATTATATGAAAAAATATAATATTTGAGGCACAAAAGAAAATAAATTGTATTTCACTGAATGAGAAAAGTCACCAAGAAGATAAGGCCACCATGCATAACCTTTAGACAAGAAATGATGCCATTTGGTTGAAGCACTGAATGTAAAATTAGTGCTTAATTAATGTAAACTAAGGGAAAGGATCAACATAACCTGTTAAAATGATAAAGGGAAATAACATATTACCTTTTAAAGAATTGGTAGAGGGGGAGTTTGGTGTGTGTGGTAAGTCAAGGTGGTTTTTGGTTATTGTTGTTCATGGTTGATTGATTATATTAAGAACATTGTAATACTAGAGTTGAATGAATACACAAATATTTGGTTGAATGAGTATGCTATAATGGTTCTATATATTTCTATGTAGTGATATAATTGAATACATGATTATTACTTGAAATAAAAGTAAGTGTAATCCCTTGAAAACAAACATGACATAACCAAGTATGATAGGGAGTCATCTACTTTTGTGCCTCAGGTGAGCATACTAGGATTCCCTTATGTGATATTATGGTATGATACATTATATTTATTCACTATGTATAATGATAGTTTAGGCTCGTACACATGAATATAATCTCATGAGGTTGATAGTTAGGTACAAAAGTGCTTTGCCAAAAGGAAATGTGAGAGATGTGATCACAATCAATATTATGTTTGGAGATGATGGAGAGATCACATCTTGATGTTTATATGGGATTGAATCACTCACACAATATTAAGAATGGAAATCCCTTCTAGTGTATTTTATAAGTCAAGTGTAATTGATAGTTTTGTGAGCATTGAAAATATCAACAGAAGTTGAAAGACAAAAAAATGAAATAGTATACCTCTTTCAAAGCTTTCCCTTGCAAACCTCAAGTAAGATTATGAAGCACTTGGAATCATAGAATATTGTATTGTAAAGGATGGTGGATGCTCTTGAATTTTTCTCCAAATGTGGAATTGCAAATGATATGATCCCATAAACACGAGGATGTGGATGGAAATTTTGGCAGAAGCTGGCTGCAAATTGTAAAAAACTTCAAGGATGGTTTACAAAGGAATGACCTGCTTTTTATAGCTGAGGGTGAGGTTATGAATCTGATCATAGTTTGAATGAGTTTGAGGTTAATAATTATAATTTTTTGAAATAATAAGAGGATTTAGTATGTGTAATTACATCTTTGCAGGGGCAATGATTATTTTGATTTTGTGCAGGAAGATGGTGACTTGTACAACTTTGTTGCCCCTACAATTATAGGGTTCTAAAAGTAAAGTAGAGTGGAGTGTGAGTAGATAAATAGGATTATTTAAATAAATAAATTTAATTAATTATAAATTGTGAGAGGATAATTAATCATTTAATTAAATAAATGTTTAGTTAAATTAGCAAAAGGGTGTTGGGAATTAATTTAATTAATTCCAAGGGCATGATAGAATTAATTTAATTAATTCTAACATGATGTATTCTAGTAGGGTAGAATTAATTTAATTAATTCTAATGGGGTGAGAATAGGATAGAAATAGGTATGAATTTTTATGGTGTCTACATTTTCCCCTCTTTAAAGTGTTATTATGAAGTAATAGCATTTTAAAGATAACAAACACATGCAGATCAATGAGCAGAAGACAAGGAAACCGGTGGAATATTGATATGCCCTAACAAGTAGTATGATAAGGGAATGCCCCCTCAAGCGTGTGGGTGACACAAAAAAGTGTTGGATAACCACTTGATAGGAAGAAGACAAGGAAATTGAAGGAGGATGGGAGAGACTACGCTCATAGCATGAGCGTCATTTAAAGAGTGAAATTTACAGAAACCTTATTTTCCTGTTGCACAATAGAGTTGTAACCGTGATTATGAAATAATCACGATGCTTAACCCGTTATGTGCCTAAAAAAAACACATGCAACAAAGAATATATAAATTTGAAAAAAAACCCAACATACACTGTAAAAGTATCCACCATGACTATAAGGAAGTCAAGATAAAAATGAAATACATGTAATTGGTCCAGAAAATAAGATCAACAATGCAACACAACTTTGAAAATAAGATAAGTTGCTATGTCCCTAATACATGCCACAATGATGATTAAGCATATGTAAATTCTACCAAGCACTAAACTTATGAAATGCATGAGGATAGGATCAGATAGAAGAGCAGAGTGATCTTAGATACTACTAATGACTCTCTTGGTGGATCCGCATTGAATATTGATACAAGGTTAGAAAATGATCATTACCCCTAATAAATAAACTTATGAATTACATGAGAGGGAATGAGATCCGAAATTTCCCCAAGTGAAGTTATATCTTGAACAATGTATCGTGATAGCTGAAAAATTAGAATGATCACTAGGGGAGTGGATAAAAGTTTGTTTTTATCAAGATTGCGTTGAGTTATTGAAGTTTTGAATTTTTTTTAATTTTTAGGATTCTTGTTTAAATTTTTGGTTTTTTTTTTCAATTTTATAATTTTTCGATTTTAAAAGTTTTTTTCTAATTATTCGAATATTTTTGGATTTTGATAAATTTTTGCAATTTTTTTGAATTTTTGAATTTATATGATTTTGAATTTTTAGAAAAAAATTGATGCAAAGAAGAGGAATGACATACCTGCAATTAGCATAAATAAAAATAAATGTAAACAAACCTAATTACACAGCAAAATAAAAAAACACAATGACATATTTAATAAACTGGGATGAAAACACAGTACATGCAAGTGATTCAAAAACACAAAACAAGGATGTCAAACAAACCCAATATGAACATGAATTAACTACACCAAAGTTATATGTAAACCAAAATGATAATAATTCATCTGCAATTGGTATAGAAGAGTGGTAAACAAAGTACAACAAAAGAACAAACTAAAAAAATAAAAACATCAACAAAATGTTGACAAACCACAACAATACAACAAAATTTGTAATAACGACATCTAATGTGCTCCACATTGAAGAATTAGACATATATGAATGCCCCCAAGTGATAAAATTAGAATGTGAGAGGATTGGATTGGACCGAAGAGTGGAGTGATCTTAGATACTCCAAAGAAAATCTCGTCGGATTCTATTGAATTTTGACCTCTACTGGATTTAAATCCATGTGTGCCCTAAGAAGAGTTATATTGCAAAAGGGTAATTGATATTTTTTTCACGAGCATTATATATACATCAGGGGAAAGAAAAGTGATTATCAAGAGATGATTTGGAATGATCAAAAGGATTTCCTTCAAATGATGATATTATTGAACTGTGTTATTAAGTTACTGAGATTTTATCAAACATTTTAATGAATGTTTTACTTTTTTCCAATTTTATGCTATTTTTGGTTTTTTCTAGTTTATATTGTTTTGGTTTTTTCTAGTTTTATACTGTTTTTAGTTTTTGAATATATTTCAATGTTTTTGAGTTTTTGAACATATTTGAATGTTTTTGAGTTTTTGAACATTTTTGATTTTTTTTTGATTTTTGAACATATTTGAATGTTTTTGATTTTCTGAACATATTTCAATGTTTTTGGATTTTGAAACATATTTCAATGTTTTTGATATTGAAAATATTAGAATATTTTTTTGTTTTTTTGACTCAGTAAAAGGGTGTGCTGTCTGAACTCATATTCAAACAATTATAATCATTTAATTCCATTGGTAGAGTGTAGATGATCTAATAATAAGATGTCTCACTCCACTCGTGACTCTGTGTACCTAGGAAAATGCAAGGGCTCATCACTAAGAGCCAAGAAGGACATGAGAACTAGGTGAATAGTGATATGAAAATGAAGATGATGGATGCCAAGACATAATGTGTAACAATGGTCCATTCAAGAAAATGTGACTCATCTCCAGTCAAGATTACCTGACCAATTCCAAGATGATTTCACTTTATAAATCTTGTCTAGACTTAGATCCATTAATGTCATACTAATTAAAAATATCCATTTGAAGGAATTTTTTGTCTCTTAATAAGAGAAATTTCTTGGGGTGCTTATGAGTATGAAATTTAAATTCATATTTTCTAAAGGATTCATTTTGTTCCATTTCTTAATTTTGTTTTTTGAAAATACCTGTACATCTTGCCCCATGCCACCAGTAATAGGAAGGGGCTCAACATCGAAGATAAAACATATGTGGGTAAGGATAAATTCCTCATTTCCTAGTCTCACACTACTAGTAATAAGTATGGGCTCAACACCAAATAATCTGAAGGAAAAAATGTAATGTTTGATATTTTAGATTCATTTTTCCTTGTATGTTGATATTGTTCTTGTTGGGAAGGAACATTTTTTCACGAAATATTTTCCATATGTGACTAGTATGATGTAAGGGTTCAACACTGTAGAGTAAGATGAATGGTCAAAAATGTCTGGGGTAAAGAAGTTTAATGCTTTCTATTAAAGAGAGAGCTTGTTTGAAAGGAATATTTTTCATCAGTAAGATTCTAGAAACAACCATAGGTAAAAATATTCAGAATGGTAGAAACCATAAACAAGGATAAGACACACAATTCGTAATAGGAACAAGATTAACACATGTCATATAGGAGAAGAATGTGGAGATATGATAATTTTATGATTGAGATATCCACCAATGGATGAAATAATTAAAATTATGTATTAACTGAATTGACTATGTAAGCGGCCTCCCCTAGTGTGGAGAGTACCTATAGAGAATATGTTTTTGATTCTATGATTTTGATTTTCAAATAGTGCTTTGATGATGGGTTTGATATGGATTTTTTATTCTCTTTTTATGTTTTTTGATTTTTCTAAGTTTTCATGGACTAGGATTTGCAATGGACTTATCATCATGCAAGAAGTCCATGTTTAGGAAATTTGAATGGTCATGAGTTATGAGACTTGTGGATATGAGGTATAAGTCAATACAGGGGATTGAAATATTTTTGATGAATAATTGATTATGTAGTATTGATTTATGAGACTTGGGCGGATGAGATCCAAGCCAATGGAGAGAATCTTGACATTGAGGAGTCCTGATGTATGAGACTTGGGTGGATGAGGTCCAAGTCAACAGAGTGAATATTAAGATCCAATGATTCATGTTGTATGAGACTTAGGTGGATGAGGTCCAAGTCAATGGAGAGTATGTGATTGGATAAGTTTTTGATGAGATCGAAAAACCTATGTGAAGTGAGAGGCAATTTTTTGATGCGAAAAATACATCGAAATTCATATTCATCCATGAGTCGAATGACGTGAGGAGTGAAGGATTTATCCTTATATGTGCATCTAAGGAACCTTGTAGGTTTTATAGAGAAAATTTTCAACATTACTACTTTTAGGTCGTGATTAATTTATTTAATGATATATTTTCAAGTAAAGATCAAAATGGTTAAGTGAGGCTATTCCTAGGTATACATACCTCATGGAGTGCATAGATATGGATGTATTGACATATAGGTATCGTTGTTGATTATTTAATAATGTTATGTAAAACACAAGAAGAATATTTATGGGATGATTGTTGTGAAACATTAATAAATTCAAGATTGATCGGTTGAGGTGCTATGGACATGGAAGGATACATCATTGCAAGCATATAAACTTATTATTTTTCTACAACAATATCAAAGAGGTGAGGCATAAGATCTAGCATTGCAAGTATAGAATCATGATCAAATGGTACTTGATGATGGAACCTATTCTTAGATTCTTCATTTATATCATGAATGGGGAAGGAGTCTTGAAGTAAGTTCAATTTATCACTTGATGATTGAAGACAATTGTCTAAAATAAGTTCAATTTTATATTAAACTAAGGGAAGAATGTATGGAAGAGATATTTATGGAATTTGGTTTAAATATCCTTAACCCTTTTCATCCTTATCTTACCATGATTCATCCTAAAAATTAGCTTGGAAAACATTCAACTCTTTAGTAGAAGTTGTATTAGATGACATGTCTTCATTTTTTATAGCTTCTCCGTTGATCTCTATAGAAATGACTTTGTCGTTAATTAAGTCTTGGACATAATGGTAGAGACTTATAAAATGATCCATAAAGTGGAATTTGATGAGGTGGTATTCACAATATTCTAATTTGTTATACCACTTAGGCTTAGGTTCCCCTTTGTAGAAGGGCCTTGTGATTGGATATTTGATCATATTAGCCTTTGCTAATTGATGGAAGGCACTAGAGATACTTCTCTGAGGTGTGTAAAATGATGTTCTAAATTTAGGAGGAGAAATGTCTATGATAAATGATATGATGGAATTGAAATAAAAATTGTTCGAAGATTGACCCTATGTGATATATTTTTCCCTTTTGTAGCATGGTTAGGAAAAAAATTGGAAAACAACCTTTAGATTATCATTGGGTATTTTGTTTGGTGTTAGGTATCTGACTACTTTGTCTCCATTATCAATGAGGTCTTGGATGTAATTTATGGATTTAATTGCATCTATTTGTTTGATGAAAATCAAAATATGTATTCGGTTTTGATACAAATATGGATTATGTTCCCCTTCAGGGAAGGGTTGTGTGATATTGTAAGTGACTATATTAACACTCTGCTAGTTGTCGCAAGACACTTGAAAAGTATCTCCTAATATTGATATATTATTCATTTTTTGGTCACGAGGTGGGGGAGTCTCTCTACTTGGAATGGTGATGGATTTTTTATACTTAGTTTATTTTAGTTGATTATTCTGTATGTTGTGAACATTTTGATTGTCTGTTGACACCATCATTAATGAAATTGCAGTTGCAATTGACGTATGTAGAGTTTATTGTGGTGGAGTTCTATTGTTGTTATTATTGTACCCACTATCTCTAGAATGAGAAATGATCAAGCATTTTGCAATGAGGAAATTTTTAATTTTAGTTCCATTTTCAATAACTTCTTCAAAACTATTGAGACAATGCATTTGCATGTGAAAGGACAAAACCATTATTAAGGTTTAATATGAAGGTGTTGACTAGTTTTTTTAGGCGATTGAACATGGGAATTAACTTGCAATTCCATTCCATTGTTGTAAGAATTGTGAAAATATCTGGTTTGGTCATTGTTTTACATTAAAAAAATCCATCATTGTGATTTCAGAGTCAAGGTTGAATGAAAAAATGTTTAACAAAATTTTCTGAGAGGTCCACAAAAGTAGTGATCAAATCCCTTTAGTAGGTGTAAGAACCAATCCAAAACTTTTCCTCCTATAATTATTGGAAAGAGATGCAATAGAAATATATCATTATATGTTACTTTTTGGCATGCCATGAAGAATTCCTTAATATGCTATCGTGGGTCATTTTTTCCCTTGGTATATGTCAAATTTGGGCATCTCGAAAGCTTTTGGGAAGGGTATGCATAAGATGTCCCTTATCGAAGGAGTAAGGAACAAATTCATTCAAATTTGAATTGTTGGAGTTGTTTTTTACATTCCTAAAATTGTGTCTTTGATCATTTTCCATTCTTGAGAAAATGGTGAATTATTTTGTGGGATAGATGAAGAATTATCATTTTGTAGATTGTTGTTCTCTTTGTTTGTCTTAACATGAGTTTTAGATGGATCTTCAATTTTATTATTTAATTATTTTTAATTGGTGTTGTTAGTTAATTTGGAAGATATGAGAGCTAATTATTTTGCTATTACATTGACTTGATTGATCAAGGCTTGATTTGGATCGGGGGGTATGAAGAGTGCTAGATTTTCCTTTGTCCTCAATGTTCATATTACTTGACCTAACGTCATTATGGTTAATATTTGTTTAGGTTTTGTATTATATGTGGATTTAGGTTAACCTCATAAGGTTTTTCAAAACATCTTCATCAAATTCTAGAGGGTAGTTTTACTCCCATTTTGAGGAGACGAGAAGTAAAAAATTGGGTCTTTATTTATTTATAAAAGATTTTTGATTTGGGCTTTGTTCCTCGAAAGAGATGATATTTTGGTGATCCTCAAGTTGGTCATGGTCTTAATCTTTATAATTAATATGGAAAATATTCCTCATTGTCTCGTTGTCTTGTTCCTACCATTTTTAAAAGAGGGGGAGGGAAAAATAAAGGTGTGATTGATTACTGAACCCTTAACAAAGTGAATGCTAAGATGTAAGATATTTTGGCGATGATTTTTTAAGGTAACCAAACCCTTAGAAAAGTGAATGCTAAGATAGAAGAGGTATTTGAAAGATTAAACAACACAACCCTTAGAAAAGTGAATATTAAGATGGAAGCGAGTGACAATGAAGATCAAGACAGACTCAAACCATTAGTAAAGTGAATGCTAATATGGAAGATGGGTTTGAAATATTGAAAAATGTAACCCCTAGTAAAGTGAATGCTAAGATGGAAGTGAGTGATAATGAAGATAAAGATAGACTCAACCCTTAGCAAAGTGAAAGATAAGATGGAAGAGGGGTTTTAATTTGATTAATAGTACTTAATCTCTCTAGCAAAGTGAGTTCTCTAATGGAGGTGGGGATTAAAATATTGATCGTACTCAACCTCTAGCAAAGAGAATGCTAGAATGGAGGAGGTTAAAAACAAAAGTTGATTTCTCTAACATTAACAACGTAAATTCTAGGATGGAAGAGGATGGGAAACAAGTTTGATGTTCTTGACTCTTAACAAAGAGAATGTTAGGATAGTGATTTAATTAAATTTGAATATTAAATCTAATTTTTGAGTCACTACAATGATATAAAACATAATACAAATGATAAGCACTCTAAAGATGCAATCATGTAAACAAAATAGAGAGATAGGGCACTTATTTGATTTTCTCTTATCCCAAAATATATCTAAACTGGAAAAATTGATTGAATATGAATATGTAGAGTGTTTGGAAATGCTTGATATAGATTCTAGAACTTGCAGATTAGCCTGGAAAATGGTTCTCTAGGCAAGGACGAGAGCGCGTGGGGGTGTTAGATACCTCATGTAGGCACCTGTGACTGTGCAAAGAGTTGGAATCTGATTTTATTTTTGTTGATAGGGTTTTCGCTATCCATTTATATTGGTCACCTATATGTCCATTGGATGATCTCTAAATTTAGTGATAACCTAAAAAAAATGGACATCTTGTAAAACCCCCAAACATCAAATCCTAAAAAAGAAAGACGTAAATGGGGAGTCGAAATGACCCCCAGTGGTCACATGACATAGTGAACTTACAAATGCACACTCCATTACATCTTAGAATCCATGTAGTTATATGTGCTTGTGTGTGAAATTGTGTCCTTAGGTTTCCTTCACCGCTGATGACACCAACATAATGGGCTATAACTAGATAGAATGCAAATTTGTGGGAAGGAATTCACAATTTCCCCTTCCTTTGTAGTGTATGTAGAGTAATAATCCCAATAATACACTCTCTTTGATAGTATGTAGTTAGGATAAGGACCTTGATAATTTCATGCCCTTATAATGGTATGTATGTTGGTGTATATGTAGGGATATCTTTCTTGAATTTTGACACTAGTGACATGACATGTCGACAAGGGACTCAAGATAGGAGTAAAAAAAGTTGAAAAAGGCCGACCGTAAATGTCAAAAATGTGAACAAGAACAAAGAGGATAGGAAAACCCAGGGGTGGATAGGAGTGTCTGGGCGCTGGTGTCTTAGTCTAACTGATGACAAATGTGAAGATACTGAAAAGATAGGGATCCGTGTGACCTGACCAGAATTGGGTACAAAAGTAATAGAAGCAAGAGATAAAGATGATAGAAACAATCAAAGAAAGTAGATGGACTAGGAAGTGTGTCACAAGTGAATACTTTCCTTACTTAAGATCCATACATATAACAACATACTTGGCAATATAGTAAAATAGTAATATGTGTGTGAATTTTGTGTCTATAGATAGACGAGGTTTAGCAATGAAAAGGGGAAGACTCAAATATCAACACTATGAATGTTGAGAAAGAGGTGTAGAGAATGATAATGCCTAAAATTTAACAAAGTGAATGTTAAATTTATAGACGTAAGATGGGTGATTTTTTACCATTTAACAATGTTTATATAAAACTAAAATACGTAGGATAAATATAAAATGATAAGGTCTTGATGAAATTTGACTTTGATAAAGTGGATATAATGATGTCAAGACTTAGGTTGTGAATGAAGGTGCTCAAGTGAGAACACGGATATCCACAAATCAAAGGCTTAAATTTGATGGAAAAGAAGTCTCTTAAACTTCTGGAAAATAATCCAAAGATCTAAGACTAAGGTAAGATAAAATGAATTCAAAATTACAAAGTCCAAATGAAGGAATTTGGAAGTTTCAAAAAGAGATGATGAAAAAACCAAATTTAGGATATTTGGAGGGTTTTGAAAAGAGATGGTGAAATATATAAATGAAGGATATTTAGAATATTAAAAAAGAGATGAATATGGGTCCAAATAAAGGGTATTTGGAAGATTTTAAAAGAGATGATGAAATATCCAAAATAAAAGAGATTTGGAAGATTCAAAAAGAGACAATGAAAAATCCAAATGAAGGAGATTTGGAAGATTAAAAAATAGATGAATATGGATAGTATACGAAATGAGTGTGGCACAAAAAATCACTAACACGTAAAAATAAAAATAAAGACGGAAAATAACATTTATGGAAGGAGGGCCTCTAAATTAGATTGGCTTGGAAAAGGTGTGGCTTCTTAGAATAAAGTTCTCTCCTTAAATGTCAACAGTCTATCCAAGCGAGTATGGTACTATTGCTAGTTTTTTTCTTTCCTTTACCCCCACTGATATGATAAGTCATATGTTACTCCACTCAAAGTATCAAGCCAGGGTAGTCAATATGGATATATTTGACTCTAATATCTCACAAAAGGCGTACTAGTCAATTAGGTGGGGGGTTCCCATTTCATCAGCTAGTTCACTCAAGGTTCCAAATACTTTGGGGGTTCATTTGGTGCTCCTAAATCAAGAGTTTTGTAGCCCCTAGCCATCCGCTTCTTACAGTTACAATGGTATTGAGGAATAACCATGTCACTAAATTTTTTAATTAAAATAGTTTTTATAAAAAAATTGTAATAAAAACGGTGATAAAGGGGTTTTATTGAATCAACGACCAATGGAAAACATAAAGTTATTAGTTTTAAGAACAATCCTTGTAAGAACAGTCTTGCAAACAAGTTAAAAGTTTTTTCCCTGAGGTAAACAAAGAGAAAATAAAGAAAAACAACAAAATAACATTTTTAATTATCAATATCACTTTATAAAAGTGTGAGAGAAGAGAATACATGTGAAATTGTTAAAGATTAGACAAAAATGGAAGATAATAATAAAATACACATTTAAATTAATAACAAAAACAAATTAAACTTTAACAAACATTTCAAATTTAAGCACTATTGGCCGACAGAGCCAACGATGTGAGAATGGGTAGGGAGACACAAGTTTGAGGACCCATTGGGTATGCCAGAATGTGGAGAAATGAAAATCTCAAAAGAAGTTAAAAGATAAACAAATGAAACAAAATACCTTTCTCCAAGATTTCCAATGCAAACATAAAGTAAAACTATGAAGTACTTAGACTTGCAGAATATTGTATTTGTAAAAGATTGTGGATGATCTTGAATTGTTCTCCCAATATGTGGAATTGAAAATTTTATGAGCTCATAAACATGAGGGATTTGAATGACATTTTTGGAAGAAATTGGTTGCAAATTGCACAAAGCTTTTAAGGATGGTTTACAAAGGAATGACCTAAGTTTTATAGCTGAGGGTGAGACTGTTAATATTTGAATCATAGTTTGAATGAGTTCCAGGTTAATATTTATAATTTTCTAAAATAGTAAGAGGATTTGGTCTATGCAGTTACAAATCTGTAGGGGAAATGATTTTTTTGATTTTGTGTGTGGGAAGATGTTTTACATAAAGCTTTACTACACCCACCATTATAGGGTTCTAGAAGTAGAGTGGAGTGGAGTGTGAGTAGATAAATTGGATTATTTAAATAACTAATGTAATTAGTTATAATTTTTGATAGGATACTTAACCATTTAATTAAATTAGCTAAAGGGTGTTAGGAACTAATTTATTTAATTCTAAGGGCATGTTAGAATTAAATTAATTAATTCTAAAGGGCAAGAGTATGTAATTAGACTTAATTAATTTTTTCTGAGGTTACCTAGGGGAGAGTGGCCTAGCCCTTTGTGGCATCACCAGCCCACACCGGCCCGTGTGGAACCATCTAAGGATGAAAATTTAAGCTCTTAGCTAGCCCCACAAATTAAACCACATTATTGTGGTGCCCCTATCACTAGGGGTATCCAAACCGTCAGTAGTAGGCCACCTTAACATGGAGCCGAGATTTGAACCATGGACCTCCTAATTGCTAGGGAGACCTAATAACCATTACACCACTACCCGATGGATGTAATTAGAATTAATTTAATTAATTCTAACGAGATAATATTATAGTAGGGGTAGAATTAATTTATTTAATTCGAAGGGGATGGGAAAAAGATAGAAAATAGGCATGTATTTTTAGGATGTCTACAAGTTTAGATACTATGTAGAACTCATATTGGAATGAGTAATAAATAACAATGGAATTAAAGTACTTCCACAACCTTTAGTTTATCATTCAAATTGTGAATTCATCTTGTTTTTTAAAATATAATTTTCCATTTAAAAGACAAAGGATTATGAAGAATTATCAATTTGATTGTGATGAAAAACACGAGTTAACTATTGATTGGCCTTTAAAATTTATGGACATAGAGTCATATTTTATTTATATATTATTTTATCTCTTTCAAAATAATGTTATGATCACCATTAAATTAGTATCTAAAATAATCAAGATTTGGAAACATGGCCTATAAAGATCATTATTTGAGTTAAAAATCCTTATTCAACCTAACCATTCATAATTATACAATATTACATAATATTTTATCTATTCATCACCAAATTTGGAAAAAATATCTACGAGTTAGAGGTATTATTTATAGTTTGAAAAATATTATTTTTACCTTCTATATGATGATTGTAACTATTAAATTGTATTGGATATATATATATATATATATATATATATATATATATATATATATATATATATATATATATATATATATATTTGATACTTATAAAATTTTGGATGAAATTAAATTCTATATGAAGATATTATTGTTTGGATTGTTCAAATCATTATTGCATTTAGATATACAAAAGTGTAGTACTATTATTAACCTATAAAGGATATGAAAAGAATACCAAAACCCTTGAAAGGAATTCATATACAAGTGTGTACGAAAATCCATGAATGAGCAATTAAATAATATAGGAAAAATATAATAATGTTGTAAAAGGAGAAGACTATTGAACAAAATAAAATCATATAAGAATATTGACATAACTTTGAAAAAAAGACAAAGTCTCAAGATAAGTTGAATAGTCACTTTGGAGCACACAATAATTTTTTTAGATAATAAGGTTATGATCATAACTACTTGTAGTTGTAACATTCACCAGGGTTATGTAGTTACCTTCAACTCCTGCCTAGATAAATCCATCACGGGAACTCTTGTCTATTGTTACAATGACCTAAGCCTCATCCTGATCATTAACAACTCAGCTTTCCATCTGGATAATGCATTATATTAATAGAAATTGATCATAAAATAAATAAAAAATAAAGAATTCACAATTTTTTTTATTATTTGTAAATGGTTTTTTGGGAGGGACCATACACCAACAAAAATAAGGTTCACAAACTAGATATACAAATTTACTTCAGTGGTTTTTTACAAGTGGGGACCACACCCTAGAGAAAAATGGCCTAGAAGCCAAAAAAGGAAGCTAAGAGAAAAAGTAGGGAGCAACCTACCAAAACAAAGCAAGAAATTAGCAACACTGCAACACCACTGCAACCCCAAAACTGTAAGAAACCAAAAAAATAGAGAACAAAACAAAAAACTTGAATACATTTACTTGAGCACCTTGTTAATTTTTTTGACCTCCTCCAGAGAATTAAAGAGATTGAGGGTAGTGATTTGTGAGGGTTTGTTCATGTTGATGGTCGAAGTAACAAGTTTCTTATCTTTTCCACATTTCCATATCCCATGAGGAATATTTCTTAGGCTGTATACCTATTTGAATAGAATTTAAATGAAATATAGGATGGCCAAATGATCAATTAACTTATTTATAATGTGCCTAATAGACCCTTCCAAAGAAGCCAACTTAGAAAATTCCTCAACCTTGGCCTCAAGCGGAAGGGAGCTGTCAAGATAGTTTGTACCCTTGGGACCTTCCATGTATAATTGAGCAACATCCTTTCTCAGGTCATTGATCAAGCCATCCTGCTTCATAATATGTGCCTTTAGTCTAGAGGGGGTCACAGGTTATTGAGGAGATTGACCAATGAATAAAATTAAAAATGTTAACGAGTTTAAATAGTATATATTTTAATAAAAATATTAAAAAATATCTAAATGAAATTTAATAAATAAAACAAAATGGGATCATTTAAGAAGGAACAAAGTGGGGGCAGGTGGTTTGAGTGGATGGAGAAACTATGATGTGTTAAAGTGAGGATGGGGCTTAAAGGGGTGGAAGGTCATGGGGGCCCTCACCAAGCCGTAGTATGATTCCCCAAATTCAGAAAATCCTC
Organism: Taxus chinensis; assembly: GCA_019776745.2. Classification (NCBI taxonomy): domain Eukaryota; kingdom Viridiplantae; phylum Streptophyta; class Pinopsida; order Cupressales; family Taxaceae; genus Taxus; species Taxus chinensis. The sequence goes on from CM034149.1 coordinate 736,147,724, forward strand.
CTCCCAATACGATATTTTCACCTTTTCCAACAATCCTCACAGGTGTGTAAAAAAGAGAGTTTTGGAACAGGTTTGGTCATCTATCAAAGTAAATGTTGAACCATACTCAAGGCATGTGAAATGTTTGAAAAAATGCATTGAAAAAATGTGATTTCATGGAATGTTATAGTAGTGGGGCCATCCTCTCCAATGAATATGTTTACAAAAGGTGTGGGTATCCTCATGGAAAATTTCCAGTCTCACCAAATGTAAGGAACAATCATCCAACCCAAGTGGTTCACCTTTTCCAGCACCATTTGTAGTCATTTTTACCCATCTACTAACTTCTAACCCCATGACGCTGGCCTATCACCAAGCGGGTGCTGGGTTCTCACGGAAGGCACGCACGGGCACTGAGACCCTGCTTTATGTGAGCATTATGAGAAGATCTTGCCATTTTTAGAGGATTAGTTGAAGAGAAGTGAGTATTCATGTAAAATCACAACATAAGCTATCATATCCTTATACTCAAGCATTTAATAACAAGAGAAACATCATAACATGAAATACAAAGAACAAATATTTCATAAAATATAAGGAGATAACACTAGGATTTGCACCCTTGAACCAAATATTCAGAACAAAGCCATATATTTATGCTGATCATAGTCTCAACAACCACATTAAATTAAAAAGGGTTGTATCAGACCAAATGTATCAAGATAGGGATCTAACCCATATATCATAGGTCCTGGCTATGCTTTCTTTATTACAATTTTTTTATAGACCCATCCCTTAGACATGATAACATTCCTACATTCCTCTAATGAGAACCATAACTCCTAGGGCCTCCTAGTATTCTTTACAAATCTTTGCTCTTCCCATGTTATGTGTCTTGGTGTCTCTCTTCATTCCTTCATGTCTCTATAAACATTTCCTTCTCTCTTTTCATGCCTTCATGTATCTATAAAAATCTTCTTATCTCTCCCCTTTCTTTTACCCAAGCATCTCTTCTTATAGGATGAACACCTACTGCTATGCCTTTCTTCAGGAGCAGATCAGATGCCAAGTGTCAATGTGGTCCTCCAATGGTGCATGATTATTATGCTCTAAGCTCTCCACTTTCTGTAATGATGTTTTCCTAGGAATATTCCATGCTTTGAATATTCTTTCCTTGACCACCAAGTCTCCAAGATGACATCTTATCCACTCGACATGCCTAGCTGGGTCACGTTTTTCCTCCAGTGCCTCTAGAACATTGAATATGGCTAAGTCCTTAGACCCTATGCATTATCTTGCACGCACACCCTGGTTTCTCCTAAACCCTTGTCCTATGCACTTATCCCCTCATGCCCTTCTTCCTATTCCTCTCATTCGCTCATGCTCTCTTTGATACTTAGCCAATATTTTGAGACCCAACATCACCCCACACTAAAATTGTTCTCCTTCCTCAGAAACATACCACTCCTTTAAAGAATAACGAATGGTGGAACCTAGATAAATTGAACGAAGAAGTAAAGAATGGAAGAACGAATAATAAAAGAAATGAAAGAATCAAAGATCTTGCTACTACTACAAAAGGAGTGGGAACTCCTTCCTTATTATCACCTCAATCTTTTCCTAGGCATCTACTTCACCCTGCACCTGCTAAAGTAGGTCACCCACTAGAGTGATTACCTCCTCAAAATCTAGTTCATCACCCTTAGAATTCAACGTATCTACAATCCCTTCTAGCTTCTTGCTAAGGTCGTCTAGCATGTCCATTCTACAGGTGATTTGGGGATACAGTTCCTTAAGCAAGTTTTTAATCGATCCTCATAAGGCTTCAATTGCTTCCATATTATTTTATACCTTGGCTAGGATATTATCCCTCTTTTCCCTGTTTCCTTTATTATTCTATTGGTATTCCTTCAGACCTAACTCATGTGTACTAACTAGTATACTTACTGCCCTATCTCTGTTAGCATAGTTATCATATACGGCCTTATCCATTTACGTGGAGGTCTACACAGTGGAAAGGAGCTCAGAATACCAAGTGACTGTCTCCTCGATCTTCTACTTCTCTTCCTCCTTCTGGCACACCAATGCCACTTCTACTGACTCTAGTGTGAGTGGCCGCTTTTCCATGGTAAGGATGCGGGTTAAGTCTTCCAAGTACTGTAAGGTTGACTCATATTTATACTTAGGCGGGGCCAAGTCTGAATGCCTCAAGATAATGGCATATGTAATCATCTCTATCTTTTTTCGACCTCGCACACCTTCACCTTTTCCACCCTTAGTTTGTGCCTTAGCTGTGCACTGATCAACTCTTGCTACTTTAGATCCTTGCTCTTCTCAATGAGTTATTCATTCTTCTACTCCAACTCTTCCTCAAGGAACCTTCCCTTGTCATTCCTTTCGAAAAGTCTCGCCTCAACCTTTACTGACACCTTGTTGAGTGCATTATAGACCTACTCATCAGATAACTGTTGAGTGTCTATTAGAGGGTTCAATCCCTTGTACCTTCATTAGCACCCCTTTTCTGACCTCAAACTTGGGCTCAGTAACATGGGAATCAAAAGCCCAAGATAACATCTTCCTCATTCGTGGGTACGCACCTTCTTCTTCAAATGAATACCATGTAAGGAGTTGGTCTGTAGGCATGGTACTTTGGAAGCGTGCGTGAAGTAACTTACTTGGATCATTGATGTAACTCATTCCTTGTTCCTACACCTCTACCAAACTCTTCCATTCTATGCGTGTTGCCTTTAGAAAGCTTACTGCTAAGCTGAGATCCCCATCCATGCTCCCATACTCCTTACCTATGCTCTCCTCCTCTATCTCTTTGAGTATTTTATCAGCGCTATGCTCCACCTCTTGCTCCACCAAGTCCTTTACTGTGCTCGCTACTTCTCTTTCTGTGACCTCTTCTATCTACTCCTTGGTGAGGCTTGGGGTCCTTTGATCCTTTGTATTCAATTCCTCACTCTCCCCTTTTCCTTGAGCGCCTTCCTCTTCCCTATCCTTTTCTTCATTTCCCTCATCCTTAGAGTCATGCACATTGTACACAGGATGGTCTTGAACCTATTCATACTCATCATCATCTCTCTCACCTCTGTAGGTTTCCATGATCTCCATTTATTTTGATTCCACCTCATCTTCTACCTTTCACTTCTTTCTAACTAGTGATTCCAGTATAGGAGACTCTTCCTTCTCTTATTCTTCAGTTGGTAACTCCTTCCTTGGTGATTCTTCTTGTGCAGGAGGATTTTTTTACTCTGACGCCTCTTCCTCAAGTGATCTTTCCTTTTCCTTAATGGGGGACTTGTTCCTCCATGCATATGTGCTTGGCTTCATGCCTAACTCATGCACACCCAAAGATTGTGTTGTTTTCACACTTGGTGCCTTCTTCTCTGGTGCCTCTTCTCTTTCCCTCTTCCTTGGAGAGGCCTTCTTTCTCCTAGCGGGGTCTTCTAGGATGGAGACATCACTCTCTAAGTAGGTTCACTTCTCATACTTGGGCCTGATTCACATGTATACTCTCGTTGTGGTCCTAGTAATTGGCAATGCTATAAGTTTTATCATGCACACCTCATGAGAAACATACTTCTCAACATAGGTATGCTTCTTAGGGTATAAAAAATTTCTTCGTAGGTCATGGTGGTCCTGGTATACCTTGATGAGGTTGAAGCTTATTATTTTGGCCTCCTTGAAGCGATTGACCCTTGCTTGGAAATACTTCTTAGTGAAAGAGAAAGGTAGTTTACACCATGAGATTTTGGTCCCATCTGTCAATGTGAATATGCTAATACAAAAATTCTGGTATACAAAAAACTCAGCTTCTCCCTGCACTAGCACCCATAATTATTCAGGTATCCTCCATTCAACCCTGAATGCATCACACATCCTCTTGTACCATTTCTCCACGTGTGCTTTGTGGGTGTTCGTTATGGTGTCACAATTTATTTTTCAAATATCTTTGCGGGGGAAGGATATTCATCTGGATATTCCCATACAAGCTTCTCTAGCCCATTGGGCACTCCAATTTCTAAGAAGACGACGGTGAGGAGGAAATTTCCAAACATGATCTTCTCTCCTTCGTGCACGACATTAACTATCTCATCTACAATGAAGCTAGACATGTTATAGATAGTTCTTTTTGAAATTTTTTGGCACACATTCAACTAGGCCTTATTTATCTGTGTCTACCTTTATGTCTATTCAACTTGTATACTGATAAAAATGGTATAACACTGATACCAAATGATAGAATAGAATTATATTACAATGACCAAAGAGGGACAAAAGCCTCACAAATATTTATGATCATGAAATCAGATTACATAACAATGCAAGAGCTGTAATATTTATAGATATTAGACAACCTCATATGGATAGACATGACACCCTATTAGGGACCAACTACGAGATGATAAGACCCATCTCACATGCACATGTAATTACTACTAATACCAATATTGAATGTTATCCAACATAACAATATTGAATGCAAGTCACTTGACTAGAGTGCACATGTTGCACATTATTAAATAAAAGACAATACAATAAAATGCAATAAATATGCCTATGCTAAATTATGCTAACATCCCCCCCTTAATTTTTCATAGTTTCTAATGAAGTGGAGAGGAACTCTCTGAAAAGTGTGAATTTGTCATGTGCAAGTGACTTAGTGAAAACATCTGCCTTCTATTCAGCTGTAGGAAAAAACTGGAGCTGTATGTTGTGCTTTAAGACATGCTCGTGTATGAAATGATCTTGTACTTAAATATGCTTGGTTCTCTCATGAAATACTAGATTGCGAACAAGCTTTAGAACTCCTTCATTATCAACATATACTGGAGTATATTTCTGTTGTGTTAGACCAATTCCTTCTAGTATTCAGCGTAGCCATATTGCTTCACAAACAACTTCACCTGCAGCTCTATACTCTACTTCTGTAGGAGAGCGAGAAACAAAGTTCTGTTTCTTGCTTCCCCATGATATCGGTCTAGATCCCATAAAGAAGACAAAGCTTGATGTTGACTTCCTATCATCCATGTTTCCTGCATGATCTGAGTCTGAATATCCTGTCAAGAATAAGTTGTCATTCTTCTTGTACTCTAGACCAAGGTCAACTGTACCCTTTAGATATCTCAGTATTCTCTTTGCTACTTTCCAATGACATATTTTTGGTTCTTGCATGAAGTGTGATAAATAGCTGACTGCAAAGCTGATATTTGGTCTAGTATATGTTAGGTAAATGAGACTCTCGATCAACTGCTGATAGAGAGTTGCATTCACTGGTGGTAATGGATCGGAATGAGATAATTGAAGTCTTGCTTCCATAGGTGTAGCAATAGGAGTGAAATCCATCATACTAAATTTCATGAGTGTTGTCTTGGTGTATTTCAACTGTGACACAAATATATGATTCTCTTTTTTCCATACTTCCAACCCAAGACAATAGTGCTTGAGCCCGAGATTTTTCATGTCGAATGATCGATTAAAATCCTTCTTTGTTGCATTGATCATCTTCATAGAACTACCTGTAATGACTAGATCGTTGACATAAACAACCACAATGACAATCTCCTCCCTTGATTTTTGAGGTAGAGATTGGGGTCATAAGGATTCCTTTCAAATCCATGACTTATGAGATGCTCATCAATTTTGATGTACCATGCCCGGGTGCCTGTTTTAGGCCATATAGAGATTTTATGGGTTTGCATACCATCATCTCTTTTCCTGGTATTACATAACCCTCTAGCTGAGTCATATAGACTTCTTCTTGCAAATATCCATTAAGAAAGACACTTTTCACATCCATTTGGTGGAATTTCCAACCAAATTGTGCAGCTAGAGCAAAGATCAGCCTGATTGTCTCGATCTTGGTTGTGGGAGAAAATGTCTCCTCATAATCAATGCCTTCTTGTTGTGCATGCCCCTTTGCTACAAGCCTTGTTTTATACTTGTCAATAGTCCCATCTGATTTGTACTTAGTCTTGAATATCCATCTGCATCCAATGGGTTTCTTCCCTGGTGGAAGGTAGAAAAGTTGCCATGTGTTGTTCTTCATCACTAACTGATACTCTAAATCCATGGCATCTTTACAATATTTTGATTATAGGGCTTCCTGAACTGTAGATGGCTCAACTGTTTCAACAACTCTACTCATTAGGGCATAATTGACCTCTTCACAAGCTTGACTGTGAGTTCTAGGTCTAGGATTGGATGATGTACTAGGTGCTTCATCCAAATTTACATCTCTTATTAATTGAGTATACCATTTAGGTAAATTTTTAGCTATTCCATTAGCTTGTGGTGGATCCAAGTTTTCACCATCATCTAATTCATCACTGTCATCTTCAGTGGTAACATCAAATTATGTCTTCACAAGAGGTGTATTCTGCATGTTTGTTGAGTCGTTAAGTGGAGCATCTGCTTGTTTCTTCTCAAAGAACTCAACATTCCTACTTGTGTATACTTTATTTACTTTTGGATCCCATAATTTATACCCAAGTTCTTCTTCATTGTATCCAATGAATATTAGTTTCTCAGCTTTCATATCCAACTTGTTCCTATTCTTCTTGGGTATGTGCATGCTAGCTTTGCACCCAAATACTCTTCGGTGTGTAATTGATGGTTTCTGATTTAACCATGCTTTTTGAGGTGTCACTCCTTCAAGAGCTACTGTGGGCACTCTGTTCAACAAATAGACTACAGTTCTTACAACTTCTACCTAAAATGTCGTTGTTAAACCTGAGTCATCAATCATACATTACACCATTTACATGATAGTACGATTCCTTCTCTCAACTATACCATTTTGCTGTGGTGTGTGAGTAGGAGGCATTTTTCGACGAATCCCATGAGCTTCCAGGTAAGTCTTGAACTCATTGCTTGTGAATTCCCCCCCTCGATCTAAGCGAAGAGTTTTGATCTTACGACCAAATTCATTCTCAACAAGTGCTTTGAAATTCTGAAATGTCTCAAAGGCTTGAATCTTGTTTCTTAGATAATATATCCACGTCTTTCTTGAGTAGTCATCAACACAAAGTATGAATTATTGACATCCAGAATGACTTAGTTACATGGACCCGTAAAGATCGGTGTGCACCAAATCAAGCTTTCCCTTAGCTCTATATGTGTTCTTCTGGAAGGGTACTCTATGTTGCTTTCCAACTAGGAAATTGTGACACTTGTCAATGTTGTGCTTGAGTGTAGGCAATCCTTTCACCATGTTTCCCTTTTGAAGTGTTTGGAGATAGCCAAAACTGATGTGACCATATCTGCAATGCCATAGTTCTGCAGATTGTGTGTCTTTGGCCATTAGAGCTTGATCATCCTTGTGGACAAAATCAAGTTGGAACATGCGTCCCACATTGGAGGCTCTTGCTACAATCTTGGAACCTCTTGACTTATCTCTTATCAAGCACACTTTTTCTCCATTATACTTTCAAAATCCAAGTTCAAGTTGTGATCAAGGAGTTGACTAACTGATAGCAAATTCTTGGTCAACCCAAGTACATACAATACATATGTGATTTTGCAGTCATGCTTTCTAAGAGGTAGTGAAATGTTTCCAATCCCCTTGACACTGTATGATGAGTCATCACCTAATGACACATGGTTCTTGTTAGGTGAGTCACGTAGTATGTAGAACCAATCCTTGCGTCCAGTAATGTGTCAAGTTGCAACCGAGTCAACATACCATATATCTTGTGTGGACTTGGTTTCTTCATCAAATTGAGTAGAATACATGTGGTGTCCTTCATCTGAATCATCCTCATGTACGGAAATGTACCCTAGTTGTTTGGGTTTTCTTTGCCAATTACCAGTTTTCTACCCTTGATTGTTGTTGTTGTTGGACTTCCCTTGATTTGAATTGTTGTTACACTGCTGGTTATTGGGTTTTAAATTGCTTGATGAACCCTTTTTGTAGGAATTGTACCAACAATCTTTGATTTCATGTCCCCCTCTATTGCAAATGGGACACTTCTTGGTGTTGTCTCGTCGACTTTGGTCCCTTTATTGACTTTGATTTTTTTGGGACTTCTTGTGATTGGACTAAAATTTCCCCTTTCCTTTATGATTGGAAGATAGTGCTTGCTCATCTTCATGATCTTTGTTGTTCATTGCCTCTTCTTGTTGGATTAGATTGACCAACTTCTCAAAGGTGACTGTGTGTTCACTCATATTGATAGTTGTCACAAAGATTCTGTAGGAAGGAGGAAGTACTCACAACATAATTGGTACGAGGTCTTCATCACTTATATCTTTTCCCAATGCTAGTAGAGATGCCCTCAAAGTAGCAACTCATCTAAAAAAAGCTTCAACCTTCTCATTGTGCTTGAATTTTAGAGTATGCAGTTGTGATAGTAGGTTGAGGATGAAATTCTTGTTCTTTTCCTCATAGACTGTGCTCAACTTATCCCATGCATCCTTGGCTGATGTGGCATCTCTAATGTGAGGTTGCACATCGCCCGTTATGCCAAACAAGATGATCAAATTGGCCCTGTCAAATTGAACTTGTTGTCTTCCATCATCAAGTGATCTTGTTGTTGTTCCATCTACAACTGTCCATAGGTCTTCAAACTCAAGTAACATCTTGATCTTTGGTTTCCATGCAACATAGTTGTCTCCTCTAAGTAGTTGTGAATCTGGCAAGAAGAAATTTGGTGCTTGTGCACCCATTTCTGTAATTTGAATTTCTGAAACTCTGAATTTCTGATAAAGGGTAAAACTCTTATCACTCTAGGTTTATGTTCTCCCTCTCAATATACCGTCAGGCCAATATACCAAACCTTTCTATATACGCTCCCTTCCGATATACCCGTTGGTACGTACAAGAAGATCACCTTTTCAATATACTCGTTAGTATGAAAAGAGGTGTTAATGCACATGAAAGAATTTAGTATGTGGTACGTAGATAGTACGGAGAGGGGTTTGTGCAAGCACAAATAGATGGGAGGGCTCAAATGTGTGTGTATTGTGTCCTTATTACTCCCCATCAATTTTATAGGGTCAATGCCCAGATGAAATTTAGGCAACTGTGTTAGGCGTTAAGTGCAGTAGTAGTTGCGACGGCATCACCCGTAATCTCTTCCTAGAGGCACCGTATATACCGAACGCTACTATGAGATCAAAGATCTTGTGTGATAGAACTAGACATAAAATAAAAAATTTTCACTTCTTTTTTTTACTCTCTTTTTTTTTTGCACTTTATGCACCAATATTAGTACAAAATGCTCCAAAAGTACATCAAAATGAAGTTTTTGTGTCCCCCCTCTTTACAAAAAAGGGTTCAGAATCACAAAATACACAATTCAGGCTAAAAATATTTTTTACCCCCCAATAGGTGTTTTTCTGCTAAATTTAGCGGTGGATCTAAATGTGTTTGGTGAGATTCTAAATTTGCAAATCTCCCAAAATTTAGTAATTTCTCCAAATTTTATAAAAAAAATAATTTAATAAAAAATATGGAGAGAGTGGGAATTGAACCGCCGACCTGTTTGTTCCCAAGATCCAAATAAACAATCTGAATATTGTTTTCACCTTTTCTCATAAACCGTGATTTGGGTTTTTCTAAAATTTTGACAGAAGCATCATACAATATTTTTCTTGAAACTCACAAAATTTTAGAAGAATTAGAATCTTAGTTTTTGAGATCTTACCAATTTACCAGCTAGATCTGATTTTTTTTAGAAAAATGATCCGACTTGTGCAGACTTTTTGTCATATGTAGAAGCTGAATCTGAAGATGATATAAACTGAAAAGTTGTGCACCTCCTTTTTATCTTTCCATAAAAAAAATGGCACATCAATCTGACATTGTATGAAAAAGTTACGTCTTTTTTTCTAAGAGCTATCTGCTGGAATTTTGTTGACGGGACTGCTTCAACCTTTGCTCCTGAATTTTTCACACCTCCACTTTCAGATCTGATTTTTTTTTTTTTAGATCTAATTTTTTTTCACTCTTTTTTTTAGATCTGCAACTTTTTTTTCAAGATTTTTTTTTTTCACAAATATTTTTTTTTTCAAGATCTTTTTTTTGAAGATCTCCAAATCTGAAATATTCCGCCAATATGTTGGATCAATTGGCTATGCCAATGACTAATCAAAAAAGAAATTTACCTTCCAAATAAGTGGATAGGTAAAATTTTAGTTGAGAGATGCTTGGAAGGAATGGAGGCTGCGAGATGCTTCAATGGCTCTCCTTTGATGTAGATCTTCTTCTCCAATGGATCCTCTCCAATAGTGCTCCTCTTCAATCTTGCTCGGATAGAACCTTCTCTGATACCAAATGATAACAATGGTATAGCTCTGATACCAAATGATAGAATAGAATTAGATTGCAATGACCAAAGAGGGACGAAATCCTCACAATATTATTGATCATGAAATCAGATTACATAACAATGCAAGAGCTGTAATATTTATAGATATTAGACAACCTCATATGGATAGACATGACACCCTATCAGGCACCAACTACGAGATGATAAGACCCATATCACATGCACATGTAATTACTACTAATACCAATATTAAATGTTATCCAACATAACAATATTGAATGAAAGTCACTAGAATAGAGTGCACATGTTGCACATTATTAAATAAAAGACAATGGAATAAATATACCTATGCTAAATTATGCTAACAGATACCAAGCATGTGGCCACCCTCATCACTGGGTCGGAGATATCGAGGATGTCGAAGTAGCGAGACCCATTCTTGGAGTCATAAGTCTTCACGATCAAGTCATCATCTAATGGCTCTCCTTCATAGACAACGCCGGTAAACTTAGAGATTAGTTGAGGGGTTATGCGCATCCTTCGGCATGTGAAGTAGAAGTGGTCCTCATACACACACGACATTAACCATTTTTATAGTCACTTAGGTTTTCCAAAGTAGCACAACTCATAAAGTTGCAGCAACCTAGCCTTCTCCAATTTTACCTTCACTTCATCATCATATATTGACATTCATTCTGGTGTCCTTTTGTCTGTCAGGTGAACTAGTTCTAATGCCATATCCTTCTTTGTGGTGATTGTGCAATGGTTGTAATCACTTATAACCATCTTCCTTATATGGGATACCCATTATTTTTTGAGCAACACACCATCTGGGTATTACATATCTGCATACCACTCCTCGTTGAAGCTGATGGTGGAAGTCTGTTTCCCCTTGCCCTTGCTCTTCTTTGGTGAGATAGTTGCCTTCTTTGGTGCCATATTCTTGTCAGGTTACTAAAAAAAAAATCTTCCTTGCTCCTTTTCCTCTCCTGTCAAATTTTTGGTTTTCCTTCAAAAAAAAAACCTTCACTCCCATGCCCTAGTTATAGAACCCTAACCTAAACAACCCTTCAACAAGATGGCATACTTTCCTAAAATTGTTTTCCTTATGCCCATGTACTTTTTCCACTTTGGTTTGAAAATCAAATTTCTCACACTTTTTCCTTCACAAAAATATTCTTCACAAATGCCCTAGTTCGCAAGAGCTCTTCTTTATCACAAATGCAAGGTAATAACAAAGTATCTCAAACTTCTACTTATAGCTTTTTATTCTCTCAAAAAAAAAAACGTTGTGCCACCTATGAACGTACTTTTGCAATAAAGGCAATTTTTTTTCACTAAAGCTAACCTTAAGAGCTCTTTCCCCTATGCCCAATCCTATGCAAAAAATATCTACAACCTTCTGGCGCAAAAAATTCCTTACTGACCAAAGATCCTCACATGCGTGCTAGTAACACCGTAGGTACTTCTTCTGTCCTTAAACTAATTTTTTCCTTCACCTACCTCATGTTGTTTATGTGCTTCTTCTCCTTTGTACGTGGTATTTGTAAAGTTCTCCTGACACCAAAATTCCTTATGTCCACCTTTTCTACATGCACTCTTCCACACTAGATGCTTTTGTTATCCTTCAATCTAGGCCATCGAAACACAACTTCCACTACCAAATTCAATTTTACTTCACATTACTTCACCCCACACAAAAACAAATGCATGGTCCTCTGCGCATACATAAACTTTTGAAAATAATAAGTGGCTACTGACACACAAGGTTTACAAAACAACATCACAAAAAGAAAGGAATAAACAATGAGAAAGGGAAACACAAGGAAAAAATGCATTAAAGTAAATCCTAAGCTAAATGGCAATATTGCCTTATTTATAATTACATAGAAGCCTTATTTATAATATGGCTTCAAACTACTCCCATTGAAATGGCTTGGTAACCATGTTCCATCCATCACTTGTAATTGGAAAACACCTGAATCAAAGATGTACGAGATGATATATGGCCCTAACCAATGAACTTTCAGTTTCCCATGATGGCGTAAAAATTTGGAGTCATAAAGCAAGACCATCTGTCCAACCTCGAATTGTTTGTTTTTAATATGATGATCATGCCATGCTATTTTTCATGCCTTTTCAGTATTCTGACTCCATCTAGCAAGTGATTAAATTCCATCTAGATGCATTAACTTCTCCATGCACTCTTGAATTGCTTGTTTAACAACTAACCTTCCTGCGTGCGCAATATATAGCGATGGTATCATAAATTCAATTGGTAGGAAAACCTCCATGCCAAACACCAATTAAAATGGTGTGGCCTTGTTCAATCTCTTGTACGTTGTCCTATATGCCCATAGAATGGACAATACCTTGTCATCCCAATATTTTCTTCCCACATCACAAATTTTAGTTAACGTGTGACTCAAAATTTTCTTAAACACCTCAGTAGTTCCATTAGCTTGTGGGTGGTATGGGGTATTCTTATGATGAGACACCATGAACTCTGCCAACGGAATCTTGATTGTTTCATTCAAAAAATGTGTACTTCTGTCACTAGTCAAGCTTAAAGGACATCCATACACGCTGATATGTTCTCCCATAAGAATCTAGTAGTTGTCACCACTGTATAATCCCTTGTAGGCACTGCCTCCACCCACCTAATTAAGTAATCAGTCCAAGTAAAGATATAACATGAATCAGTCCTTCGCGGGGAAGGTGAAATTGGTACTACAAAATCAATGGCCCACTTTTCAAATGGTTCTACACTAGCTATTGGCCTCAAGGACATTTCATCCATTCTTCCTAGCTTGCCAAGGTGCTGAAAATGGTCATAGGCATTACAAAAATCAATGCAATCCTAGTATATGCTTTCCTACAAAATCCATGCGAGTAAAATCTTCTGTGCTGTAGCATTCCTTGCATGGTTCCTGCCTACAATCCCACTATGTGATTCTTCTATGATTACAATGCACTCATGTTCTAACATGCATCGACGTAGAATATCATCATGACCTAACCTGTATAAGTCTCAACTAATTATCATGTAGGGTGCGACGCGTATAGCTAACTATTTCCTTTCAAAAAATTCGTTCCTTCTGGTGCCACACCCGTTTTGAGAAACAAAACAATATATTATAAGTCAGAGGGCATGCACCACAACCTAAACAGTTGCGTGTCTGACATAGCATCCTCAATGCTCTGCATGTCCTCCCCCAAGTGAATCCTTGACAAATGGTTGGGCCTTGAGTTACTCTTTCCTTATTTCAAAACTACTGTAAACTCAAACTCTTGAAACAATAAGACCCACTGGCATATGCACCCTTGAAAAATGAGAATGTTCACCAAGTACTTCAATGCCATATGGTTTGTGTAGAATATGAAAGGTGTTGCCAACAGATACTGCCTAACATTATGTAGCACGTAGATCGTTGATAGTACATCACGCTCAATAGTAGTGTACTTCTGTTCTACTGGTGTCAAATTTCTACTAGCAAAACAAAGGGGGTGATAAAAAATCCCCTCACCAGGTTGTGCTAGCTCCAATGGTTGTCCCTAAGGCATGAACATGCACATGGAAAGGTTTTCCCAAGAAGGAAAGTGTAATATGGGCACAGTGATGAGATTATCCTTCAATGTATCAAATGTCATCTGCTGCACCTCTCCCCAGTGAAAAGCACTCTTGTGCTTTAGTAAATTTTCCAATGGCACGATGATTTTGGCATACCCCTTGATAACCTTTCGGTAGTACCCTGTATGCCCAAGGAATCCATGCACTATGCACTGATTGGTAGGCTCCCCTAATTCCACAATAACTGCAACTTTGGAAGGATCCACCAACAAGCCTTCCTTACATATGATGTGCCCTAACAGGGTTCCAATTGGAGTAGAAAAAATACATTTGTTAATGTTGAGAGATATCCTCAACTGCTGACATCTCTCAAATATCAGTCTCAAATTGTCGCAATGGTCTTTCACTAGTCCATATACTATCTAATCATTAAGGTAGACTTGTAAAAACTTATTGATAAAATTCTGAAATGCCTGGACCACTAGTCACGAAAACATAGAAAACACGTTCTTTAGTCCAAAGGGCATGACCGTATAGGAAAAAATTCCCCATTCAGTGGAAAAAGTTGTCTTTTCTTGGTCTTCTTTATCAATTCTAACTTGATGGTATCCTTAGAATCCATTTGTGAAGGAATAGATCTCACGTCCAGCTACTCCTTCCAAGATTTCTTCAGTGAAGGGGGTTGGAAAAGAGTCAATGACACATACTACATTCAGGTTCCCTTAGTTAACATAGATCCTTATCCTTCCATCCTTTTTAATACCAATTACCATGGGGCTTACCCATTCTGATTCCTCCACAGATTCAATGATGCCTAAAGCAATCATTTTGTCTATTTCCTTCTTGAATTTGACATGAAGATTTAGATTCATTTTATAAGGCCTCAACTGAATCAGATGCACACCCTCCTTTAACTTAATTTTCATTTCTCCCAAGGAGTGGTGAATGTATTTAAGCTCATGGTATCTATGCGGAAATAAGTTCTGAAACTTGTGCAGTAGATCAATGATCTTCAAAACCTCCTTCTTTGGCCAATAATCTCCAATAGTGTCCTCCTTAGGTTCTGTTTCTAAACCAATGTTAACCTTATTTGTTTTGAGGGGTTCATGGTAGGTGCATGTTTGACCATCAACACTATTAATAACTTCACACGTACCTTTAGTATCGTTAACATTCAAACTCTCCATCTCTTCACCATTTATCATATATACCATCTTTCCCTCATCTCTCTCCACGCATGCGTGAACAAGCTGCACTTCTTATGACTCTTCCTTGTCAAAGCATGGTTCAAAACTAGGTTAACCCAATAAATCTAGTATTCTATCTTCCACATGGCGTTATCTCCCATATTAAGGCGCTTAACATCTACATCACCCTATCCACCAATGGTTTAGTACTCTGATATCTGAAGTCTTAAAGGAGGTCAATCTTCAACTCCTACCAATTTCCTGTCTGACGTTGCATCTATGAGTGAATATACTATGCACGCGCACATCATTGTAAGGTGGAATACAAATTATGCACCTATAAAGAAGGTGGCAAGGCCTCCGCGCCTTCGATCCATGATTTCTCACATGCTTGGACGTGAAATAAGGTGGGTTCCTTCCCATGGTAGTCTTGTATGAAAGTGGGTGCATTTCTTTGGGAAAACCTAACAGAGAACGTGATTCTTACCTCACGCCATTCTAGAAGGCTGCCATGATGTGTCACCCACCAATGCGTATTGGTCCTAAGCAAGTTATAGCTGAGCATCCCTCTTCTTTTGACCTCATTTTTTCCACCGAGCCTCCATTTCTCATAATAAATCATCAGGGTTGGCTCCTCTAGAATAAATTGGTAACTTCTTTCCTCCTAGGTGCTTGATTAAGCATGCTTTTTTCACCCTTATAACTGAGCCTATTAATTTTTTCCCAATTAACTCATAAGTATCGTGTGCCCAATTATCACATGCCGCACTAGTTGTATCACTCATGGACTAAGCATCTTCAAACTGAATAACTCCTTCTGCAGGGTGAATCACCTTACGGTCACTGATAGAGCACACATAGATCCTATCAAGAACTTATTCTCCTGAGGGCTTAGTATACGACGTTGAATTTCCCATCGGTCAAGGGGATGATAACCCGTTCTTCCTTGATTTCAAAACTTATGTATCCCTTGTTGAATTGTAGGTAAAAATTGTTCTTATAACACCAGGGGTGCCCAAGTAATGCTGGAAAGTTGTCCACCTTAGCTAGTGCCAAGACTTCAAAATCCCCAATGAACTTTTCCCCTTGGATAGTGATAACAACATCCTTCAAGACACCAATGGGCATTACCTTTGTCTTGTTATCCATATACAACACATTTTAAGATGACTATAATGGGGGCCTTCCCATTTGATGCCATGCATCTAGAGTGAGGACATTGAATTCCCTACCCATGTCAATTAGAATATTGCTCAGAAGCCATCCATCCAAAGCTGTATTCAAGGTAATATCCTTATCATAGTCCAAGCTATGGGGAGGAAGGTTAGCATGTAGAACCTTCCTTTCATGCTCTACTATGACGTGTGCTACCTTCTCCCGTAACCATTCCCCTAGCAAAGGAATGATATTCTCTTGCCTTAACATCTTACATACTTCCTTGACCTCATCTAGACCCTTCTGCAGATCCTCATCACTCTTCCTCTTCTCTAACTACCTTGACTGTTCCTTCACACATTGGATCTCTCCTTGTAGGCTTCAAATTACATCCATGGTCTCTTGATATACCTCCTTCTGATGATTAGGGTCCAGATACTTCCCATGTACAACCTCCTCTCTAATAACCAACAGTATCTTCCTTGGTATATCCCTTACATGCGCAGTCTCAGCTTGCGTTGTAACTAATACATGCTCTAGTTCTGACTCATGCACCACCCTTAACATTAATTGTGAATTAACCTTCTTTACGCTTACCATTATGATGCCTTTGTCTTTCCACTTATACTGGCTCATATTTTAAAATAGCTCTAGAAACTCCTCATAATTATGTTTTTTTCCACACCAAGAGCATTGTAACAGGTTTGGGCATTCACACTTATAGTGCTTCGTAGACCTAGAATTGTAACAGGTTCCACGCAGGAACTCACTTCTTCATCCGCGGTTACCATGACCACAAAATCCTCCTTAGAAACCTCTTCCAAATGCCCCTTCATCCAGGTGCCCTTCATAGTGACGACTATCATCCTTGGAATTGTTCATGAGGATGGTCTATCCCACACCAATATCAATGGCATCATGTATTTGGTCAATCAATCTACACTCCTTGGTGTCATGAGTAGTAGAGGTGTAAATTTTGTAAGAGCAAGAAACATTATTATGGATTGTGCGCTGCAGTAGTGGGAATCTACTTACATCATGATCTCCATGGAAATTTTCACAGTCCACCATCATGGCACGTAACAATCTCTGGGGACAAATTTCATTTGTATGAACCTCTATGTCACAATCTGTGCACCATATATCTCTATGATTCTCATGTGGCGAGTTTACATATAGCTTCTCCAGTTGCTTCACGATTGCAGTAATTTGAGCCTCAAGGAAGGGGCTAACACCAATATCCACACTTCCAATAGCCTCGGCGTGCAGGGCAGCCTCTAAGGCCTTGTGCAGGTCCGTGAAAGTCTTGTGTGAAAGTGCTCTCCTAAATGGTGTTATCAATCCTCCAACAAACCACTGAGCATGCTGAGAGGGGTGAATATCATAGGATATCTTTGATAAGAGAGTTTTAAAATGTGCATCATATTTCCACACATTCTCTGCCATTCCTTGCTGGATCTCCTTCAGTGTGCTAATGCTATTGTATTCAAACTTAGGAATATGAAATTTAGCCAAGAAAGCATTCCGCAACATGGTGTAATCTACCATTGTCTTATAAGGGTCATACTTCTGGTACAAACTATGCACGTGTCCTTGCAACGTTGTTGTAAACTGACTTTCCTTATTCTCTGGGGTAGTAATCCCCTTCGTGTGCCATAGCAGTTCACACTTGTGTACATGCTCTGCAACGTCCTCAACACCTTTGTAATATGGTAGATGCAAATACATTTCAGAAAACACTTGCAGGGGTGGTTGATGCCCTTGCCCCACCTGATTCAGAACCTTGATTTCCTCCAGTGTTACTTCCACCACTAGATCCACTAGATCCACTCGGTCCTCTAGATCCCCATACCACCAGATCCACCTCATGTAGCCGGTAAAGGGCATGAAATGGTCGCGCCTAGTGTTCCCAACATCCCAATGAACTACGTGCCAATAATTTGTGATATTTCACCACTACTAGATGTGTGTCCCACACCACTTCCAGACGTGATACCCAAAATTTGTGTACTCACACTTTTCCCAAACGTTGTTCCAGAAAATATTCCTCCAAACACAGGAAATTATTATGCAACCATATATGTACCAAATGAGAAATTATATCGCCTAGGTGAAGATCGACCACTCCCACCAATACCAACTGGGTTAATAATACTTATCTCTTGGTTTGAAAAACTAAGCACCATGGGTTGGTCACCAGGCAGATTTAGATGCGTGCTGATGGCTATCCTTTCTTGAAGTGACAGAATCTCATCAGAAGCCGAAGGGGTTTCTCTCTCATGTTTTCCAAGATGGGGTATCATAGACTACTCAGGTTGCACATCTTCTGCGTGAACCTCAATTCCTTCCCGCAACATCTACCTTCATAGATCCATCAATCCTATAACCTCATGTTGTCTAGTCAACTCCCTTTCACGAGCTTCAATATACTTGAGTTATCTCTCCTCTCTCTCCTTTTCAGCCATAATGTCTTCCATCTTCCTCCACCCTAGCTTCCTCTCCCAATGTTCAGAAGAATCTTAGTCGGCCATACGAAATGCTTCCAAAATCAGTGTAATGAGAAGGATCTTTATCGCTAAAGGGATAACATACAAAAATGATCCTCTAGGTTCCTTTAAGAACTCAAACTCAACAACCTCAAGACAAGAATACATAGAAACAACATAGTCCAGGGTATAACTGGTCAATGCTCTTCTCCACTAATGATAAAAAAATGTGTGCAAGTAAGATCAACATCCTATAGCCTCTGATACTCATCTTGGGTCCACACGCGATATCTATAGTACTAGCTTGATCTGGATGCATATGCCAAAAGCCATTCATATAACTCTACTGGAAAGAAAAAAATAAGGTCTCATATAGCTCATCATAAATGTGATCTTCTACCCATTTACGTGCCTCAAACTCAAGTCCAACACCAAATATATGAGAAAATTCATCCTCCGTGCTTTTAAACCATGATTCGACACTTTCTAAGGTCAAGCGCCTCGTCATCATGCATCATTCTCATAACAAATTTGAAAAGAGGTCTTGGAAACGGAACCAAGATGTAGTCTTTTTTACCCATATACTAAATTCTAACCCCATTCACGCTGTCCTATCACTCAGCGGGCGCTGGGTGCTCACCCAAGGTATGCACGGGTGTCAAGCCCCTCCTTGATGTGAGAATTGTGAGAAGATCTTTCCATTGTTAGAGGATTATTTATAGAGAAGTGAATATTCATGTAAAATCACAACATGAGCTATCATATCCTTATACTAAAGTATTTAATAACAAGAGAAACATCATGGCATGAAATACAAAGAATAGATTTGTCATAAAATATAAGGAGATAACACGAGGGTTTTCACTCCTAAACCAGATATTCAGAATAGAGCCATATATTTATATTTATCATAGTCTCCATAACCACATTACATTCAAAAGGGTCGTATCAAACCAAATAAATCAAGAAAGGGATCTAACCCATATATCAGAGGTCATAACTATGCTTTCTTTATTACAAATTGTTTTACAGACCCATCCCTTTGACATGATAACATTCCTATAGTTCTTTAATGAGAACCCCAACTCCTAGGGTCTCCTGGTATTCTCTACAGAGCTTCTATCTTCCCATGCTATATATCTTGGTGTCTCTCTTCATGCCTTCATGCCTCTATAAACGTATCCTTCTCTCTCTTCGCACCTTCATGTATCTATAAACATATTCTTGTCTCTCCCCTTTCTTCTACCCCGAGAATCTCTTCTTATAGGATGAACACCTACCACTATGCCTTTCTTTAGGAGCAGATCAGATGCCAAGTGTCAACAATGTGGTCCTCCAATGGTACATGCTTATTATGCTCTAAGCTCTCCACTTTCTGTAATGATGTCTTCTTAGGAATATTCCATGCTTGGAATATTCTTTCCTTGACCACCAAGTCTCCAGGCTGACACCTTATCCACTCGGCATGCCTAGTCAGGATCATGTTTTTTCTCAAGTGTCATCCAGAATATTGAATATGGATAAGTCCTTAGAACCCTATGTATTACCTTGTGTGCATGCCCTGGTTTCTCCTAAACCCTTCTTAAACCCTTGTCCTGTGAACTTATCCCCTCATGCCCTTCTTCCTATTGGTCTCATTTGCTCACGCGATCTTTGGTACTTAGCCAATATTTCGGGGCCCAACACCATCCCAACATGTGTCAGAATTTGAGATTTAAAAAAAAGTATGGGAATCCTCCAAAACATAATGGAGATGGAATGAAAATTTTTAGATGTTATAGTTGGAAAGTGCTCTGTTGTAGTGTCTGTATTTTGAGAAATTTTTGTGTTTCAATGTTGGCTATGTTCCCAAAACAACAAAGGATTGAAATTTTCAAGTATTATGTGACCATAGGCTTGTTGCATATCAAGGCACACTTGTTCATACTTTTAGTGGTGTTATAGAATCTATAAATAAAATATATGGAAGTGATATCATTTTTATATCTCAAATGTAGTGTGTATATCAGTGTTGATTTGAAGAGTGCATTCATTGCGTCCTTTCATTGGTGAAACAAGTTTTGAAGAATTGTTGTATTACAGAAAGGAGAAAATCGAACCTAGAGAATGCCCACGATATAATTAGTTTATGTATAGTAAACATACTTGCAGTGATTTCCCAGTCTTGTATATTGGAAAGAAGAGATGAACTATGCATTAGAAAAAGATCAACAGAGGCTTTTGATCAACTATCCTGTTCTTGTAAGGATATAAATGAAAATCACCTAAAGAAAAAATTTTCTGTAGTTGAGTGATGTGGCAGTGCTGAGGAAGTTATTCTAAGAGGATGTAAATTACATGAGTATGAGAGAGGGATGGCTGATATAACTATAAAGTGGAAATTAATAGTAGAGTGTAAGTATATACACACAATGTGTGGTTAGGATTAAACACTAGGAAGGGTTAGAAACATAGGACTAGATAAAGAGGGGTAATGGAGATGGAAATAGAGATATAACTTGCATATCCATACATGATTTAGATCAGTATAAGGGAATCCTTCAACAATTTAGGAAATGAAATTTTGAGTCACATATAAAAGTGTGGAATCTTTCTGAAGGAACAAGAATGAATGAAAATACACATAAAAAATGAGTCCTTTTGGAGGTGCGTGAAAAATTTCCTCGAACACACGCTTTCCCTCATCGCCTTAGAAAATACATGCATGGTTTTCTCAATCTAGACTTGCATAATTTATGTATTAATATTTTTCATTTTTTCTATGGAATCATTATTTCTGATAAAACTAAGGATGAGTTTATGATTTAATCAAATAAATAATAGTACAAATGATAAAGAAAGAAATGGATTTTTTTTGCCACTCGATTAATACTTTGACCATCAAATGTAATCACAAACCACAACCTAACACATTGGTAAAACTAAAGTATTATAGCTAGATACTCGTGTCTGATTGAATTGGCGAGATTGAGTTGGGTTTTCAACTAAACAACCCCTTTTGTTTACCTTGCAAGTATATAAAAATGATCTTTGGTGATTCGTAAAACATCCCCGCGAACCCAGAAATGGGAAATTTGAGATGTGAATGTGTTCCCTACCATGTGGGGTAGTTTATAAAACCTTAGAATGCCCTCAAATTTCCATTTGTGTACTTTTCGTCACCCTTTTAGGAGCCATGTTATCCCATTTTGTAATTTTGGGAAGTTGCTGAAAATCAAAAGTTGAGTTTGGTTTTGGCTTTTCGTTTTGGTCTTGGGTGAAGAAATGGATATCCGCCTCTATACACCTGTAGTATTTATACATGAAAATTTCTTGCAACCCTTCATTTTGAGAAAAACATCTCACTAGTTAGTTTTTCAAGGGGGTTTTGTAGGTCTCCGGTCGCTAGTTGACCAGGCCAAAATAGTCCAACTATGAGCGGTGGCTTCAAAAAAGTAGTTGCTATTTGTACCCTATTTTCCAGTTCTAAATTCCATCAACTCCTATGAATTACCTTTATATATGTTATTATATAGGATTTGTCTCGTGGTGCATTCTCCCATTAGACATCAGTTTGTGAATGTAATTTCCTAGCCCTCGGGTCAAAATTAGACATTTTTGCAAACTAGTAGGTAAATGTGAAAGAATGCCATGGGGCTCTCTCAAGTTAAGTAATGAATGAGAAACATTATAGACACTATATGGAAATCTCTTGTGTTCCTTGCTTGATAAATTTGACTATCAAGAAAATGATGTTTTTCTCTCTTTCCTCTCTCTATCTCCTTGGCATAGTTAGGATTAGGATTATGAATGTAGCTATAACTCTCTTTCGTTGCATGGAATAGCTTCTTTTAGGTCAGTTTAGGAAGAGGAACCAACCTGAATCATGGATTATGCTATTTTTCGGTAGATTTACAAAGGTCCCACACTTTGTGCTAAATCTCAATGTTGTGTATGTCAGGTACCAAATGACATTACCTTAGACAAAGTAGAGCGTACCATTGTTTGCATAGTTAGGGGTGATCTGTGAAAACATTGCATTTGTATATGTTTTGGCATGCGCTATTGGGACCTAAAGAGATCTTCCACTTCATTCTTTTACAGGTTGATTTGTTCCTGTGAAGATTTCTAGCCTATTGGAGGCAAGTGTGCAAACACATATGGCAACTCCATATGGTCTATAACTCATTCTCTGATGTTTGCAATAGCTCCCTACTTTTCCATTCATTCTTCTTTCCATGTTGGTTCCATCTTCTTTCAGTTCCATGAAGTATGTGAAATCATGACTGTCAAAAGTATCCCCCATGGAATAGTACATTCACAACAGTGTAGGTAGATGATATTCCACCTGGAAACATGCTATTCTCAGAATCCTCCAGATCAGTAATTTTAAATGTCATATGTACTAGTAAAAGTGATGGTAAAACCCATATGAGGATGGATTAATTTATTTAATTTTTTAGTGATTTGTTGACCTAAAATCAACTCTCTTAATATCTGTGAGGCCGTTTAAACCTACCTTGAAGAAAATGTAGATCTACTGGAGAATTTTTTTAAAAATATGGAGGGGAAGCATGATGCAATCTAGGGCTCCAAGCACAAATGAAATTTGCAATCTTCAGACTTCAGATATTTTCGGTTGTGGAGTTTTACCTTGCTCGGATTTGGGGTTGCTTTTTTGACCTTTTCCGAAGGCATTAAAGCCCTGAAAGTCTAAAAATTTAGACTTTCATTGTTGCAACACTTTTGGCCCCATTTTGCTTATAAATCCCTCTCGGACTAAAGGAAGTCTGAGGTGTATGAGAGGAGTATTCCAGCAACCTTGGACTTTCAATGGTTGTAAGCACACCATCTCATGACTCGTTTCTTTTCCTCTTTCTCAATTTGCATCATTTCAGAAGTGTCGAAAGCTTCTAAGTTTCCCATATACTTTTAGGTTTCAGAATGTTGATCCCATCTGCCAATCCATCTCCTAGTCTCCCCATCTCCGACCTCTGATTTCTCGAAACTTTGAATTTCGGGCCTTCGGGTTTCAGCCATTCAAAGGTCCAAAGAAAAAAATGAAGTTTTCACCTACCTCCATATGGATCAGATTTATACCATTAATATTGGGTTGCTTATTTAATCAATTGAGTTCACAACCCATCCATTCCTACTTGACAAATTTTCTCTGAGATTCCATGTTCTTGAAGCTAAAAATTACGAAGTACCAGTCAAGGTATGGTAATTTCTTTATTTAAGAAGAGGTTTAAGTTCCCCAACATTTTTTCCCTCTGATAGAAAATCTAAAGAGTTGGGCTTGCTAAATTTTATTTATTCAAAAATCGCTCCCTTGATGGTAAAGCCATGAAGAGCAAGGTTGAGTTTCTTGAAGTATTCACAGTTGGTCAAAGTGATCTTCTCGAGTCTCCCGTTCAGCTTCGAACAATTCTCATTTCTCAAGAGATTTAGGAATCAGTAGTTTGTTGGTGATGAGTCCTGGGTGTCCATGTCTGGCAGGTCTGCCCAAACTCTTTTCAATGATCCAATTTGCACTACCAGAATAATTCATCATGGAGGAATAAAAACTTTAGTTTTTTGAAAATCCCGATTTTGGAGGAGAAAATGGATGAGATCACTTCAGTTCTTCAGAGAGAACACTCAGAAGAAGGAAGCATGATTGATACATTTTTGGAAATTTCATTTGAAGGGGATGATTTGATTGATGAAGCCATTGTTCAGAGGTGAACAAAATAGTTTAGAAACATTCTGTGAGAAAAAGTTTTCGAAGATTTCAGTTTCAGAGATTTCTCTTTGGAACTTTCATGGTCTCCAAAAATCTATTTTTCAGGAGGAGGTTTCGAAAAAAAATTGTTCGGAAAAGTTGCATGTTTGAGAAATGAAGCTACGGAACTTTTAGTTGAACAAAATTCTAGATTAGGAGAAAGTTTTCAGAGATGCAAGTTTGGGAAAAATTTGTTGCAGAGATGGGACAGTTCGAAGATGTTTGATTTTGGAACTTATCAGACTTAGAGGAATGTCTTAAGGAGGAGTTTTTCAACTGAAATTACTGACATTTTCTTCTCCACCATTCATTCTTCCGAACATACAGGGGTTGATGCCTACTACCACTTCAAAGGAGAACACTAGAAGAAGTAGTAGCCTCATGTTTTGTGGCAGCTCATTCAAGATGGGAAGATCCTCAATCCTTCCATGTCTTTTGACATAGGGAATATTATGGACAGGGATCTAGAGAAAAATTTAATTCCATAGATTTCTTGGGACACCATCCATCCAAGAAGGCTCCAAACAAGAAACCATGGACTGCAAGCCATCTACGATTTTGGAGTTGCCCTTGCCACCAGAAATTGGCACATCCAAAGGATTAGACCTTGCCCAAAAATCAGGTATTTGGCTACATTGGAGCCCACTTTGACAAAGTCACAACGAGTCATGCTTGCTTCTGAGCATGGGGATGAGCTACAAAGTGGTAATCCATTTGGACCCAGAATTCTTTGAATGATCTGCTTCAACTTACTGATGTTCAAGATTACACCACGATTTCACCAGAGTTAGCAGTGGAACATTGGGATAAGAAAGAAGAAGTATGCTCAAGGATTATGATGAAATCTTATCTAGCTAAGAATTCTCCAAATTACCCAAGACTATGCATTGATCAGATTTTATTCAGGAGGTTAGAGCTCTTATTGTGCTGTTAAGCAGTGTTTCAGGTCTTCCTTCTACAAAGGAATTCTAGGAATGGATGTTTTTGTACATCGCGACCATTAAGAAGAACGATGAATTTATCTGATGGGGGGAGAATATTAGTAGCTCCATTTCATATCAATTGGGTAGAGTTTCAGATACAAATACTTTCTACATGACATCCTTCCTGGTGTATGCGGCTGCTACTATGGGATATTTTGCTGGTTTGAATACCAGGGGTGTTCATAGCACCTCCCAAATATATGAATTTTATCCCCAACTCACTCTAAATGAGGGAAGCAGGCATTTCTGCAAAGTCAATACCACTTTCTTCACTGTCATGACTTCTATTATTTTGACAAATAACTATATAATAGGAAGATTTACGATGAGGCTTTCCAAGAAGTGTGAGAATGGGGAGCAATCTACTTTCAATTTCCTACATTCACGTACATCCAGATTTTGGGTTTCATAGGTGCCTCACTGACAAATGGATTCTATTGGAATTAGTTCAGAAGTTGTTGGATTATCATCAAATCCAAATTAAGCGTCACAAAGCGGGAAGGAATTTCCCTATTTTGATTGGTTGGTACTCTTACCCAAATATTCACAAGGTAAAAAATGTTGATGCATAAATGGACGAGGTAACCCTGCGAACCTTTCATCCACAAACTAATTTTGATTATTGGGATAAGTTTGGGGAAACAGGTCAGTCAAGTTCCCATGTGTCTTAATTGGAAGATATCTAGATTCATTTTCGAGATGAATACATCGTGTGGCAAAGGGATTATGAAAGATTAACCCTTGAGGGCGAGATTTGGTAATTTGGTTTGGCCGATGTGCCAAAGGACATGCAAGATAGTGATAAGGTTTTGGATTCATCATACAAGGATGATAATGTTTCCAATCAACCACTGTCATGGATTGATTGGTATGTGGAAGAATGCAATGATACAAAGGAGAGGGAGGTACCCATTTTAAAGAGGACTTTCAATTGGTTGGCCACCTTGGGAATCTCATCCAAAGGGGAAAATCAACCTATAAATTTAGGGGCTATACCAGCAATAATCCAACTAACACCCACTAAGGGGAAAAGGTCGACTCAAAAGGATCCTACAATCCCAAAGAAGATTTCATTTTTTGTTAGTGGCTCATCTCTCTCCAAGGAATCTACTCCCAAGATCACATCTCCTGCAGTGCCTATGATAGAAGTGATTGAAGTTAGTGACTCTCCTAGTATCATCCAAGATCCATCACACCTTATTCTTCCTCCATTATCTCTTCCAATATCAGTTCCTTCCACTTCCATAATCATTTATTCCTTCCCATCCCCTTATATGGCCCAAGTATTCTCATCACTTCCAGTTCTATTAGCTAGGGAAAATATTTGGGTCACCCATTTCCTCTTCATTTTCTTTAACACTTCTATTTTCTTCAATCACACACCCCAACATTATTCTGTCAATTCCTATAGCTATTCCTACATCCATGCCTTCCATCATTGCTACCTCTGATCAAATACCAGCTGATATTTCTACTGATCTTGCTTTAACCAATGTTTCAGGTATTAGATCTACAACCCCATCTTCATCAGCTCTAGCCATACCATAATGGATGTTTAGGAAAACTCCCAAGAAAAAGAAGAAGGTTCCTCTAGGAGATGTCATAGATCTCAGCATATTGGAGCATATGCCCAAGAGATAGTCCAAGAGACCAAGAACCATGTCAAGTCTGATGGTTAACCCATCTAAAGAACATGTGATAGAGGTTGCCAACCCCATTGAGGGGAAAACTAAAGAAACTATCACAGCTGCGGATTACCAGATTTCAAACTTATCATTGGGGAAGGATACTCATGAAGGAGCCAAGAAAGACGTGCACAATTCTCTTGGGGCCCTTTTGGAGAAATATGAAAAAGATAAGGCCACCAAGGATGAGCTCAAAGCCAAGGTTGAGCAGCTCATTGCACTACTGTGCAAAGTAACCTAACCCACTCCATCCACTGAAGTCTCAACTACTACGACTATGACAATTTCATCTACAATCGATGATATTTCTTATCATGAGCTTGATAAGCTAGGCCTAGAAAGGAAGATCGGTGAATGGATGGATGGAGAGAATTCTGTAGGAAGCCAATCCTTTAGGGTAAGTGCAGGAAGTTTATGGACAAATATAGGGTCATCCGTAGACGTCATATTGCAAAAAATAGCAAAATCTCAACTTGTAGGGATTATTAGCTATACACACACTCTAAATTAGAAAAAATTTATATAAATATGAATCGTAGCATTCAGAATCTAGTTTCTAAAATACTATTTTTGTAAAAAAAACGGATAAGTTTAGCTATATTAAACACTTAAAATTATATGACTTAGTTTTTTTTTGAAAAAACTTATAAGATTGTAGTCCATTTGCCTGCATTTTGGATGACCAAATATTGTTATTTTTTTTTTCCTTTGGTGAAACATTAGATGTAGTTGTCTATCTTGGGATGGATTTTATTTTGTATTTTTTTAGCAATATTTTTTTTTATGATTTTTTCCGTGAAAGTGGTCTGAAAATATTTAGAAAACGGAGCACTTTCCGTTTGCCCACCATAACTATATCAAAAAATATCGAAATCAATTTTTTTTTAAACATGTATAGAATTTGTCCACGCTTGGGATGGTATAAGTTTTATCATATTTTGATAAGTGAAACAAAAGTTACAGTCTTAAACGTAGACATGAACATTCATGGGAAAAAATGTCTTAAAGACCTATTGTTAGTAAAAAATTCTAAAATGATATTTATCTTATTCTATTCACTTTAAAATCAATATTTCTACGAAGCTAAGAGTCTTCCCTACGCGATGGCACCATTTTTTTTTTCAGTTTTTTAGCATGGTTCAAGTCTTTGGAAGAGAATATTTGAGGTTTTTTGACCTTTTACACTTCATAATGACCTTCCATAGCTTTGGTTGGGGAAAAACAAAGATTTTCCGAGGCTTAGGTTTGGCAGATAGTTCCGCGATCACGGTTTTTTTAAACGCAAACCGTGAGCGCACTTTATAAACCACAATCGCGGTTTATAAAGCACGCTCGTGGTTCATAAATCATATTTACACACATCCCAATGTTTGAATTACCATGTGATTTTTACTCTCTGACCTTATCGTATGAATTACTGTGAAATTCTATCTTTTTCTGCACATTTTTCTTATCACCGAGAAGCAAAACATCATGGGAGACAAAAAACGAAGTCAAAAAGGAAGTCATTAAGTAAAAAAAAAACCAAACGAATTAGAGGCCAAAAAAATTCAAAATGCTGAGCGAATGCGGAAATTTCATGAATCAAGAAGAGGTTCATCTTCAACCCCAACTATTGTAAGCAATGAAGAATCAGGTAATGTTTCTATTGTCAATGTTGAAGTTGAATTAAATACTTGTGATGAAAATGTTTTTACTGTCAATGTTGAAGAAGAATTAAATACTCATGATGTAGCAAATGTTGAAATTGAAAGAGACAATGAAAATGTGAATAAGGAAATTCATGTTGAAACTGTAGACAAACAAAATTTGACAAAAACACCTCCTAGGATTTTACGTAAGAAACCTAATTTTTTATTGAAATTGATGAAAATATTTTGAAACCAATGTCTGACAAACTTTTTGAACGACAAATCAGAAGAAAAGCCACTGAAATTTAGGATAATCATTTTGAAATTTTAAATGATTCCCAAAGATGTCAGTTGTTGGTTAGTTTGATGAAATTGATTAAAATGAGACCTACATTAAACACTTTAGGATTGACAACATCTAATATATGTGGTCAAACCTCTACAATTGTTGAAAACCTTCATGATGCATATTACACTGTTGGTGTCAAGAGATGCACTAGGGATAGTAATATTGTGCGTCATGTACTTGCTACTAGTTTTGTAAGTGAATCAATAAAAAAACAACGTTTGATTATGCAAACAAGTTGAATGTTGCAAGTTAATCGAAAAACTCTAATGAAAGCAATTGAAAGACGTAATATCCTTCAATCATTCAATAATGCCGATTTTTGGGCATTTTCTGCTAGAGCACCGTATAAGGACAAAAATAATTTTGATGCTATAAGAGATGTTGTTTTTAAATTTTGGCATGATAACACTAGAGTTTCACCTAATACAAGAGATGTTATAAAACGGAGAGTTGGTTCTACTAATCATGAACCACATCCAAAGCATTTCTTAGATATGACTAAAACTCAATTTTTTCGTAAGTTTGAACAAGAGAATTTGGAAATTAAAATTAGTCAACGTTTTTTTGAAATGTTGAAACCATTCTATGTGAAAATCAACTGCGCTCACACCACTTGTTGTTGTAGGCAACATGTTGAATTTGCGATGCATTATGCTAAATTTTTATGTATTCGTTCTAATTTTCATTCTGAAACTATGTTATCAGAATGTGGTGTTCAAGTTCCACTAGTATCTTCCAGGGATTTCATTCCTACTATATTTTGTGAAAAAGAAGTTGGACAATTTTTTTTATAGTCTGGATTGTTTAGATGGAAGTTGTAGTACATGCGGCAGATTACCTAAATTAGAAAGTTACATCCATGAGCAAATTGAAGGTACAATAGGACATAATTTAGTTGAGTTTGATAAATATAAATCAAATACATACCAATTGAAAGATGGAAAAGAGTCTAAACGGTGTGAGCTGGTTACAGAACAAATGCCCATTTTTCAATTTTTGAGAAATTTTAGGGATGAAATTGTTTATGAGTATGAGAGGCATACACATAGAGCTCGATGGTTGGATGAACAATTCAAGCTATGCAAAGACACATTTCCTATTGGTACTATTGTTTCAGTGGTTGATTTTGTAGAGAATTACACATTGTAACCACAAATGGAGGTTCAATCACAATATTACAACTCAGTAAAAGTTGCCATTTTTGTGCATATAACATTTCTACATTCTCCTGACAGTACAGAGAATGATCAATTTTTTTTAAGAGAGTACCACTTTTATATCAGTGATGATCGTACTCATTCTACTAAATTTGTACAAGGGTGTTTCAAGTTATTTTATGGAAACTTGTCTGATAGGGACATCCACTTCAAACAACATTATATATGGTCAGATAATTACACGTCTCAGTTTAAGAATGCACGAATATTTTATTGGATGAGAAGAATGCACGTCAAGATGGGTGTGTAACATATTTGGAATTTCACTGAGGTTGGACATGGAAAATGAGAGCATGACGGTGCAAGGGCATGTGTGAAAAGAGCTCTTGCAAGAGAAGAGTTTAAGTACAAAGATGGTGCTAAATTAAAAGATGTAAAGAGCATAGTGGAATGGTGCACTGACAACATGGCCTGAGGTTCTCAAGAAAATTCTATAGTTCACAGATATTTTTGGTTGATAGAGGAACAACATATTGCTAACTATGAGGATTGTATGATACTCACTGGGTCCAGTGATATGCACTCATTTTGTAGCTCAGACGCTACTTCATGGGCCATATGGACAAGAAATTTGACATGTTTTTGTGTATCTTGTATTGAATTTGTCATTGGTGAGTGTGATTCACAAGAATGGGTGGAAGGATGGATTTGTAGGCCTCTAACTCCGCTTCCTAGTTATCAACCTCCACAAGCATTACAACTTGTTTTTGTAGATGAAGTTGCAACATCCAAGGAATTTGAAAAAATATCAATTTTGGTGTGACAAGGTATTTATGGTTATTTATTTAATTTTTGTATTGAGTTATGTCCATTGAAATTTTAATATGTAATTTAAATTTGAGTTGTTCAACCAAGTTGTTTTTTTGTAGGACATGTGTTTGCAGTAATTGCGACAGAAGAAAATGAAGAAGGAACATACTATTTCTTATGTCATTGCATCGAGGAAAGAAAGAAGTTGACTTCTCCTATTATAGATGGTGAAGATATTGAGTATCCTACAGGGTCAGTGGTAGTTACTGGAACTTAGCTTCGACGGTATCCATTAAAAAACTCCTCTGTTTGGTTGTTTGAAGACTTTGAGACACACAAAAAATACTCTTATATTCACATCTAGTTCTAGTGACAAATATTCAGCTGTATATATATCGAGGAAGGCCTAATAACAAGATTCTTTGGAAGGTTCGAGAGTTAGATCATGAAGCAATCTTTACTGCTATTCAGAGTAGATCTGATTCTGATGGTTCATTGGAATGAATTTACAATGCTCATGTCTGGTATATATAATTTCTTTTCAATATATATATAAATTTGTTAGTTTAAAGATCTAGATTTAAGTTTGAATATATTCTATTTTAAATTTGTGTATTTTGTATATATAGATAGTATATGGTTTTGATTTGAAACTTAAATTTCTTTGACTAACACTTTTATGTTTAGGTTAGTGGTGCCAGAAAAGTTTCCATCTTCACGTGGTTGGCACTATTAGTAGAGAATTTTAATTTCTCGAAGCTAAGAGAAGCTTTCATTGTTTGAAAAAGTTGTAAATTTTGAAAAAGTTGTAAATTTTGAAAATGTTGTAAATTTTGAAAAAGTTGTAAATTTTGAAAATGTTGTAAAATTTGAAAATGTTGTAAATTTTGAAAAAGTTGTAAATTTTGAAAACGACTCCTCCCAAAGTGTTTACAAGACTATACCTACGCGTGTGCACCGATCTGGGAATAAAAAATCTGAGAGAGGTTATTGTAGAGGGTCCCTATGCCGAAGTGTTGAATCAGACGAGATGTCTCTAGGTGTCATGGAGTCCGAGTAGCCAGACATGTTGGGGCATTCGGTTCGGTGCCACGACCAATCGTTTGCAAAATAAAGCGTTTGACAACCAATCACTGGCTCCAACAACACTATTTCACGTGTTTGCAAACAATAGGGCAACGAGAGCACTGAAATGAGAAGGAAAAAAATGAGAGAGGCTATTGTAGAGGGTCACTATGTCAAGGTGTTGGATCAGACGAGGCATCTCTAGGTGCCACGGAGTCCGAGTAGTCACCCGTCAAAGTTGAACGATATTTTGGTCTCAGGGCTCTTAAGGGACTGTAAGCTCGAACGAAGTAGCTTATAAGCAACAATCTTGTTGCGTACCATAACACCACCTCCTCTAGTGTTCACCTGGCCACCTGAACATGTCGGCGCAGTCGGTTTGGTGCCACGACCCACCGTTTGCAAAATATAGCATTTGACAACCAATCACTGGCTCCAACTGCAATATTTTACATGTTTACAAACAATAGGGCATCGAGAGCACCGAAATGAGAAGGAAAAAAATAAGAGAGGATTTTGTAGAGGGTTCCTACATCGAGGTGTTAGATTAGATGAGCCATCTCTAGGTGCCACGGAGTCTGAGTAGTCACCCGTCGAAGTTGAACAATATTTTGGTCTCAGGGCTCTTAAGGGACTACGCCCGAACGAAGTAACCCGGAAGCAACGAGCTTGTCATGCACCAAAACACCACCTCATTTAGCATTCACCTGGCCACCTAGACGTGTCGGCACATTCAGTTCGGTGCCATGACCCACCGTTTGTAAAATATAGCATTTGACAACCAATCACTGGCTCCAACTGCACTATTTCTCACGTTTGCAAACAATAGGGCAGCGAGAGCACTGAAATGAGAAGGAAAAAACTGAGAGAGGATTTTGTAGAGGGTCCCTATGCTAAGCTGTCAGATAAGACAAGCCATCTCTAGGTGCCACAGAGTCTGAGTAGTCACCCGTCGAAGTTGAATGATATTTTGGTCTCATGGCTCTTAAGGGACTACGCCCAAATGAAGTAGCTCAGAAGCAATGACCTTGTCGTGCACCAAAACACCACCTCCTCTAGTGTTCACCTAGCCACCTAGATGTGCTAGCGCAGTTGGTTTGGTGCCACGACCCACCATTTGCAAAATATAGCATTTGACAACCAATCACTGGCTCCAACTGCACTATTTCACGCATTTGCAAACAATAGGGCAGCGAGAGCACCGAAATGAGAAGGAAAAAACTGAGAGATAATTTTGTATAGGGTATCTACACTAAGGTGTCAAATTAGATGAGCCATCTCTAGGTGCCATGGAGTCCAAGTAGTCACCCGTCGAAGTTGAACGATATTTTGGTCTCAGGGATCTTAAGGGACTACGCTTGAATGAAGTAGCATGGAAGCAACGACCTTGTCACGCACCAAAACACCACCTCCTCTAGCATTCACCTGGCCACTTGGATGTGTTGGTGTAGTTGGTTTGGTGCCATGACCCACCATTTGCAAAATATAGCGTTTGGTAACCAATCATTGGCTCCAACTGCACTATTTCGCGCGTTTGCAAACAATAGGGAAACGAGAGCACCGAAATGAGAAAGAAAAAACTAAGAGAGCATTTTTTAGAGGGTCCCTATGCCGAGGTGTCAGATTAGATGAGCCATCTCTAGGTGCCACGGAGTTTGAGTAGTCACCTGTCGAAGTTGAATGATATTTTGGTCTTAGGGCTCTTAAGGGACTACGCCCAAATGAAGTAGCTCAGAAGCAATGACCTTGTCGTGCACCGAAACACCACCTCCTCTAGCATTCACCTGGCCACTTGGATGCACTGGCGTAGTAGGTTTGGTGCCATGATGTCCTAAGGCATGACTTCTCACTCCTCGCCTCTGTTCATTTCCTAGGACTCAAAACATTCAATTTATCACTAGTTTACCTTCCATCTCTCTTGTTCTCTTTGGACTTTCCTCTGTCCTCTTAGACCTGCTTCATCATTGTCCTTGATTTTCTCTCTTGAGCTATGTTGTTGTGGTGATCTCTCTCCATCCTCTTCTTCCCCAGCTATGTGCTTACATGCTCATTATTTTTGCATTGTAATAGGATTCTTCATCACATATCACTAGACACATAATTAGGAGTATAAGTACAAATCATAAAACAATTAAGGGAAAACATGTGTGAGGACCTTTTATTCATAAGTTCCATTATTGATTGCATGATATTAATCATCTCTGCCTCAAATTGAAGCAATTTCTCCCATATGAAACTTCAACCCCCCAGTCCAACAAGCAAGATCAAGCATTCATACTGCAAAGAAGGACATGTGACCATTGGGTGAGCATGATCCTTGAAAAAGGGAACATGATCTATTTCCTGAGATTATCTCTTTGTTTAGATTGTTCTTGGTCAAATTTTTGAAAATCAATAGGAATAGAGTTGAGATCAAGAAAGAGAAATTCCATTCGGAAAATAATCTCCCATTTGCGAGTGAGATGAATAATTTTAATTCTCATTCCTTGGTGAGCTCAGGTGTGTTTTCATCTGACTCAGAGAACTTGTATGACATTTTGTCCCATACCATCACCTAAAGGTTAGAAGCTCTAAAAGAAGCCATTTCTGATTTTGAATCCCATGAGGAGAATGTATCAAATTTTTTAGAAGATCTTGGCACAAGAATGCATGAGCTTGGTACTCCTCTCAGGGAGAATAATTCCACATGAAGAATCTTTAGGATTCAAATTTTAAGAATTGGTTCAGGAAAATATTTGTGACCCTTTCCTTTGAAATAGTCAACAAGTTTTAGTTTAGCCCTTGTAGAGATCATAGGTTATATCTCTAGAATCATATGAAGAGTTAAATGAAAAATATTTTAGTCAATGTGGAAATATCAATGCCATTCCTGAGAATTGACTCAACACATTGGAGCATGTGAACATCTTGGAAGATGAGAAAGTTTCATTTGTAGTTTCCAGATTCAACAAGATGGTCTATGGAAAAGCCTCATCATTCAAGATCTTCCGTGGAGGAAGACATGAGTTGATTCTTCATTAGAGGAGTATTCTTCATGCAATGGTTGGAACCTAAGAATACTAATAAGGGCTTACTGTCAAATTTTTACCTAAGTTTCAACTTGGGACGTCAGAATGCACCACCACGTGAAATCTCTCCCTTTCATCACTTAAGGCTTGTAACATTCTCACTAGGTATTCAATTCCTCAGCACCCAAACTTGATTATGTTGCCCCCTCTCATGAATACTTAACCCCTTCTCACATTATCACCCCTTTAAGTCCCTTTTTCACTTAAGGCTTGTAACCCTACCTTGTCATGCCATGTGACCCGGGTTAATCCAGAATGGTCAAGGATGAGTTAGCTAGGTTAATGTTAAGAGGTGAGTATAAACATACACTTAGCCATTTTTTTAATCCATTTTAAAAATATTTCCTTTTCCTTCATTGCTGTTAGTATATTTAGTTATGCTACTAAATTTTCAAGAAACCCTATTGCAAAAATCACATTTTTGTTCATATCTCCTTCATTTTTGCTCCATTTCCCCTACAATTTTGCTTGTAACTTCTACTCGTGAACTCCTTGAAGATGATCTAAAAATATTTTCCATTGGTACCCTAATTTTTTATAGCATCCCATTTAAAATTTTAGAGAAAAAACTTTCCTTTTTAGATCCTTGCAATTCTAGAGATGGAAAACACTTGAAATTTGAAGCAGGAAACCATATGAAAATACCTAATCTAATGAAAAAATTTCATCTCAATCCAAATACAAGAAGACATGATTGAATATTTAAATCAAACATGTACATATTAGAGAACTAATTTAAATGGTTATGAAAACATACATAAAAGTCCATATCGTACATGCAATGAAATCAAATCAAACATATATAGTTCAGATTTATCAAACTATGAAAACCAACACACATGGATATATAAGAATCAAACAAAGTGTGATCCAGATGCACATCTTTGAAAATATATATGTATAATTTCATAATGTATGTGTACATCTCGAACTAAGTGTGTCATAATGTACATATGGGACCACATGCGGTCGCAAAAGGCTATATATATACAATGGACTATATGAAGAAACATGTTCACTAGGACCAGATGGCCCATATATATATCTATGTACATC
The DNA here is from genome assembly GCA_019776745.2 of Taxus chinensis. NCBI lineage: Eukaryota > Viridiplantae > Streptophyta > Pinopsida > Cupressales > Taxaceae > Taxus > Taxus chinensis. The sequence goes on from CM034149.1 coordinate 736,183,926, forward strand.
TACGTGGACTATGAATCTACTCATGAAACATCTTCTCACTCTTCACCCTACTAGAAGTAGCACGTCCATGACCTGGGGATGTAGTGGAGGGAGATTCCACTATGGATTTCATCCGTGTGGTCTTAGGTGTCTCTAAGCATGCCTACAACCTAACCTGCACATTCATAAACAACAAGTTTTTAACACCCAAAATTTTAAAATACATTCAAAATTTAGAAACTTGTACAATTTAGTTAAAATGCATGTGAAATATTACCGCAATGTCATGATCCCTATTAATTTGTTGTTGACGCATCCCAGGGACAACAATAGACTCACGAGGGGTAAGCTACATACAAATAATTAATTTTAAAATTAAATATTTTACATATACATACAAAATTTGATATTGTAGATTTAAGTAATAAGAAATAATGAACCTCTAAAATTTAACAAATTTGAAAAATTGTACCTCAGTTAGTGGATCTGCAGATGCTATGGCAGTATCTACAGTAGCCTCCATAGTTTGCATATATGGAGGAGTCTCTCTAACAGTCATAAGCTATACAAAAAATATGTACAAATCAATATTAAAATCTACATGACTGTGCACCACATAACAGAGGTTTAAAGCATGTAATCCACGTGAACTTCCAATAATTAGAAACAAAGTGTAAAGAGATTTAATAACCTGCGTAAAACTCATGTGAGGCATGCCAGTAGCCTCAGTTCCCTGAGCAGATGATGACCCACTAGGCTCCTATGTATAAAAGAGAAAAATATTAATATGTACAACATACACGTGAAACATTATAATAATAATCTAGTGCAATCAAATGAAATTAAAAATGTAAGTTTGTACAACTTGAAACTTATGTTTGAAACACGCCTAGCTGCAATAGTTAGCATGTCGACGCTAAATGTTTCCTTCACCAGATCTTGCTATTTAAAATAAAATAAAAAATTAGTTTTTTACATGTATGTACATGATGTACAATCATATATATATATATTAATATCTCAAACATGTGAATTAAACTATTGTATATATATTATTTAAATTTATTTGAAATTTACCTGTGAAAGACCAATATCAGTGGCACCGGTTCCAAAAACATTCCCCAGCATCTCATCTATAGAAAAGAAATCATGTGAACCAGCAAATGATGTCTCGCCCATAGTGCATACGGCACCACATGATCCACAGTGGTGTGGTGCGCTAGAACTGGCGCCTCCACCAACATCACCAGATGCAATCTGGTCACTATGCTGGGTCAGAGTGTCAGTGAGCTCCCTCAATGCATGCAATGTATCAATCTCCACAACCTCCTTCACTGTAGGAGGGATAATTGAAGGCAGTGGGGGTTTTGAGGCATGGGGGATCCTAGGTTGACCTATGTGTGCACCAGGTCTACTCTTTGCAGAGCCACCTCCTCGACCAAAAAAGTTATAAAAGTTAAAATAATTCGGGACCTCATTGAGCATGAACTCGCAATATAATTTATTCAAAAAATAAAGAGGAACCTCATTGTTGTTGCATGGTGGATAATAAAAAACCATCCACCATCAGTCCCAAAAATTGTTTTTTGATTCGGTCATCACGGCACCAATGGATTGGGAACCGTTTGCAAGTAACTGCACAGGGGGGGGGCATTGGTTCTAGGGTCAGTAAATAATACAAAAATGAGGTCTTTTCCAAATTTTTTTGTCTTTTACGGCCGCATGGGATATTTTATCCACATACCACCACCAACAGTCACCTCTAAAGGTATTCCATCTATGTATTTGGTTAGTTGCGGACTTGACTTCACCAATCAATGTTTGCAATGTATTGGCTAAAGTCATGTGGGGATGGATTTGCAGCATGATTTTGTCTTATAGTTTGAATTAGGTTCTCAATGACAATTTTGTTTTTCCTCATATTCTTCCAATGATATTATCTTGTGTTCCTTGCTGGCTCAGTGGGGACAGAAGGAGCCACAGGAGGCGGATCTATGTTTGGAGGAGGGTTTTTGAGGAATGTTCGGAGGGTTTTGAGGAATGTTCAGTGGGTTTCGAGGAATGTTTTGATAGTTGACATGATTTTGAGCTTGCCGACTAACTGATAAAACAAGAAAATTGTATACATAAACAAACATTTCAAAAAACCCATGAAAATGTACAAAAGAAAACCTAAAATGCAAAAAAATGATTAAAATCGGGGGCTTACCTCCTCGTCTTGGTGGCATGGTTGAATCTACCACTATCTAGAAGTCCGATGAGCAATTTTGAGGTGGTATTCAAAGCTCGAGTGAAAAATGTTTAGGAAAAATCGATGGTTTAAAATGAAAAATGGGGAAAATAAGGAGTCGCAGGGACTGGTAATTTTTGTCCCCAGAGTTCCGCGATCATGGGTTAATAACCGCGTTCGTGGTTCTAAACTGCGATCACAGTTTTAGGTTTGGTAATTACCAAAACTTAGAATTTAGGAACCGTCGATCGCGGTATATAAACCATGATCGGCGGTTCCTAAATTTTGCGGTTTTTATGTCCACGGAATTTTCCACCAACTTCGTGCACTTACCCTTTAATCAAGGAAGCAGTTGAGATATATAATGATCTGCAGGTTACAAAAACCACCATTTCCAAGATGGATGAGGCCTTCTCTGAAGATAATAATATTCTAGATTTAAATTTGATAACATGGAGTGACATCAAAGAAGAGGATCCAAACTTTCTTCTTCAGGAAGAGGTGATCGATGATGTCTCTAAATTATTTGAATATCAAAAGGCCATGGAATTCCGATGTGAAGAATTGTAGGATCTGATTAAGAAATTGGACGAGAAACAAGTGGAGATCATAGATGCCTTGAATGACATCTCAGAGGAGTTTGATATCACCAATTGTAAATTCTTCAATGAAAATATCGATACTCTTCCTGAGGATCAGATTAAGGGAAATTTCAAATATTTGGTGAAGTGTGATGATGAGGTCACCAAGACTTTCAATAATGAATCCAATGACCGATTGGTCTTATGTCAAAATTTCATAGGGAGACTAAAGAAAGTTACAAATAAAATTCAAATATTTCCAGCCAAGATCACAAAAGAGATCAAGATAGAATATGTAGTGAATTACTACACATGTGGGCCTGGAGATGAAGAAATTTAGGGTATTATCAAGTGCTTCATTGAGTACAAACACCGAATGGATGTGTGGGAATAAGGACATTAGAAACTTACAGGTGAGGGAGGTGTAGCCGAACCAGGCCAAAGCTGAGAGGCCATGAAAGGACAAGTCCAATATTTGGATCGGTCAAAGTTGCAGGGTTGACTGAGTCAAACCCTTGTAACAAATTTGCTATTTTCATGGGAGCAAGTTCCCTTAATATTAATGACATTTCTATTTTTAGTTAAATGTTAGTTAAGGGCCTAGTTTTAATGGCTCAGCCTAAGAACTTATAAATAGTTGAATGCTTCCAATTAGTAGATATAGATTATTTTTGAGAGGATTTTCTCTTCAAGCTTAGAAGAGTGCTTCTAAGATTCTAAGATAACTTTTAATTATATTCAAAGTTACACCTTGCTGTTAAAAATCTTATTTATTGTGTTGAATGGTTAATCAATGTTTACTTTGTGAATTTACAATTCCTTAGTGAGAGTGATTATCCTACCTTTATTTTAGAATATTTATTTCATGCTATGAAGAAATAATACTACTATATTTTATGTCAGTTATGGAAATCTTATTTTCCTTTTGCGTTAATTTTATGTCAGTATTATCCCTTATTGCAGAAATAGATGTTTGATATATACATGTGTGGTTTCCTTATGATGAATTAATTGTGTGTCGAATCTGATTTGATCTACCCTTATGTACACTCAAGTTTAATAGAGGAACGTCCATATTGGTTTGTGGTATTTTATGCCCTTTCTAGCTGCGATAGGTGAAGGTGGTCAGTGATGTAAGCATACCTCCCACTTTAACCCTTCAAGATGTTGAACATCCCTTAATTTGGTGAATTAACATTTCTAGTATAGGTTTTATTTCCTTGCAAATATCTTTCCCTAATCTCATGAAATATTAGCATACAACTAGATAACCCTTTTATCTTGCATTAGAAGTAGTGTTGTGTTTAGTTAGGAAGAGGAAGCCAGCCTTCTCTGGAGGTTCACCTTGAGCCCAAGTCCCATAGCTTGTGAGGTGATCCCATGTGTCCTAATCACACCGAACATCTTGTTCACATTCTGGCCATTTGGAGGGTTCAGTGATTTGGTGACAACAATATCCTAAGGGGAATAAAAACTTGTAGTTTTGTATTTATTTTGGGAAAAAAAATTCAATCAAATTGTATCATGAAATGATAAACCTCTTTATAAGGAATTGTTCCTTGATTTTAACCCATGCCTTATTCCCATAATGGAACCAAACTTAGTTAACTCTTAATCATGTCATTTCCTTTCCATGTTGACATTAGGTGCTACCATATACCTCGAAAATGGATCTCACATGTGTCTTCATGACCTTCTGGAGGTAGGTTAAATTGCACCTTGTCCATCCTTAGTGCATGGTCCATGAGAATACTCCTTATCTTCCCTCATGGGCCAAAATTGTCGCATTCAAAAGTATTGAACTAAATATTTTAAATGGGGCCAAACTCATATCACGAAATAAACCGATAGTGGCTTTCTTAAGCCTTAGAACTAAAGTAAATGTTTCATTAGTAGGTAGAAATAAATATCTAGAGGTTGTACAAAGGCTTTGCAAGATAAGGAATTTTAATTACTCTAGGATTGTCTTGTAGTAGGGTGTAGGAACCCTCAAGTGCTAATGAATTTAATAGATTTTGTGACCTCTCATGGTGTTATTAGTCAAAGAAACTATGATTTATGGTTACCAAATGATTGGAAATAATGCTTTATAAGGATTTTGAAACACACAAAATTTAGTCGAATGTACCACTTATAATACATGTGTAATATTTGAGTTTCATAAGTACAATAAAATGAATTATGCAGGAGGAATCATAATCCATGGAGATGATAATCCATAAGGGTAGAGTAAGTGTCATATGAAGTATAATTTTTCTAAAAGGATTTCAACATAGGACCAAAGTAACTGTGTAAATGTAGTCATAACAAGGGAAAATGAGAGTAAACTATAGAATGGTTGTTATGAAAACATATACCCACGAACGATGTCAAAAAAACTAAAATGCCTAATGTTGTCTTAAAACGAATGAAATAAAGGAGGGCTTCATTGGTGATAAAACAACCTATTAAAATGGGAAAACCAAATCCAAGGCATGATCACATACTTTGTATGCATAAACGTGGTTAGAAAACGATGCTAAATGAAATAATGATCACGTACCATTGATAATGGAATACTTTAGGATGTTACTAAGGTCTTGTGAGTTAAGGATTTTGCACTCTAGTTTGATTTTTGGTAGGGAGTAAACCTTTGGGCAAAGATGGAAATAAATCAAACCTAGGGACAACTAAGGAGTTTAATTGTGGTAAAACCTGTAATGTATAACTCGTAGCTATCAATATTACATTTCTTACGATGATGGATTAAGGGAAAAAGAAAATTTGAGACTCTTCCCTAAACTCAATGCAAGCCCTCTTTGCGTATCACAAATGATGCAAACTAAGTATTTAAGTTAAGTACTTAGAATACGTAGTTAGTGGTAATAAATTGAAAAATAAAAGAGTGTAACCTTAGTGTTTAAACACTGTTATAAAAAGAATAATAATATGTCAACCCATGACATGATATACTTCCTTTTATTTCATGTGATTCTCCCTTGCTGCAACAAAGGTAAATTACAAACCAAGTAAACATTCTCCCTAGAGACGAATTCTTAAGACAAGTACTAAGAGAACCATGTGTGTTTAAATGTTCAGGTATCACTAATCATGCTATATAAATAAATTCTCATAAAATAAAAGAGTAATATCAAATAGAACCATTATAGGTAAAATGTTAAATGAAATAAAGAAAATGCAATATAGTTTAAAGAAGAATAAAAGTTTAAATGTTAAATTTTTTTCAAATAATTAAGGTCAAGAATGAAATAGGACTGTAATAAATATGCAACCATGAAATTTTAATGTCATGGAAAGTGCCTATTTGTAATTTTATATTATGGTTGAATTGTTGTTTGTAATTTTCCTTCAAATCAGAAAATGTGGTTTTGATGTGCATCATGTGTTTTATTGTGGTACTTATACTTTCCTCATCGTGTTATATACATGGGTCCATGTTAGTGTAAATTTCTCATGTATTGTGAGTTATCCTAAACAATTCCATGTGGTATCATGTATCAATTAATTTAAGTAAAGAAAAGTATCCCAATATTTGTATTGTTGTATTCATGTTTGTTTTGGGTGTGTAAATTATGGGCATGATAGGTTACAACTATAAGTACTTATGGTTGTAACACTTAAAACATAAGTAGTTATGATTGCAAGTATTATATGGAAACTTATATGGCAACCAAATATGTTGTCACATTTTTTCCATGTTGCTACCACTTCACTTATTTGAAGATAGGATATATTGAAACTTCTAAAAAAAATCTAAATATAGGGTTTGATCCCTAATTTCAATTCACGTACCCATATTTTGTTTAAATTGTTTTTATTTTTTTATTTTTTTATTTTTAAATTATTGGCAAATAGTTTTTTGAAAGGGACTATACCCTTGAGAACAAAATATGGCCTAGGAGCCAGAATAGCAGTGTGAACCATAAAGAAAAGGATCAAAATCCAAGTGTTACAATGAAGCTTGAAGTAGCCTAAAAACAACTACCCAAATGAGACAAAACAACAAAATTACTGCAAAAAAGCAGTAGAGAGACCGCAAAAAAAAAAACATAAAAACATACAAGAACAGTAAAAGCAACTACAACTACTTCTTGGCAGCTTTGTCAATGCTGGTCTTAATATTCTTTCAACAGTGGAACATACCCAAAGTTATCATGTGGGTAGCATCAGTATTATCCAGCTGCTTAATGGTCCTTTTGCTTTCCTTTTCATTTCCCCAAAGTGTAGCTGGAACACCACTGAGGTTGGAGACACTTTTAACATGTTGTTCGATGAACTCCTCAATCACCCTAAAGATGGCCATGTTGTAATCATGTTGAGTTTTGGCCTTCCCTAAACGGAAGTCTAAGGAGGTCAGCTTCTTATAGATATCACCAATCTGGCTGCTATCAAAATCCTCCTCCTCCTTTTCTCTCTTGCCTTTCTGTTTAGCCAAGTTCTTAACCTCATCCTTCAGCAGTTTCATATCAGCCTCTAAGGCATCCAACCTTTTTGAAGAACTTTCCATATGCACATCCCGGGGACTGGCACTGTTGATATTCAGAAGGTCATGTGTAATTTCAATTTCATGAGGCCCCTTCTCCACAGCAAGAGTCTCAAGGTTAATATTTCTAGAGGCCTTGGTAACTAGTCTTCTAGAGGTAGAGGCAAGGTGGTTGGTGGGAGCAACAGAAAGGGGAATGGAAGGAGAAGCTTGGACAGCCGACAGGGGGTGACTGCAGCGGTGGTGGGGGCAGATGGAGAAACAGGGCTGGCAGCAGCAGAGCCCAGTAGAGGGGGAACCAAGCTAGGAGAGCAAGGGAGACTAGGGTACTTAAGAAGACAACATTTATGAAGCAACAAAATAAGCCCTTGGTGTAAGGGAACCGCCCGGGTATGCTTCTGAAACTCCAAAATGGAGCGTTCAAGAGAGTTCAACAAGTAATGGGGAAAACAAACCAAACGATTCCTACGGAAGTGGTTAAGAAAGATAAGATGTTTAACAGGAACAGTGACAAACCTACCTTCCAAGGAGATGAACCGTATCATCATGTGAGTAACCTCATCATAGGGCAGAGGAATCAAGCTAATAAGCAGGCCCGCTATAACATATATTAGCTTCTCAGATCCTTCCACAAATCTCCTCTCTTTAGCATCTCTGTCGACCCTTTTGTTAAAGAAACAGAATCCTTCCAAAATAAGGCCAGTTGCTTCAGCAACAAGTTCTTCATTGACCAAGATCTTCTGCCCCCCATAATCAACAGTCCACTCCTTCCATTCCTTTGCAAAATGCACATAAATGCTTTGATCATGCCCCTGAACCTTCTCCATGAAGTTGGTAATGCCACCCTTGCTGAGAATGCTCCATAGCTCAAGATTATCCTTCCAGTCTGGGTCTGCACTTGGCTCAATTTGGCAGGGAGGTCCCCCCATCTTCTCTATGCTTAACTGATTGTAACAAATTCCCAAATTCTTGTGAGCACTAAGACCCGTCCGCTTCTTGCTATTGTAATCTGCACAAGATTGGAAATGAGAGCCGTTGCTTTTCCCACGAACGGCTGCGTGTCTGCTGAACTGAGCCTGCGGAAAATCACATGTGGGAATAGCCCGCTCCCTGTCATCAATCACATTACTACTATCTTTGGTTTCCATGTAGCTTTGTATCTGGATTTTAGCAGTCGTAATGCAGCCCGCATGCACAATTTTCAAATCAATGTAACTCCACTTGGAGTTCCCCATATATTTCACACTAACATGTTTATTTGACATGATTTGCATCATCATATTCATTAAGTTAATATGTGTGGGAGTATTATTGATGTTGATCCACACCCAAAGATCATGACTCAGCTCTAGATATTGTTTGCGTATAGAAATCCGTATGAATGCTATTATGGAGCTGCTTAGGGATGCTATTATTATCCCAAACAATGAGGTTAACATTAATGCCATAATTAGCCAGCGCATCCACCAATTTATTACCCTCCCTATAAGTATGCATGATCCTGATGTTATTGAAAGTATGACTAATACTTATGGACTCTGAGATAAAATCCTTAATGCTCCAACTAGGAGATGAGCACTGTTTAAGAAGATTAATGACATTCAGGGAGTCCCCTTCAATAATGAGGTTCTGAATATTTTGAGTCTGGGTAATTCTCAGGCCCCATAGTGTAGATAATGCTTCGGTAAAATGATTAGTTTGAATTCCCATTTTCCCAGCATACGCAGCAATCAGATTACCTTTATGATCCCGTATCGCTCCTCCTCCTGCCGCTATCCCAGGGTTTCCCTTAGAGGCCCCATCAAAGTTCAACTTATACCAATTAAAATCAGGAGGATGCCATTTGATCAAAGATCTATCAATGCTATTCCCAGGATTGCTCTGATTGTTGATAGTTCCAATCTGCCAATTAGATAAGATGTATTCTTCATTCTTTGGATATCTCTTGTTCTTGGGGGGTTTAAATCTAGCAATATTTTCTTTGATACCATTAGAAATTTTACCAATACTAAGTTTATAGTTTTGCTTCTTATTTCTAAAGATAATATCATTTCTATCCTTCCATATCCTCCAGATTAAATGAGGGATGACCAGCTTCCAGATCCTTTTAAAAACACAATGCCTGAAGGGTGGGTTCCATTGAGTCCAAAGCTGATTAAGATCCTTCAGCAACACCCAGAGAGCTTCAAATTTAGAAAGGGCAAAACTCCATATTCTGGTGGCATAATCACAATGCATGAACAGGTGGCTGATATCCTCAGATTCATTCTTACAAAGATGGCATCTATTAGGAATTATGAATCCTCTTCTCATCAGGTTGTCAGTGGTAAGAATCATGCCTTTGATAGCCAGCCAAAGGAAAAAATTTATTTTGGGAGTTAATTCAGACATCCATATCTTGTTCCAATTGAACTCTGTTTGACTATTATGGAAGAAATTATTATATCCAGATTTGACAGAGTAATTCCCATCATCGGAATTATTCCATACCAGCTCATCTTTGGAATCCAGCTGAATTAATGGAATAAGGTCTAATTGATCTTGAAGGGAGGAAGTAATTTGTTTCAGATCAATTCTCTCCACAGTAAGTTTTTTCCAATACTTGCTGGTACCATTTCCTTCAATATAGTCCTTGATTTTAATGCCATACTTGCTTATGAGACTGTCCTTAACCGCCCCAAATCTGTCCATGAGATTTCCATTAAACCAATTATCCTCCTAGAAGCATATGTCCCTACCATCTCCCACTTTCCATTTACTGCCCTGCTTGATGAAATTTCTGCTCTTGACCAGATTATTCCAAAAACTGGAACCATAGGGGAGGTGCTCATCTTGAAGATAAGAATACACAACTTGATGATTTAAGTATTTTTCTTTGATTAAATCAATCCAGGGTTGTTTCTCAGACAACATTCTCCAGTCCATTTTAGCAATGAGGGCCTCATTCATTCTCTCAATATTTTTTATACCTAGACCACCCATAAACTTTGGGGTGCAAACATTATCCCAAGCCACTACGTGAAATTTGAACTTCTCTTCCATGCCTTGCCATAATTTTTTTTTTGAATCCTTTCAATTTTATCTCTGAAGGAAGATGGGATCTTGAAGAGTGACATGACATAGATGGGCAGATTTTGAAGAGTACTTTTAATGAGCAGACACTTACCAGCACTAGATAAAGTGGCTCCTTTCCAACCAGCCATTTGTTTTTGGAATCTCTCTAATAAATCATCCCACACCTTGTAAGAAACTTTCCTAGTGCCGAGAGGGAGGCCTAAGTAAGTGGAAGGAAGAGCACTTATTTTACAGCCCAAAATTTTAACAATTTTGAGCTGCCTTTCCTCAGGAGTATTGAAAAAGAATATGGTACTTTTATCATAATTAATCTCTTGCCCAGAAGTAGATTCATAGAGCTACAGTAAAGCCTTGATAGCCTTAGCTTCAATGACTAACGCTAGAAGAAGAAGGATAGTGTCGTCCGCAAATTGCTGATGGGAGACAACTTTGCTGATGGAAGTGGGCTTAGAGCCATTTAAAAGCCCGTCTTTAACCGCTTTGCTAATAGTTCTACTGAGGCTGTCAGCCAAAAGAATGAAGAGTAAGGGGGGAGATAGGGTCCCCTTGTCTAAGTCCTCTGTTGCTAGTGAAAAAACCCACAGGCTCACCATTAACAACCACAAAGAATCTAGCCGTAGAGATACAAGACTTAATAATTCTTCTAAATTTTTCCGAAAACCCAAATTTAGTTAAAACTTTGTCAAGGAAAACCCAAGAGACCTTGTCAAAAGCTTTATTCATATCAAGCTTAAGGACCATATGTATGGTCTCGTGAACCATAATCACTCCATCTTGTATAATCCTGCCTTTGATGAAGCCACTTTGCTGCCTTGAGATGAGATCATTCATAATGAGCTGAAGTCTAGTAGTAATAATTTTGGTAAAAATTCTATATATGGCATTCACAAGACTAATAGGTCTGAAGTCCTTGAAATCTTTAGCATCCATTTTTTTAGGAGCCAGCACAATGTGAGTGTTGTTAAGCTCTTTTAAAAGATTTCCCGTTCTATAGAATTCATTCACCGCTCTGAGAAGATCCTCCGAACAGATTTCCTAGAATTTTTGGAAATTTTTTATAGAGAACCCATCCGGACCAGGAGCCTTGTCTCCCTCTAAAGCAAAAACAAATTTTTACAGCTCTTCAAGCGTGACTGCTTTGGTGATACTTTTGAATTTCTGATCTTCAATTTTATTTTGGGGAATGGCCTCCAACATAAAGGAAATAGCTTCAGAGTTGATGATATTCCTCTCTTCAAGAAGTTTTTTATAAAAATCAAGAGCTTCTTTCTTAATGCTATTTGGATCTTTAATGATATTTCCGTTGTTTTTAGAGACTTCTAAGATCCTATTACAGGCTTTGTGCTTCAGAGTAGTCATATGAAAGAACTTCGTGTTCCTGTCTCCCTCTTTGAGCTAAATAGCTCTAGATTTAAGCCTCCATAAAGATTCCTCTCTGCTGCAGATCGTATGCAACTCTGAAAGAATATTATTTTCATTTACTTCATCTTCAGCCGTTTGCCCATAGTATCCATTTTTAATTCCAGATCCTAAAGCTTTTGTTTTAACTTTTTTTTTTTTGTCAAATACATTACCAAAAACGCTTTTATTCCAGATTTTGACTTGCTTTTTGACATTTTTGAGCTTTTGAACCTATCTAAATTGAGCAGTGCCCTTCGCCATTCCATCTCCACCATTCTTTTATCTTGTCATAGATATTGTCATGCTCCATCCACATCTTTTCAAATTTGAATGAGCTTCTGGTGGGTTTAGTCCAATTGAGAAAATTTAAAGCAATTGGATTGTGATCCGATCCAACTCTGGGTAGGGAAGAGAGGTGGAAGTCTTGACTGAGAAGTCTGGATTGTTTTCTTTTTTCTTAATTTTCAATGAAATTGATAATTTTTTACTTTTTACACCAATTTTAGACATTCATAAAAAAATAAAAAATAAAAAATATTAAAATTTTCAAATAATACACGACACTAGGGGGAAAATCATCTTAATACAAGTATATAATTTTTTCCAACTAGATATTTTAAAAATTTGAGATATTGAGTGTGCCAAAACATTGTTTTAAAATACTCATAAAATGAGCTTATTAAATTAATAAACAATCAATATTTTTTAGAATTTTTATTTTGAACTAAAAATTTGAAAATGAATTATGTAGTTAAAAATTCTTGTTTTTATATTAATTTTCATAGGCCATACATGAACACACCATTTTTTACTCCATGTGCTTGTTTGTACAAATAAATGATCATATTTCAAAAAAAGATGAAAAAAATATTAAATTTATTTTTTATTTTTAAAAACTGAGAACATCATAAACTCACAATCCCACATTTTATCTATTTACACCAATACAAAAATTCTAAATCGATATATCAATTATCATCACTTGAACTTACATAAATATTTGTTTTCAAGAAAAAACATGTCAATTCTCTATATATAAGTGTGCCACATATTTGGTCTCTCACCCAATGTCTGTTAATGTAAATAATTCTCAATCATCATTCATCACTCATTTGGTGTACTAGTGCTTGGTTACCTACCCATAAATATTAAAAGGTATTGAGGTTGGTCATATTAGTCTTATTTGGAGTTCACATTTAAAGCATTTGGTATGTAGGATTCCCAAGCATAGTAGTTTCAAGTTCCATGGTCCACCCAATCCTTAGAGTCATTGGAGTATTCATACAGAGGTGTTCCTATCTCTTCTTCTATTTGCTTATAGTCCCACACATCAACTCTCTCATAAGGTGTTATTGACCATTGGGGAAGTTAATAGGAAAATCATGTCTATTATTAGATAAGTATCTGTAACATCTCTCTTTATTTATTTCATTATAGATCTTGATTATTTTTGTGTGATCATGCCTATATTAGGATAAAAAAATATATCATTATCTAGTGCACTATTTATTTCAATCGGTTTTGTATTTTACATCCTTTCACAACCCTTGGTAATGTAGCCAAATTAAGAACAAACCAGATATACTGCAAATAATACGAACTCCAAAAGAAAATAGATCTCCTTATTTGTTATCAAATAATGAATTACAATGTTTCCTAAATAGGAAAACAACTCCCAACTCAAGTTGCCAAGTAAACTCTATCTAACTCTGACTAAATCTACTCTAGGTGGTGGAAATTACTATTTTTAGTAGTTTACTAGAACCTGCTATTCTTAGTAAGCTCGCATGCTTATTCCTACAACACAGAAATTGCCATGCATATTCTACATCCCTAAATTAGAGGAATTTCCAACTTTCTAACTCATAATGCAATTAATAGACTAAAATTAACTAATGCTCAAAAATAGGAAAAAACCGAACTATAACTTAAATCCTAATTTTCAGCCTCAAGATGGCGGATTTAGGGCCTGAAAATGTGTCGAAAGCTTACCCCAACTGGTAGGGCTAGTTTCCGCTGCGTTCGTCTCCTCGAAACATGTGGTTTCAAAAAAAAAATGGACTCAAACGGACACCCCGGAGCTCAAGTTATGACCTTGTCAAGTTCCTGCTAATTCTGGCGCATCATTCTCCCCTGCTTGAAAAAAATGCAGCTGGACTACAAGTTGTCTTCTTCACACTACTTCCTTTTATCTACATCCAACTTCTGAATCTCCCACTCTGTGACCCAAGTATTGTCCTCTTGTTCTAGTCCTTTCCAATGTACCAAATATTTGTTGTATTTCTCATTCGCGTGTCCATTGTTTTCTTATCTAGAATCTGATCCACTTCTTCTTTCTTCTTCACCAGAACCTGCTGCCTCCAATCTACTACTTCATCAATAACATCCCCTTCTGCACCATCCCCATGAAAATAATAAAAATCTGAAACATTAAACACTGGAGAAATATCAAAATTCCCTGGCAATTCTACCTCATACGCATTATTGTTTATTTTTTTCACGATTTTTGCAGGGACCAATCTTCTTGTACTTCAGCTTGTTATAGGTTCCTCGTGGAAACCTTTCCTTCCATAGATATACCATAACCAACTCACCAATTTTAAATACCTTTCTCCGTCTGTGCACATCTGCTATTTCTTTATACTTATCATTACTATTTTGTAGCTTCTTCTGCACTTCTTCCTGCAATTGTTGTATATGTTCAGAAAATGCTTCTGCATCATCACTGATTCTACCATCAACTGGTAGTTGTACCAAATCTAACACCCCATTTGGATTACTCCCATACACAATTGAAAATGGAGACTTTCCCATGGATCTGTTTATGGAACTGTTATATGCAAACTCAGCTTGTGGTAATGCTAAGTCCCATTGTTTTGTCTTTTCCCCAACAATGCACCTTAGCAGGTTTCCCAAACTCTTATTTACCACCTCTGTTTTCCCATCAGTCTGTGGATGATAGGCAATACTGAATTGTAGTTGAGTTCCAAATTTCTTCCATAAAGTCTGCCATAAGTGACTTAAGAACCTTGTGTCCCTATCTGAAGTAATGGTTTTTGGAACACCAGGCAAATGAAAAACTTCCTCTAAAAAACAAATCTGCTACGCCTGTTGCATTACTTGTTTTCTTGCAGGCAATAAAATGAACCATCTTAGAAAACCTATCAACAACCACAAAAATTGAGTCATTACCCTCGTTGTGTTTTTGGTAATCCCAAAACAAAGTCCATACTCAGATCAGTCCACGACCCTTTAGGAACAGGAAACGACATATACAACCTTGTATTCTGTGCATGGCCTTTAGAGACTTGACAAATTCGCCATCTCTCCACATATCTTACCACATCTCTTTTCAACTTTGGCCAATAGTATTTGTCTGCTACCAAGGCTATCGTCTTATCTTTACCAAAATGCCCAACCAACCCTCTGCTATGCAACTCTTTCACTATATTCTCTCTCATAGACCCAACTGGAATACATAGTTGGCGTCCCTTGAATAGGTAGCCATCCTGTAAAAATATACCCATCCAGGACATCTCTTGCATTGTCTGACAATGGACTAATTAGTCTTTTAACAATATCCTTGAAATCAAAATCAGAAGAATACAAATCCTTTATTGCTTAAAAACCTACCACCTCATTTTCCATAGTGGTAAACAAAGTCACACGCCTACTCAATGCATCTGTAACTTGATTCTGTTTCCCAGATTTATGTTTTAGAGAAAAAGTATATCCCTGCAAAAATGATACCCACTTTGCATGCCTACTATTCAACTTCTTTTGGGTATTCACATACTTCAGGGCTATGTGGTCTATAAATAACACAAACTCCTTAGGCACTAAGTAATGCCTCCAATGCCTTAATGCTTGTACAATTGCATAAAATTCCACATCATAAGTAGAGTAGTTCTTTCTTACCTCATTCAGTTTCTCACTAAAGAAAGCTACTGGCTTTCCTCCTTGACCTAGAACAACCCCAATACCCACATGTGAGGCATCGCAATCAACCTCAAACACTTTATCAAAATTTGGTAGTGCCAAAATGGGTGCCTCTGTCACCTTCTTCTTCAAGAATTGAAAACTATCCTCAGCTGCCTTTGTCCACAAAAACTCCCTTCCTTTTGTGCAATCTGTTATAGGAGCTACAATACTGCTGAAATTTTTAATAAATTTTCTATAAAATGTTGCTATACCATGAAAGCTCCTTACCTCTGTTATACTCCGTGGAGTAGGCCATTCAATAACTGCCTTTATATTTTCTAAGTCCATCTGTACCCCATCTGATGAAGTAATAAAGCCCAAGAATACCAAAATCTCTTGCATGAATGTGCACTTCTTCATATTTGCATAGAGTTTCTCTTTCCTTAACACTTCAAATACCAACCTTAGATGCCTCAAATGTTTGTCTTTAGTTTTACTAAAGATCAAGATATTATCAAAATAAACCACAACAAACTTACCATTATACTCCTATAGCACAGTGTTCATCAATCTCATAAAAGTACTAGGTGCATTGGATAGCCCGAATGTCATCACCAAACACTCATATAATCCATTACCTATCTTGAATGTCATTTTCTACTCATCTCCTTCTCTGATCCGAATATGATGATAACCACTTCGAAGATCAATCTTGGTGAAATACTTAGATCCAGCAAGCACATCCATCATATCATCAAGGTGAGGTATTGGGAACTAATACTTGATTGTAATTTTATTGATCGCTCTACTATCCGTGCACATTCTCCATGTTCCATCCTTCTTTGGTGTTAATAAATCTGGTGTTGCACACGGACTCATGCTCTCCCTTACGACCCCCTTTCACATGAGCTCTGCCACTTTCCTATTCAACTCTACATGCAATGTCGGGATCATCCTATAAGCCGCTTGATTTGGGAGTGAAGACCTTGGAATCAAATCAATGTGGTGTTGAATATCTCTTTTGGGTGGTAATCCATCTGGTAGCTAATTAGGAATAACATCCGAAACTTATTCTATTAATTCTGATGTTTCTATTGGTATTTGAGCACTTACAAGTTCATCCTTATTTGCAACTAGTGCATAAAAAAAACCGGTTGCCTTTGCCTCCTTCACAAATTCCTTTGCAGAAAGCATATTTTCAGCCTTCCCCTCTTCTTTAAGAGGTAGCAAAACTATTTTTGTGCTATCCTTCCAGAAAGTATAACTATTCTTTCCCCCATCATGAATAACTTTTCTATCAAATTGCCATGGTCTTCCTAGCAGCATATGACATGCATCCATAGGGATAACATCACACCAAATCTCATCCTTATAACTGTTCCCAATAGAAAATCTTATTAAACATCTCTTATCAACAGTAACTTCATTACCCTTCTTAAACCATGCAATACGATAAGGGTTAGGATTCTTCTCACAATGCAGACCCAATTTATCAACCATCTCATTTGAAAGCATGTTCTCACAACTACCACCATCAATAATAACATTACATACCTTTCCTCCTGAAGTGCATCTCGTTCTGAAAATATTTGTATGCAGCCATGCATCCCCCTTGACCTCCTTTTTTGGAGCAATCATCGTCCTCTTGATCATTAGAGTTTCTCCAACATCTGGTGGAATTTTCAGGTCCTGTTCATCTTCTACTTGCTTAACTTCAACAAGATTTACTCTTGGAGCATCTCCTTACCTTTTATCATGTGTATAAGTATGTGGGCATTCAAAATCTTTATGCCCTTATTCACCACATCTGTAACAAATAAATGGCCTTCGTGGAGCCTCCCATCCTCTATCGCCAGCATATCCTCTGCCCCTAGGAAATCCTTTGCCTCTTTGTTGATTTTGGAAATCTTGTCTCGTATCCTCTTGCTTTTCCAATCCACGAGATGATTCTCCCCTACCTTGGCTAAAACCAAATCATCCCCGAAAGGAAGTTGAGGCCCCCCTATTCATTCCAGGTGATCTCCTAAAACTTTGACGATTTTGTTTTTCCTTAGCCTTTAAGGCTAATTGATAGGCATCCTCCATGATTTTAATCCTATGCATACTTATCTCATCTTGAATAGAAAATTTTAATCCATTAACATACCTTGCAGCCATTTGTTCCTCAGTTTCTTCATGCTCTACATGAATGGACAACTTATAGAACTCATCTGTGTATTCTTGCACTGTTTGTAAGTTTTGTTTGAGATTCTGAAACCTCCTGTAAAGGGTTTGTGCATAATCCACAGGGAGAAATTTATCTTTCAGCTTCTTCTCCATCTTACTCCACATCCTAATTCTTTCTTTCCCCTTTCCTGACTACTCTTTCTTTAGGTCATCCCACCATAACATAGCATGACCTTTCAATTTCGTGCACACAAATTTTACCTTCTTTTCTTCTGACATAGCCTTCCACTCAAAACATTTTCCCATGCTAGTCAGCCAGTCTATCAGCTCCTCTAGTTTTAGATTACCACCATACTCTGAAACATCAAATATTATCCCATCATTCTTTCTTTCTAATGCTCAAAGCATCCTTTCTTCAAAAGCTGATGGTGGTGCTTGCGTTTCACAAACTT
Organism: Taxus chinensis; assembly: GCA_019776745.2. Taxonomy (NCBI): domain Eukaryota; kingdom Viridiplantae; phylum Streptophyta; class Pinopsida; order Cupressales; family Taxaceae; genus Taxus; species Taxus chinensis. The sequence continues at coordinate 736,202,214 of CM034149.1, forward strand.
CTTCTTCATCTGTGTTATCTCCACCTTGATTTCCTCTCTGGGTTATCATTGCAACAAGCGAAACAACTTGTCTCTACAGATCTTGCATATTTCTATTCATCTGGGCAATACCACCTCCTCTTCCTCTTCCTGCCATTTAAAAAAAAATATAGCCAAATTAAGAACAAATCAGATATACTGCAAATAATATGAACTCCAAAAGAAAATAGATCTCCTTATTTGTTATCAAATAATGAATTACAATGTTTCCTAAATAGGAAAACAAATCCCAACTTGAGTTGCCAAGTAAACTCTATCTAACTCTGACTAAATCTACTCTAGGTGGCGGAAATTACTATTTTTAGCAGTTTACTAGAACCTGCTATTCTTAGTAAGCTCGCATGCTTATTCCTACAGCACAGTGTTTTCCATGCATATTCTACATCCCTAAATTAGAGGAATTGCCAACTTTCTAACTCATAATGCAATTAATAGACTAAAATTAACTAATGCTCAAAAATAGGAAAAAACCGAACTATAACTTAAATCCTAATTTTTGGTCTCAAGATGGCGGATTTAGGGCCCGAAAACATGTCAAAAACTTGCCCCAACCGGTAAGGCTGGTTTCTGCTGCGTTCGTCTCATTGAAACACATGGTTTCAAAAAAAAAGGACTCAAACGGACACCCGGAGCTCAAGTTATGACCTTGTCAAGTCCCTGCTAATTCTGGCGCATCACTTAGTTCTAGTTGAATTTTTCCATTTGCAACCTCTAGGATATATATCCTTGGTAATTGGGCACATTGATTAAAATATGAGCCTTTACACAGGTCTAAATTTCTCCTCTACATGGACATTGTATCTCCTTTTGTTTGTTGACACAAAATTCTGAGTTCTTTTTTCATATTATTTGTTACCCTGGTTTTGTTGGACCGAGTCTTAATTAGATTCGATAGGCCTTAATGAAGTCATTCCTTCTTTGGTAACCATTATTGCTTTACAATCTTAGTTGTGCTTTTGTTAACATTTCCCTCATCAGTTATGTATATCTCAATGATAAACCTTATAGAGATGAAAAAGATTATGTTTTAAAGAAGGATATTATTTATTTGCATATAGGTGATAAGTGAATACCAATCCATTACTTTTGCTATTTTAAGCCTATAAGTTGTGCCCTACATTATTTTTGTAATTGTCTTGGATGTAACTCTAAGACCAACTTACTGATGTATGCCCCCAAATATTGATATAATACTATCGTAAACATTAGCCCTAAAGAAGCTGAGAATTACCTTATCGGGTGATTTCTCTATATTGTTAGGCTTGGACTCTTGGTTGATATGGCGGAGAAACGAATGTTTTTAGTAGACAATAGATTTGGAGTCTCAAATAATGCCTCGTATATGCACTGAATTTCTCATGAAAAAGTGAAAAATCGCTCGAAGGAGGAATCACTAGACCCAATGCTCCAAGATAAATGCTACACAGTGACACGAAAAACTAGCCATATGATGTTTTTCATGATAGTGTTGACAAATGTCATGGGGTTGATAAGTTAATGGATGCGTATGATGCTAGATCCTTTCATCAATGGTAATGGAGATGATGCCTTCTATATTGTGGACATAACCTTAATTCACTAGGTATTTGAGGTCAACAACATCAAACATGAATTTATGTAGTCGAAATTTGGGAAGACATGCTAAATCAAGCATCTAACTACCGAGTCAATGTGTTCAGCCCAAAGGACTAGGACTTTGAGGCATTTATTTGATCTTCTTATGTTTCCATGAATTTCAGATCGAGTTCTAGCGATGCCTTTTACAAGTATATGTCATCAAATAATTTTATGGAAGACATTACGCCGGTAGGAATGGAGGCATACTGCGTGCAATGATTTCAAATGTCTGAGTTCGGGCATAATCTTCTAAATCAGTGTGACACAGTATGATAACTCATCAACCAGAATAATTACAATCAAATAGTCCTACCCAGTTGGTGATGCAATATAACATATTATAACCTATCCTATGTGGAAATATAATAAATGTAGAGGCTCGCCTATCATGTCTCCCACATTTACAGTACTACATAATCAAATGTGATACTCTAAGCGATATTAAGGAAAGACTTCAAAACCAGTACCCAATCTATTTCCTTCATTATCAACACCAAGTGTCATTAGGAAAGCTACTTGAAATAGTCTCGATAGGAAACTTTATATACTCTGATATGTTACCCTTTTTGAAAGTGATACATGGATGAATCAATCCCTAACGCTAGGAATCTATCATATACTGGCATTGTGAAACACAAACAAAACTCATGGTATTGATTTTGGTGATGCGATCCACAGAGGTCCCAATTAACTGTATTGATCCAATTTCCTTCACATAAAAAGTTTTTCTTCTTCTGATTAGATATGGGGTATACTTATCTAGAAGCTGTCTCTATGTTTATCATTTAGTTGAGATGAGATGGTGGATCCACATCACTTGTAAAAATAGTGGAAGGAGGTTGACTCAATGGATAGAGTTTCTCTTTAACTCACCATATCCCTGGATGATATGATGAGTTCCTTTACATTAGTAATAACACTAACTGGTATCCAAATATTCCAATGACAACCAACGTTAACTTTTTCTACATATCTGGTATTTACTTTATAGATTCATGTGGTACAAATGGCTAAGGGAATGAGAAAAATGAAGTCCTTAATGTAGGCCTCTCAGTTTTAGGAAATACACACTTGCATAACCATAAGTAGTATTTATTTTTATGAGGGATCAAGCTTATTAATCTATAATGGAAATATCTAAGTGAATATGTTCTTAAGCTGTTATTATGTTATTGATCATAATCTAGAGTGGGTGGAATCAGACATTCCTTATACGCCATTCTAACATTTTAGTGTTTATTTTTGTTTATATAGGAAACCATTTAAATGGTTTACACAATATTATGTTGCTAAAATTATTACTTTATTAAAAACAATATTAAGTGGTCTTACATGCTTCAATGGTGTTATCAAGTATCAATATAAAAATATCAATTATGCAAACATATGTTCGATATCAACTGTGGAACTATGTTGATTTGAACATATCCTAGACCATTCTAAGGTGACCATTCGATATAATGTTCTCAAGCCCTCAATTTTATGGAGGACAAAAAATATTTCCAAACAAAATATGATTTGTGAACGATATTGATAAAGATAGCCTAATCCAGGAGGAGTCGAATTACTATTTGTTAATCTCTTAGTTTCATTAATTCTTTAAAGATTGGTCCTACGTTGTCATAAAAAAGATTGTTTTTAGTAAGTCTTTAATCCTATAACTGGGCTCAATGTAAAGGTAAATGTAAAAGGTTCCATTATTACCAAGTCTATTGACAAGATTCAATAAGGTTATTACAAGTATCCTATCTAATGTAGTATAGAACCTTATATGATTTCACTTAGATGCAAACATCATGTATCTAACTTAGGATACCATGTGAAATATTCAGTGCTAATATCTGTGAAGTCCATATACAACCTTGCATCTACATGGGAAGTATGCATATATTGATTCTTGATACTAGGAATTCTATACAAACTTATAAATCAAATTTCAAAAAAAAATTATATATTGAAATGCTTGTAATAAAGTGAAATTTGAAAAATAATGAATTAAACTAATTGAATATGTTAAACCATGCTCCCATGTTTTTGAATGTGGCTAGTTCCATGGGGCTTACCCCCATATAGATTGAGTGGTATATCTTTCACTATTCCTATACCTGGAAATGTTTTTGCTAACTAAACAACCTTGTTTATAGATTCTATGCTAAATTAAGAGATTTTCATGTAGCTTTTGTGCTAACGTAAAATACTTATTTTTAGCTTACGTGTTAGCCTATCAATCTGTCCAGTAACTTTACATGTCATTAAATTTAATGGTTTGTTAGGCCAATATTTAGTCTTGCGATAATGGAGGAACCATATATAAGTCTTAAGCTACTGAAGGATCCATATATCAATATTCATCTAGTAAAATATCCATATATTTATTCTATGTGTATGACAAGATCAAAGAACCTTTCTGATAATTAACTAAATATTCTGTAAATTTTTGTTCCATGTGTGTAAATCTAATCTTAATTTGTGTCCTAAGTATATAATTTTGATCTAAATTCTATATTATAGATACATAAATATGGATCTATATCGTATGACAATTAATTCTTGAAGTTTATCTCAATCCATAAATCATTTTTTACTTAATAAACTAATTCCTAAACATGCCTCGCAAAATTAGCACTACCATCCTCCATGTGACACTTTTTATCCTTCATTGACCAGTCAAAATATTATTATGAGAATAAAGAACACATATTCAGACATTTAGACACCATCTCCAACTATAATTAGTTTCATTATACACTTCACCCTTATGAAGTTGTCCATGATATAAAAATCACCTCAGTTGAATTTTTCCTAAATAATGCCTTCATCTTCTAAATATATAATGGTCACATTTTCAAATTCACAAGTTAACTCAGTTGGCCTAGTATCATTTGAGTGGAAAATATTGTTGCAATAATAAGCTATAAAATAACATTTACATAAACCATTTAAAGGGTCTTACCTCTCATAAATTTGGGTTGGAAAGGAGATAAAAACAAATTACAAAATTAATATATCAACATCTTAAACATATTATCCATCTTGAAGTTTGCATATATCTTACACAGTTTCCCCAAGCCAATTTGTAAAACTACATCTCACACACTAAAGACCATTTTTAAGTTTCGAAGGTCCTATTAGGGTCTTCATTTCCAAAAACAACGATATACATCTTAAAAACATACATTAGACGAGGAATTATGAGGGTCTTATGCCTCTTCACATTATTTCTATGTATGCATGGTGAGGATTACTCAACCTAATCAGACTATACCTTTTTTAGTTCGCCAAGAAAAGACTAAGTCCTAATAATCTACGCAAATATGGCCACCAAATTTTAACCATTGAAAGTGAAGTTACACACACAAAGTAAAATAGTGTTAGTGGCAAGATCGAGTCAAAATTAGTAGAGGAAAAATATTCTCAAGTGATTTTTTCTATAATAGGTTAATTTTTATTTTACTCAGCTTTACATATCCATATTCTCAAGACAGATTATTGACACTCTATACATCCTTCATGTACATTCCTAGATCACGTTCATCCCATTTTAGTAAAATTGGTGTAATCCTCTAAGGCTAACTTGTACTTTCCTTATTTATCTCACCTAAAGTACTATATAGTTTGCCACTATTTTCTAGACATGATTTAGGATATGTATGCTATATATTATTTAATGTATTTGATATTATTTCATATTTACAATATTGTTTAATTATTTACTTAGATTAATTCCAAATTTAGCATAATATTTTGGTGAAACCACTTAATTTAATTACATTAAATCACATGGATTCATGCCTTACCCCTAGGGTTTTATATTTATACTCAATTGATTTGGGTTCAAATAATATTTATATAGGGTTTCCTCAAAACCCTAGTCACTTTATAATAATTTACTTTACCATGAATATTAATTATTATAAACACATTGTTTATGGATATCAAATCAACTCCAGACGTTACATATCACTATTTGTAAGGAGTGAGATATTATCAAACCCTGCATCCATCCTCCATATTATGCATTTGATCTTATTATGCTATTACATAATATTTTGGAATTTATGGTCAACCAAATACTTACCCATGAGGTAGTTGTAGTTACTACACGCTATGATAGACTCCCAAAAACCCTCTTTCTAATGGGGTAAGCACTACCAATATAAATCCATTCATTCCTACTTCAAAAAAAGCTATAAATGCTCCTAGTAAATAATGTAAATTCTTGGGTTACCTAAAGAACACATAATATCTCATTTATATTCTCAAATTACTTTAGTACTTAGTAGAACATAAGGATACTTTGCTCCATGCAAGTGACCAATCCACTATTTTGGATAATGCAAAACATATATATATATTTTCATTTCTTGTAATAAATTTTAAGATTAGTGATCACCAAATTTCTTTTGATTATGAAGATTCTCCACCAAAAAAATTAATCAACTCAACTTACCTCTATATATAAAAGTTCAAGTTTTCATTAAAAGATGGGCAAATACACTTTTATTGATAAATAATAATTTTTAAATATATTAAATAATAATTTATTAATTATAATGGGTCTACACACACAACCTCTTAATTTATTTGATACAAAATTCAAAGGGTTCAAAAATTTGGCCCATCCATCAGTTGGTACCATCACGTTACTAGTTACTCTACATCATAAGACTATACACACACAATTCCATATCGTGTCAGTATAATTAAAATATAATTTATTACTAGGACAACCATGGATCAAAGGCGTGGGGGAGATTCCATATACTATATATATGTTCCTTAAATTAATGCACGATGGATAAAAATCCTTATAAATATTGTTAGTTGGTGGAATCCGATAACCCCTCTATCCCACAAACAAGTGCATATAAACCTTTGTTATATCCACCTACATCACCTTAAATTAAATACTCCATATAATGATAATATGACTAATATACAATCAACTCCCCATTACTAATCTATATATAGTGAAAAATCTCCATGATGACTCTGATAATGAAGAATACATGCTTGATGATATCAACATGTTATCCAAAATCAAATTTATTTGTCAAAATAAAAGAGTTTTGAGAATATTATAATTCGTTTTACATAATATAGTTATATGTTATAACCCCAGAATGTAAAGTTTATTGTGTGGCATATTTAATGATTAATGAAAATGTTGAGAATAGCCATGTTATGGTTATTACTCGATCATAAGAAAGGCACAAAAAAATAATATAAAATCATTTGATGGTATCACACCCTTAGAATTTGGCACCACATTCCAATTCTAAAAAGGTAAAAATTACTCGAATTCTATACCAACTATATAATCCAATCTTTCACACCATTCTTCTCACCTTATGGATTGGATAATGGTTCCACCATATACTTTCATGCATGACCCACCAAGGTTTTGAGCATGATGTCACTATGGGCACCTAATTTTTTATTTTAGACTTAGTTCTAATTATGGTTAATGTTTTTAGGAGATTAACTATTTATGATTATTTTAAAAAAGACATCTGATATTTTTAGAAGTGTTTGGTTCACCTAGTTTGACTAATGTGCATGATGGATGTGCATGTGTCACTTAACCTAATAATGGATTCTCGCATGTTGGACATATATTATTAGTAGATTATACTTGTCATCTCATGTCTATTTTTATCCATATTTAGTTGAATTTATTTAATATAGGATTTTTAATTCATATTATTAGTCTTTTACTTGTCATGAAAATTTAGACAAGTTTTTTGGCCATTGTGTTTAAGTTTTTCATTGATGTCAAAGGTCATTGATGGCAAAGGGAGTCTAGGTGTAATGTGTCTCCATGAGGTGTAAATCAAGGTCAAGCTTGAAGGTTGATTGGTAGTGTCCAATCATTATCTCTTGGAGCATGGCTATTTGGTCTTGAATAGCTTATTGAAATATTATATGTTGTGTTTGAGATCTTGGAATGGTATGATGATGTGGTTTTCAAATGGAAACCTATTGGCCTAATTAGCCTTATTAGGCCTCTTAATAAGGCTCATTAAAACAAGTGTGATAGTGTGTATTTTTCCATGTGACCTATGAATATTTTTTTGAGATACCTGGTGATGTGTTCCAAGTGTTAGTTGATACTGAAAGTGACGATGGAGATGTTTGAAGCATGTTCCCTCAAGACTGGTTCCTGAGCCTTAGAATCTTGAATGAGTAGTTTCAGATATTAGATTGGTTGAAGGCCTTGTGCTATGATTTATGGATAAAATAAGTTGTAATAGAAAGTATACTCAGAGATATTTCCATTAATTATTCTACTTGATACTTGATGATGATTTTTTTCTTTGAGAAGTTTATTGTTTTATGGGACTAAATTATGAGTGATTGAAGGCCTAGTTGTGCATGCTTACAAGTTGGTGAGTTTTATGATGATGGTGAAGGATACAAAGATTGTTATGCTTGTTGTTGATGTTTAAAGGTTGTACCTAAGTTTTGTGGAGCTGATGGAGGCATGAAATTTATGGAGTGTTCCATTGAATATCATGATGCATTTGTTGGATATTGGAGTGCTTGTTTTTTTTCTATTTGAGCGTCTTGGTTCTTGTTCTTGTTGGTGTGACCACTGATAACCTACTTGGGTCTCTTAATGTGACTTATATGATGTTATTTGTGTATTTTTGGTATTGGAATGACCAACCTATATGGTCATGGCTGACCTAGGAGTGTTTTTGAGCTAGATTCAAGTATAAAAACATGTTATATTTGCTCATTTGAGCTAGTTGGGACTATGGAGATGTAAACAAGATATAAAAGGAATAAGAAGAAGAGAGGGTGGTAAAGGAAAGAGCTAAGGAGAGGTATTAAGGACTAAGGAATATTGAGGATCAAATATGTAAGGTCATTATACATAATCATCAATATAAGGGTAGATTTGAGTAAGTTAGTAGAGAGATTGTTTTAAGAGGGTTTGAAGAGCGTGGAGCTGAATTAGAGATCACAATCAGTTGTGGAAGAAACAGAGCTTCACTAATAATCCATTTTAGGTGGTTGAGTTGGTGCTTGATCACCTTAGTGGGTTGTAGCCCCCTAGTAGGATTGGTGTCCTACTAAACTAGGGGTAGGTGCTCCTTGTGGGATTTCATGATGCACTGAATGGATTTTTCTTGATGTGTAATATTATTACAAGTCCTTTTTTATGAGTAATATTTAGCAGAGGTTTTATGGGTTTTCTTTCCCTTGAGATTTTCTCACTTAATATATGGTTTTATTGTGTTCTCTCTTATATTTTGCTCTTGTGGATGGTTGTAACACACTTAATAACCTCACATATGATTATGTATGATGACTGATTAATTTGAATGATGAATGTATGGCATGGAAAATGAAGTTAATTTTTTTATATGAATGATTCATCCCCCCCTCTTGTTCATTATGCTTCTAACAATTGATATCAAATCTAGATCTTTGTGAAGCAATTTTAACAACTTGGAGGAGATAGTTGAATCAACAATGGGCAAATAAGATGATATTTTAACAATAAAGTATGAAATCACAGAGTCCTTGGTTTTTGGAATGTAAGAAAAAATCATTGATATGGAAGTAGAGCATGATGAATCCATAAAATATTTGAAATCCCCAAATTAGGAGTATGACAGAAGCCCTAAAGGGAAAAGAAGAAGAATGTAGCGAGATTAAAACTTGAAGTAGAAACCATAAGAGTTATAGAAAACATATGAAAGGATGGAGAAGGGTTGTGTGTGGCAATATGACAGGTCCTAGTGGTAGTGAAGACATGAAAGGGACCAAGAAGATAGATTCCAATATGTCTAACCCTATTAAACAACTAAATACAATGAGGTATGGTTCTTTCAGTGGTATTTTCTATGTTTATCATAATTTTTTTTCATAAATCTACAGATTTCAAAATAAGTTCCTCTAGGAATGGTGAAAGCTTATTCAAAGGTGAATTTTACTCATGTTGTGAGTATGGTCATAAGGTTGAGGATTGTGGTTGGAACCTAATTGCATATCAGTCAAGAGGAAAGAAAAATTATGTTTGTTATAACTATCATAAAATAGGTCATATAATGAGGATTTGTCAAAGGAAGAAGTCTTGTAATGGTAATAATGTTCAAGGAAAGAAGATGTTTATCAAAAGGCTAGTAAAAGAGGAACCAATCTCAACCAAGGACATCAAAATATTTGATCCGAAAGAAACAATAAATAAAGCAAATAATGAATCTAAAGCAGTCATGAAAGTCAAGGAACCTAATCATGAAGATTACGCTAAGAAGGATGTTTCAAAGGAAGAGTAGCACAACATGAATTCTAATACAATAAGGTTTTTTAAAGAGGGGTTAAATTCAATCAAGAAGATATACATTTCTAAGAAGGAAGACAAGATAATCAAGATCAAATAAAACCAAAGAGGTATGTTTTTTATGATTAGAGGATAAAAAAATGATGATAGTCATATGTGCTTGAATATAATCCAATCACTTGTGCTTAAGAAGTTGGTAGGTTTACATATGCTTTGGGATACATCAAGAGTTATAAGGTATGACCTGTGACTTTCATGAGGTTTTTAATTAAGGCATTAGGAGTCCTTATAGTTTATATGGTGTCTAAATTTGTATTATAGAAAAGTGAGCATGCTTATTTCCATAATTTTCTATGTCTCACGAGGAAATAAGGTCTGTATATTGTGCTCCTAGAGGTTATTTTGACTCAGTTATGCAAAAAATACTCATGTACTGAGGTTGAAGGCTTGGTATAGGGTTTTCTGGGCTCTAAGTTGGTATTGCAAAGTCAAAAGAAAGTGTTAACATCATGTGAGTTAGTATGAGTGTGTGCGTGTCTACCATAATTTTATCATCCTGAGTTGATGTACATTCCAAAATTCATTGTCTTGAGTCTAAGTATGCTTTGAAGAGAAGTTTGTGTTGCCATGTTTTGTGAGTGATTGAAAATTGAGTCTCAAGAAGCTTTTGGTGTATATAGTCAAAGAGTCATAGATATCTTAAGGTCTATTTGGTGATCATGAAATGCTCAAAATCTATCCTTTGTGTCTTAGTAGTCTGTGTTGGTGTAGAGTTCTGTTACTTGGTTTGTGACTGTAGGTCTTCATAAGGGTTGCAAAAATAAGTTCAAGTAAGATGAAGTATGTTTTGGAGTCATGCCCACTTTGAGAAAATGTACTAGAGTTAATACCATTAAGAGTGATTTTTTTCTCATGAGGTTTTATGGAAGAGTCCATGGTATAAGTCTTCAAGAAGTGTTTTTTGAGGATGAAGGGGAGATTTTGTGTGATTCATTCATGTCATGAGCATGTGTATGCAAGGCACATCTACATGAGGTTGAAAGTTTGATATGAGAAGGTCTAAGTTGGATTCAATATTTGTGCTCCTATTTTTACAAGCATGATAGTTAGGGTGCTCTATGATAAGTATGAGTTTTCAAGTAAGATTTTAGAAGGAACTGTGTTTAGCCTTGAAGATATGAGCATGGTTGAAGAAGGTCTTGATTCCAAGGGGAGATACTACAAGTTTGGAAGAATAAAGAGAAAGCCAAAGGGAATATTCATTAAGGAGGTTCTATATCAAGGAATGTACTTGTACAAAAAATGATCTAAGAAGGTATGTATGTATGATCTCTACAATCATTAATTTCAGGTCATATAACATGCTACGATGAATCTGAAGGTGTGAATAAATCTATTAAGCTTCTATGAGTCCATGGGTATTGAGGTGATTAGGCATCAAGGAAAATAAGAAGTGATCTAGAGGAAATTTTGGAGGAAAAAAGTTCCCTAAATCCCCTAGGATCATCACGGTGCAGAAATGGACTCTGATAGCTTTCCAACGCCTATAAGAGTGTGGAAAACGGAGCCCATACATAGAAATGGTGGATGGTCAAAGTTGGGTCAACTCCTAGACAATACATGGTCAACTGACAAGCACATTACGACATGGAAAAAGAGAGAATCATGGGAAGGTGATAGCTTCGGGTAGATGTTTTAGGTCTACGGTATTTGACACTCGATTATGGTCACCTTTGTTAATGATCAAAAAAACAATTGCCACATGGTGTGTTCTCAGGCCACCATGTGGCCTACCACAATGTTGCAAAATTAGAACAAACTATTCATCAAGCCATGAGACAACTTGCAGGACTGATCTAAAGTTATGTAGGGGTGAGTTGTGCACCCATCTTAACAAGCCATTGCATGAGCTGATAGATATAAATTGGCCAAAAAAATTGGGGATCATGGCCTAAGACACAACAACATATATCCACCGCTTGCTATATAAAGCCTTTTTGCATAGATAACACCACACATGTGGGATAATCCACATTAAAGTGGATAAGGCCAATGGGTAAAACAATCCCCCCAACTGATAGGCCATGTGGTATGGTGAGAGACGTGGACACACACAATAGGAATGTGCGGAGCAGTTGGTCTAAGCATGGAGGATAATGTGGCAGGAACTAGAGGGCTCGATGCAGATGTGGAGTGATGGTTAGGTGGTGTAAGAAAAATGGTTGACATGGAGAGGGGAGTGGGATTGGAACCCATAACCTTCCCAACGTTAGAGAACCATCCCAACTAACTCATCCAATAATTTAGTTAAGGTAAGAGTTGAAAGATGTAGTTAATAACCAAAATGTGTGGCCTACTAAAGCCTATATAAGGCTCTCCCACACTCCGTTTCAACATGAGCTCCTCTCTTCATTCCAATGCGAAGGCTAAAGCTTAGTAGTATAAAGGTTTAGGGGAGTTAGAAGAAATTATGCCTTAAGATATATAAGGGAATATTTGGATTTAAATATGTAATTCCTATATATATATATATATATATATATATATATATATATATATATATATATATATATAGGCATTATATATGAAGCTTACTCCATCCGAAGCTCTCCCAAGACAGTCCGAGTAGGAGGAGAATGTGAAATGCTAATGAAGGAAATATTATGGAGGAGAAAAATATGTAAGACCTATATTGTACCATTATAAACATTATGTTATTATATGACCTATATCATATTAATATAGGCAGAAGGAGATATATGTCCTATATCATACTAATATAGGAATCATCTTCATTATTCATCGAGGACTAATTATTATTATCGACAAGATGAAATTAATTCCTATTATTTAATAGGAACATGTAAAATTTGTGGGAGTTACTATTTACTCACTGAATAGTGAAAATTCCAAATTAAAGCCTTTATTCCCATGATGGAGACGAAGACGCCATGAAGCTGAGGGACATGATGAAGCAACAGAGACATAGAGATGTAGAGGCTCTATTCTAGTATTTTTGTACTAGAGTTGTAATTTAGAAGTGGATGATAAATTGGTTCAGTATTATGAACCCAAAGACGTAGGTATTCTATCTATTGGGTTTTAAAATGGTACTTTAACAAAACCATAGTTAGGGGAAAAAAAGTCCCTCCTCTTTATGGGAGAGGTTCCCTTATTAGAAGCAAACAACAAAAATTATATACAAATGTACAACTTTCATCTTAGGTTTGGACCTCTGACATCTTGAAATGCTTTTATACCAAAATAGATTATCAATACAAATGAATGGAAGAACTGAAGAAAGGAAAGAGCAGAATATAACAGTACTTTTAGGAAATATAGATAGCAGAGTATAAACCTATATGTACCGAGAAAGAGTGATATAGAACAGAATCATTCACATTCACAACATAAGATATCATTCCATAAACACAAAGTTATAGAAATCATATCTAGAAGAACACAAAGTTTCTTATCATAGAAGATAAATGATCCAAAAAATTTTGGTAAGCAAGAAGGGACAATGGAGGAAGATAGAGAAAAGGGGAAAATCCTTCTGTATTGATTTACTTTCGATTATAATTACACTTCAAAAGTATCAGAGTCCAACCTTTTGCAATGAGCCAAGATGTTACATTTATAGATGAAGTAAAAAGAGGAGAAGAAGAGAAGGAAGAAAATATGATTTGGAAGCTCAACCACCAACCATAAATGCCCCTAAAAATCCACCTACAATATGTCAAATCTGGTTTTGCATGTCTTAGGCGTGCTAAAGAAGGAAGGATGGAAGATCAGATCAACTTTGATCTAGTTGAAGCACTCCGATCACATATTAATGGCATGAAAGATGTTTTCTAGATTTTCACCCAAATCAAGATATCCAGTCGGTTCTCCATGTCTGTTTGGCATGTTGGAGAAGGATGGAAGATTAGATCAAATTTGATCTATTTGAAGAAATTAGATCACATATTAATGGCGTGAAAGACATTTTCCATATTTCTAACCATAAAATCCCACTGAAAACAATATTTTATGCTTCCATGGTGTAGAGGAGGCCAAGATATTTCCAATAGTTATAAAATTTGTCGAATTTCGAGCACTCGAGCGAAAGTTATGCTCATTTGAATATTTGAATTGAATCCGTACAAAAATGGCAAAAATGCAATTTTCGTAAAATGGATCTACGGGACTGAAATTGAAATTATGCCTTTACCGCAAAATATGCGAAGTGAAAAGGTCTCCCTCAAATTTCACAGGCCCACAACTTCACTTTTGATATAGGTCTGACATGTGGCTTTACCTAAGTGGTAACGGAGTTGGGGCTCACTTTATAATTTTACTTCTTTTGGAAACAAGGTTTAAAATCTCAAAGTTCTCCACTGACCTGCTTCCCTAAATTTTGATGCAGGCTTGACATTTGACTTTATCCCTTGGCATAAGCGGGGCCACAGTTCACTTTATCACTTTATGCCTTTTAGGGAAACAAAGCAAAAATTCCTAAAGTGTTCTAGCGATTCACCTCCCTGCTTTGATTTTTCAATGTATATTCATTACTTGGCTTTAGCAGGGTTGTGGCTCATTTTGTAACTTAAATCCTTTTGGAAATAAATCCAAAATTCCTGAAAGGCTCTGACGACCCACCTTCCTGCTTCAAACTGAAACATGGCCAAGTGTCCCTTTGCGGGCATGTTCTATATTTTTGTGTTTTGACTAAGTCCCTCTATTTGGCAAAGGTTTTATGTCTGACCTAGGACACGTGGAGGCTTCCCACTCATTTGGAGACTCTGTTTGGACCTAACCTTTGGAGGTGCACTAATTAGACACTTGGAGAGATGACACACGTTTGGGACTTGATTTTGGATTCACCCCTTGAAAGAGCACTGAAGCGACACGTGGGGCTTTCCATTGGTTCTCCTTTCCTTAGCCAATTCAACGGCCAGTTTAGCCCCTTTTGACTTCTGTTGGACCCTAGACACGTGGAGAGATGATGCTTGTTTGGAGAACTACCTTTGGCTTTAACCCTTGAAGGTGTGCCAATGAGACACATGGCGCCATCCGCTGGCCTTAGAATTTTCAATGGTCGATTTAAATTTTTGAGGCTTTGACCATGTGGAGGGCTGGTGCTCATTTGGGGTCTGTCCCTTGGGTCTCACTTCTGAAGTTGTGTCGATGAGGCACATGGAGGCTTCCACTAACCCTCTTATAATTAGTCCAATTGAACAGCCGACTCTGTCCCTTTTCTAGAACTTGGACATGTGGAGGGCCTGAGCACATTTGGGGTCTCCGCATTTGTGCACCATATAAAAAGTGCACCGAAGAGACACGTGGCACCTTCCACGGTCCTTCTATACTTAGCTGATCCAGGCCTTGATTGAACATTTCCTTTCTCAAATTTTCTCCTGTTGAGCTCTACTTATTTTTTGGATTCGAATGAAGGAAACAATTTTCAAGCATCCAGATGGGAAGACAAAATTTTTATCAAACCATGCAGATTGCAAGATTTTAAATTAATAGGGCGAGATTGCAAATGAGAACCAACTTCTTCAAAGCATGATTTTTTTATCTCTCTAGACTCCTCACTCTACTCAAACATCTCTCAAAGGCACTAACTCAATATTTTTTAAAACTTGACTTAAAAAAATGAGGGGGTTTTTGAGGGTGACAACATTGTAGAACTCCATTATTAACCTATGTGCACTATGATTATGGTTTTGCATTACATTATTTTAAATTTGATTTACTTAAACAAGGTGAATTAGGTTAAATAATTAATTACCTACAAGGGTCCCTTGTCAAGGAATTTTTTTTCATCCGTTTTTCAGATCAAGTTTAGTATCAAAGTAGGTATTGTACATGTAAGCATGCTTATCTTCGAGCAAGTGATATCAGGAACTAAGTTATCATTTATGGTAACAATAAGATGGACATGCACCAATTCACACTATATCTCGAAGAATGATTCTCAATTGAGGAAACGTCTACAGCTCATGGAAGTAGAGAAGTAAAAGAAAGAGCTACATGACATGTTTGAATCTCTAAAATTTTTTCAGTATTATTGTATTGATATATTTGCAATTGTAAGACCCTCGTGCAAGGGGAATTTTTTTGTTGCATTATATTGAATTTTCTTGTTGACTAAGCTCTCCAGGAATAACAAGAAACTAGTGTCATAATTTGCATTTATATTGATCACGTAAACAAGATCATAGGAGACTAGATCCACCATGTAAGTACACATTATGCAACAAGTTTATCATGCCTAGTATGTGCTTTCATATTGGTAATAAAATATCTATATGGAGTCCTCATGAAGACCATACTGAGATTATTCATCCTGATTTGGCATCAAAGTGGCATAGAAGAAGGCAGTGATCTAAAGTGCCATAGGTTCTAGAGATCGAACCAATTGTTATAATATAGGAGTAGTTCAAAGGCCAATGAATTAGCTGCAGAGATCTCTTCATAGAACATGATAGGGTTCATGATCCAGGAGAAAAATATAGTAGTTTTTTTGGGACAAAAATCCTTCCAAGTGGGGAGGTGTGATCCAGAGGACATTTTAGAGGACATAATTTTCCTAATTTCCCCAAGATTTTCATAGTGTGGAAATTGACTCCGATAGCTTTCCGATGCCTACAAGAGCATATAAAACGGAGCCCGTACGTGAAATTGGTGGTTGGTTAAAGTTGGGTCAACTCTTGGATGAGATAGGGTCAACTGACGAGTCACATTATGACGTGGAAAAAGAGAGATTAAGACGAAGGTAATAGGTTCAGGTCGATGTTTCAGGCCTCTAGTCTTTGACACTCGATTATGGTCATCTTTGTAAAAGATCAATAACAAAATTTGCATGGGGTGGGTCCTCACGCCACCATGTGGCCTGTCACCACATTTCCACATTGATATACATTGCCAAATTAGACCAAGATATTCATCGAGCCATGGATGAGTTGAGGTACTGAGCTTGAGTTATGAAGGGGTGATTTGTGCACCCAACTTGGCGAACCATTGGGCAATCTGATAGACATGCATCAGCTAGAAAAAGTGAGGATTGTGGCTTGAGCCACAAAACCATGTATCCATCATGGGATATATAAAGCCCTTCCACATAGATAACAACCTGCATGTGGGATAACCCATGTTGAAGTGGATAAGGATGGTGGGAAAAAAATCCTCCCCAACTGACATGCCACATGGCATAGCGGGTGACATGGATGAACACAACTGGTAGGTGCAGAGCAGTCGAGTTAAGCGTGGAGGAAAATATGGAAGCAACTAGAGGGGTTGATGTGGACGTGGAGCAATGGTTGGGCGCTGTGATAAAAATGGTTGGCATGGAGAGGGGAGAGGGATTCAAACCCACAACCTCCCCAATGGAATAACAACATCCCAACTAACTCGGCCAACGAGTTGGTTGAGGTATGAGTTGAAAAATGTGGTTAATAACCACGATGTGCGGCCTGCTCAAGACTATATAAGGCTCTCCCACACTCCATTTCATAACAAGCTCCTATCTTCATTCCAATGCGAAGGATGAAGCTTATGAGTATGAAGGTTTAGGGGAGTTAGAATAAATTATGCCTTAAGATATATAAAGGCATATTTTGGATTTAAATATGTAAGTCCTATATTTATATAGGCATTATATATGAAGCTTCCTCCATCCGAAGCTCTCCCAAGCTAGTTCGAGTAGGAGGAGAATGTGAAATGATGATGAATGCAATATTATGGAGGAGAAAAATATGTAAGATCTATATTGTACTATTATAGGCATTATGTTATTATATGACATATATCGTATTAATATAGGCATAAAGAGATCTATGTCCTATATCGTACTGATATAGGGATCATATTCATTATTCATTGAGGACTGATTATTATTATTGGCAAGATGAAATAAAGTCCTATTATTTAATAGGTACATGTAAAAATTGTGGGGGTTAATATTTAATCACCGAATAGTGTAAAGGACAAATTAAAACATTTATTCTCGTGTTGGAGCCCGGAGATGCCATGGAGCCGAGGGACATTATGAAGTAACAGAGAAGAACTAGAGCTTAAATCCTTAGTACGTGTCAACGTTTTAATATACCTTGAGAAGAAGACCTCAAAAGTAATTAGATAATTTCTTGAGAAAATCCTTTGTATGGGTATACTGTAATGTAAATTGAAAATTCTCCAAGTCTCGAAATCCAAAATTTTGGACTTTGGATTTTGGATATTTTCTCTTTCAGAGTTTAATGGCATGAGTTTGAAATTGTGTTTTCAAATTTCTGAAGTCCAAAACCTCAAAAGTTTGAAATTTCAAACTTTCGAGCTTTCGGGGTTCGGAGTTTTTACTTAATAATTGGCAATTTTTAAACTTGGAGTTCCAAAGTCTGAAACCCCGAAATTCTGAAAAAATTTCAGACTTTCAGAAATTTTAGTCGTATTTTTGGTTAAATCCCTTTCAGACTTTTAAAGTCTGAAAGTAAAATTTCAGACTTTCTGGGCTTTCAGGTTTCGAAATTCTCTGGGTCATTTTTGAGGTTTTCACTTTCAGAACTTTTGAAAGTCTGAAAGTCTAAAATTTTGGACTTTTGGGCTTTCAGGTTTCAAAACTTTTCATCACCAATTCACATTTTTCATCTCCCAATCTCAAAGTCTGAAACCCTAAAATTATGAAATTTCAAAATTTTGGGCTTTCGGGTTTCAGACTTTCAGAGTCCTTCGTGTAATTAATTTTTCACCAACCTCTGTACGGATCATGATTTCACCATTAATATCAGGTTTTCTATTTAAACTTGTTTTTTACTTGTCATTTTCACCTGTCACTTTACTCTGACATTCCGTTTTCTTGTACTTTTCGACGTCATTTTTGAGGTATTTTAACTTGGTTATTTTCCTTTTGGTTTAAGATATTTTATTTCCTATTTGTTTGTTTTTTTTTCTTTTGTTCCTCCTCTATGTACCTCTTGAAATGAAAAACTCATTTCCCACCATGTTTCTATGTTTTGAGTTTCCACAGGCATTCATAGTTTTCAAGGGATCTTCTCGAGTTTTCCATTTCTCCCTCTCAACACTTTTCGGGATTTGGAGATTAGCATTGTTTGGAAAATTTTCTTCTCATATTTTGGAGACTTGGTGGTGTGTCACTGTTTCAGAGCTCTTGTTTTTGGCATTTCTGGAGGTCACCATTTCGGAGGAATTTTCTTTTCAGAGCTTTTTAGTTATTGGGAACCATGCAGATCTTCGGAACTTTTAACTTTAGAAATTCAGAAATTTTGTTTTCAGAACTTTTGTCTTCGGAAATTTAGAACTTTCTTTTCGGGTTTTCAGAAGGTATCGGCTTTGGAAGTCAGGTTTTCAAAAATTTGAACTTTTATTTTTAGGTTTTCAGAGGTCAGGTTTTAGGAAGTTGATAATTTTCAGGATTTTGGGACCTGTCTTTTGGAGTATTACACTTCGGATCTTTTTTGGACTTTTCAACTTCAGGATTTTTAGGATCAGAAAGATTTAGAAAATACAGAGCTTGATGTCTACTTCCACATCAAAGGGAAAAGAAAAGATGAAGTATTCATTTCTTGGATTTTCTCCTCACTCCTGCCTATCTTCCAACTTGGGGAATATAGGAGACACTGACCTAGGGAAGATTGATTTTTTAGATTTCTGGGAAAGAGTAAAGGCTCCAAACAAGAAACCATGGATGCAGGCCATCTATGATAGTGGGATTGTCCTTGCTACTAGTTTTCCCACATCCATGCATTTCTCGGAGTTTGTTTTAGCCATGGCATCCCACTTTGACGAAGGATCTATGTCGGTCAAAGATGATGATGATAAGGTGGTAATCCATTTAGACCCAGACTTCTTCAAAGATCTTCTCAAACTTCCTGATGTTGAATATTATGCCACAATTTTTCTAGAGTTAGCAGTGGAGCATTGGGAAAAGGAGGTGGAATTATGCACAAAGGTCATGTTGAAAACTTATCTGGCCAAGAGGTTTTCCAAATTACCAAAGACCATGCATCGGTCAGATTTTATTTAGGAGGTCAATGACCTTATTGTGCTCCTAAGTAGAGTTTTAGGTCTTCCCTCTGCAAAGGAATTCCAAGAATGGATGTTCTTGTACATTGCTACCATCAAGAAAAATAAGGAATTTATCTGATGGGGGGAGCATATCAGTAGCTCATTTGCTATCAGTTGAGAAAAGTGATTTCCACAAAGAGTTTCTATATGACATCCTTCTTGGTTTATGCGGCCGCTGCTATGGGATATTTCTCTGGGTTGAATACTAAAGGTATTTTTAGCACCTCCCAAATATATGATTTCTATCCTCAGCTCACACTGAATGAAGGGAGAAAGAATTTTCATAGGGTCAATGATGCCTTCTTTGAAGTTATCCTCTACCATTTTGATAAGGAGTTATACAATCAAAGGATTTCTAATGAATCCTTCAAGGAAGTGTAGGAGTGGGGAGCTATCTACCTTCAATTCCCCATGTTTACTTACATTCAGATTCTAGGTTTCATAGGTGCCCCCAGTAATTTTCCAAGGTGTCCCACTGATAAATGGGTTATACTAGAATTGGTTTGACAATTGTTGGATTATCATCGAATTCAAAACAAGTGCCACAAATTGGGAATTCATTTCCCTATTTGAATTGGCAGATACACCTACCTGAATATTCATAAGGTGAAAAATGTGGATGCAAAAATGTCCACTGAAGTAACCTTGAGAACCTTTCATCCACATGACCAATTTTGATTATTGGGGTAAATTCGATGAAACAGGTTAGTCTAGTTCCCATGTGCCTCAATTGGAGGATATCTAGATTCATTTTCGGGATGAATACATCATCCTGACAAAGGGATTATGAGAGGTTGACCTTGGATGAAGTTCAACAGTTTGGTATAGCTGATGTCCCAAAAGATATGCAAGATAATGATGAGGTTTTGGATGTGGCATATAAAAATGATAATATTGCCAATCAACCATTTCCATGGATTGATTGGTATGTAGAGGAATGTTGCAATACAAAGGAGAGGATGGGGCCCATTCTACAGAGAACTTACAGTTGGTTGGTTACCTTGGGAATATCACCCAAGGGAGTAGAGAAACCTATAAATATAGAGGCCCCACCAACCATAAGCCAATCAACACCCACAAAGGGGAAGAGGTCGACCCAAAAAGCCCCTACAATTCCAAAAAAAATTTCATTTGTTGTTGGTGGATCATCTCTTTCCAAGGATGTTATTTCTAATAATATGTCTCCTATAGCACCTGTGATAGAAGTGGTTGAAGTCAGTGACTCTCCTAGTATCTCACAAGATCCATCATCTCTTCCTTCTTTTCCATTTTCACTTCCAATATCAGTTCCTTCCACCTCCACAATCATTTCTTCCTTCCCATCTCCTTCTATGGCCCAGGTATTCTCATCCCTTCCAGTTCTCTCAGCTGGAGAAACTATCGGGTCACCCATTTCTTATTCACTTCCCTTACACTTCCATTTCCTTCCATCTCATTCCCTAACATCATTCTATCAACTCCTATGGTTGTTTCCTTACATCCACCCCGTCCATCATTAGCCACTTCTACCCAAATATTTCTAGTGCTCTTGTCATGGCTAATGTTTCAGGTAGATCTACTATTGCTCTTGTCAACATTGCCATCCCAGAATTTTTCAAAGTAGGTGCCTCTGGGGATGTCATAGATCTTAGTATATTGAACATACACCCAAAAGATAGGCCAAGATCTTTGAGTATCAGTGAATCCATTTATTAGAGCCACTCCCATTGAGGGAAAAATAATGGTTGTTTAGATCTAGGTTTTTGTTGGAAAACTACCATGAGGGAGCCAAACAAGATGTGAATTGGGGCTCTGCTGGATATGACAAAGATAAGGCTATGAAAGGTTCAGCTCAAATCAAGGTTGAACATCCTAGATCTCATTATATTGCAAGAAACTAACTATCTACCGAAGTCTAAAAGATAGGCCAAGAGGCCAAGGAATGTCATTCATCCTAGAGTCTCAATGATCATTGGAACATACACCCAAAATCTGGAGTGAATCCATCTGGGGAGAGATTGTAGAGGTTGCTACTCCCATTGAGGGAAAAACTAAGGAAACAATTACAGCAAAATATTATGGATCTCTATAGGTTTTCATTGGGAAAAGCTACTCATGAAGGATCCAAACAAGATGTGCACACTTCTCTTGGGATCTGCTTGAAAAATATGACAAAGATAAGGCTACGAAAGATGAGCTCAAACTCAAGGTCAAACAACTCACTGCATTGTTATGCAAGGTAACCCAACCAACTCCATCTACCGAAGTCTTAACTACTACGGCTATGATATTTTTGTCTACCATTAATGATCATTTCTTATCATGAGATTGAAAAGCTAGGCCAGAAAGGGAGATTAGTGAATGGATGGATGGAACGAATTTTACATGAAGCTAATCCTTTAATCAAATAAGATGTTGGGATATACAATGATTTTAATATGGGAGAACTACTATTTACAAAATGGATGAAGCATTTTCTGAGGATAATAACAACTTGAATTTGAATCTAGCAACATGGATGAAATAAGAGAAGTAGACCCAAAATTTCTCCTTCAAGAAGAGGTGATCGATGATGCCTCAAATTTATTTGAATATCAAAAGGCCATGGAATTTTGGTTCCAAGTGTTGCAAGATTTAATTAAGAAATTGGATGATAAATGAATGGAGATCACGGATGCCCTGAATGATATCTCAGAAGAGTTTGATGTTTCTAATTGTAAATTTTTCAATGAAAACATTGACGCTCTCCCAGAGGATCAAATTAAGGAAAATTTCAAGGATTTGGTGAAGCGTGACGATGAAGTCACCAAAAATTTCAGAAGTGAATCCATTGACCAATTGGTCTTGTGCAAAATTTCATAGGGAGGCTGAAGAAAGTTGTGAGTAAAATTTGAAGAGTGCTAGCCAAGATCACGAAAGAGATCGAGATAGTGGATGTTGTGAATCACTACACATGTGGACCTAGATATGAAGAAATTCAGGGGATCATCAAGTGCTTCATCGAGTATAAGCATCGAATGGCTGTGTGGGAAGGAGAACAATAGAAACCTCTAGAAGAGGAAGGCATAGCTAAACAAGGCCAAAGCTGAGTCAGCCATGAAAGGAATAGATCCAAGCTCTAGATTGGTCAAATTTTTAGGGTTGACTAAGTCAAACCCTTGTAACAATTTTCTATTTTCATGGGAGCATGTTCCCTTAATTTAATGACATTTCTATTTTTAGTAAAATGTTAGTTAAGGGCCAAGCTGTAATGTATCAACCTAAGAAATTATAAATAGTTGAATGCATGAAGTATTGGAGGACAAAAAAGATATAGATCATTTTTGGGTGAAGTTGCTCTTCAAGCTTGGAAGAGTGCTTCAGATATTTCTAAAACCTTTTAATTATATCCAGAGTTATACCTTGCCATTGGAAATATGATTTATTGTGTTGGATGGTTAATCAATGCTTACTTTGTGAATGTATGATTCCTTAGTGTGAGTGGTTAGCTTACCTTTATTTCAGGTTATCTATTTCATGTTGTGAGGGAGTAATGTGATTATCTTTTATGTCAGTTGTGAAAATCTTATTTTCCTTCTGTTGTTAAAGTTTTATTATCATTATTCATAGTTTCTGAAATAGATGTTTGACATGTGCATGTTTTCTTTCCTCATGATAAATTAACTATGTGTTGAATCAAATTTGATCTATCCTTTATGTATGCTCAAGTTTAATGAAGGAATGTACACCCTGGTTTGTGGTATTTTGTACCCTTTCCAAGTTGCAATAGGTGAAGGTGGCCAACGATGCAAGCATCCTACCCACATTAACCCTTTTAGATATTAAACATCCCTTTATTTGGTGCATCACCATCCTTAGTATAGTTTCATTTCTACAAAATCTCTTTCCTTAAAACTCATGAAGATGTTAGCCTAGGATTAGATAGTCATTTTATTACACTAGGAGTAGTACAACACTTAGTTTAGGAAGAGGAAGTCGACCTTCTCTAGAGGTTCACCTAGAGCCCAAGTCCCACAACTTGAGAGGTGATCCAATGTATCCCAGTCACATTGAACATCCTAATAACATTCTGGCCATTCGGGGGGTACAGTGATTTGGTGACAATAGTTTTTGTCACACCTAATGGGACAAAGTTGGTACTTCTCTTCTCATGTAGAAAAAATCAAAGTATATGGTGACTATATATCTCTGGATTCCAAAGTCTTAGTGACATTTACTTATGTAAATAATTCATAATGAGTATCTTCTTCAAATCATGGAAGCTATCAGCATATAGAACCTTTTCGTGTCTCCTCCAAAGAGAAGAAGCAAAATTGTTTTAGTAGCTCTGTTAGCTGCAGATTTATCTTCATAGAGGTCATTCAACTCCATCCATGACGGAAGGCTTATCTCCATCAAGGAACAATTAATCCTCTTGTTACTCATGACACGGAAGCCAACGCTTTTCCTCCATTTCAATGCTAAGAAGTCCACTTTGTTATTAGCTCAATGTGACTGCTATACCTATTGCAACCACTTCAAAATTTTTATCCTTTTACACAAGAGAAACTCATGTTTCACTCTAGAAAGAACACATTCTTGATGTAACCAGACATCTGCGTAGTACATAACATCACAGAGGATAATGTTACTAGTCTGAAATCCTAGCCACTTCCTTCAAGGGGAAAGCACTTCAATGGTTTCTGAATTTTAACGTATTGGTTTTGCATAACCACTGTGGGGTGAGTTAGGTAGAGAAGCTCTACAAATAGTTTGAAGACAAGAGTGATCACCTATCACTCTTAGAACAACTCAACACCATAAAGAGAGCTCCCCTCAGGAGTATATGAGCAATTTCAACTTCTCAATTTCATGGGACAAAACTTGGAATACGGTTTCTAGCACTCATGTAAGACCGTCTCTCAAATAATGCATTTTTTATACTATTTGCATGAGCTTTGAATAGTGACGTAGCCAGTTATGATCCAATCCATGGATGGGACTAACATTGTACTTGATGCTTATGAAGTAGCCATGTAAATGCCAGAATTTTTTTTTATTCAGGCTAGGTAAGATTTCCCCGACACCCCATACCCATGTTTCTCTGGATCTTACAGGAATAATCAACCTAGTCATTGCTACCTATCCCAACAATCCTATAATAAGCCATCTCAATTGTGCTTGCGTCTATCCTCTTCAAATGATCTATTTGAAGTCAAATCACTACTACAGACATTTTGGAAATGAGCTTGTAGCAATGAAAAGGAAAACAATCCCAATATGCTTTCCCAATCCAATCCCAATATCAAATCATTCGCCCTCCATTTTCAAGGAAATAATCAGGCCACATAACCAGGTTACTCTCCAAATAACAAGCGTGAAGCCTTTGAACTTCTAGAACCCTTATATTACCAGTTCATCCAAATCCATAGTACCAGTCCAAAATAACCTCATTCAAGATTATGAGTGGTATTATCCTTGTTCTCATCCTCACAACCAAAATAATTGTCCCAAATGGAGTTCTGAGTTAGGCACATTATAATCAAAAGTATATCTGCTCCACCTGAATCATCCACCAGACCATCCACTCACGAAATTCAAGACCAACCTTATGATGAAACTACGCTACTAAATTAAAAAAACATAAGAATTTTGTGGTTTGAATAATGACACCTCCACTATAACATGCTAACACATGTTCCAAGAAAATGGCAATAGACCCATAATCTTCCAAAATTGATTAGGCAGCCTATTTCATAGTCCCCAACACAAATATCGGATGATAAAGGCACTAGGAAATAAATCATTGGAAGTATCCACATGGATCAGTATATAAAGAAGGATGGGACTTCAAGTATCACAATGCCCAATAAGCATTTTCCAAAAGCAGACTCTAATGCCCCAAAAGGTATTAGCAAAGTGGGGGTGAATTCCATTTCAGCATTATGGAGCAAATGAAGAAAACTAATTTGAGTGTCACGATGTGGGATGTGCTCTCAATCCATCGTCTCAAAGGAACCTACTATGGGAGGCTTTGAACAACTTTGGCACCACCAACAGATCATCAGGTCAAGAAGTAAGAAATGACAACCAGTCTGTGCCAACCTGAAAACAAAAGTGTTTTCTAAAACTACCAAGACTCCACCATTCTATATCTCACTAATTATCGGTGATCATTTAGTAAACAATTGTATGATCGATTCATGGAGCCAATAGTTCTATAATGCCTAAACAGATTGTAGATGTATTACGAATTCCATATAATCCAATTTCAAGAGGAGTTGTTTAGTTATATGGTACTGCAGTCCAAACTATGGGGGTCATCAAGGGGCTTTAGCTTACTATCCATGCCTATCCTAGCTTGAAATTTATGCAAGACATATCTATTATTGATCTCCCTCCCCTTTTTTCCATTTTGCTTATCATGGGAGTTCACAACCAAGATGGGTGGTTATTTGTCAATCAGACTGGTCACATATGATTCTTAGAACTCTGGTACAGTACAAAGTTGACTATAAGAGTCTGAACCCATTTTTCATAATCATGTGGAACCGTATATATTGCTAAACCCATTAATGGGAATTATGCCATTGGTGATTTAGATGAGGAGGACGCATGGATCATGAGCCAACTAATCTCACGGAAGAAGTTCCTGACATAGTGCTTGTTGAAGTAAGTATCAATCACCAATATGATCCCTATGATGATTTATTAATAGATGAATAATCTTGTTTGCTACTCCTGGAAGAAATAGGATCGGGGACATACTGCATTCATGAAGAGAATACAATCATACCTCAACTTGTCAAAGCATCAAGCGAGGAAAAAAGGACTGTAGGAAAATGTTTTTCGATGGCTTGACGAAGTAAAAATGGATTTTGTGTAGGGGTTATGTTGATTTCTCTGGAAGGACAAAAATATTTCTCTTCCTTTCGGTTGTATTTTAGCTTTGCACTAATAATGTTGCTGAATATGAGGCCCTCATACAAGGAATTTAGCTTTCCCATGAAAAAGAGGAATCCAAACATTGATTGTCTTTGGCGATAGTGAATTGGTTATCCACCGAGTAACATACCCGTAGTGCATCAAAAAATTATCTACTAAGATCATATAAAAATTAGGTATGGGAGTTGATAGAAGATTTCTGAAGCTTTTGGAATTCATGCAATTCCTAGAAAGGCAAAATCAAGATGCTGACAGGCTAGCTACTATTGGCTCCCAATACAATGTACCTACGAACATCATGACAGAAGAATAGCCGATGGTCAAAATGGTGGTCCATCCCACAGTACCAGATAATGTAAGTAGCTAGCAGGTGTTTGATAGTGATCAAAATATTGTTATCTTCCTATAGCAAGAATTAGATTTCCCTACCAAACATCAAGATAAAATTTGAAACTCTTACAATGACCAAATTATACAACTAAAAGGAAACAAGTTACCAAAAGGCCTGGTTACTTTGGAATCTATCTTCAATTCAGATGATCAAGACAAAATGATAGAGCACTGATATGGTGGTCAGGGAAAAGGATTTTGAAGAGGTCGAGGGTGGCAAGTGGATTTTTTTCAAAAAATTGGTAAGGTATGCACTACTCAAGAAAAGAAAGATTTCATTGAACTATGTCTAATAATATCATGATATTTTCACATGGAGTTATAAAGATCTACGTAGTTTCAATATTGGTTTAGCTAAACATACCATTGAGCTGGATCCAAACTCTAAGCCAATTCGTCAAAAGTAGAGGCCAATCAATCCTAAAATTGAGCCGCTAATGAGGAAATAGCTAACCAAGCTTATTGAGGCCTGCATAAATTTTCTCATCAAACATTCCTCATGGGTAGCCAATCTAATGCGTGTAACGAAAAAGAACTAGAGAGATTTGGTTGTTCATGGACTTCAAGGATTTGAACCATGCCTCATTGAAGGATCATTATCCTCTTCCATCAATGGAGAAAATCCTCCAAACAATTTATAGGGGATCAAATGTTTTCTTTTCTTGATGGATATTCAAGGTATAAGTCAGATTCTGGTTCAAGAATATGATCAATTCAGAAATTAATTTCACTACTAAGTGGGGCACACGTACGCTGACAAACAAGATGCCATTTGGGTTGTCCAATGTAGGGGCTACATTTCCAAATATCCATGGATATAGTATTTAAAGGACTTGTAAATGATATTATATTTTTTTACCTTGATGACATAACTATCTATTCTAAGCATGCCGAAGATCATAACACACATCTAAGAAAGGTTTTTCAAATATGTAGAGAATTTTGGGTCTCATTGAACCCAAAGAAGCACATTTTAAAAGTTCAAGAAGAGAAAATTGTTGGGACATACTATTTCAGTGGAAGGACTGTCTATTAATCCATCTAGGATCCATTATATTATGTCCTTATCTCTTCTAAGTCATAATAAAGGATCTCCAAAGTTTCCTGGGAACCATAAATTTCATGTGGAGATTCATTCCTTAGTTTGTAACATTGGCTAAACCACTCATGACCATGCTAAAAAAAAACATTCCATTCTCATGAAAGAAAGAAGGGAGGGATATTTTTAAGGCTATCAAAAGGGCCATTTCCCAAGCTCCCACATTGGTAAATATCATGTTTGACAAGATATTTCATCCTCTATGCTTTCACAGGTCAGGAAAGTGTTTCGGGGATTCTAACCCAGCAAAATGATGATATGATGGAACAACCAATTTACCTTTTTCAGTCAATCTCTCAAGGAATACGAGCTTAAATATTCCTTCATTGAAAATACAGGTATTTGTAGTCATTCAAGCTCTAAATAAATTTAGGCACATGTTGTCCAATAGATAAAATCCACTTAATGGTTTCTCATCCCAGCATGCTAAATAATTTTTGTTGAATAGAGAGATGAACGAGAAACATGTTCTAGGTGGATTAAATATTTAATGGAGTATGACGTGCATATTAAGGTCACCAAGCTTGTCAGAGGCAAAGGGTTATGTCAGTAGATGGCTGAGGATATGGAGACCAAAGATATGGAAGATGTTACGCTTCTGAATGTTGATGAAGGAAATGACCGGATTGATTGGTTAACTAAGATGCAAAATTTCCTCCTCTTAGGGGTATATCCTCCAAATATGGATAAATTCCAACAATGTAATTTATATATCTAGCCCATTCTATATGCCTTGGTAGATAATGTTGTTTTCTAAAAGGATTTAAACTATGTTCTTCTACACTACATTAAACTGGAGCAAGTGAACAAGATGTTGGAAGAATTTCACAATGGCCTGTTCGGAGGTTATTACTCTTCTCGCACAACCACTACCAAAATTATGTGAGCTGGTTATTATTGGCTAGATTTGTTCAAATATGCTCATCTCTGGGTGAGGAAATGTAAATAATTTTCTCTTTTTACAAGAAAAAATAGGCTGATAGGTCTTCCCTTGCATCCCATTTAGGTAGATCAACATTTTGTTCAATGGGGGTTTGATTTTATTGGAATGATCAATCCTCCATCCAACAATAGACATAAATGGGTCCCAACTATGCCAAATTACTTCACCACTGGATAGAATCGGTGGCCTTAAAGGAAAGCAACAAAAAGACTTTCCTTGAATTCCTGGAGAATATAATGACAAGGTTTGGTGTTCCATTTACCGTTATCTTTTACAATGCAGTGGATTTCCTCATATTATAGATAAGTGAGTGGGCTGTTAAGAATGGGGTCTACCTCAATACTTCATCTAACTACTACCCAAGGGGAATGGGTTGGCTGAGTCTAGTAAAAATAATCTCATAAGAATCATCAAGCGTACGATGGATTTCAAAGAAAGGACCTGAAAAATGCAACTTAAAATCGCCTATGGGAAGATCGGATAATGTCTAAAAAGGCCATTGGAAACTCACCTTTCATGCTTGTATATGGAAGGGAAGCAAAACTCCCACTTTCCTTGGAGATACCTTCCTTGGAATTGGCTCATCGGATTGAAGTTATGGAGGATGATACCTTAACAAATAAGGTTTGCTGAACTCATAGAGCTAGAGGAAATTCGAGAAAAGGCTATGAAAAATTTAAGCAAACATCAAGATCAAGTTAAGAAATCCTTCAATAAGAAAGCTTCTCTTATGCATTTTCAAGAAGGAGAATTGATTCTCAAATGGGACAAAGACAAAGCCAAGCTAGGCAAGCATCCTAAGTTCAATGCTCTTTGGAGCGGGCCTTATATTATTACAAGTTGTAAAGATGCGAATTCATTTCATCTATCCAGACTCAGCAGAGAAGAATTGCCCATTCATGTGAATGGGATGCATCTCAAATCTTGGTTTTGAGATTTTTCCACCATGTACAATGTCTTTTATTTCCTCCAAGTGCTTTGAACATCTTTTGATTTATTTTCTGTTTCTTGTGTGGGTTCTGTTTTAGTTTTCTTTTTACGACTCCTTTTCCTAATGTTTCACTTAAGGATCTTGGTCTAAACTCTTAGCAAGAAAGCATTCCCTAGAGGTCGCCAAACATTTTAACATTTTAATCTACCTTGAGAAGAAGATTACAAAAGTAGTTAGAATTTTGTTTGACAAAGTCCTTTGTTTGGAAGTTTTTTGCAACGAAATTTGAAAATTCTCCAAGTCCTAAAATTCAAAATTTTTGGACTTCGGATTTCAGAGATTTTCTCTTTTGGAGTTTAATAGTGCGAGTTTGAAATTGTGTTTCTCAAATTTCTGAATTCTGAAATCCTGAAAGTTCCAAAATTTAAGACTTTCGGGCTTTCAGGGTTCAGAGTTTTTACTTAACAATTGGAAATTTTTAAACCCAAAGTTCCAAAATCCGAAACCCCGAAAGTATGAAATTTTAGACTTTCAATATTTTGAAACTTTCAGTCAAACTTTTGGTTAAATCTATTTCAGACTTTCGAAGTTTAAAAGTCCCTAGAATTTCAGACTTTCGGGATTTTGGGTTTTCCAAAACTCTGGGTCTTTTTTGAAATTTTAGACTTTCAGGACTTTCGAGATTTCGAGTTTCAGAAACTTTTCATTGCTAATTCACCTTTTTCATCTCCCAATCTTCGAAGTCTGAAACCACGAAATTCTGAAATTTTTGGAATTTCAGGCTTTTGGGTTTTAGACTTTTAGAATCCTTCATGTAATTAATTTTTTCACCAACCTTGGGATACAGATCGGGATTTTTGCCATTAATATCACATTTTTCTATTTAAACTCTATTTTTTACTTGTCATTTTCACCTACCAATTTTCTCTAACATTCTATTTTCTTTTGCTTTTTGACATCATTTTTGAGGTATTTTAACTTGGTTATTTTCCTTTTGGTTTAATATATTTTATTTTTATTTCCTCTTTGTTCTGTTTTCTTTTGTTCCTCCTTTGTGTACCTCTTGAAATGACAAACTGATTGCCCACCATGTTTCAATGTTTTGAGTTTCCACAGGCATTTAGAGTTTTTTTGATATCTTCTCAAGTTTTCCATTTCTCCCTCTTCAGCATTTTTCAGGATTTTGAGATTAGCATATGTATTGAGTAAAATTTCTTCTCAAAATTTAGAGACTTGGTGGTGCATCACTATTTCAGAGCTCTTGTTTTCAATATTTTGGAGGTCACCATTTTGGAGGACTTCACTTTTTCAGATATTTTTATTTTTTAGGAAACCATGCATCTTCGGGACTTTCATTTTCAGGTTTTTAGAACTTTTTTTTCATGGAACTTTTGTCTTTGGAAATTTGGAACATTCTATTTTCGAGAACTTTGTCTTCGGAAATTCAAAAATTTTCTTTTCAGGTTTTTGAGAGGTCAGACTTTCAGAAGTTGATAATTTTTGAGATTTTGGGACCTGTCTTTCTAAGTATTACGCTTTAGGTTTCTCAGATTTCTCTTCAGGATTTTTCAGCTTTCAGAGATTCAAACAAATACATGATCTTGATGTCTTACTTCCACATCAAAGGGAAAAGAAAAGACAAATTATTCATTTCTTGGAGTTGCTCCTCACTGCCTGCACCTGTCTTCCAACTTGGGGAGTATAGGAGACACCAACCTAGGGAAGATTTATTTTCTAGATTTTTGGGAAAGAGTAAAGGATCTCAAAAAAAGAAACCATAGATGCAGGCCATTTGTGAAAGTGGGATTTTCCTTGCTGTCTAGTTTTCCCATGTCCATGCATTTCCTAAAGTGTTCATTTTAACCGTGGCAGCCCACTTTGACAAAGGATCTATGTCAGTTAAAAATGATGATGATAAGGTTGTAATCCATTTGGACCTATACTTCTTTGAAGATATGCTCAAACTTCTATGATGTTGAAAATTACACCATAATTTCGCTAGAGTTGACAATGGAGAATTGGGACAAGGAGATGGAAAATATGCATGAAAGGTCATGATGAAGAGTTATCTGGCCAAGGGCAGTGCCAAATTTCCAAAGACCATGTATTGGTCAGAATTTATTTAGGAGGTCAATGAAATCATTGTGCTTTTAAGTAGGGTTTTAGGTATTTCCTTCTGTCAAAGGAATTCTAGGAATGGATGTTCTTACACATCACCACCATCAAGAAATATAAGAAATTTATCCAGGTGGGGGGAGCACATCAGTAGCTCCATTTGCTATCATTTGAGAAAAGTGCTTTCCAAAAAGAGTTTCTATATGACATCCTTCTTGGTTTATGCAGACATGCTGCTAATGGTAGATTTCTTTGGGTTGAATATTAAAGGTATTCATAGCTACCTCCCAAATCTATGATTTTTATCCCCAGACTCACACTGAATGAGGGGATCAGGGCATTTTCATAGGATTCAACGATGCCTTCTATTTGTGGTTATCCTCTACCATTTCGATAAGGAGTTATACAATCAAAGGATTTCTGATAAAGCCTTCAAGGAAGTGCGAGAGTGGGGAGCTATATACATTCAGTTCCCCATATTTACTTACATTTGGATTCTAGGCTTCATATGTTGCCCCCAACAATTTTCCAAGGTGTCCTACTGATAAATGGGTCCTACTAGAATTATTTCGACAGTTGTTGGATTATCATCGAATTCAAAACAAGTGCCACAAATTGGGAATACATTTTCCCTATTTCAATTGGTAGATACACTTGCCCAGAATATTCATAAATCCAAAAATGTGCATGTAGAAATTGCCAAATTAACCTTGTGAACTTTTCATTCACGAACTGGACCAGTTTCGACTGTTGCGGTAAATTTGGTGAAACAGATAGGTCCAGTGCCCATGTTCTTCAATTAGGAGGATATCTAGATTCATTGTCAGGATGAATACATCATTTGACAAAGGGATTATGAGAGGTTGACCTTGGATGAAGTTTGGCAGTTTGGTATAGCCGATGTCCCAAAAGGTATGCAAAATAATGATGAGGTTCTAGATGTGGCATATAAAAATGATAATATTACCAATCTAACCATTGTCCATGGATTGATTGGTATGTAAAGGAATGTTGCAATACAAAGAAGAGGGTGGGGTCCATTTTGTAGAGAACTTACAGTTGGTTGGATACCTTGGGAATCTCACCCGAGGGAGTAGAGCAACCTAAAAATATAGAGGCCACACAAACCATAAGCTAAGAAACACCCATAAAGGGGAAGATGCCGACCCAAAAAGCCCTTACAATTTCAAAAAATAATTCATTTGTTGTTGGTGGCTCATCTCTTTCCAAGGCTCATGTTTCTAAGAATATGCCTTCTGCAACACCTGTGATAGAAGTGGTTAAAGTCAGTGACTCTCCTAGTATCTCACAAGATCCATCATCTCTTCCTTCTTTTCTATTGTCACTTCCAATATCATTTCCTTCCACCTCCACAATCATTTCTTCCTTCCCATCTCCTTATATGGCCCAAATGTTCTCATCCCTTCCAGTTCTCTCAACTGGAGAAACTATTGGGTCACCAATTTCTTATACACTTCCATTTCATTCCATCTCATTCCATAACATCAATCTATCAACTCATATGGCTGTCCTTACATCCACCCCGTCCATCATTTCCACTTCTACCCAAATACCAACTAATGTTTTAGGTTTCGGATCTACTATTTTATCTTCATTAGCATTACCCATCCCAGAGTGGTTATTTAGGCAAACTCCAAAGCAGAAGAAGAAGGTGCCTCTGGGAGATGTCATAGATCTCAGTATATTGGAACATACACCCAAAATACAGGATGAGAGGCCAAGGAATTTTTTGAGTATGACAGTGAATCCATCTGGGGAGCGGATTGTAGAGGTTGCTACTCTCATTGAGGGAAAAATTAAGGAAATAATTACAGCGGTAGATTATCGGATCTCTTGGTTTTTTTTGGGAAAAGCTACTCATGAGGGAGCCAAACAATATGTGCATACTACTCTTGGGGATCTGCTAGAAAAATATGACAAAGATAAGGCTACGAAAGATGAGCTCAAACTCAAGGTCGCTACGTAAGGTAACCCAACCAAATACACTACTGAAGTCTCAAATACTACAGCTATGACAGTTTCATCTACCATCGACGACATTTATTATCATGAGATCTAAAAGCTAGGCTAGAAAGGGAGATTGATGAATGGATGGATGGAATGGATTTTGTGTGAAGCTGATCCTTTAATCAAAGAAGTTGTTGGGATATACAATGATTTGCAGGATCGGAGAACTACTATTTACAAAATGGATGAAGCAATTTCTAAGGATAATAACAACTTGAATTTGAATATGGAAACATGGAGCAAAATAAGATAATTAGACCCAAACTTGCTCCTTCAAGAAGAGGTGACTGATGATGTCTCAAAGTTATTTGAATATCAAAAGGCCATGGAATTCTGTTACCAAGTATTGCATGATTTAATTAAGAAATTGGATGATAAATGAATGGAGATCACAGATGCCCTGAATGATATTTCAAAAGAATTTGATGTTGCTAATTGTAAAATTTTCAATGAAAATATTGACACTCTCCCAGAGGATCAAATTAACGAAAATTTTAAGAATTTGGTGAAGCGTGACGATGAGGTCCCCAAAACTTTCAACAGTGACTCCATTGACCAATTGGCCTTGTGCAAAAATTTCATAGGGAGGTTGAAGAAGGTTGTGAGTAAACTTTGAAGAGTTTTGGCTAAGATCACAAAAGAGATCGAGACAATAGATATTGTGAATCACTACGCATGTGGACCTGGAGATGAAGAAATTCAGGGGATCATGAGCGCTTCATCGAGTATAAGCATCGAATGGCTATGTGGGAAGGAGAAAAACAAAAACCTAAAGAAGAGGATGGCGTAGATGAACAAGGCCAAAACTGAGCGACCATGAAAGGATAGATCCAAGCTCTGGATTGGTCAAAGTTACAGGTTTGACTGAGTCAAATCCTTGCATCAAATTTGCTATTTTCATGGGAGCATGTTCCCTTAACTTAATGACATTTCTATTTTTAGTAAAATCTTAGTTAAGGGCCCAGTTGTAATGGCTTGGCCTAAGAAATTATAAATAGTTGAATGCATGAAGTAGTGGGGGTATAGAAGATATAGATCATTTTTTATGTGAAGTTTCTCTTCAAGCTTGGAAGAGTACTTCAGATATTTCTAAAACCTTTTAATTATATCCAGAGTTATACCTTGCCATTGGAAATATGATTTATTGTGTTAGATGGTTAATTAATGGTTACTTTGTGAATGTATGGTTCCTTAGTGTGAGTGGTTATCTTACCTTTATTTCGGGTTATCTATTTCATGTTGTGAGGGAGTAATGTGATTATATTTTATGTCAGTTGTGAAAATCTTATTTTCCTTATGTTGTTAAAGTTGTATTATCATTATTCGTAGTTGCTGAAATAGATGTTTGACATGTGCATGTATTCTTTCCTCATGATACATTGACTATGTGTTGAATCAAATCTGATCTCTCCTTTATGTATGCTCAAGTTTAACAGAGGAACCTACGCCCTGGTTTCTAGTGTTTTGTACCCTTTCCAAGTTGCAATAGGTGAAGGTGGCCAATGATGCGAGCATCCTACGCACATTAACCCTTCCAGATATTGAAAATCCCTTTATTTGATGCATCACCATACTTAGTATAGTTTCATTTATGTAAAATCTCTTTCTTTAAAACTCATGAAGATGTTAGCCTAGGATTAGATAGTAATTTTATTAAACTAGGAGTAGTACAACACTTAGTTTAGGAAGAGGAAGCTAACCTTCTCCAGAGGTTCACCTCGAACCCAAGTCCCATAGCTTGAGAGGTGATCCATTGTGTCCTAATCACACCGAACATCCTAATAAAATTCTGGCCATTCGGGGGGTTGCAGTGATTTAGTGACAACAATACGTGGGATGAATCGCAAGATTTTTTTCTTCATAGGAGGGGTCATATTCATTATTGAGATCATTGGTGACATTGGAATCAATTTAAAACCATGCAGAGGTTATCTTGCCATCAATGGAGTGAAAGGAAATCATCATCAAAAGAAAATATCAGATTGGTCATAGTGTTGCATAGTAGAGAGAAGGAACATCCTTGTTGTTTGATCATATTCGGAGACTTGGCAACATATAATGAAGGGTGATGAGGTCATCTGGAATATGGGAGTACACAAATTTATCTAGAATTTTGGTTTTGGATCCAAAGGGTATTTCACACTAGAGATCGAATCTACTGCATAAGCTGGGGAATTATCACTCGGTGGTCATGAAAGAGATTCTTGTTCTTCTAAACATCACTGGAGATTGAATCTATTGCATAAGAAATGGTATTATCACTCTGTTGTTATGGAGGAGATTCTTGTTCTTCAAATATTAGGTTTATTATAGCTTCAATTTTAATTTTGTACTAGAGTTATAATTTAGAAGTGGATAATAAATAGGCTAAGTATTCTGAACCCAAAGACATAGGAATTTTGTCAAACTCCGTTATCAACTTGTGTGCAATGTGATTATGGTTTTGTATTTTATTATTTTAAAGTTGATTTCGTAAACATGGGGAATTCAATTAAATAATTATTTCCTATAGGGGTTTGTGGTCAAGGAAAAAAAATTGGTTGTTTTTTAGATCAAGAAGGCTTGTACACTCTGTCAAAACTAAATATGGTTATAGAGTCTCATATTGACCTATGAAGAAAGATAATTATTTCAAGTAGTTGTGTTTGATATTGGTATATATGCATATCATCCTATCTTCATGTTTTGAAGTCTTGGTTAAAGTGAAGATTTTCAAATTTGTTGATAAATATGCCCCATAAGGTATGTTTTATCATTTTATTTGGATATAGGAGATGTGTGTGAGTACATTATATCATGAAGAGTAGAAGTTGAACTATGATCAAGGTATAATGTCCTCCATAAATGTTTGTATCTATTTCAAGTTGTTGAGAATGGATAATTGTATATGCAAACTAAAGTCTTATTATGCTCAGAAAGGAAGTACGTGGTCATCAAAGGTATGATTGTATAATTTTAAGGTATGATTTTGCTATGAATATTTGGCTAAGGTTTCCAAAATTATGAGGACCTATGCACCGTGTCTTAGTATATAATTTATTTGTTAAGGAGTATCTAAGTGAAATTAGGAATATTGAAGTCTATATGAAGGGTAATATGCTTTGACTAAATTGTGAAGCTAGATATGTTGCCAATCATGAATGTGAGATGTATGCAAGGTACAATATGTTGTTATGTACTGTTATGGCATGTTTCAGGATAAGGAAATATGGTAAGTATCCTCAAGCAAGTGTCTAAGGAGACATGAAGATCTTGTAATGAAAATTTATTAGTTGTTTGTAATTAAAATTATAGGGGAGTTGTTCATATGCTTAAATAGTTATGAAACCATGAAAATAAGGCACTAAACACTAAAAAATTGGTTTATGACTATGGAGTTAGAGAAGGTCCATATTCATGGCATATGATCAAGGTATGTACTCCTATATTTGCATTGAAATTTAGGGGTTGATGGTATATTGTTGTTAGGAGAAACTATATACTATTTTATGTGTTTAGTATGTTCTTATAGCAAAGAGAATTTTGAAACAATTGGTCTATATGAGAGTTTTAGGGAATTTGGTCCTAAAGATGTTACTAATATGTTTTGAGAAATATCAAGTCAGTTTGATGTTATGTGATGACTAAGGAAAGGTGAGTCTAAATGCATGAATAGCTAAAATTATGTTCTAAGGCTATTCATATGCTTCAAGGTTGGAAAACTGCTGCTACAAGGTCTGTAATGTCATATAATAGTGTTGCAGGGTCATAAAGCTTGATAAGTTGTATTGTATAGACTAAAAAAAATATGGATTGCTTTATTCAGGGGGAGTTAAGCATGAGTCATTTATCCAAGATAGATATAATCTCAGGGGAGCTATGGGTATTCTCATTTAAGGGCCATGGATCTCATTTTCTACTATTGAAGACAAGAAAACAAAGTACAATTCAAGGGGGAGCTTGTGAGCAAGTAAGTTTGAGTCTATGATTTTTTTTCATCATGTCTTGTTATTGGTTTCATATTGAGTTATCAATGAAACTTTTTCATAGATGTAAAAGGGGGACAATAGTCTCAGAAACATGAAAAAGT
This sequence comes from Taxus chinensis, assembly GCA_019776745.2. Classification (NCBI taxonomy): domain Eukaryota; kingdom Viridiplantae; phylum Streptophyta; class Pinopsida; order Cupressales; family Taxaceae; genus Taxus; species Taxus chinensis. The sequence continues at coordinate 736,240,709 of CM034149.1, forward strand.
GATTCATGTAGGTATTTAGTCTTGAGGTTACCATCAATATTTCTTGATGTCAAAGGTTGTCATTGATGTCAAAGGTCATTAATGGAAAAGGGAGTCTAGGTGTCATGATGTCTTAAGGCATGGTTATTTGGTCATGAATAGCTTATTGAAATTTGATATGTTGTGTTTGATCTCTTGGAATGGTATGATGAGGTGGTTTTTAGTTGAAAATCTATTGGCCTATTTAGCCCTATTAGGCATCTTAATAAGGCTTGTTGGAATAGTTGTGATAGTGTGTATTATTCCATGTGACCTATGCATATTAGTGCTTGAAGAAGTTGTTAAAATAATTGGTGATGTGTTCTAAGTTTTGGTTGATCTAGGAAGTGATGATGGAGATATTTGAAGCATGCCCACTCAATCCTTGTTTTTGAGTCCTAGAATCCTGAATGAGAAATTTAAGATATTTTCTTGGTTGAATACCATATGCTATGATTTGATGGATGAAATTATTTTTTACAAAAATGAGACTTAGAAGTCTTTCCATTGATATGCTACTCGAGCCTTGATGACTAGTTTTGCTACGAGAAGTTACTTGTTTTATGGGACTGAATTCTGGGTACCTGAAGACTTATTTTTGCATGTTTGCAAGTTGGTGAGTTTCATGATGATGGTGAAGGATGCATAAATTACTATGATTTTTGGTGATGCTTAAAGGTTTTCCTTGAATTTTTAGGAGTTGATGGAGCCATGAAATTGGGGGAGTGTGCCCTTGAATATCATGATGCATTTGTTGGATCTTGGAGTGTTTGTTTTCGCCTACTTGAGTTTCTTGGTGCTTGTTCTTATTGGTGTGACCCCTTCCGAACTACTTGGGTCTCTTAGTATACTTATATGATGTACTTGATGTAATTTTATGTTTTAATGACCGATGTATATGGTCATGGCTGACCTAGGAGTCTTTATGAGCTAGAGTCAAGTATAAAATCATGTTATATTTTCTCATTTGAGCTAGTTGAGACTACAAAGATGTGAGTGAGATATAGGAGGAAGACTAAGAAATATTTAGGATCATATATGCTAGGTCATTAGATCTATTCAAAAAGAGAAGGGTAGATTTGAGAAATTTAGGAGAGAGCTTGTTTTGAGAGGGTTTGAAGAGTGTGGAGATGAATTAGAGATAAAAATTAGTTGTGGAAGAAACATATATTTAGTGATCATCCATTTCAATTAGTTGAGTTGGTTCTTGATCACCTTAAGTGATTGCAGCCTCCTTGTAGGATTGGTGTCCTACTAAACTAAGGGTTGGTGCTCCTCGTGGGATTGGTGTATCACTAAAAAAGTCTTGTTTGATGTGTACTATTATTGCAATCATTTTATTATGAGTAATATTAGTAGAGGTTTCAATGGTTTTTCTTGCCCTTGAGGGTTTTCCACTTCATATTTGGTGTTATTGTGTTCTCTATTGTATTTTGTACTTGTGGATGGTTGCAACGCACTTAAAAAGCTCACATATGATTATGTATGATAAATTATTAATTTGAATGATGAATGTATGAAATGGAAAATGAAGTTAATTTTTTTGTATGATTGATTTACCCCCCGTCTCAGTCACTGTGCTTCTTACAAAGTCTTGTTACAATGGCTATATTAGTCTTATTTCTTGATTAATCGATTAAGAAATATTGGGGTGATTTTTTCCAAATGGATATGATATATTTATTTTATTTTATCTATGATTTTATTTACAATTATTTACTTATACATACCAGAAATATTTGGATTCATTATGTGAAGTTATTTTGTACATATTTTTCATCAATTTCACTTACAAGCATACTAATTTAATAACTAGTTATTCTGGGAAAGATTGGATGATCAAAAAAATAATTTAAAAGGGTATTTCATATCTAATTTTAAATCCATCCACTCATCAAAAAAAATTATTTAGTAACATATCCTCGTTCAAAAAAGGATCATAGGGATTTTATCCATTATAAGGAATATCATGGCTTTAGCAAATTTGTTTCCATGGATATCCACATCTTCAAAGGAGACACCATTGAGTATTGGAGAGATTAGTTGAAGAGGACTCTTGTTTAAAGAGAGTTTGGGAGAATTTAACTCATGGCTTCACTCCACCTATAGATTGGAATAGTTTTTCTCAATATCTAAAAAGAGTAAAAAAATGAAGAAAAGGAAAATACACAAGCTTTCTTCCACCTTCAAATTTCCATAGACCCTAGAATTTATTAGAGAATTAGCGGAAGTAAGAATTCCCATGAGGTGTTAAATATCTTAGAGACTTCATATTAAGTCTCTGTTAAGGTAAGAAATGAAAAAATACAAACCCTTGAAATTAATTTCAAAATACAAAAATGTACCAAAATAAAGGAGTTGGATAATATTACATAATGATAAATTATTTAGTTCATAGAATGGGGGTGTATGGAGAAACCATAAAGATAATTTTATCGAAGGAAAATTTCGAGATCCTTAACAAAAATATGGTTATATTATTATCACTCTTTAGGAGTGTAAAGACATGAAATATAAGTATTGATGAAATAGTTGGTTCTCTCTTGTCACATGAAGATAAAATGAGACTATATGCAAGATATCTAAAACATGCACTTACAACCAAGGCATGAAATTTAAATCCAAAAGAGAAATTAAAAATTATAATCAAGGGAGTTAAAAAATAAAATTCAAAGAGAAAAAAGAAATAAAAAATCACAAGTAAAGGAGAGAGAAAACTTACTTATCATTATTGCAAAATCATTTTACTAAAGATTTCACGATGATAGACGATAATAATCAATCTAATCAAGAAGGTGAAAAAAGGCATTAAATACGAAAAAATAAGTTTTGAAACATGGATCAAATTATTTTCTAGCATGCAATGTGGGATTAGAGGATGGAAATAATTATGGTTGTTTGGTTTAGGCTGCTCAAATCACATGACATGTCACAAAGAGGGTTTTAACAAGTTAGATAATTCTTTGAAAATCTAGGTTGAAAATTGGGAGATGAAAAATATATCCACGTTGAATGAAATGGAAGCATAAAAATCACTAAAATTTAAATCAATGGTGAGATAAATCATGTTTAATTTTCTCCAAATACGAATCATAATTTTATTAGTGTTGGTCAGCTAGTTGAAAGGGTATTAAACTACTTTTTGAAGATGGCGTTTGTTCAAATTTTTATAATAAATATGGAAATAGATTGAGTGGAAATCCTATATGGAAAATAATACAATGTTTCCATTAAGTTTAAGTATAATTAAGTAGGGTTTTTTATGTATCCACCATTGAGGATTTTAACTTATTATGGCATTCAAGATATGGTCATATTAGTTTTAAGAGATTACATATTCTTGACAGAAAAATGTATGGTAAGAGGTCTTCCCAAGCTAGATTCAAATAAGGATGAAGAATACAAGTAATGTATTATTGGGAAATATAATATGAAGTATTTCCTATTAGAAAATGGAGATAAATCACACCTTTGGAGACGGTTCATTCATAATTAAGTTGACCAATGTATTGTAGTAGTATTCATATGAATTTGTATTTTATTTATTTCATAGCTGATGCAACCATATTAATGCAGTTTTTTTTGTTGAGATAAAAAAGTGGAGTTTTTTATTTTAATTTTTGAAAATTTCAAAATTTTGGTTGAAAAATAACATTTTCATTATATCAAGTCCTTAAGAACAAATAGAGGATGATAATTTTGTTTTAATGAGTTTCATGAGTTTTGTCCTTCACATGGAATCAAAAGGTAATTAATATCTCCTTACACACCATAACATAATGATTTAGAAGAAAGAATGAATAGATCCATCATGAATTTATAAATGAATATATTGGAATATAAGCACACAGAAAGGGTTTTTTGGGAAAAATAGTAAAAAATGTAGTCTACATCATTAACGGAGTCATACAATGTCATTCAAAGACAAAATACCTTATGAAGCATGGTTTGATATAAAACATGATGTAAATCATATAAAGGTATTTTTTTGTTTAGATTTTGTTCATGTTCCTAATGATTTGAGAAAGAAATTATTTCCTAATAGTGTGGCTCACATCTTCATATGATGTAGTAATGAAAATAAGACATACAAGTTTTATATTCCTGCTAGTAAATCCACAATTGTTTCTAGGGTTGTATTTTTTAAAAATGAGATGTATGTTCATCATGATTAGATTTATAAAAATTTATGAGTGGAGGGGAAATAATATTGAATAATAAATTGAGGTATTACAAAGCCCTACACAAGTTTCTAATTCAATAGGAAATAATACTAGCTCTTCCCAAGATACTAGTCATATATCTACATCAACACCAAGAAAGCACAATCATTTTTTTCAATCCACATCCTAAAAAATAAAATAGTGGATAAAAATTATGAGATCAGGATCAAAAGGATGAAATAGTAATAAGGAAATTTATTTTATTATTCTTATGATGACAGTACCGTGTTTGCATCGTCATCTATGGCTAGTAAACCTAGAAGTTAGTAGGAAGCTAGTCAAAGGAAAGAATAGGTTGATGCTATGAAAATTGAGATGGAATAGAGTGAGAGTAATGATACATGGAATCTTATTCAGACTCAAAATCATAAATATATTATTGGAACAAAGTGGGTATATAAGAAAAAGGTCAAGGTGATGGTGAAATTGACAAGCTAAAATCTCGACTAGTTATATAAGGGTTTACAAAAATATATGGGGTTGACTATGAGGAAACATACAAACCCATGCATCTATACTATAATATTAAGTATTTATCTTATTTCTCATAAATAATGGAAAATACATCAAATATATATTAGAAGTTCATTGATGAATGGGGTGATTGAAGAATAAGCATATGTAGGGAAGCCACATAGTTCTTAGATAAAGGGTAATTAATTTTGGGTACATAAGTTGAAGAAGGATCTTTATGGGATGAAAAATATCCAAAGTCCTGGTAAATGAGTTGATAGATAGTTATTAGATAAATTATTTCTAATGAGTCAAACTACACAAATATTTACATACAAGCATTTGATTCTAATGTTTTATATATTTGTCTCTATGTAGATGACTTGATATTTATAGGTATCTCTATGGAGATGTTGCAAAGCTTTGAGGAAGATATGAAATGTTAATATGAGATGATTGATATTGGTATTATGATGTACTTTATTAGCTTGGAATTAAATAATAATAAAAAAGAATTATTTATTTTTTAAGCTGAGTATGTTTAGGAGATGCTATAGAAATATAATATTTAAGATTGTAATCACGTCTACACTCTGATTACAAATAAAGAAAATCTTATGAGAGAGGACGGAAGTCTTAAAGTTGATGAAAATATTTTCTAAGCATGGTGGGAGCTATGATTTATCCCATTATGAAAATACTTGATATCAGTTATGGGGTTTCATTAGTTTTGAGATTTATGTGTAATCCATCACTAAAACATTTGTAACTAGTGAAAAGTGATTTCATATATATAAGAGGTACTTATAATCATGGTGATATTTTTATAACCAAGAAGTTTATTAATTATAATTGGATATACATAATTAGATCGGGGATGTTCTCTTAATGATAGGAATTATACTTTGGGTTATTTCTTCACATTGGTAAGTGGGTTAGTTTCATGGTCATCAAAGAAGCAAGCTACAATTTCTTTATCCTCTACTGAAGTTGAATATGCATTCCGTAAATATTGAGAAAAATGTATGTGGTTGAGAATAATATTAGATGATTTCAAAAAGACTTAAATTGATTGTACATAGAGTTTTTGTGAAAATAATGGGGCAATACAATTGTATAAGAATATAATTTTCCATATTATAACCTAATATGGGAATTTCAGATATTTGTTATCTGTCTAAACTTAAAAAACCTTCTTCAGGACACCATTTCATTATCCTACTATCATATAGCTGCCATTTGGCCCTTATATGAACTCTATTGTGTCATTTGTAAACCTATTTTCTATAAATCATATAGATTGAGATTACTCATATGATTATGATACCCCAAGAAAAGGTATGTTTTCACAACATTAAAAATATTTTCTACACATATGGATATTTATCTTATAACTAATTTCACATCTAGTATTACATATAAATTTCTTGTGTATAACACTTAACACACATTTTATAAAACTTCTATCAATAGTTTGACATTTTATCTCCTAGTTATTTACTAGGTTATTACTCAACAATGCAACACATTCTCATATATATGATGTGATTTTTGAGGGAAGAATACTTACATAGGAACCCACCTTACCCTTTTCACTATGTTTCCACCACTCTAGGGCCCTTAGTCTCGCATGTAAATTTCATGTCTTTTATTCCAAATAAATGCAAAAACAATACAACATTACAAAAATACAAAACTAGGACCTACATGAGACATACTTAATCCCCCCCTAATTTTGAGCCTTTTAATCAATCAAATATACCAATTTACAATAATTTAACACTAAAATTTAAAATAGAAAACTAAATAACTTAAACCCATAGACATAGTATACATTATTACCCTAGGGGAGTATCCATAATGGGGGAATATTACACACATGATTACTTTAATCACATAATTAACACCTTATTCCTTCTTACAACCTTATATTTTGAGGTATGGCTACCATATTGCAGACATACCTACACTGAGGGAATCCATACAATTAAGCGTATCAAAATAAAATTTTGCTACATTAGTACATTACATGGACCATATTACTTTAATACTTATGACACATGATATACCATAATTTATCATATGATCATATTTGTTACCTCTAGACATTGAATGGAAAATGATCCATGCTTACATTTTTTTACTAATTCTAATAGTACTATTGGCCCTAGGCTTCTACTCTGGCTATCATTTATTTCTTACATGATATCACTAGCTTACATCATTGATTACTCAATTACATTTCTTATTTTCACACTACATTTATTTCATTCACCATTGATTGCTTCATAACATTTATTGAGTTGACTATTCCATGAACTTTTATGTTGTATTCCTTGATTATTGTATGATATTGGTTTAATTGACTAATTCAAGCTATTATGTGTTGTACTCAATTATTGTATTATGTTTATTGAAGAAGTTTTGGTGCACTTTTGTGATTACCATATAAAATTGTCTTCCTCGATTGCTTTATACACTTAATTAGGTTTTGGTATAGTCTACTTTGACTAATCTATGTAATTTTATGCTATTTTTGTTTTATCTTTTTTGTATGCTATATAACATGTTTTCATCATAAATTTATGTGCTTTATGACTTGTTTGATTGGTAACTTGTATGGTATATGATTTATTTTCTCACATATATTATGGATGTCTATGCATGATTTCCATTTCTATTTTATTTTTAATAATTTATGTTGGGGGAATACTACTCCTCCTACATAGTATGATACATCAATTTTTATATTCTTAAATTGGAACAAAAATATCCTATAACATGTTTTTTGCTAAATATTTAATAGGATTGAAAATCCTATGACATATTGAATACTTTCTTGTGTTATTTTAATTAGACATATTTTAATGAAATACTATGGTCAAAACATACATTTTTTGAATAGACACTGCATATTCTACACATTGATTATAAAATTCTGACTTCGTTTATATACGCTGTAGTAGCAAAATTGATAATACTTTATCTAAGTTCATGGATGCTGATCTGATTGCATTATGACTTGTCATCTATAGAAGGTTATTGATGACATAATAAATTAGTATAACACACACACACAATTAATGTAGATATAATAAACTAATGATAAATATACATACATACATACATACATTCTTAAGTTTTGTTTGGCATATGGAATTGGTCATGGGACCATCGTTGGTTAATGATTTGGTTTATTTTGGTCACTGACCACTCGACATTAGCTTTGTTTATGAGGCTAATTTTGGAATTTGTGGAAATTGGGTATGGTGGTTCATCAACCCACCATGCAAAATTATTGAGTTTTAAATAAACTTAAGCTTAGATTAAGTTATGAAGAATTTGAAAGGAGGTTTATGGTTTTAATTTTTGACAAGCCACGATGTGGCATGATTATTAAATGAGGAAGTAAATACAATTATCTTCCTTGGGAAACATTAGCTTCTCCAAGAAGCGAAACATGAAAAGGTATATGATTTGTTTGCATTTTCAATGTGTTTGGTTTGAGATCTGTATGGATGGGCATGTATATTTTTATGGAATTCTATGGAAGTCTATTTTTGGAATGTACATGGAAAATTTACTAATTTTCCTCCAGTTACTATGATATTATTGTTATTTAAAATGTGTTGGAAGGATTCAATTATGTTTTTGGAGCATTCCGTTTAGAAAGATTATAAATAATATTTGAGGAAAACGCAGGCATGGTGTCCCATCTCTTACTCTTTGTTGTTATTATTGTGAAATACTTGAATACATTTTTAGTTTCATATATTTGATTTAAAAATAGGAAAAGGATGCTTTTGGCTTTGTAATTTTCGTTTGAAATATAGAAAAATAAGTGGATTTGGTCAAGAGATTATTGTGTTAAAATATGTAAACATTTCCTTTGGTTTTAGTTGACAAAATTAGAATAATGGATAAGGAAAAATGAGTATGTCTTTAGAATATTTATTTTGAAAATCTGTATGTGGGCATGAGATTATTCTATCGTGTTTCCTAGTTTTGGTCCTTCATTTGTGAGTAGAAAATACATTTGGGTTGATCTCATTGTGATACTTGGTTAAAGATGTCGTAATCAACTGTATGCATTTTAGTTTTTATTAAATATTGTGAATCTGGAGGCTATGAGCATTTGGGTATGTTCAGGTGTTAAAAATATTGGAACAAATATTATAGAGCTTTCTAATTTTGGTTCTGATTTATTAAGTTAAAGAAGAATACATATTGGTATTTATGCGAGATTGGAATGATAAAATACTTTATGTGGTTTTGGGTATAGTTAGAAAGGGTGAAATCTGGTAAAGGAAATATAGTTAGTTAAATCTCTTTTAGAGATTTTTTGTTATCTTCTATTTATAAATACATTCCATTGGGTTTTGATTGAGAAAACTTGAAAAAGATGAAGGAAAGAGTCAAATATGATATGGGTTATTGTTTATTTGAGGGATTTTATCTTCATACATTTTTCTAGTTAGGATATGAAATTTGGGAACATTTTTATTTTAGTTTAATCATTGAATGATATTTGGAAATGATATATGAGGATTGGGAAAATATAAACAAACCATATTTAAAAGTTATGACTCTTTCTCTCTTAAAATTTCATTTCTATTGATTGAATACAGGTGGAAGTATTTTTATTAGAAATCTAGAAAATTTTGAAGGATGTTTATAGCTCAAATAGAGATTTGATATTTTTTTGGATCAACTCATCTCTAAGATTTTTTGTCAACATTTTTTTAGAGCTCTTAAAAAACATGACTGTCATAACCTGTTTATGATTTTTTTTGCTTTTGGTTTGTTGAATGAAATTTGGGCAAGGTAATAAGAGCGATATAGTTTTCTTATTAGGAAATAATGTCATCTTTCTCCCTCTGAATAAATTATTAAATTTGGAATATTAGGAGGAAATAGGAAATGTATTCACTAGTTTGGTTTATTGATAACACTGGCAATAGATCCATTTGGGTTTTGGTTGTTTGTGAATATGGATAGTAGGAAAAGAGTTGGATTCAACTCATTCTTGAACATAATTTTTTTCATATGGTTGAAAGATTATTTTTGATACATTGCTATTACTACTCATTTGTAAAATACAAATTAAAAAAAAAAAAGAATATTGGAATTGAAGGAAAATGAAAGGAACTAGATTACTGAGGAAAATTACTTTTACAAGGGGTTGTTTTAATTATGTATGTTAAATTATAGAAAGAAAGGGGTTGGAATATTGATTGTTTTGAAACATGAAAATAAAAAAGGATTTATTAAACAAGAGTTGTCTTCTTTCTAAAGTTGTTAGATGTTTCAATTCTTGGAATATGGAAAAATAGGACAGTCTTGGACTACACCTGTAAAATGTATAAGAATGATATTTTGGTTATGTAGATGCTGAATATGAATGTTTTGTGAATAGTTGGATGACTTGTAAAGTGTTACATTTGTAATGGTTGTTTGGAAATTGCAGTATATGTGTATTATATTGTTTAAATGTTTGAGTCTTAGTAAGTCAAATAAAATAGGTACAATGGGTATAAATGTATATATATAGCTATGAATAATCATTACTATAAGTGTATGAGATAGAAAAATTATTATAAAATAAGAAGTTTATAATTATATCTTATTGATTAAAAATAAACTTAGCCATACATTATTCAGTTATTTGCATTATAATTACATCATGAATTGTGAGCATCTTGACTCATGTCATTTCTTATGAGCTGACCCATATGCATCTCTCTCCTACAGATTAAGGAAAGGCCCGTCATGCTTAAAGTGACTACTTGGATTTTATTTGTGATTGTATTACGTCTTAATTCTAATTTGATATAAGTCCCAAAAGGAATTATTATTATTGTTTGATAATGTGAATGGTATTCCATTGCATCTTATAAAGGGCATTATGGCCCAATGATTTAATCATGTTTATTGATGTAAATCATTATTAATGAAGATTAAGGTTTATCCCTATTTGAAATCAAATTTTGTGACTTAGTTGATTTATGATTTATCTTGTTTGGAAATGAAAATATGGATATACTACTTATATAGATGATTTTATCAATAATTTTCTTATTCATTGGTTATTATTAACTGCTGATTTTAATTAATTAAGATTGAGAAATCAAAACCAACTAAAAAATGACACATAATAGAAAATGATACCATAAAAAATGAATTATATATATTGTTGTACCTTATGGAATTAAATGGACTAATTATGAAAAGTAATGTACTTAATGGAATAAAGTATATTCTTAAAGAGTGAATATAATGAATCGACTCGGTATGAAAAATGTTTAATAAAACCTATAATTAAACGATGTATAATACATTGCAATAGTATGATAAGAGGAACTAATAAAAGTGTGTAACTCATAGAGTTACTATATCTATCTTATGAGATACTAATATTGTGTATTAATACATCTTAAATGTGTCATAAAGAATATAAGAAGCATAGGTGCACTATCCCTTCATCTTCTCATTATTATCATATTCGTGTAAACTTAGGATGGCTACAAGAAGGGTATTGAGGATGTAATGATGGAAATATGGAAATCATTTTGTGGTCACTATATTTCCGACGATAATTCTAATATGGTACAAATAAGATCATTTCATTTAGTAGGATGAGTCAGAGATTGAATTTTCCTCTTCTTAAACTAATTCACCTTCTTAAACAACAATGGATCCAAATAACTATGTTGAGACGATTGTGTTGCGAAAAGAAGACATTTTTCGTAGGATAATATGCAGTATTGAAACTAAGTTTGCAAAGAAATGCTTGAAAACTTTGGCAAAACTAAACTAATTGTTGACTACATTGTCTGTTCACCAATCCCCTAAATAAACAGTTTCAGATTCCAGATGGAAGGTGCATAAATATATTCTAGGTAGGCACTAAGGAGATGCACATGTTACACATAACCTATAAAAGGTTTAACTAAGTATACATAGTACACACACACACACACACTCATATAGAGTGACTCAAGGGAGATCAAGGTGATCTAATTAGACCCTTACAACTACACATGGTTATTGTAAGTTGTTAGATGGATTATGAACACTTTAATAATGATGGATTATTTAGAAACAAACTAATTAATAATTTTAAACATTGAAAGCATTAATTTTACTTAAGGGGTATGTTTAAAAATTATTTCCCCTTAGTTTGAATGAATCATAACATGGGTGTTACATTGATTGAAAAACATGAATTATGGACACCATTTTTTGACTCACTTTAATGATTTCCATTATGGTTGTAGGACTTGTGGTTTACTTACACTTCAATTAACACTTATTAAAAATACTTCTTACACATTGGATTTTAGCATCTTGATTGATAGACCAATGGTTATTCTAAATTACTATGAAACTCTGGATGGTTATAGATTACAATTTATTAAATTATATCTTACACATTTATTAGTGGATATTGATTTCTATCGGTGGATGGTGTCAAAGAAGAGGTAGAAGTCACGTGTGCAATTTTTAGTACCCACCTCTTTTCCATGGAAAGTTATGTTAGTGTGTTTTGTGGGGAATATTATTGAGAAATAGCTTCATTGCGAGGAGAACCATTTGTTACATCAGTAGAAAGATGTTTAAGGGTTGGACTTGTTGTAGGTGGACTGTGTGAGGAGGTGAAATAGATCTATTAGAATTTTATGTCTAGAAAACTGATGATGCCTTTGTTTAATAAGAACTTGATATTTTGATCCAGTGCATATAAATAATTGTTACAGTTCCCATTAATGAAATGAAAGTTACAAAAAGGTAATACATATTCTCACGTAATCCGGTGAGGAGAGTGATGATTATTAGGTGGTAAACAGATCAGTCTCTTATCCATGAGGGAAAGTAGAATATCATGTGGTTGATAAAGCCTATCAAAGTAAAGTGGTATATGTTAAGAGTGAGAATGATCTCATATCACAACTTTTGGTTTAGGAAGATGTTGATAATAAGAGTTACCACAATGCACAACATTAACTTGTTAATTAGTAAATGATGGTACTAATGGTGGATCATAATCATTTGAAATAGAAGAAGCTATATTATCTTCATTCACATTCTTAAGGTGACTTGGTAGACTAAATTCTTTCTCTATGTTTAGAACACGATGGAATAACTCATTGAAAGAATCACAAGTATCATATAATAAGTGTGCTTTGAGGGGCCAAATAAGGCCTCTACAAGACACACACACACACACACACACACACACACACACACACACACACACACACACACACACACACACACACACACACACACACACACACACACACACACACACACACACACACACACACATTGCATCTCTAGATCAATGTGATGATATAATAAAAAGTACATAGCATTGAATCATAGAATATAATCAAATAAAATCTTGTTGGAACCTTGATGAAGAGAGGGTAACAAATCATATGTATATCTAGGGCCTTTATTGAAGCTAAAGTGAGCTAGGAAAGCAACTTTAGGTTTCAATAGAGTGCTTAAAGACCTACTAGGTAGATGTGTAAATCAATATGAAGCATCTCCTATGAGGCTACGATGGAAAGCCTTAAGAAGTAAATGATCATTTCTATATGAGGCCATAAGTTCCCTATAATTCTTGAGGTGCAAATAAGGATAAGATGTGCCATCAAAAAAAGGAAAATGTAAGCATGAAAAAATTCCTATGGAATGAACATTGGAAGATCTTGCGCTAAATAGGATTTCCATAGATGGTTTTTGAATCAATGCTATCATAATAATATTTTCTCTCAAGGATCAAGGTTTGATCCTTACATTGTAAATAATGTATTACATGCATAAGGGAAATGACCTCTTGAGGAGGTATGTCATACGTTTCTATAGGTTCATTCAAAGGTTGCACCTTACCATTTATGGTAGCCATAAGGACACTATTTGTTTTTAAAGTAATGCGAGGTGATGTATCATGGGAAAATACCTTGAGAAACACTTGGGTTCTACAGGTTTGTTCTAATGTCAGGGATCTACAAGGATATTATCCATAATCACATTATCCACACTAGGAGAAGAAGCTAAAGCTAAAAAATTTGCATCAACATGTTCATTTGAGCTAAGAGAAGTCAACACATTATTGTTTACAAGTGAAGTAAATTTATAAGTGTTGCTTTTAATTTCAATAGAGGAAGTATAATTTTTTTTGAACCGATAGTATTATGTGCATTTGGAATATAATCAAATATATGATTAGTGTACGCAAGAATAACATTATGAATATCAACAATAGTAGATTTTTTTTCACATTCAAGAGAAACAATAGAAACATAGTAGTTACACTTGTAAGAGGCATATGAATATTATCATTATTAACACTGCTTTTGTATTTAGGATAAATATTAGAAACACAATTATGATCATGTGGAATAGAAAAATCATCATAAAATTCATTACCAAGGAATTCACTTAGGAATATTCTAAATCAATATCATAATTACAAGGAATATCATTAATCAATTTATAAATGGAAGGAGTATCATCCTCATTCAAGTTATAAATAGTCTCATCATCACTAGAATCTATGGGATCTACAACCTCAAAAGGAGCATCACTAGGTGTGGGGGAAGATGGTTGGTCACTATCACTTTCCCAAACATCTATATTACTTTCAAGATTAGGGGTAGTAGTACAAGCCTTCACACAAGATTTTTGAAGATATTTAAATGATGCAATAGGTGGAGTAGAAGGAAGGCCTTGAGGTGGATTAGAAAAATGAGGTAACAATTTTTGAAAGATATTTTGTTAGCCTATTGATCATAGTTACATACAATGTCATCATCACTATGAGTATTATAGAAGAGTTCACCAGTAGTAGCATCATGACAAAGAAAACAAACCATTAGCTAAATTATGGCTAAGGGGAAGGATATTATCAATAAAGTTTAGTAAATTATAAGTAGTATGGACATTGTTAGAGGGATGATAACCCTTACAGTTGATCAAATCGACTCTATAAAAATCCATGGAAATACAAAGAAGAAGGGATAATCTTAGAAATAATGCACAAATTCCCTAAGACAATCCTAAGATTTTGAAATTAGGAGGCATAATACCCAAGGAAATAAGAAGATCCTAGATTAGGTGAAGGCTTTGATCAAAAGAGGGTTCACCAAAATGTTTAATCTTATATTAAATTTCTAGGTCAATTTATTTAGGTTTTATTTGTAATAATATAATAGGAATTACACTATTGAAAACAATCAAACTTACACCTTAGAGTATAATCAAGCCCATGTAATTAGAAGTACACAGAAGATGGAAAGAGGCACTTAGCTGGTTCAAATTATGTTCAAGATGTGTTGATGGTTGATATGAGAAATAGTAGAGTCTGAAATCTGTAAGTGTAATGCCCCCAATTTATTCCCACCCTCCTTTAACAACGGGCCATTTCGATGATCGTTATTATAAAAGATTAAGGTAGATAAATTAAATAAATAAATAATCAAATCAAATTAAAATAAATAAATAAATAACTAATCAAAATAAAAGAAAATTTAAAAAAAGATATGTAGTGGCACTCGATGAGGAGTAAAGGCGAGTGGGTGATATTTGTTGGGGAGGAATGGTGGAGGCATGACGTGTTGGAGGACAGGGAGACTTGTCATTGATTTCAGCGCACAACAGGGCATGTGCCTTGAAAAATCCTAAGCAGCCTTCACACCTATCATTTTCCTTGCATAATTATACAAGCACTCTATTCGAGATCCAGAGGCGTTAACCACGATGAAACCCAAGTTAAGGTTGTAAATCTAGTAGTAATTGGATAATTGCAGTGAGTGCAAAAGTCAGAGATCTTCTTTACCAATAAAAGTTTTCTCCTGATTTTCAAATTTGAATACCCCGCCTACATCATATTTTGAAACCACCTGAGTTAATCCTTGTGCGCAAGCCAGGTATTAGTGAAGAACATACCAATTCGAGGCATTGCAGAAATTTGCCTTTTTGGTTGAACTGTTCGTGTGGTGTAGGCTCAGGAACAACTGTCATTAACAATATGGGCCAGATTTGCATTTGTCATGGGCTAAGTTGACTTATCGGTGTTTGTCTCCCTCATCAGAAATTGGGATTTCTTTGCGATCAGGTATCTAGAATTTTCTGAAAACACAAATTCTAGCGTAAAGCAGAATGGTATATCCCATTGAATTAAAAAAACATATTTATAACAGCAAAATATTATGATTGTAAATGATTATGTTTTAAGAATTTACTGATTCATTAGGCCCTGTTTTGGGTTTAGGAAAGTTGGCGGCCCGAGTCCAGTGTGGATGGCAGCGTCACAGTTAACGATGATAGCTGGTGGCCCAAGTCCAGTGTGGATGATAGCGTCACAGTTAGGAATTTGTTATGAGATTACTTGTAAATGCTATTTTCAATTTTGTTGGGTATGCCTTGTTGATTGGTCAGAGGAGCATGGTGGTTCTCTGAATGAGTCTGATTTTGGTTCTTGTTCTGATTCTGATACAGACCCGGAGCCTCTGCCTGAGCAAACACTACATCCACTGAAAAAGCCTTCGGAGAGATACATCCATTATTATGAGAAATGGGCAGCCAATGAATCCTACAGGCAAAAGGCAGTCTCCCATCTCCAACACTTTCAGACATTTCCGATTGATAATCTAGGTAAATCTGATATACAGCTTAAGTTTGTGAGTGATGCTTGGTTACAGATTGTGGAATATGAGTGTTATTTTTCAGAAACCGAGCAAATTGATGGCAACAAAGATTCATTTGAGAGCTTGAAAGATTTGATGAAGTCTCCTATAAATCGACTGGATCAGTGTACGACAGAAGGAATGCAACATTTCATTGAAAGCTTATTAATCTCACAAGTGACACCCTCCAAAAGTTTGAGAATCTTGTTCATGCAGTAGAGAAAAACATTGTGGGTGTGGATACACAGCAGCAGAAACACACAAGTAACTGCAGAGTTTCTTGTGATGCGAGATTTAATGTAGTTTATTATTAAATGTTTTTTTAACTATTGGGTTTGGTATTATGGTGGATTTGACGCTGAGTGTGGTTTGGTTCTAAACAGCCTTCCACACCTTGTGAGGCAGGCCAGATTTAACCTTGGCCGTTTGCATATCCCATTATTTGTTTTAATCCATTTACCATACAACCTATAAGATCTCTAAGGACCTACACAGTTGTTCCACTTATATATCAAGTAGAATGTTGTTCAAAGCATTACTCAAGAATAGTTACATTCTTGATAAAGTATTACCCAAGAATACTTGTGTTTAAACATCGTATGTGCAATGTAATGGTGGGTGCCGTAATACACAAGTTATGGGTTAAATTGTGTTCCATTGTAAGTCTAACCTACATGATCGATAAAAACTTTTCCCGAAACTATATTTATTAGAAATTGCACCAACCAATGTTAAATGAATGAATGATTTTAATATCCTTGAGATGAAATAGTTTAGGGACTAAGTGCTACAATATAGTTTATCTGCACTGACACTACCACTAGGTACATGGGTTGCCAGTTTAGTCTTACTATCCTTTTTTAGTGTTGGATCTTGTACTCTGGATCTTGGTCATAAGATTTGTTGTTTTGTCTAGCCTTTCCTTTTCAGATAAGTCGGTTAGGTTTTCTATTCATGTTGTCATTATACTTGATACAAATGTCGATGTAGGTTGTGCACTCCATGATGTACTATCATTATGTCTATACTACCTCCTTTTCAAAAAATAAGTATGTTCTCACATCCCATTCCTCTTTAGGCATATAGTCCACATGCCAATTTCACATAGGCAAGATGATGTGAGCTAGTTTTTATCTAAGCCATCAATATTTTTGTATTGCACTTGATTTTTTCTCCTATGTATTCTTTTTCATTATGGTCCTGTGTGGGATTAAAATCTTTGATATAGTATGTTTTTTTCTATCCAATGTGCTTTGTCTGCATGATTGTCCTGAATTTCTCTCACATAATTTCTCGTTTCTTCATTATTATTTGGGCATTCTTGCACGTTGATGCACCATTTATGCATCTATTTGTTATTTTATTTTTTATTTGTTTTTCCTTTTTTAGCTCTTCTTCTATCACCAACATGGGCCATCGATGAGTCTCCATACTTCAAACCTTTTTTAAATAGCTTGATATCTAGGTCATAATTTATGCCTCCAATGGAAACATGCTTGTTTAATCAAATAGAATCTCATATGGTAATGATGATTTTTTTGTAAGGTTGTTTGTTCTTAAATGTACTTGGATTCTCTCTAACTATCTCAATTTTATGCTATACATTTTGCTAGGTCCCAAACTTCATTTCCATATAGGATCATTGAAGTGAAAAATAGGTTGAACAAGGGCCTATTGGTTTCCCAAACCCATAATTATGTGTTTCTACACCTTTTCTATAGCGATTATAAGGCCTTACAACCACCTTATATTTTGTTTTGTACATATGTCCTAACTAAGCTTGTGATGAAAGAAAAGCCTAAAATACTTGTTTTTTTCTACTACTTTTGGTGGGCTTCCTTTCAAATGGAAGTTATTTTTCTTTCTTCTTTGTAGTGGATTGTGACTTTGGTTTTGTTGGTATTCACTTGAGTTCCCACCTATTGAAAAAAAATCTTTAGAGCTCTCAGGTGTTCTCTCACACTACGTGCTATTTTAGCAATTAAAATAAGAACTTCTACATATGAAAATAGCTTTACAACATAGTTTGTTAAGTGCACACCCTTTCCACCAACTTTATTTATCAAATCTGCCAAATTTATTTATCAACTCCTCCAAATTATCAATGTATGGTCCAAAGCAAGTGGGAGATGGAGGGCATCCTCATTTGACACCAATAGCACTTCCAAATCATTTTGACATTACATCACTTGTCTTGATTTTTGCCTGACTTTTTCATAAAGTCCATTCAAAGTGGTGCCCTATACTCATTTGGAAACCCAAGATCCTCCATCATGTTCCAAATTTTTCTTATAGGGACTTTGACAAATGCTTTTTTGAAGACAAAAAGTATTAGAAATATTCTTCTCCCTAGTTATTCTGTAATTCTTTCATCAGGTGCCTAAGAGGAAGCAATGGTTGATAGTGCAGTGCTTCAATTTGTAACATGATTACCCTTTTTCTCTTTTTTTTCCCAACTCGTAATTTTATTGTAAAAAAAGCAAGGTACAAGCCTTTGAAACATGGAACTTACAGACATGAACAACCAAAGTTGACCAACATTTCCATGTTTGACACTAATTGATGTTTAAAAAACAATGCACGAGCCTTTGAAACATAACACTTGTGAACATGAGCAACCAAAGTTGACAAACATTTCCATGTTAAAAAACCCATATCCCACAAAGGTAAACCCTTATCTAATAAACAAAGCAATAAAATTTGGAAAAATATAATAAGGGTCGCATGAGGTCTGTTCGTCTTCCAACCACAAACATCAAAACTCATTCTATATAACTAACTGTGATATTTCTCAAATTAAAATTTATCATAATAATTTGTTTAATTTAATTTATATTTAGAAATTGATGCCCGCTAGAGACTAAAAATGGTCAATTGTATTGAAGAGCACAAAACATGATTCTAATACATAAAATAAGTTATGAGAAAGAATCAACGAAGCATCTATCTGACAATGTGATAGTAATGTCTTAGAACCAATAAATTGTGTGTTTCCCTAGAGATTTGGACTATGTTGTTTAGATATTAACTCTCTCGTAGTTCCACTATCCTTGAAGTATGATTTGATAGTCGTAGGAATACGAGCATGTAGAAGATTTAATTTGAATGTGTCATGTGGAAGTTGAAGTGCCTCGCATATAAATAAAGCTAAATAATGTTTCTCCTCATACTGAATAAATGTACTTGAAGATCCATGAAAATCACTTTAAAACAATGGTATCTTCTATAACTCAAATAAAAAATAGGACACATTAAAAAAAAGGTCTTCACTTTCAAACTCAATAAAACTCAATTTGCCTATACATAATACAATTTAACTTTAAAAAATATGAGTTGAGAATCATAACAACCACTAGTTGTTTATACAATGTAAATGCGTAAGAACTCATCTAGCCAATTAAAGATATAATCACAATGTTTATGGTAAGATGAAACCCATCCTATGTGGTTGAAGAATTTTCACATTCCATTTTTGAAGCTCCTATGCTAAGTCGACCTTTATTATTTGTGGTTTAAATATTATTCAAGCAGTTTGGTATAACAATTTTTAAAAAATGTTTAACTATTTAGCCTATAAGAAATCTTTGAGCAATTTATCAAGTTTTTTGTCACAATATTGAGATGGGCCTAACATGAAGAATAATAAACATGCGTTGCCACAAGTACTTTGAAATAAATATGTAATTTACCTGCTAACGTGAGAAGCTTTGTGATCCAGTATGATAATTTATTTTCAATTTGATCAATAACATATTACAATATCCAAGAGGGAGTTTCGTGGAATGCAAAAGGCATGCCCAAATATTGAAATATTTCACTATGTTGAATTTTCTTGCATTGAATAAGGGATAACCATAGGGGAGGAGCTAAACTAGATTATTTGCAGCACTAAGTCTTTTTCCATTGAATGCTTGAACCTGAGGTGAGGCAATAGACATCCAAGAAAGAGAATTCTTGTTGAACGTTATTCTCATCTTCATCTAAGGTGAGAAATCAATCATATGCAAAATTGGTATTGATGACATGAGTAGGAGTTAAAATTTGAAATGCAAGTCCTTTCACCAATCCATGTTGACTGACATTGGTGAGAAGATTAGAAAATCCTTCGACTACTAACACATACGAAGTAGGAACTAGAGGGAAACCTTGGTGAATAGATCAAAAAATTCCAAAAGGATTAGAGTGAATTACATTGATAAAGAGACATGTAAAGGAATAAGAAAAATCTTGGCCATAGTACTGATAAAGGTAGGCCCAAATTTAAACACTATGAGTATGGATAAAATGAAGTATCATTCGATCCTATCATATGTTTTCTCAAAATCAATTTTGATAAGTAAGGATTTTTGCCGTGGCCATCGAGCCCATTCCATACCTTCCCATATTGCAATAATATTATCCAAAATGTATCTACTTTAGATAAACCTTGTTTTTTCTTGACTAAAAATTGCAAGTAATAGGTTGAGAATACACAAGGCCAAAGCTTTAGCAATGATTTTATATGAGACATTATGTAAAGTAATTGGCCACCAACAGGCAATGAGCTTTAGATCCCCCATCTTAGGAAGTTGATGTTCCATTGGTTGATGAACTGACCAAACAAGTTAGAATTAAAGGCCTCTAGATAGACTTGCAAAGAGTCATAATTCTAACCAAATACCAAAGGAGTTTGTAAAATTCACAAGGGAAGCCATCATTCCCTAGGGCCATATCATTTTTCATTTGAGAAACTAGCTCAAAAATATCATCATCAATTGCAATAAATACTTTATGATTGAGAGAGCTTATAAATAACCTTTGCTACGTATTGACCAAGAGCCACTTATCATTCCAAAGAAAGCTCTTGAACTTTGAAAACTTGTTGATAATGGTGCACCAAATCCTGCACCATCTCCAACACTTAACACATGAAGTGAGCATTATGAGATAACTTTGAGTTTTTGTTCACATGTTTTTTTATTACCGGTAAAGAAGGGTTAAAAGGACCCTACCACGTACAAAAGTTGGAGAAAAAGATAATACATTGAGGATCAAAACAAACTAGCCTCTACCAGTGGAACTGGAGACCAAAATAACAAAAAACATCAAAACAAGTCAGCGGCGACGGCGACAAAGGTGCCGCAAAACATCCGTCCCGAAAATGCGACAAAATATTTTTTTTTTGTGTTTCTTTGCAAGGTGAGTCCGCATACAGACTCGAAACTACTGCAATCACGATAATGCTTCGAGAGTCAAAGAAGTTTGATTTTATTTCAGTCAATGTTTCACAAGGGAGAGAAAGGTCGTCCTTCGAATTTACTAGCCTAAGGTCTGATAATATCAATACAACAATATTTCTGGAGGTTATCCCTAGAATAAGATATAATTTATTTCGAGGTGAAAACACTATCCACTCGATTTTTTTATTTATTTATTTATTTATTATTATTATTATTATTATTATTTATTTATTTATTTATTCTATTATGTCGCATTGTCCCCTGATTTAATACATTATAACATATATAAATATAAATTTATATATAGGTATATATATAATTATATAAAAAAAGGAATCACACATTAAGGTATACACTCGGCACTGGTTTATTTTTTTTGCATTGTATGATTCTAATTGGTTTCGACATACATACTACCTAGTATGAATACTATACGAAGGTTTCATCACAAATCATACCACATTATTATCTTATATAGCATTAATACTTTTCTGGCCTAGCTAGATAACCTTGGAGGATTAGGTGCTTCTAATTTTAGTGATATATAAATGTTTATGTATAATCAAAATTTTCACTTAATTAAATCTATATGCTTAATCATAGGCTTTTTTTTACAAAAAAAAAGATCCAAGGAATAAGCGCCAAGAAAAAAAAGGCGTTTCAAACTCAAGTTTAACTCCTGTTGGTTGGGGGCGGTGGATCCCAACCACCCACTGTTCGCCATTACTCCCTCATGCGTGTAGAAGCCCCTTTCCTCCCCCCCCAGGTTGCATCTAACAATAAATGATTTAGATTTACAAAATCTACGCCTCCTCCTTGGTCTGTCCACCCTCACAATTCTGGATTCCTTCAAGATATTTTATCAAAATTGTTTATGAGACAGCGTGGGCGTGAAAGAAGAGGTCTCACAGAAGTAAATCCATTTCATAAAAGAATGGTGAAGGGGCGCAATTGCCTGCACAGTGGTGAGAAGAGAGGCTGGATACGCCATCAGCCAATTGAGCATGCCTTCTGCTATCCTGGCCGCGCGGGTAAGGAGTGGAAGATAAATGGAGGGAGACACCGGTTTGGCAGGTTCCTTACCCGTGGCGCATCGAAGGAGCACTGGTTTCTCCCCTCAAACGTCGCTACCTCCACTTTCATTGGGAGCTACAAGGTGGTACGCGGGGCGTGGAGTGCTCCAACAGCGCAAAAACGGGCAGGTTCTCCAACTATGTTGTTATCTGTACAGTATCGATGGCATTCTCAAATTGGTTCACCCTTAGATCGGTTCAAGGGATAGTGCAAGAGGGGAGGGGGGTACAGGGTGAGCATGGATAATAGGAGAGCATTAGAAATGTCCAGGCGATTGATAAGACTCCAAGCAACTATATTTTATGCCCTGGGAGATTACATATGGATCAGTCTGTGTTGCTGTATTTTCTTATTTGATGATTATTTGATATGCTTACGTTTATACATCATTTCCATATTATATTCTTGGCCAAACACGACCTAAGTTCCTTGCACTTTGTGGGTTTGTATTGTTCTTTTCCGGAAACATTGATTTTTTTAGACTACTTTCGTTTATTACAGCGTGTGCAAGACAAGATAAAGGTTATTCCAAAACCGATCAAGGGACAGAAATAACGATAGAGCCAGCAGTCTGTCCAACCACGTTGTTACCTGTCCAGTATCGAGCATATCTTACAATTCGGTGTTCTGTCTCTTTTGATATTTTCTTATCAGAGTCTATAGGAGACAGAGGAGTGAGTATATTATAAGGGACAGTGCAACTATGCTTGTTACATGGAGAGCTAGAGGTGGAAGTTTCATATCAGAGTGAAGCCCAATTGATATCCACATTGTATTACTGTCTTAAAATACCTCTAATACTTGTCTATTGCAACACTTTTAAATAAACGACCACAACCCGTCTTTACAAGCACTAAAACAGTTTAAATGTTCGCTGTGCAATCATTTTTTTTTTCCATTTCAACAACAATATAGGGTAAAATATGTTATGACATAAATAATATATACATAAAATATAACTAAAGTGGTATGAAAATTTATCTATACATCAATTTTACAATATAGATGTTTTAGGAAAGCAAATATAAGATTTATACAAAGGATTAAATAAAACATTCTTAGGAAGCAAAAGGACATGTAAATGAGATGAGGGAAAATTTAAGCTTTTGATGTATATAATTAAGAATAAGTTATAATATTGAAAGGAGTTTTTTTTTGTAAATTCCCAACACCCTTCAAGAGGGTTCCAAAATTACTTTCGAAAAGGTTTAAAACAAGAACTACTAACATGTAAATAAGATTAACAACTCATGAGAGGTTCCAAATCAAGAAAGAAAGAGAATAGATAAAATGTCATCCTTTCAACCTTTAATTCCATCTATATTACATGCTTATTATTGGAGTTCAAAAGAACAACTTTCATTCAACATTTGTTACAACACTTTTAAATCTTAGAGCAAGAAATACTATCATGTGGAACTTTCCTTAAAATTTCAACAATGTCTACTTCATGTGGAAAGATTTAAATGATAGAAGCAAGAAAACAAAACAATATTACATTTTTTCTCCACTCAAGGTGGGTAAATACATGATGTTTTTACATTGTCAACAACAAGATTCATGTGCTCCAAGGTGTTCTTCATCCATGCTCCAAGTTCCAAGTATTTCCAATCACAACCAAGATAGGGGGAGAGGCAACACTCTCCTCCCAACCAAATCTCAATGGAGAAGAGAAGCAATCTCCTCCATTGACCCCCGAGCCCCAAACACAACACAATGAAAGGGTGGTCTCCAACTCAAGGCAACAATACATGCTTCCACAATACAAGTTCTTCACAACATTCAAGCTAAAATAGAAGAACAAGGAGACACACAATAACATCAAACATTACACAACAAGGCTTGCATCCAAGCCAACAAGAGAAGGAACTATGGGAATGTTTTCCTTATGCCTCCCAAATGAGATGAGATGCCCATCCAAAACCCTCCACAATATAACACAAGCCCCTATGACTCTTATGCCTCCCTCAAGTACCCCTTTTTCCTCCCATACTCTTATGCCTCCCTCCTCTTATGGCTCCCTCAAAGACAAGGTAGAATGTAAACATTCTTACCCAAGATGGGCATCCCTCTCAAACTCCCTCCACAATATCCTAATCTACTCTTTTGCCTCCCTCATGAGTATTCCCATAGACCTCTCCTATACTACACAATAAGCATTCTATCCATTTTCACAATACACCAAAGTAACATGCATTTTTCACAATTTTAGCATAGAAGCAACAATAATATGAAAGCAAAAACAAAGGAGAGGGTTTCCTACCTCTCCATTGGAGAAGCCTAAACCAAGAAATTTGTCCAAGCTCCTTCCCAAATCAATCCAAGCATGCAAGTCCAAGCACTCTCTTTTTCTCTTTCTCCCAATTCTTTTCTCTCCCAAAATAACAAAAGAGAACTCTTCAACAACACAAAAACAAAACTCCAACCCCCTCAACAAGAGAGGAAGTTTCAATAAATAGACCAAAGGAAAGGGTGAGGGTGATGTGGCTCCATGTAGGATGCCACATCACACATCCTCAAACCACCTCCCAAGGTCAACTCAAATCCCAAAACACCATAAATGGGTGGTTGGGTTGAATGACAACTCTCTTCCACATCCAACCCTTTCCCATGTGCCTTAAGGCACAATTAAATGCAAAATGAGGAAAAGTGCACTCCAAAGTCATATTTCCCTTCCCAAAACAATAAATAACCCCCTTTTTGGATTCCCAACCCATAGATATGGTTGGTAAGGGGTTTTGGGAAGTGTGGGACAAGTTTAACTTGTCCCACAAGTCCCCTAAAATTGCCCTCAATCTCAAATTCGAGATTCTAAGAGCATGGAGTGGTCAACACTCAAAACCAAGCATTCAATACAAGAGGACACACAAGGCTCAAGGAGCCAACAATCAAAATTTATTACACCCACTTGACTTCCCCCAAAACTTAAAAACTAAAACAAGATATTACATTAATCTAAACACACTTAACAAAAGTAATTTAACAAAAAGACTTCACAAAAGAAATCACCTACTAAATCAAGTAAAACAAGTAATAAAATTCTTACCCCCTTGGTCACATTAGAAAATTTCCCCCACATGGAAATTTTCTCAACACAAAAGAATAAAGGTAACACAATACAATTTACTAGTTGCCTTGACGACCAAATGTTGTAACCACCCGACATCCTGTTGTGTTTGGTCCCCAATCCCCCTCATGGTTGTGATCATGTTGTGTTTCCTGCAAAATGCAAAATACCCTCTTCGGCCTTGCGGCCATGTCAAAATATCCAAAATAATCATATGCATGAAATTTATTAACATCTATACGTAATTCAAGCAATCATTATTTCTAGGTCTAAATCACAACTTAATTATGCATTTCATCATTATCCAAAATCATAGTAATGTAAATTCAACAACTACATTCTACTCATCATGGCGAAGAAATCCAATGTTAGAACACATGCAATATATCCATATAAAAATAATATCAGAATCCAATAGTCTGTCCATGAGTCAGTGTAGATCATACTGAAAACAAAATCCAATCATAATCCAAATGCATCTAGTCACAAAACATCATGCTAATCAACATAAGTATAAGCCATGTCCATATCTAAAGTCTGCATAACTCAAAATGATAATCAACTAAGTGTCGTAGGGAAGTGGGCATTACATCCCCCTCCCCTTAGACTAGACTTCCTCCTGGAAGTCACTGAAATAAGTGTGGAAACTGAGCTCGCAATGATGTAGCATCCTCCCAAGTAGCAGCAGTCTCATCGTATCTGTCCCATTGGACCCAGACCTGATCAATCTCTCTGCCGCGAAGGCCCAAGGTCCTGCGATCTAAAATGCGCACGGGCTCCACCATCACCTGCCCCTGATCCTGCACCTGCAATGCAGTCCAATCTAGCACATGAGAAGGATCAGAAACATATCTCCTAAGCACAGAAACGTGAAATACATCATGGACGCGCGATAAGCTAGGTGGCAGTGCTAGACGATAGGCTAAGGGGCCGAGGCACTCCAAGATCTCAAAGGGTCCCACAAACCTAGGAGCAAGCTTAGAACCTTTTCCATAACGGATAGGGCTCTTATGTGGCCTGACACGAAGAAACACCTTCGTGCCTACCTCAAAACTGTGATCTGTCCTATGTTAGTCTGCATACTTCTTCTGTCTATCCTGAGCCTCCTGCAATCTCTGTCTAATCAAGGTAACCTGCTGCTCCATGTCCTGTAATAATGCTGGCCCAAGGGAAACCCTGTCCTCAATCCTGTCCCAACTAAGAGGTGTCCTGCACTCTCTACCATATAATGCCTGAAAAGGAGCCATGCCTATAGAACTCTGAAAACTATTATTGTAGGCAAACTCCACCAAATATAGATAATCCTCCCATCTCGACTGATGATCCATCACGTACATTCTGAGCATGTCTTCCAAAATCTGATTCACCCTCTCTGTCTGTCCATCTGTCTCA
This sequence comes from Taxus chinensis, assembly GCA_019776745.2. Taxonomy (NCBI): domain Eukaryota; kingdom Viridiplantae; phylum Streptophyta; class Pinopsida; order Cupressales; family Taxaceae; genus Taxus; species Taxus chinensis. Next base: position 736,267,851 of record CM034149.1, read on the forward strand.
GGGTGATAAGCTGTACTGAAATTAATCCTCGTCCCGAGGGCATACTGCATGGTGGTCCAGAAATGGGAGGTGTACAAAGGGTCGTGGTCGCAAATGATCTTCCGCGGAATCCCATGTAGTCTGACAATCTCATCAAGATATACTCGTGCTACTGCACTAGCCGTGTAGGTAGTCTTCACTGGAGAAAAGTGAGCTACCTTCGTCAATTTATCCACCGTGACCATGATGGCGTCGTGGTGGTATCTCGACGTCGGCAACCCAACAATAAAATCCATAGAAATGGTGTCCCACTTCCACTCCGGTATGGCGTGAGGATAGAGAAGGCCAGCTGGATGCTGATGCTCGGCCTTCACCCTCTGACACTCTAAACAGCGGGATACAAATGAAGCTATGTCTCTCCGAAGTCCTCTCCAAAAGTACAACTGTCTCAAGGTGGCGTGCATCTTCTTCACCCCGGGATGGGCTGAATACGGTGCACGATGAGCCTCTGTCAAAATGTCATGTCTCAAGCCTCCATCTCTGGGAACATATATCCGCCCTCTGTGTCTGAGAAGACCATCTGCCTCTAATGAAAATCCATCAAATCTCCCCTCAAGGGGTCTCTGAGACTCAATCTCTGCTCTGGCTGCAAGGTAGAAACTATCCTGAGGAAGCTGCTGCAAGATCCTACTCCGCAAATCTATGCCCACTGAGGTGGCCATAGCCACATGTCTCCGCCTACTCAAGGCATCTGCAACCACATTCTCCTTCCCCTTCACATGCTCTATCTCCATGTCATACTCACAAAGTAACTCCATCCAACGCCGCTGACGAGCGTTGAGATTGGGCTGCGTGAAGAGGTGGCGAAGACTCAAGTGATCTGTCCTGAGTGTAAATCTCCGGCCAAGAAGAAAATGTCTCCACCGCACTAAGGCATGTACTACTGCTGCAAGCTCAAGGTCATGGGTCGGATAATTGAGCTCATAATCTTTGAGTTTGCGAGACTCAAAGGCAACTACTCTACCCTCCTGCATTAGCACTCCTCCAATTCCTGCCAAGGAAGCATCTGTGCATACGAAAAACTCTCCATGAGGATCCGGCACTGCAAGGATAGGTGCTCTCGTAAGGCACTCCTTCAGTGTACTGAAGGCCTGCTCACATTTATCTGTCCATACAAACTTCTTCCCTTTCCGCTGAAGAGAAGTGATGGGGTGCGCAATCCGAGAGAAGTCCTGAACAAACCTCCTGTAGTATCCTGCTAGTCCCATGAAACTACGCACCTCGGTCACACTAGTGGGTGCTGGCCAATCCATGATGGCTCGAATCTTGGAAGGATCGACTGCGATACCTTCCCCAGAAATAACGTGGCCCAAATACTGCACCTCAGTCTGAAAGAACGCACACTTCTCCAAGTTCCCGTAAAGGCGCTGCTCGCGAAGACACTGAAGAACCTGGCGAAGGTGCTCCTCGTGCTCCTCATGTGTGCGTGAGTAAATCAGAATGTCATCAAGGAAGATAAGCACGAAGCGATCAAGGAAGGTCCTGAATACCCCATTCATCAAACTCATAAACACTGCGGGGGCATTCGTCAAGCCGAAAGGTACCACTGTGAACTCGTAGTGGCCATATCTCGTGCGGAAAGCTGTCTTGTGAATATCTGTCTCCGCAATCCTGAGCTGATGGTATCCTGACTTAAGATCTATCTTGGAGAAAATGGTAGCCCCCTTCATCTGATCAAACAAATCGTCAATGCGTGGAAGGGGGTAACGATTCTTGATCGTTACTTTATTCAGCTGACGGTAATCAATGCACAACCGAAGAGATCCATCCTTCTTCTTTACGAAGATAACTGGTGCACCCCAAGGGGATACGCTAGGACGAATTAGGCCTTTCTCCAGAAGGCCCTCAAGCTGCAACTTGAGCTCACATAACTCAGGTGTAGTCATCCGATAGGGTGCTCGTGAGATAGGCTCTGCGCCTGGAACTAGATCTATATGGAAGTCGATCTCACGTGGGGGAGGTAATCCCGGTAGCTCCCCTGGAAACACATCGGCGAACTCTGATAAGATGGGATGATCATCGAGGGAAGGTCCCCCTGACTCATCCTCTGATCTGTCACTAACTGTAATAGCATACAACTGGCAACCCCATCGCATACACCGCTTAAGCTGCATAGCGGAGATGGTGCGAATAGAAACGGGTCTCTTAACCCCTGATATCACTGACTCTACCCCAAGATCATCTATGCAAGCAATAGTCTTGTGGTAACAATCCACTCTAGCTCTATGAGCAGACAACCAATCCATGCCTAAAATGATGCCATAAGATCCTAATGGAAGGATCCTAAGATCTGAAGTAGTGGTGAAGGGTCCCAAATCCACTACACACTCCTTGACTAAGGATTCTACAGAAATCTTGGCTCCAGAAGCCATCTCTACGTCCCAACTACGGCCCTGCCTAACTGCCACCAGCCTACAACGCTCTACCAAAGATGGTGCAATGAAAGAATCAGAGGAACCAGAATCAAATAATATAGAGGTGGAAATACCACCAATACTACCTGTCGTCTCAATCACAGTACTCTGATGCTCAGCCTGGTGGTTCTCGACCACTGCGTAGATCCGATGACTCCGTGCCATATCTCCAACAGTAGGCTCTGAGCTCTGTGTCTTACCCTTGGTAGGGTTAAGTGGGCAATCTCTCCAAATATGCCCAACGACTCCGCAACCATAACAGCCGCCTGATCCTCTCCAGTGGGAAGCGGCTCCAGCTGGTACTCTAGATGACTGAGATGCCGATCCTGACGATCCGGCTATGGACTGCTGAGGTCTCTGCTGACGAGCTCCGACTGACTGAGCTCTCGGTGCACCCTGTGTCCTGATGGGACCCCTAGGAGGAGGCCCCATACTACGTCCTCTCTGTGCATCGAATCTCTGAGGAGGTCGGTAAGGTGGGCGGGTCTGCTACTGCTGCTGCTGCTGTGGTGGCCTAAATGAAGCCTGCCCTGAACTCTGTCCACCCCATGGAGGAGGAACTGACCCCTTCGACCTACTATCCTGCATCTGCTGGATACGGCTCCGAACTCTATCTCTAGCCTACTGTGTCTTCCCCCGTGTCTCCTCTGCAATATAGGCCTTCTCCACGGCCTCTGCTAACGTCTGTGGGCAGTGAATGCGTACTGCGCCAGCTAAATCCAAGTTCAGGCCCCGGATGAACCTGTGAATCCGTACCTGCTCATCCTGCATATAGTCGACGTACTGAAGTAGGTCCAGAAATCGACTCTCATACTCAGCTACTGTCATCGATCCCTGATGGAGGTCATGAAACTCATCTATCCGCTGCTGAATAAACCTCCTGGGTAAATACCTGCTCCTGAACCGCTCCTCAAACAGCTCCCAGGTAATCGTCTCTGAGTCGACATGGAGCTTCTGCTCCTCGGTCCTCCACCAGACTCCTGCTCCATCCTTCAGAAGGTGGATCGCAACACGAGCTTTCGTGTTGCTACTACAAGGACAGAGCTTGAAGCATCCGCTCAAGCTCACCAACCAGGCCTCTGCCTGAAAACCACCTATATCTCCTGAATACTGAGATGGTCGCAGCTTCAGGATCTCCCTGATATGGTCTGCAGCTGATGTATGACGAATCCTAGGTCTCTCTGTATGCTCCTCCCTCTGTCTAGGGCTCCGAGACCTGTCCCTATGTCCTGAAATCCTGTCCCCATGTCCTCTCTGTGGTGACCCTGCCCTAGTCGACTCTGCACGGAAATTCTCTGCTCTGTGCTCCTTGCTGTGTCGAGGGGATGCCTGGGCATCTACTGATGGCTCCAAACTATGTCTAGCAAGTCGTCCTCCCAAGGGCTCTCCGCGTATAGCGGCATTGACATCCTGGAGTGTCTGCAAAATCTGAGGCAGAAGGGCTGCTACGGCCTGCTCTGGCAGTGGTATGTCTAGGTCTATGTGAAGAGACCCCTCGCCCAATCCGCGCCCCCCTGCACAGATCAAGGCGAGAGTTAGTTCACTGTACTAGGTCTTGTGTCTAGTTTTCTAAATTTGCTGTTTACTATCATTATCAACATTATGGCTTTCATATTTTAAAACAATAATGTTCTGTACTAAGTTAAGTGTTCCTGTTCTGCGTTTTCCTGCGTGTGCCCAAGGGTCCCAGCTTCGAACCCCTGGCTCTGATACCAAAATGTAACGCCGTGAAAGAGACGCCACACGTTCCCAGCGGCGACGGCGACAATGGCGCCGCAAAACAAGCGTCCCGAAAATGCGACAAATTTTTTTTTTGTGTTTCTTTGCAAGGTGAGTCCGCATACAGACTCGAATCTACTTCAATCACGATAATGCTTCGGAGTCAAAGAAGTTTGATCTTATTTCAGTCAACGTTTCACAAGGGAGAGAAAGGTCGTCCTTCGAATTTACTAGCCTAAGGTCTGATAATATCAATACAACAATATTTCTGGAGGTTACCCTAGAATAAGATATAATTTATTTCGAGGTGAAAACACTATCCACTCGATTTTTTTATTTATTTATTATTTATTATTATTATTATTATTATTATTTATTTATTTTTTTATTCTATTATGTCGCATTGTCCCCTGATTTAATACATTATAACATATATAAATATAAATTTATATATAGGTATATATATAATTATATAAAAAAGGAATCACACATTAAGGTATACACTCGGCACTGGTTTATTTTTTTTGCATTGTATGATTCTAATTGGTTTCGACATACATACTACCTAGTATGAATACTATACGAAGGTTTCGTCACAAATCATACCACATTATTATCTTATATAGCATTAATACTTTGCTGGCCTAGCTAGATAACCATGGAGGATTAGGTGCTTCTAATTTTAGTGATATATAAATGTTTATGTATAATCAAAATTTTAGTAAACTAGTATAATTAAATCTATATGCTTAATCATAGGCTTTTTAAAAAAATATGTAAAGATCCAAGGAATAAGCGCCAAGAAAAAAAAGCGTTTCAAACTCAGTTTAACTCCTGTTGGTTGGGGGCGGTGGATCCCAACAACCCGCTGTCCGCCATTACTCCCTCATGCGTGTAGAAGCCCCTTCCTCCCCCCCAGGTCGCATCTAACAATGAATGATTTAGATTTACAAAATCTATGCCTCCTCCTTGGTCTGTCCACCCTAAAAATTTGGGATTCCTTCAAGATATTTTGTCAAAATTGTTTATGAGATAGCGTGGGCGTGAAAGAAGAGGTCTCACAGAAGTAAATCCGTTTCATAAAAGAATGATTTGAAGGGGCGCAGTTGCCTGCACAGTGGTGAGAAGGTGAGGCTGGATACGCCATCAGCCAACTGAACACAGCCTTTTTCTATCCTGGCCGCGCGGGTAAGGCGTGGAAGATAAATGGAGGGAGACACCGGTTTGGCAGGTTTCGACTCGCCCGTGGCTATCGAAGGAGCCCTGGTTTCTCCCCTCAAACGTCACTACCTCCAATTTCATTGGGAGCTACAAGGTGTACGCGGGGCGTGGAGTGCTCCAAAAAAAATGGGCAGGTTCTCCAACTATGTTGTTATCTGTACAGTATCGATGGCATTCTCAAATTGGTTCACCCTTAGATCGGTTCAAGGGACAGTGCAAGAGGGGAGGGGGTACAGGGTGAGCATGGATAATAGGAGAGCATTAGAAATGTCCAGGTGATTGATAAGACTCCAAGTAACTATATTTTATGCCCTGGGAGATTGCATATGAATCAGTCTGTGTTGCTGTATTTTCTTATTTGATGATTATTTGATATGCTTACGTTTATACATCATTACCATATTATATTCTTGGCCAAACACGACCTGAGTTCCTTGCACTTTGTGGGTTTGTATTGTTCTTTTCCGGAAACGTTTAGACTACTTTCGTTTATTACAGCGTGTGCAAGACAAGATAAAGGTTCATTCCAAAACCGATCAAGGGACAGAAATAACGATGGAGCTAGCAGTCTGTCCAACCACGTTGTTACCTGTCCAGTATCGAGCATATCTTCAAATTCAGTGTTCTGTCTCTTTTGATATTTTCTTATCAGATGATAGGAGACAGAGGAGCAATTATGACAGTGCAACTATGCTGTTACAAGAGCAATCCACGTGTGATATTTGTATTACTGTCTTAAAATACCTCTAATACTTGTCTATTGCAACACTTTTAAATAAACGACCACAACCCGTCTTTACAAGCACTGCAACAGTTTAAATGTTCGCTGTGCAATCATTTTTGCCATTTCAACAACAATATAGGGTAAAATATGTTATGACATAAATAATATATACATAAAATATAACTAAAGTGATATGAAAATTTATCTATACATCAACTATACAATGTAGATGTTTTAGGACACAAATATAAGATTTATACAAAGGATTAAATAAAACATTCTTAGGAAGCAAAAGGACATGTAAATGAGATGAGGGAAAATTTAAGCTTTTGATGTATAAAATTAAGAATAAGTTATAATATTGAAAGGAGTTTTTTTTTTGTAAATTCCCAACACCCTTCAAGAGGGTTCCAAAATTACTTTCAAAAAAGGTTTAAAACAAGAACTACTAACATGTAAATAAGATTAACAACTCATGAGAGGTTCCAAATCAAGAAAGAAAGAGAATAGATAAAATGTCATCCTTTCAACCTTTAATTCCATCTATATTACATGCTTATTATTGGAGTTCAAAGAACAACTTTCATTCAACATTTGTTACAACACTTTCCAATAAATTTTAGAGCAAGAAATACTATCATTCCAATGCAACTTTCCTTAAAAGTCTTGTTTCAACATATCCTACTTCATGTGGAAACCGATTTATAATGATAGAAGCTAAGGAAAGCAAAACAATATTACATTTCTTTCTCCACTCAAGGTGGTTAATTACATGATATTTTAACATTGTCAACAACAAGATTCATGTGCTCCAAAGTGTTCTTCTCTCATGCTCCAAATTCCAAGCATTTCCAATCACAACCAAGATAGGGGGAGAGGCAACACTCTCCTCCCAACCAAATCTCAATGGAGAAGAGAAGCAATCTCCTCCATTGACCCCCGAGCCCCAAACACAACACAATGAAAGGGTGGTCTCCAACTCAAGGCAACAATACATGCTTCCACAATACAAGTTCTTCACAACATTCAAGCTAAAATAGAAGAACAAAGAGACACACAATGACATCAAACATTACACAACAAGGCTTACATCCAAGCCAACAAGAGAAGGAACTATGGGAATGTTTTCTTTATATCTCCCAAATGAGATGAGACGCCCATCCAAAAAAATCCTCCACAATTATAACACAAGCCCCTAAGACTCTTATGCCTCCCTCAAGTACCCCTTTTTCCTCCCATACTCTTATGCCTCCCTCCTCTTATGGCTCCCTCAAAGACAAGGTAGAATGTAAACATTCTTACCCAAGATGGGCATCCCTCTCAAACTCCCTCCACAATATCCTAATCTACTCTTTTGCCTCCCTCATGAGTATTGCCATAGACCTCTCCTATACTACACAATAAGCATTCTATCCATTTTTCATAAAACACCAAAGTAACCATGCATTTTTCACAATTTTAACATATAAAGCACCAATAATGTGAAAGCAAAACAAAGGAGAGGAGTTTCCTACCTCTCCATCGGAGAAGCCTAAACCAAGAAACTTGTCCAAGCTCCTTCCCAAATCAATCCAAGCATGCAAGTCCAAGCACTCTCTTTTCCTCTTTCTCCCAGTTCTTTCCTCTCCAAAAATCACAAAGGAGAACTCTTTAACAAAACAAAAACAAAACTCCAACCCCCTCAACAAGAGAGGAAGTTTCAATAAATAGACCAAGAGGAAAGGGTGAGGGTGATGTGGCTCCATGTAGGATGCCACATCACACATCTTCAAACCACCTCCCAAGGTCAACTCAAATCCCAAAACACCAAAAATGGGTGGTTGGGTTGAATGACAACTCTCAATCTACAATCCAACCCTTTCCCATGTGCCTTAAGGCACAATTAAATGCAAAATGAAGAAAAGAGCACTCCAAAGTCACATTTCCCTTCCCAAAACAATAAAAAATCCCCTTTTTGGATTCCCAACCCATAGATATGGTTGGTAAGGGGTTTTGAGAAGTGTGGGACAAGTTTAACTTGTCCCACAAGTCGCCCAAAATTGCCCTCAATCTCAAATTCGAGATTCAAAGAGTTTGGAGTGGTCAACACTCAATACCAAGAATTCAATACAAGAGGACACACAAGGCTCAAGGAGCCAACAATAAAAATTTATTACACCCACTTGACTTCCCTCCAAAGTTTAAAAATTTAAAGCAAGATGTTACATTTAATCCTAAACACACTTAACAAAAGTAATTTAACAAAAAGACTTCACAAAAGAAATCACCTAGTAAATCAAGTAAAACAAGTAATAAAATTCTTACCCCCCTTGGTCACATTAGAAACTTTCCCCCACGTGGAAATTTTCTCAACACATAAAAGAATAAAGGTAACACAATACAATTTACTAGTTGCCTTGACGACCAAATGTTGGAACCACCCGACATTCTGTTGTGTTTGGTCCCCTATCCCCCTCATGGTTGTGATCAGGTTGTGCTTCCTGCAAAATGCAAAATACCTTCTTTGGCCTTGCGGCCATGTCAAAATATCCAAAATAATCATATGCATAAAATTTATTAACATCTATACGTAATTCAATCAATCCATTATTTCTAGGTCTAAATCACAACTTAATTTTGCATTCCATCATTATCCAAAATCATAGTAATGTAAATTCAATAACTACATTCTACTCATCATGGTGAAGAAATCCAATGTTAGAACACATGCAATATATCCATATAAAAATAATATCAGTATCCAATAGTCTGTCCATGAGTCAGTGTAGATCATAATGAAAACAAAATCCAACCACAATCCAAATGCATCTAGTCACAAAACATCATGCTAATCAACATAAGTATAAGCCATGTCCATATCTAAAGTCTGCATAACTCAAAATGATAATCAACTAAGTGTCGTAGGGGAGTGGGCATCACACTTTCTTTTTTTGAATCATGATTTTCCTTTTCCATGACAGTGAAAAGTTGGGCGATTTCATTTGGTTTGTTCAACATACCTTCTTGAACAACCATTACTTTTGGTTAAGAACCTTCGGGTATGTGTTGATTGCCACATTATAACAAATTTATCTATACTATTATTGCAAGAAAAATTATAGTGAGACGTGTAAATTGTTTCCATCATTTTAAACAAGGAGAATTTTCTTATGGAGATTATTGATGATGCTAAATATAGTAATATGAAAAAAAGGGTTACACTATATAATGTGCTTTGTATCAGACCTACAATAATAGTGAAGGGACAAAGTTTTATTTTCATTTCCTAGAAAGTTTTTTTTTTAGTATTTGGCAATCTAGACCATGTTGTTTGCTTTCATAAAATTAGATGCATAGAGAGCAATGCAGAACACTTATATACATTGTTGGGGTATCTGTCGTAGACCTGTTTTATGGTAACATGAATGTTTCATTGAATTGTTTTCACAAAATACGCATATGTATGTAATGAAAATCTAAAGGAGAAGGTGGAGAGACTAGAAAATACACATCCCAAATTCACAAGTATGTAATTTTATATAAAAGTATGCATATTTTTTGTCATTCATATTAGATATTTCTAATGTTGTTTTACATCCCTTTGTTTGGTGAGATAGCTAATAGATTGAGAATTTAGAGATTTTTTAATATAATTTGATTTCAGTATGTGACCTCTTTTTATGAGGCTTGGTTTCTTAAGGACATGGTGGGGGTGCATGGAATTTTCTAATTGGTAGTGCATGAAAAGTGCTTGACGGATGGCTCCTTTTATTTTCTCATGCATTTCAAGGAAGGCTCCTTTTATTTTTGTCATGTGTTTCAATGGATGTCTCCTTTCATTTTCTATTACACAGGAATTGATAAAGTATCAAAAGTTCCAAATTCAACTCATGTCCAAAAATGATCAATACTTTTGTGACAATGTGTTAGAATAGAATGCATACATTTGTGAATTTCCATTCATGACAAGTCCCTCACATTTAGTTACTTTTTTTGTATGCACCATTTGTGTCCTAGATTCTTCGTTCATCATGCCTAGTAACAAATTCTTATCCTCTTCTTTGTTTAGATGATTATTCTTTATTTTCCAATAGGATTTTAATGAAAATTTGAGAATTTAACATATTATTCAGTATCTTTAGGTGTTCACACTCTTGAGAAATATCAAACATTACAAAAATGGGACAACAAAGGATCCCCTTGTAATATAATTTTCAACACATAGTCTTTACAAAAATAGGATAGCAAAGGAGCTCTATTGATATACCTATTACTAAAGGTTTGCACCTCTTGCAATTGTTCTATCCAAGTCCTCATAAAATGTAGCAAGCTTTGATAGCCCTTTACATTTGGGAGGGAATTCATAATGTTCATTTCTTGGTGATGAATGTCTACAAATCACCATATTATGAACAAAATATGTTCTAGGTTGTAGAAAGGTACCATAATTAAATTTTACACATTCAAAAGGTTTTACATGGGCCGGATGAATAACTATAATATTATTGAAGATTGAATTTTCCTCAAAATATGTTACAAGCATCTTTGACCATCGTCTCAGAGGAAATTAAGACTTCTGTTGTGAACTGGTAAAGAAAGAAGAGCTATGTCTAATAATCCATAGATCTTTACAATGTGGGGATCGTTGGGATCATTCACGTCAACAACAACATTTTTGTTTACACTAGGATCACCAAAATTATAATTGGTATTATCATACCCAACATTATTTCCAACGAGGTTAGAAAATCTATTATTGACTTCATCTTAAATAAGCCACAAAAGGATAATTTTCAATAACACTACAAAAATCATGAATATATTCAAAAAATAAGGGATGGTAAAAGACAATAAACAAATAATACGTACATGGGAAATAACATGACATGTTGAAGAAAATGAAACATTTCTTTTGGAACAAAATTTCATTCCCATTTTCTTTCTCAAATCAACAACTTTCAAGATATGCTTGAACACATGGCCTTGGGATGCCCACATGCATTCATTTACATTATGGTATCACCCCCATAAGCATTGAGGTCATGCTAAATTATGATTTATATATATTTTTTGTAGACTAAATCTTACCAACTAATGTTTGATTAAGTTATTGAATGGATGTAAATTTTAGAGTGTTAGAATCAATTCAAAGGTGATTAGTAAGTCATTACGAATATCAATTATTTATCAATCACACTTTTTCTTTTTCTTTTTCTTTTGGGCATACAATTAAAGAATAAAAGACTACACAATCTAAACATATATGAAACATTGTAACAAACTGTGTTGTTTTTTAATTTTGAAAATGTGTTACAATCACTACTCAATTAGGTTTTGGGATTTCAATTTTGCCTTTTGCCTTGTGCATATAAATGGCTTTCCATCTTTCAAACAATTGACGTGTCTTCCTACCTTTTTCTTCTAGTATCATTTTCCAGTTCCACACAACATGTATACGTAACTTTCATAATTTCAATCCTTCTTCAAGACTTTTGTGTTGTCTCCATTTATTTTCTCACACATCTCTCCACCTTTCACATTCTCATTTTCCATTTTCTGTCAATGAAGTTATCGCCTTCAAATTTGGCCTTTTACGCATCCTCCAATCTTCATTCCTCCACATAATCTCTTTCGGCATTCATATTGTGTTGCTTGCATGCGATTGCTAATTTTTTATATGATTGTATGCTAATACATCCCTACCATGAGATGTTATTAATGAATTTTCTTAAATGCATTGAAGCTAAGAACCTTTCATTTAACAATATACATGCTTATCAACATAAATATCCCACTACTTTCCGAAGCCACATAATAGTTAAGTAAAATGATTGCAATTGATTTTAACTTTTTATCATTACATCAACATGCCAATAAACTAAAAAAAATTGTTGGAAGAACTAGAGAAATTCCATAACACTAATTAGCTCTATGAATAATGAGTTCATCCTAAACTTGTTTAAAGAAATATCGATCGTCCTACACCCCCAAAGTCAAATATCTTAGTCACTTTAAGGTTATCTTATAAAATAGCTTAAGTACATGATTCCAAATTCTAACGCATCTCATTTGAAAAAAATCACAACCGGTGAGGGATACCATTTTCCCCATGACAAACATCTCACCATCGAAGGGAAACAAATCCACGACCCACAATCTTAGTCCGCGGTATACCACCTCCTTGGTCGATGCCATCATGTCAATCAGTGTTGGATTTTGACGTTCAATGTTACATGTCACATTAAAATTACTTGACGATATAGAAAATTATATGTATCTCATTTGATGTTCAAAATTTAATATACACTTCAAATTCATATTTATAATAGGTATTACATAAAAACATAAATTGAGTTTAAATTTTATATAAATGTTGTTGTTCTTTGTAGTATTACCATAGTTTTGTGACTTCTATTTAATTCCGGAAAATAAATTGGAGTAATCAATTTCATAGTTTTTCACTTATTCATTTTGTTCCCATAAAAAATTAATTTTGTACTAATTAATTTGAACATTCATAAACATCATTAATATTTATGAGAATATTGAAATAGAATTTATACCCACAATTTTTTAATAATTAATTATTGAAGAAAATGATAGAAATGAGCCAACTTAGAACCACTAGAGTGCAAACTTGTAATTTTTATTAAAAAATGAGTTATAGGTAACTTCAACTTCTTACAAGTTCAATCTTCAACTTTTACCTTTTTGCAAATCTTTAAATCCAATGCATCTAGTCCACTATCCAATCATTGTTTATAAGAAATTAAACAAATCAAATTCAATAAAAAAAAATATAAAAATCAAATATAACTAAAAAATCAAAACAAAATTCACTAAAAATCAAAGTTAAAAGATATGTCTATTTTATCATATGAAGATGTTTATATTTCATTTAATAAGATATTAAAATAATTCTAATTATTTTTATTTTATTTACATTGCAAAGTTTCCACTTTCATTTATATTATAATTGGCATGAATCTCACAAATTTATAATATCTGGTGTTTGTGTAATATTTAATTTATAAATTTTTCTCATATATAAGTCATTTTAATATTTAAATTTTGAATATACATATCATTTTGATGTTTAAATAATATTTTTACTTATTAATCATAACCGTCATATTTATAAAATGGCTGTATTTTGACATCTAAAAATGACTAAAAACGTCTAAATGCCTTGAAAAGTCCAACGCTTTGCCTTTTTCCATTGACCGTACCAAACTTCTCATTTATAATTAAAATCTTGTCCAAGCAGAAAACTTTGATACGCTGGACACTTTGCCACGTCACATAAAATCTGAACATACTGGCAAGTTTAAGGCGCTCCCTAAAGTAGGGGTTTTTGTACTCTCCTAATTTAAATAAACAGAACGTTTGCAGGGAAACTGTGCTAAATGGATCTCTCGCTGATAGCCATCCTAAAATTTGAACCATTATGCGTTAAGGCAGCCCTGTACAGGGAGATAAGTATGTAACCCAAATATATCTTCACTTTATTATATAGAAATTGATTGATCTGGGTCTATATCTTTATCAGAAGCGGGTTTAGTTGGCTCTGAGAAGAAAGGAAATTACTGCCAACAATTGTTTTGTTTGTTTTATGCACAAAAAGAAAAAGAAGATTGAGGATTAGGAGGCGCTTCATTCAGGCCTATTGTGTAGTTGTATTGATTTTTCTTCATCTGCTTCTGTGAACCTGTGCTGCATGCACTGTAACCCTTGTAGCACCATTCATTTTCCTATTCTTTATCTTTTATTTCGAGTGGTTGTTGTGTTTATTATGACATTAAAAGTTCCCCGGTAGGCAAGTATATAAAATATGAGATCATAGAGGTTACCACGCAGGGGTGTTTGAAAAATGTCAAAAAGAGATGTAGTCTCATGGAATGCTTGATTGCTAGATATGCACGTGGCAGGTGTGGTTCTAGGCTCCCCAACCCTTGCTGCATTCTCTCAGCCATGCAGAGTATGCACATCCACTAAAGTATTGGAAAGAATTCTTTTATCTGATTGTAGTTATGCTTTATTTCGTAGTCATGTATACAAAATGTAGGTTCAGATACAATGCCTGTGAACCATTTAAAATAATGCCTCAATAAATGTTTTCTCATGGACAACCATGATTGCAGGGAATGTAAAAAAATGGATTTTTTGAAATAATTTAGCAACTTTTATAGCAATACGTGGGCATCTGCATGAAGCATTGCCATTTTTTCACCAAATGCATCCAATAGGTGTCCAACCAGAGCAGTTTACCTCTGCCTGGGTTAAAATGGGATCCTTGAGACCATATGCTTCGACATCATTTTTAGAATTGCCGGTTAAACGGTTGTTTGAGTGGTGCCTAGGTTGTTTGAACGGTGGCATTGACGTGTTCGACCAGTGTGCGAGTTTTGTTGTGAGTTTGTATGTGGAATAAAATAAAACGAAATGACATCCTCATGAAGTACTGTCATTGTTCACCAAATATTACCAGCACGATATTCATTATCGGGTTCACCTCTGACCAACATCCTCCTCCCCTTTGTAGAATGGGAACTTTGGAACAGATCATAGACCTCCATCATAATGTAAAGGATAGGGATACCTTGTCAGAGGTTTCATTTTTTATTCCCTGTTGAATCTGTATACAAAGTGAAGAAGCATGAGCAAGCACACAAACTATTTCTAAAATGATTGAACGTGATGTGGTCTCATCGAATGCAATGATCACGAGTTTTGCATAAAAGGTATGGTTTTCCCCTTTTCCTCTTGCACTAAATTTCACTTTCATCATTTCCAGCTTCTCAAAATTTAAATGTTGAATAATAGGAAATGTAATTCCAACAAATGATAAAACCGTAGCTCGACCAAAACTACCGAAACAAAAAAAATTCCAACCCCGAAAGTCATGCGCATGGAGTGCCACACCCAAATGTACCACAAATTTGAAACTCCTAACATGACCACTTATAACGTGGGACACCATGGAGAACCTTAACTAGGTTATTTAAACTCATTTACTTCCTTTTAAAGTCAAGTTGAAAAGACCATTTAGCTTATTAGTCACTAGAAGTGATGTGTACATTTTAATAAAATGTGCTCGGATCCATCTTATGGTTGTAAGTTAGTTTGAGTGAAACCTAAAAGAACTACCACCTACCTCTAGAATGCCAACAAGAGAATTATAACCAATATTCATTTCAATGAATTTTTTTTAGAGACTATTTTTTCAAGTGGTTTTTGTGGCCCACTGGTCATTGTGCGACAAGAGTTCCTAATACGATTACGGTAACTGGCTCCAGAGTTGCCCTTGTAACTTGAGCTCTTCTCATCATAATCAACTTTCGTCAGACATGATAAAATCTATGTATATGGGATAGTAAGTAGGAATCATAAAAATTCATGTTCAAACTTAAAACGAGTGTTTTCAAGGCCCAATTTGTAAGCACTTTAGATGTTCAACCAACTTTCACCAAAATTACAACTTTAGCTAAACACACCTTCTAAGGGTTCATTTTGAATCCTAACTCACCATAGAACCTTGTAGATATCATTTCTGTAGTTTATAGAGTATAAATTGATCAAATTATTATATGAATGATTTTTGAAAAATTATGATGTTTCTCTCTCTTCCCTTTTCTCTCTCTAGAAGTAATTATGAAATTTTGAATAGTTTTAAAAATGTAAATGAGTTATTAAATTTTATGGGTTGGAAACGAAATGAAAATTGGATACGATATGTATGTGGTTATGATACAGTGAATAGAAAAGAAAATGAATTCTAAACCATCTCTCTCTTCCCCTTTCTCTCTAGAAGTAACTATAAAAATTTGACTAGTTTTGAAAATGTAAACAGGTTAAAAATGTATACGGGTTTAAAGTGAAATTAAAATTAGATAATGTATGTGGTTATGATATGATGAATAGAAAAGAGAATGAATTTTAGGATTTCCCTCTTTTCCTTACTCTTCTCTCTAAAAAAAGCAATAGAATGTGGAATTGTGGATGTGTGAAGAAATATACTCTTTGTCTCTCTACTTTCTATTCGGTTTTCTTGAAATGATAAATATGTGGATTTTATGCTTGAGTGTAGGGGATTTCCATCTAGTCCTCAGACTAACCCTGAGTTCGTTACAGGTACTCTGAACAAGAGGAATTCGGGACGTGACATGTTATATTTAATGAGTTGTCATTGAAAAGTTATATTCATCTTGCAATACGTGTATTACCTTAGAATAATAATATTTTGTGTATGTTCAAAGAATTGATTCTTATGTATATTTTGAAAATGAAAATATCAATGTGAGTATATTTATAAGTGTTCAAATGGATATGAAGTTGTACTCAAATGTTGTACTTATGTTGCTGAGGCAATAAAACAACCTTTTACAATATTAATTATTGAGTTAGCTCCTTAACACTCTTAATGCTCAGTAGAATCTCATCCTACCTAGCTATAAAAAAAAAAAAATGAGTTCATAATCCCTATCATACTCTCTCCTCCTCATCTAGCCTTGTGTGTGAAACTCATATCATGTTAAGAACATACTCTAATCTCATTAATCTCCTTCTTGTTTTACATCTAAAACAATTCCAACAAGTACCATTACATGAATATAAATAACCCCATGAGAGGAAATGTTTATTATGAGTACCCTATCATGCGTGGGGTGAGAATGACCATCATTTCTAAGTGTCATAAATCTAACCACTTTGTGGGTAAGTTTTAATGCTTAGGTGTGTAATTGTCCTTAACACCTTGGTGTGTAACCTAGTCCTTATGGGCATAGTTTGGGGTATTTTCTCCTATGTATTACCTCGTTGAGGAACCTAACTGAGGTGAGGGTATTCTAAGCATTAGATTAACTATGAATTAAACTATTGTGTCAAACTCATTAATGCCTCATAGATAATAGTGTTACCTGGGCATGTAGTCTTGAAATACCTCAAGTGGCTTGAAGGCTTTGCAAGATAAGGACATATGATTACTTTAATTTTGTCTTGTAGTAGGGCGTAGAAACCCTTGAGCACTAATGCATGTAATAGATTGTGTGACCTCTCATTATGTTAATGGTCAAAGGAGCGATGATATATGATTACCAATGATTGTAAATATTTCTTTAGAAGGCTTTTGAACATGTAAAATTTTATTGAATGTCCCACTTGTATTATGTGCATAATTTTGAGTTTCCTACAGAAAATAAAATGAATCTTACAAAAGGAATCACATTCCATGGAGATGAGAATGCACAAGTGTAGAATTAAGTGGAATATGAATTCATTTGTTTTAAACGATGTTAATTCATGACCAAAGTAACCACATAAATGTAGTCAGGAAAAGGGTAAATAAGATTAAAATAGGGAATGGTTACTAGAAAGATCGTATGCCCTTGAGCGGTGTCAACCAAATAAATGCCTAATGTGATCATAGAGTGAATGAAATAGAGGAGCATTGTACTAGTGATAAAATAACCTATTAAATCAAGAAACCAACTCTGATGTATGAACACATGCCTTGTATGTGTAAACATGGTTAAATAAATGATGCTAAATGAAATAATGAACATATATCCTTGAGAATGGAATACCTTGGGTTGTTACCAAGGTCTTGCTGGATAAGGATATTGAACTCAAGATTGAATTGTAAAAGTTATTAGAACCCTTTAGCGTAGCTGGGAATACATGAAACCTAGGATCACTAAAGGATTATAATTAATGGCCAAAACCTATAGTTTCCCGTAAATATAAAAAATAAATCCTTAAGATGATGAAACAAAGGTAGATTGAAATGTGAGATCCCTCACTTAAATTCAATGCAAAACCTCTATAACGTGAACATAGGTGAAATGTAACTTTCCATGTGCAACATGATTTTGAAAATACATATTCCTAATTAGAGAAAATGTTGTTGGAAGTGTGTCATTGGTGTTGTCATTGATGTCAAGTGGTATAGGTGATCTAGGTATGTTAGACAAGGTAATCTAGGTATGTTGGCTAGGTGATCTAGGAGTCTCTCAAAGGAAGGCAAACAATGAGGTGTTAATGTGTCAATGAGTAACATGCCCAAATGGTTCTGTCATGTAATGTCTGGGTCAAGTCAAGTCTTTCCAACCCTTGGTCTAATGCAAGTACATGGTGTAAATCAAGAAAACATGCAAATCCACCAAAACCAAAGAAGAAAAAGAATGTATATAGCATCATTAGGTGGAACAAGAGATATTGAAGGTGATACAAAAGTCAAACTAGGTTTTTGAAGGTGAAACATGTCAGTATAGTGCTTTCTTAAGCTCTTCCACAAGTAAACAAGGTGTGATATGATGATCCAAGGCATGAAGATGAAAAAAAAACATGGTGTGAGCATGGAATAGTGTTTTATGATGTTTACAAGGTTTCATAGGTGGTCAATAAGGTGTTTTGAGCACAAATACATGTCAGACTAGTTCAACAATTGGGAATCAAAGACCAAAGGGACACCTAAATGAGATGGGATGATGGAAATATGAAAGATGAAACAGAGAAAACCATCAATTGGAGGTGTTATAGGGATGTGTTTATTAAGGTGTGAGAAAAATTTCAGAATTTGAGGATAAAATTTTGCAAGTTATGCAAGTATTTCCAAAACCGGGTTTTTCAAATTATGCAAATTGAGCACCAAACTTCTTAGCAGTCAAGAAAATTATGGAGTCATATTCAGATAAGTAATAAGATAAAAAATGGATTAAATTGGGATAAAATTATCTGCAAAAATTATTTTTGTGATTGGCTGAGTATTTTAGAAGTTCTATCCATTTTTGTAAGCATGTATGTAGCCTTCCAAACCCTAGTTATGACCAATTTTGAGAGATTGAGTTGGTTAGGTGACCAAAATCAACTTTTTTTCTTAAAAAACATTGTAACATGTAGAGTACTCCTAATATAACATTTCCATGGTAATTTGGCTTCTTGACACTTGGTGGGTCCCACTCAAAAATAGGCGTTTTAAGAAGATTTCAGTGTACAGGTAAAACTTGACAAAGGAAAATATGATCAAATATGAGGTGGATGATGTTATAGGATTTCTACATTATCTTAATTAAGTTACCTAAGAAATTGATTTGGAGAAAATTGGAGTATTGGGTGCATTTTTGAGCTTACCAGTAAAAGGTGCTTGTTTTGAGAAGCTAGTGAAGGAGAATGAAGGTAACCATGTTGAAGTGCATTGTATGAATGTTTTTTCTTACCTTAATAATTATTTTTATGAGTAATATGATGTGTGGAAGTTCATACTTCAGTTTGGAAAGGTCATTTCTTGCTTAAAGGGAATTGAGCCAAAATTGCCCTATTAGGCCTATTGAGAAGCATGACTAAATGGACAACGAAGGTGAATGTTTCTCCATTTTACTCATGGTTATAAGTTGCTTTGGAAATGTTATATACATCTCATTTTAAGTTTAAAAGGTGATAGGAATCCATGAAAAGTGTTTTGGAGGTGTTTGATCATTTTACATTGAAGACTAGTTTTTGAACTCTCAAGATCAGCTAGACCAATCTCCGAGTTTCAAGTTTTTGAAGGATTTATGAGATGAATTAGAGCATGAAAATGAATTTGGTGAGTTAGTATAGGCTTCAATATATTTACATTTATATGTTACTTGCCTTATGATTAAGATATTTAGGTATGTATCAACTCAATTTTTGAATACCAAATTCAGAGATGCTGAAACCAGTCAGGAAAGTCTTGCAAAGTGGTGCTTCTTGGTGTGTTAAGCCTTGAGTTGGACTCTTTATGGTAAATTTTAATGAAATTATACATCCTAAGATTCATTTTTATATATTACTTAGGTCATGAAGATGAGTGGAAGTGGTCCAGTTAGATGATTTTTTAGGACTGTTTATGTAGAAGTTGTTTTAGGCACACCTATGAGCCTAAATAGATGTTTTGACTAATGTGGCGAGTTTCTAAGCATAAAATAGTATTATTTGAATTTTTGGGACCATGTACCACGTGAATAAAAATATGGAATACTTTTGGACAAGTTTGAAGATCTAGAAGACAAAAGAATGAGTGATTTGAAGAGTCATGGCAAGTGGAAGGTCAAAGGTCATGTCTAAGAGGTATATTTATTCATGTAAGCTCATTTGTGAGATGAATTTTGGAAAAACCCCTTTCTCTTCATTTGAAGAAAATTTTCTCTGCAAATAAAAACCCCTTGGGCATAGCCCAAAACCCCTGGAAGTCTCTTCTAGGTTTGTAGCTGGTTGGAGTTTCATGAGGAGGATGTGAATGAAGCAAAGATTGGTGATATCTTTGTTGGTTGTAATATGATTTGATGAGTTGTAATATGATTTATATTCCAATAAATAAGGTTTCTTGGGTTCTTTATATATATTCATCTTTTGATGAGTATTTATTTTATTATGATCCAACATTAATGATAAAATTATATGTTTCATGTTTTGAAGTAGAAAAGGGAAAAGATTTATTAAAGGACTGATTCATCCCCCCCCTCTCAGTCCCTTGTCAATTATAACAATTGGTATCAGAGCAGGCCCTTGGAAGTGGTTTAACAAGCTAAAGGGATATATTTGGTGACAATGATGGGAGATATTTATTAGGATAAGGAATGAAGTAGACTCCTGTGAAGAACTATTGCAAAAATTGTGTGTATCTCATGAGGAAATTATCAAGTGTGTGCAGATTCAACTCAAGGAAGCTCTAGTAGAGAAAGAAGAACTGAAGAAAGAGAATGAAGAACTGAAGAAGAGATATAAGCTAATCATGACAAGTAAGGTATCATATTTTCAAGAGATCTCAAAAAAATGGAATAGGATGTTAGGAAAACAAAAGGCATATGGTGATAGAACAGGACTAGGTTTCACAGAAGATTCATACAGTTTAGAGAATAATGAAGGTGAATCAAGCCAAGGTTCAAATAGAAAAATGCAGTCAAGAAATGGAAATAGTAAAAATCATTCATCTCATAAAATATCACCTATTAGGAAACCTAATGCATTTAGCATGTTGCTTTTCATGGTAACTGCTACAAGTGTGGTGCTTATGGTCATAGGGCTAGTATGTGTAATCCTGAGGTTGAAAAGAAAGAAGATTCTAAAGAGAAATTCAAGAAGATCAATCTGAAGGGAAGAAGGAAGAGAAAAAAATTGGACAAATATATGGAGTTGAATGTTATCATTTTCATGAGAAGAGGACACCTAACAAAATATTGCAAAAATGAGCCATCAAACACAAAAAGGTATGTAAGAAAATTCAATGGCTATTGTTATGCTTGTAATGAATTTGGACACAGGGATTTTGAGTGTAAAGGAAGGCAAGTTGAATGCTTCAGGTTCCACAAGGTAGGGCACATTGTAAGGTTTCTGTGATGTAGGTTAGCTGAAGAAAGAAACTCAAAGACCCAAGCAACAAACTCAGACATACAAGAAGAAGGGAGAATCTTTCAAGGTGCTAAAGAGTATTCCAAGAGTGTGACTGATAAAAATAAGAAGTCTACTATGACAAACAAAGAATCAGAAAAAGATGAACTCAGTTAAGAAGACAAAAAGAAGATCTTGAGACCTTGTTAGGTCTCTCATCAAGCTCCTCCATGATATTTAGGTGAAAAATAAGCTTTGGAGTGAGGGGGAGTTGTCTTTATCAACATGTGTCTTAATGTCCATGGTGTTGGAAAGGTATTCCCTTTCAAGTCTTGTTATCCTTAAAATAAGATGAGTTTGTGCTCTCAAAATCAGAATTTGTTTTTTGGTTAGAAATATGTATTAGAGTCTAAGTTAGTGCACTAGCATGTCTTTATCTGTATGGTCTGAGCACACATAGAAGTCCTTTTGTAGCCTATGAGTTGATATATTCTAGTCTTTCTTGGATGCTTCATGAAAACTCCAAAATAGATCAATTTGTGCAAGTTATGTAGTATTTGTAAGAACAGACAAAACTCATTTAAGTTAGTGGTCCTTAGATCTAAAAAAATCTATGTATGAATTATCAATAAATCATGAGAATAAATTTCTAGGATGTCAAATATGAGAATATGCTAAAATCATGATCCATTTGTGATTTATCTCAAAATTAGGTGTAGTTAAAAGTAATAAGCATGTTCAAGGTGTTTCCTCTCTAGTATTAAGCATGTTTTTGGTTTTAAGGTATGACTGGAAGATTGTTGTCAATAAGTGAAAGAATGTCTATATGTGCTCAAATATGTTTCTAAATTCACATTAAAGGTGTTGTGAATCAGTCCAAGATGGCTGTATCCTTATTAGAGGATGTGAAATAGTTATCATCTCCAAAACTACTGCTATCAAGAATGTCCAAGTTTCATGTCAATGGACTCACTTAAAGGTAACTACATTGAGCTTTGACCATCATCAATAATGCTACCTCTAAGGGTATTAGAAATGTGTCCTCTAAAGTCATGCTAAATGATTTTTGAATGTATCATGAAAAAAGTCTTAATTTGAGGACTAGGTAAAATTGATTCTATGTTGTCCTGGATCATTCTATGTAGGCTTTGAGCATAACTCATGCAGTGAACTGTCTAGGTAAGGATTCAATGGTGAGAATAAATTCTTTAACCTGTGCATCAACATGGCTCAATTAGAAGACTGTGGTGGTTGAGTAATATGATTTAGATCCCTAAAAGAGTGTATGCACTCTCAAATGGGTCATTAGCCTTTGTTGATTACAAATATTCTCAGTTTGCAGCTCCTAGAAAAATCTTACTATGTCTGAAAGTGCAACCTTGGAATAAAATGGTCTAAGATCTTCTCAGAAATGAAGTTATATAGTGAGCATTTGATCACTTGAACTACACAAATATTGTTCAATTTCTAGAACCTAATTATGTTGGAAAAGGTGCATATGCTTCTCATTGTGTGATATGTTCAAATGATTTATATGTCTCAGTCAATGAAGTCAATAGTGTCCATACCTATTTCAAAGTGGTCTCTCGATTATAAAAGGCATTTTTGAAACTTTTCAACATGTTAGTTGGAGGCAAGAGTATACATTGAAACCTGCAAAGTAACCATAAACTATCTCATTCAGATTGCACATGTTAATATGATTGAAAAATTGAGTGTTGAAATCCTCTCGGGACTATAAATGTCGTGTACCCTAATTAGGGTTGGAGCTTCTTTTGAAACTTGACAAGTTGAAAACTTCTCCGTAGATGGTGACAGTGGAAATTTTTGAAATAAATCGTGTGAATACAATCAGAAAATTTTGATAAAAGGAATCTTCCTTGGATGTCTTGAAGTTTGAAGAGCAACTTCAAGTAGAATTTTGGCTTAAACCTCATGCACAATATTGAATTGAATGAAGTTTTCATCTCACTTTTGAAAATTCCTTGAGTCCAAGACAAAAGACCAATTAGAGTGATGCACAATCAGACAATGAGTTAAGCTTGAATATTTAGTGGATTTGGTTAAACTTTGGTTAGGTAATTCTGATGCTAAGAAGTAATGTTTCAAATTGGTGCATAAGGTTAGGAAGATTGCCAAACAATATTGCAAACTTTTTAGTTCAAGAAGTTCTAAGATATTTTCATGTTTTTAGCTTGAATTCAAAAGTTGAAAATATCCTTTCAAGAACTGGAAAGTCAGAATATAGGACATGAAAAACCAAAATAAGTTATGGGTGAATTTCAAGAGTGGAAAATTAATTTGATAATCTGCAAATAATGACAAAAGACTATGAATTTTCATCTAAGGTAGTTGAAGAGATGATAGTTAGTCTTGTATTTTGGAAAATTGAAAAAGAGGGATACATATTTTCAAAAATGAAAGATATAGGAGATTCAAGTAAGAGAGGATAATAGAAAAAGTTTCTAAATGTAATCTATGACTCTAAGTGAAAGATGACAAAGTTTTATCTTGAAGATAAAGCTTGTAAGAAAGCAGTTGGGAAAAGTCTTAATCTCCATCAAACTACATGAATAAAAAAGTGGGAGAGACAAGTTTTGAATTTTATTGTTGTTGACATCTGTATAAACAAAATTAGGTAAGAAAAAATAGGGTGATTGTGGTAGTTTCTATAGGTCAGAAGAAAATAGTTCTAAGATTGTGAGAGGGTGATTGTAGAAGTTTTATGTAGACGGTATGAAACCTACAGAGATAAAGAGTTGTTGATTTTGGACTTAAACCTAATAGTGAGTTGATCAAATAGAAAGTGGAGAATAAAATCAAGTCATCTAAAATCAAATTAAGCTTCAAATCAAGGTATTCAAATCGTCGGGGGTACAATTGTAGGCCTATAAGCTGAAGAGTATCACAATGTTGAAGAATGTATAAAAGGTTGATCATAATTGTGGAATATGCTACATAATGCTTGAATACAGGTTTCAATGAAGGAAACTACAAGACATCTCCCTTTCTCTGATGGTAGAAATATCTAGAATTATATTTAAAAATATTCTATATGAAAACACACTAAGGTGTCAATGAGAAATGTTCCTCAAATTTGGCATTCTTCTATGTTTAGCATATTAAGGATCTTGCAAAAAAAAAAAATCAAAGTGATTGAACTGATTTAAGATTGTTTAAATGTTCATCTAATGCAAGTAAATTGAAAGTCTGTTCATGTAGATCATAGGATTATCTTGTATTGAATGTACAAAGAAAGTTATACCTTGAAAAGGCATACAAAGAGATCATTGCATGTTTGTCTGTTTCAAACTGGTGATTTTGAGTGTCCGTCAAAGGAAAATGAGGCTTTCTTATAGGGATTAACACAAGTTGTGTAGGTTGACATGTTGATCAGTGAGAATGATGAGATACATGCAAGTCATGAAATTACATAAAAATTATACTCTTCTACATGTCTATAGGTGAAGTATAAATGGATAAAAAATTTGAATACTATGAGTTGCCAAGGTGGTGTGCACATAAAGGTGATGTGAAATTAATCAGGTGAAAGACTAGACTAATTCATAAAACAAATACCCTGTCAAAGTCAAAAAGTCCACACTAAAGAATGGTCATCCAAATCAGTCTGTGTGTACTTACAAGAAAATATAAGTGATGTTTATGTGATAAGTGACTAAGGTTTGCCCAAGGTTGATATTTAAGTTCTGATCATTAGATGTTGTGTAGGCTAGTAAGCAGTCATATTGATCTTCAAGGTTGGGAAAAGTTTCTTTCAAATGCAGTATAACAGAGCAAAGTGTAGTGTCTCAAAAAACGATGTTGTCAGTAAATTGACGATGAAGAAGGTAAACATGTTGTCTTGATGTCTCTAGTGTTGAATAAAATAGTTGTCTAAGGGTTAAGTGTGGCATCCTGATACATGTGAGTTATCAGAAATGTAATTTGGCATGTGAAGGCTAAATGTTAGCTTAATCATTAGAGGAATTGTTCATGAAGATCAAATGTGAATTTTGAAGAACAATTGGGTTGTCAAGGGATAAAGGAAGACTATACTTGGTTAAGAGAAAAATTACTGAAAAACATTGTTCATTGTAATGACAGTGCTGAAACAGTAAAATACTATAAAGACCATTGATCAAGTGTCATGAGTCTGTGTGATTGAGATGAAAGTGAAAAACTAAGTTTATATAAATTCCTACATGTAATCTAGGGATGTTAAAGGTTTAAGTATGAAAAGTGTTCTGAAAGAATAAGTACAAGGTTAAATCATCTAGAGGATCAACTGAAAGCTTTACATTGTGGAAGCTATGGATCATATCCTGAGTTGGCATTTGTTTTTGAAAGGACTGTGGAACTCAGTTCAAACCTTGATACAAGAACTTAAGTGTCTTAGTGTGAATTACTTGAGATCAAGGTGTTGACTATGTAGTACCTCAGTATGAAATAGTTAGCTATATAATCTATACATGATTGGAATGTTATAGAGTGATTTACATGAGAATATTGAATAGGTGAGAAGATATAGAACAGAGTAGTGAAAGAGAGAAAATACAGTGGATGAACTTTGTTTACTTAAATAGATTGTTAAGAAGAAAGCATTCGCCCTAATGCTCAAAAGAAGTGCCTAAAGAACAGGGAAGATAGGTTAAACTCAGTGTTCATGGAAATTTGTAGATAATCTTCATGAAGCACTGTTAAGGTAAAACCTAGGATGTCCTCAAGGTAACTATAAATAATTGAGATCTACAGAGTTATTAGGTGTATTAGGCATAGTTGGTATGTGCTAAGACAATATGTTGATTTCCAGGCATTATGAAATGTGTCACAGATAGATTCAAGAAGAAATATCTTAGGTTCTCAGATATTGTTTTTGTGAGTAGTTAATAGTGATGAAGAAGGCAAGTGAAGTAAATTTTCCAATTGCAGAGATATAGTACCATGATGCCTGCTTTGGTCATACCTAGTCCAAGTGTGTGTAGATGTCCTGGAAGACATAAATTCTCTTTTACCAAAAGAAGTGATCTGAAGTATGACAGTAAAGATGATCTCTAAGGTTGCGAAGTCTATGAAAATGATAAGGTTGATGAGATGATATGTACTCCAGGGGGAGTTATGTACAAGATGGTGCACTGATTTCACTCATGAACATGGTCAGAAATTTAAGAAATCAAAGAATTTTACTTAGATATTCCTAGTGAAGATCCTTGTGTTTCAGTTCATACAGGGTTTTTAAGAAAGATATGAAACAGATTAAAGCCTAAGAGAGAAGTATCATGCTTAGGGGGAGATATAGTCTTTTCAGGTCCAAGAGGGATCTTCATGCTGCTAAATGAGTCCAATTGACGATGCAATACAGTCCCAGGGGGCACATTTTTTTGGGCAAGTAAGTCATTGTTTGTTGTTCATTTTTCTTGTCTTGTGTTATCTTTTTCATGCCTAAGTCAATTTATCCTTTTTCATAGATGTCAAAGGGGGAGAATGTGTCAAGAAACATGCAAATGAGGTCATTAAAGTAGATTCATAGTTGTCCAGCAATGTTTCTAGGAAGGTTTCCATCAATGACAAAGGGGGAGTTTGTTGGAAGTGTGTCATTGGTGTTGTCATTGATGTCAAGTGGTCTAGGTGATCTAGGAGTCTACAAAGGTGGTATACAAAAAATGTGAGGTCAATGTGTCAATGAGTTTGTAACATGCCCAAATGGTTGTGTCATGTAATTTATGGGTCAAGTCAAGTCTTTCCAGGCCTTGGTCTAGTGTAAGTACATGGTGTAAATCAAGAAAACATGCAAATCCACCCAAAAAAAAGGAGAAAAAGTCATGAATATAGAATAATGAGGTAGAACAAGAGATATAAAAGGTGATAAAAAATTCAAATTAGGTGGTTGAAGTTGAAACAGGTCAGTATAGTGCTTTCTTAAGCTCTTCCATAAGCAAAGCAAGGTGTGATATGAAGATCCGAGGAATGAAAGATGAAAAAAAATCATGGTGTGATCATGGTATAGTGTTTTATGAGGTTTACAAGGCTTCATAGGTGGTCAATCAGGTGTTTTGAGCACTCATACAAGGTCTGACTAGTTTAGAGCAGCTAGGAATTAGAGACCAAAGGGAACCTAAATGAGATAGGATGGAAAGATGAAATATAAAATAGATAAAACCATCATCTTGGAATTGTTATAGGGATGTGTTCCTTAAGGTGTGAGAAAAATTTCAGAAGTTGAGGATGATGTTTTTGCAAGTTATGTAAGTATTTCCAAAATTGGGTTTTTCAAAGTATGCAAATTGAGCACCAAATTTCTTAGCAGTCAAGTGAAATTTTTAACCCTACTTAGGATAATTCATAAAATAAAAAAATGGATTAAATTGGGATAAAATTATGGTGCAAAAATTATTTTGGTGATTGGTTGAGTATTTTAGAATTTTTATCCATTTTTGTGAGCATGTTTCTAGTCCTTCAAAACCCAATTTGGACCAGTTTTGGAAAATTGAGTTTTTTAGGTGACCAAAATCAGTTATATTTCTTGAAAACATGTTGTAAAATGTATAGGACTCCTAACAGCACATTTCCATGGTAATTTGGCTTCTTGACACTTGGTGGGCCCCCACTCAAAAATAGGATTTTTAAGAAGATTCCAGTGTACAAGTAAAACTTGCAAAGGAAATTATGCTAAAATCTGAAGTGGATGATGTTAAGGATTTCTACATAATCTTCATCAAGTTATCTGAGAAACTGATTTGGATAAAATTGGAGTATTGGGTGAACTCTTTAACTTGTCGGCAAAAGGTACTTGTTTTAAGAAGCTAGTGAAGGAGAATGAAGTTAACTATGTTTATTTGTTCATTGAGTATGAATGTTATTTCTTACCTTGATCCATGAGTTTCATGATTAATTTTATGTGTGTAAGTTTTTAATTCATTTTTCATAAGTTCATTTCTTGCTTAAAGGTGAATTGAGCCAAAATTACTCCTATTAGGTCTATTTGAGAAGTATGTCTAAATGGGTAACGAGATGTGAATGTATATCCATTTTACCTCATGGGTATAAAAGCTATTATAAATGGTGTATACATCCAAATTTTAAGTTTTGGAAGTAATGGGGATAGGAATTTATTAAATTTCTTTGGAGGTGTTTGAAAACGTTGTATGGAATACTAGTTTTTGTGTTTTTCAGATATCAGCCAGACTAGTCTCTGTAAGGATCTAAGTTTTTTGGAAGGATTTATGATATGAATTGAGATCATGAGTATGATATGTGTATGAGATATTATACTTCAATTGTATTTCCATTTATATTTCTACCTTCCTCATGATGAAGATATATTTTAGGCATGTGTCAAATTAGTTTCTTGAAGACCAATTTCAAAGATGCTGAAACCATCCAAACAAGGTCTTACAAAGTGGTGCTTCTCTTGTGGTGTTAAGCCTTGATTTGGATATTTCTGGTACATTTTAACTGAAATTATACATCACTAATATTAATTTTTAAATATTAATTGGATCATTAGGATAAGTTGAATTTTTCTAGTTAGATGGTTTTTCAAGACTATGTTTTTACAGAAGCTGATTTAGGCACACTTATGAGGCTAAATAAGATGTCTTGGACTAGTATGGTGAAGTTTAAAATCCTAAAAATAAAATTATTTTACTTTGTGGGATGATGAAAAACATGTATAAAAATATTATACACATGTGGACAAGTTTTAATATCTTGAATATAAAAGAATGAGTGATTTGAAGAGTCATGGAAAGTGGAAGGTCAAAGGTCATGTGTAAGAGGATATATCTACTCATGTAAGCTCATTTGTGAAATTAATTTTGGAAAGACACTTTCTCTTCATTTGAATAAAAATATTTTCTGCAAATAAAAACCTCTTGGGCATAGTCCAAAACCCCTAGAAGTATCTTTCTAGGTTCTGTAGCTAGTTGGAGTTTCATGAGGAGGATGCGAATGTAGCAAATTTGGTGATATATTTGTTGACTGTAATCTGATTTGATGAGATGTAATCTTATTTTTATTCCAATAAATAATGTTTCTTGTGTTCTTGATATATATGAATCTCTTGATGATATTTATTTGATTATGATCATAAATTGTAGATTGTATGTTCATTGTTTGAAGTAGAAAAGATTTTTTTTACTATAGGACTGATTCACCCCCCTCTTAGTCCCTTGTCAATTCTAACAAATGGATTCTAAATCATGAACGATAAAAATTAATGATTTAACTTACATAGTTGGTTGTAATAAATTGAAGATGAAATTTTTTTTACCCTTATTGTTAAACGATGCTATGAAAAGAACTCAGAATAGGTCCACTCTTGACCTAATAACCTTGCTTTTTCTTTCCGTGAATTTTTCCTCCTTGTGAGGAAAGTATAATTCCAAACTAAGTAAACATTATTCTTGGAAATGAATTATCAAGAAAAGTGTTGGTAGACTCATGGGTTTCTAATTGCTCCTAATGACTATCGATTATATAAATTAATTGCAATACATTACTAATAAAATGGTGATTCATGCACATCAACCATATCATCTTACACATGGTATATTTACAGGGTAACCAAAACATTACTTTCACAATTTATAATACGTCATGTTTCCACATAATGCACCCAAAGTGCATGTACAATACAATAGGGGTCATATGATCACCATATGACCCAAATTCACGATATGAATCCATCACATAACACATGGAAAATATGTATGGTGAACCTATTGAATAACATCACAATATCTAAACAATTTCAATACAACATGGTGACACACATGATACATCAAAACACATTGGCGATATCACGATATGATCCAATTCACTACAAACCAATTATTGCCATACAACATAATATCACCCATATGTAATATGGAGTAATAAAACACTCCAATACTTCACAATCCATAATAACATTCCTTTCACACAACAAGACGGTACATCACACATGAGTTTCTCATTGAATTCATGAAAAAGAGAGTGAATACTCTCATCACGAAACACATCAACGTCATAAAACTCCACGCTAAGTGGTGTGTACAATGTGTGCATTCATAATATCACAAATACAATGTTGGTCACATCACAACATAATATCACATTACTCCTCCATCTCCTCTACCACCATGCATAATCATCTAAAACTCCAATCTATCCTAGAGGTTTGAGAGCATCAACCTCCACTCTAATACCAAAATGTCAAGCCCACATTTTACACCCAAAAATATAATACATGAAATACGTGGATAATTTTCTTTTATAATTACATTGTGGTAAATACGACACCAAATGAAATCACTAATGATAACACGCAACACATACTACATTTGCACAATCATGAAAACATATAAATAACATGAAAACACATGATGCACATCAAGGCCACATTTCCCAAAATGACAAAGTACATTAACAGTCTCACTATAATATACACTTACTGATAGGAACTTCTCACGAAAAAGTGTTTTCATGGTTACCTATTTATTACAATCCTAATTTTTTTAATTGACTATAATTATATGAAGAATACTTAACATGGGACCCTTTTTTCCTCTTATAACTAGTCTGAATATTTTTGGTTAACATTTCACCTATATTAGTTCCATTACATTAGTACTCACTTCCTTTAGAGATGATTCAAATAAAGATTATCATAGTTATATTATTTGATTAGTTATTGTATATATTCCAAGTCACGTTCAATGCCGAATAGATTCATATGCCCTTATGAGGATGCCAAGATATACACTCGATGTCAAACGAGATCTGAGGTACTTGTGATGTTGATTTTGTTATATATTTTTATCGATATCTGAGTGCCAACAACTTGATTAGTACCTCTTTGGTGGCTGTATAAGACCACATAGTGATTACGATGTGATATTTATTTATACGTATTTTATTCCTAAATTTTAATTTCCTTCTCTTCCTTTTCTAGAACTAACAAATTATACTATTTAAATTTTTGTTGAGTTATGGTTTACAATTTTGGGAATTTTATTTGATTTTTTCACTAACATGATGATTCTTTCACTGTGGCTAATTAGCCATTTATTTTTCCTTGATTGAAAGTTGAATTTAATTTAAAATTATTCCTTGATTTTCAATATATTTTCTTGCTTGTCCCAAAGTGATTGAATTTGGTGCCACTTGGAAATTTTGCTTATTGTTTTGGCATGTTGGTTCTAATGTTGTTATGTGTCGTATTAGGGACATGGGTTCACCAAGGACTGGTGGTACCTATGGACCCACTTTTTTATATGGGGGTACAACCTAAGGAGTTACATATAAATAGTGGGTTGTTGAACTATGGGTTATTATGTGACTTGGGTTAGAGGTGTTAGGATTCTATGTTTCTAGGGCTATAGGGTGATCGACATCTTTGGTGAAGCAAAAAGGAAAATTTGTCTTCATTTTTTTGTTTGGGAGGTAAATGGAGTTGTTTTGGGATGCTTGTGGATTTTTGGAAGGTATATAGGATTGGTATTGTGATTTATGTGTACTCATGTGAGTTTGGTTATGTTTTGTGATGTTCAGGATTGATGTTACTCATTAATGATATGATGTTGATTTAATCTTGACACTGTGTAACTATATTTATAGTATCAAGTCATGTGAAACCTGTGTATGTGTACTATTGATAATTCCATGTTGCTATAGTATGCTTATGTTACAAATAATTTTGTGCCAAGGGCATGTGTGTAAAAAGTACTATGTTATTTGGACTGTGTATGTTATTTCCATGGTTAGGTTGAGGTCTTGTGATGTGATACAATCACAAAATTATCTAACAATATGTCTTATGGACCATTAGTGTTATGTTTGGGACTTTTGTGGTATCGTGATGTTAGTTTCTGATGGGCAACAATGAAAATAAATCAACTAAAATTCTAAATAATGAAATATTAAGAGATTGAGATTAATAAATACTATTAAGGAAAAATATTAACTAAGTAATAATGTAAATTGGAACTACCAATCTTTTCAGAACATTAAGAAAATTTAAAAAATTACTTCTACCTTGTGGTCGCATTTTAGTGATAGAGTCCTCACCCCTGGACAAGATCATTAGTTGTTAGTTTCCTAGCTTAATTATCCTTGTAGCCTCGGTGTTAAGTCACATTGACAACAATGCTCTTATAAGGGAAGGGAGATGTAATGCCCCAAATTTCTTCTTCCCCTCCTTTAACAATGGTCCATTTCGATGATCGTTATTATAAAGAAATTAATGTAGATAAATTAAATAAATAAATAAGTAAAATTAAAGAATAAAATTTAAAAATGATGTGTATTGGTGGTGGATGAGGAGTGAAGGTAAGTGGATGAGTAGTTGTTGGGGATGAATGGTGGAGGCATTGCATGTTGGAGAAGGGGAAAAATTGTTAGGTCTTTTAGTGTGCAGCAAGGCATGAGAGCCCTACAAATTCCTAAGTGGCCTTCACACCTATCATTTTCCTTGCTTAATAATACAAGCACTCTATTTAAGATCTAGGGGCGTTAAACAAGATGAAACCCAAGTTAACATTATAAATTTAGCAGTAATTGGATTATTACAACGAGTGCAAAAGGCAGAGATATTCTTTACCAATGATGGTAAAGAAGGGTGTTATACTCTTTTAATTAAATAAATAGAACGTTGTGGGGAAAATGTTCTAAACAGAGCTCTCAATGATAGCCATCCTAAAATATGTACCATTATGGGTTAAGGTAGCCCTGCAAATGGAGATAAATCTGTAACCCAAATAACTCCTCCCTTTACTATATACAAATTGATTGATATGGGTATGTATCTTTATCATAAGTGGGTTCAGTTGTCTCTAAGAGGAAAGGAAATTACTACTTACCGTTGTTTTTCTTGTTGTATGTAGAAAAAGAAGAAGAATATTGAGGATTAGGAGGTGCTTCATTCAGGCATATTTTCTAGTTGTATTAATTTTTATTTGTCTACTTTTTTGCACCTGTGTTGCATGCATTGTAACCCTTTCAACACCATTCATAGGGTAGATGAAGGATACCACTTCATTTTCATGTTCATTATCTTTTAGTTCAAGTGGTTGTTGTGTTGATTAAGACATTGAAAGTGCCTTAGTAGGAAAGTATGAAAAATATGAGAGCATAGAGGTTACATGCAAGGTTTTTAAAAAATTCAAAAGAGGGATGTAGTCTCATGGAATGCGAGATTGCTAGATATGCACATGGTAGGTGTGCTTCTAGGCTCCCAAATCCTTGTTACATTCTCTCGTCCATGCATAGTATGCACATCCACTAAAGTATGTTGGAAATAAATTATTTATCTACTTGTAGTTGTGTTTTCTTTAGTAGTAATGTATGTAAAATGTAGGTGTAGAGACAAGGCCTATGAACCATTTGACATAATACCTCAATAGATGTTTTCTCATGGAAAACCATGATTAAAAACAATGTAAAAAATGTATTTGTTAAAATAATTTAGCAACTTTGATAGCAATACATGGAAATACACATGAATCATTTCCATTGTTTCACCAAATGCATCCAACATGTGTCTAACTCGAGCAGTTTACCTTTGCCAACATTTCCTCTACCAAAGTTAAAATGGACCTTCCTTGAGACCATATGATTCGGGCTCATTTGTTGGATGGTTGATTAATAGGTTATTTGAGTGGTGCATGGGTTGTTTGAATGGTGGAATTGACTTGTGTTGGCTAGTGTGAAAGTTATGTTGTGAGTTTGTATGTGGAATAAAATATAAGTCAATGAAATCCTCATGAAGTATTTTCGTTGTTCACAAAATATTACTAGCAGGGTCTTCATGATCAGGTTCACCTATGACCAACATCCTCCTCCCCTATGCAAAATGGGAAATTTGGAACAAATCACAGACCTCCATCATAATTTAAAGGATAGGGATGCCTTGTCAAAGGTTTCAGTTTTTATTCACCGTTGAATCTATATACAAATCGTGGAAGCATGAGAAATATGAAAAATTGTTTTTGGAATGCTTGAAGGTGATGTGGTCTCATCAAATGTGGTGATCATGAGTTTTGCATAAAAGGTATGGTTTTCCCCTTTTCCTTCTACACTAAATTTTAATTTGATCATTTCCATCTTCTCAAAATTTAAATGTTGAATAGTAGGAAATGTAATTACAATAGATGATCAAATTGTACCTCAACCAAAACTACCAAAACAAAAAATTCCAACTCCTAAAGTCATGTGCATGGAGTGCCACACCCAAATGTACCCTAAATATGAAACTCCTAGGATTACCCCTAGTAACATGGGACACCATGGAGAACCTTAACCAAGTTTTTAAAACTCATTTACCACATTTTCAAGTCAAGTTTCAAATCCCATTTAGTTTATCACTAACTTGTAGTGACGTGCAAATTTTAATAAAACACGATTGGTTCTGGATTACAGTTGTCGCTTAGTTTGAGTGAAACCTAAAACCACTACCACCTACCTCTAGACTACAAAAAAAAAAATTGTAACCAACCTTCATTTCAATGAAAATTATTTTGGAGACTATTTTTACAAGTGGGTTTTGGGGCCCACTAGTCGTTGTGTGACAAGATTTCCTAATGCGATTACGATAACCAGCCCCAAAGTTTCCCTTGTAACTTGAGATATTTTCATCATAATAAACTTCTATCAGACACGATGAATACTCTGTATATGGGGGAATAAGTAGGAATCATCAAACTCCGTGTTCAAACTTAAAATGAGTGTTTTAAAGGCCTAGTTTGTAAGCACTTTAGATGTTCGACCAAATTTCACCAAATTTACATCTTTTGCTAGACACATTGATCTATAAACTATCTTCTTTGGGTTTCGTTAACAAAACCAAAATTATATTGTTGTTCTACTTTCAAATAGAAAATGACAGTTGAGCTAGTGATTGAATTATTTATTCCTTAGAATTGAAACTTACAAAGAGAAATGAAATAACACTCACACACGCCAAGGATTTTTATCCTGGAAACCTCCAGAGGAGCAACAACTAGCAAGGAAGGGAAAACAACTCTTTCTTCCCTCTTTGCTTTATTGGCCAATTCAAAATATGAGAAATATAAACTTTACAATAAGTGAGAAAGGAAATTGAAAATGTCTCACACTTCCTCCCAAATACTTGACTGCTTCGTTCTCAACTCTTTCTTGTACAATTTAAATTCTAGAAATTTAGAACTCTTACACTTACTCCCATGAATTTTATTACTTCTGATGATCAAAACACTCCTTCCTACATGTATTTATAGCCTTTCTCATGTCATCTTGTGCAATGGAGGATGGGAAAGGTCATGGAGGAGAAGAGACATGGAATTTTTTTCCAATTATAGGATTATTCATTTCATATTTTATTTTCTATCCAAAAGTGACAAAACTACCTACCAATACAGACTAGAGGTCACACGACCATCGCCTTGGCTAGGTGGTGGTTATAGGACCACCGCCCTAGTTGGGTGGTGGTTCTGTAACCACCACTCTGCACATAGTGGAAATTTTGTTAACATAAAGAAAAAAACTTGTTTCTTCATTTTCCTTCTTTGTTGCTAGCTGATATGATGAAGTAGAGTCATTTTGGATACCTATGGATCAAACATCCCCTGTTTAGGAGGATTTTGGTCCCATAAAAGCTTAGTGG
Organism: Taxus chinensis; assembly: GCA_019776745.2. Lineage (NCBI taxonomy): Eukaryota > Viridiplantae > Streptophyta > Pinopsida > Cupressales > Taxaceae > Taxus > Taxus chinensis. The sequence continues at coordinate 736,303,912 of CM034149.1, forward strand.
GGGAGTAGAAGAGGAGATAATTCCTTCACTTTTTCCTTCGAGTACCACCGGGCCTTCTTTGGTGTCTTCCCTTTCATTCCAACCTGCCAAGACTCCCGTGGACCTCTTTTAGTCTCTCTGACATTTTTTTGTAGCACTACATCCTCCTCTAATTCTCCTCATGAGTCCAAGATGCAATCCTCAATGGAAGGTATCAAATGTAGTTCTTCATCTTCATCTATCATGGATGGCTTATATAGGTGCAAGTTCTCACAGTTTACTACTAAGCACATCCTCATAAATGACAGAAAGTTAAGTCAAAAGGCATTTTCTCCAACCTGCTCCAATATGGTGAAGGATCCATATCATAGTGGTTTGATCTTTCATGCTTGACCTTGTAGTATCTCCTTGTTCAAGTAAAGCCAAAATCTATCTCCAACATGAAGCTTATGCTCTCTCCTGTGCTAATCGTGCCTAGCCTTGTACTTGGTTTGAGATTCCTTTGATTGTTCATTGAATCTGAGATAGATTTTCCAGATCCTCTTAATGAATTTTTTTCTCTAGTCACCTTTGGGTTTTGTGTCTCCTCCTCATGCTGTTGTCCAACTGCTATGTCCAATGGATTTGTAGGTAGATATCCCAAGCATGTTTCAAATGGTGACTTCATAGTGGATGTGTGTACTTCCTAGTTATAGGAATATTGATTGTAGGCTAAGGACTCATCCCAAGTCCTTGGGTATTTTCTATTATACCCTCTGATCAATTGTACCAAAGTCTTGTTCACCACATTTGTTTATCCATATGTATATGGATTAAAATTCGTGCTCCTCTATAATCTGGTATCCATTTTGTCCCAAAAAGTAGTCCAAAAATTCCTCAAGAATTTGAAATACCTGTCAGAAAAAATAGACTTTGGAAAGCCAAAATGCACCCATACATTAGCAAAGAAAAGATATATTGCCTCATGTTCTTTTACTATCCTTTTACATGCCATAAGAATACACACCTTACTAAATTTATCAATAATAACATAGAGATAGTCATGGCCATGTTTATACATAGGTAATCCTCCTACAAAGTCCATAGAAATGTCCTCCCATCGATGAGTAGGTACTGGAAAAGGCAATTACAAACCATCCATCCTAGTATTAGGCTTGCTGGTACAAAAATTTTACATCCACGTATAAAGTTTGATACTTCTTCACGCATATTGGGCCAATACATGTACCTTTGCAAGTGGGCTAGGGTATTACCAACACTGAAATGTCCTGCTACTTTTGAGGTATGTGCTTCCCTCATCAATAAAAGTATTTCTTCTTAAGGAACAAAAAGCTTCTCCCATTGGTAGAGCATCCCATCCTTGAGATAACAATCTTCAATTCCCACCCTCTCAGCCTCTTGGAACTGTAACTACTGAAATGTCACCCCAAAGACTCTGTCTTGGGCATATGCCTCTCCGTAAGCTTTCTTCATGAAGGACTCGATCTAAGAGATAGTGGCCAAGAAGGATAACTTCTCCTGTGTAGGCGGCCTAGACAACATGTATGCCACCAAGTTTATACTACCCTTCTTGCATTTGATCATCAGATGGAATGTTGAAGGAAGCCCATCCATTAGTAGTGCCTTTCCTACTGCAATTTAGACTGTGCTTGCAAATACTGTAGAGGTTTGTGGTCAGTGTGCACAATAGTTTCTTTACCCAAAAAATAATGATTTCATTTTTAAATTTCCCAAACTAGTGCATAGATTTCCTTATCATTTACTTAATATCCTTTAAATACTAAAGTAAAATTTTTACAATGATAGTATACGGGTTTACCTCCTTGAAGCAACATTGCACCTATAACATAATCACTGACATTTGTCTCTACTTCAAAGGGATGCTACAAATTAGGAAGAGCAAGTACTCGATCATGACTAATCTTGTATTTTAATAACTCAAAGTATTTGTATTATTCCTTACCCTAGTCAAAACCCTTACTCTTTGTAGCCAATGTGTGTAGAGGTGTTGCAATCTTGGAGAATCCTGGAATGAACTTCCACATGTATTGTACTACTCCCATAAAACTCCTATTCTACATGGCTCTTGTTCATGTTGGCCAATTGGTGATGGCTTCCACCTTATTTGGATCCACTCGTAGCTCTCCTCCTCTAACCATGTGCCCAAGATAGACAAGTGGCTGTTTGGAAAATTTACATTTCTTCATATTGCAAAGTAGTTGTTTCTCCCTAAGAACTTGCAAGACTTACTGCAAATGAGTTATATGTTCCTCCCATGTGGCACTAAAAAATAAAAATATCATCTAGATAAATAATGACACATGAATCTAGGAAATCCCACAATACATCATTCATCAATCTCATAAATGTAGTGGGTGCATTGCATAAACCAAATGGAAGTACTAACCACTCATACAAACCATGTTTTTTCCTAAAGAAAGTCTTCCATATATCATCCTCCTTCATTTTAACCTGGTGATAACCTGATTTGAGATCCAACTTCATGAAGAATTTGGCATGCTAAAGCTAGACCAAGAGATCATCTATGCAGGGAAGTGGATATCTGTTCTTTATGGTGATATTGATCAAAGTGCAGTAGTCGATGCACATTCGCCAAGAACCATCCTTCTTTGAAACCATCACAATAGGTGAACCTTATGGTGTGGTGTTCAGACGTATCACCCCCTAGTCTAGTATTTCCTGGAGTTGTTTCTTTACTTCAGTACTCTCCAACAAAGATTTCCTATACAATTTGATGTTTGGTAGAGGAGACTCTAGCAACAGCTGAATCCCATGCTCTACTTCTCATTTTGATGGTAACCCACTAGGAGTATAAAATACTGAATAATACTATCCAAATCCTTTTTGCCCTAGTTAGAAATCTCTGAAAATTCTACCCCATCTTATTTATCCTTTAGCAAAAGTAAACAAAACTGATTATGATTTTCCTGAATAAGTCATTTTGCTTGGTTAGAACTCACAATAGTCACCCATGTCTTATGTTGGCGTGCTCAGATGTTGTAGTTGATCCCATCCTTGACCCGTCTATATCAGTTTTCCCTTCTCATAAATATAACATCCCTGATATACAAGTAAGGACTCTCAAAAACAACATCAAAAGCATCAAGTGGAATAACATCAGCTTCCAATACATCAATACCCTGGGAATTTATCCCAAACTTGACCTTAGATCTTTTTGTTACCTAAATTTCAACACCCTCCTTCACCCAACCTAAAGAATAAGGGTGTGGATGCTCGTAATTATCAAGACCAAGATTCTTTACAACTACTTCAGAAATCAAGTTAGATTGAGAACTGGTATCAACCAAAGCATTTACCTTAGTTCTCTTGATCTTGATTTTGATCTGGAATAATATACTCATCTCCTCTTCTTGGCTGTCCATGTTGGTGGCCATGCATCCAATCTTCTCATCTACATAAGATTCATCTTCAATTTCCACCTCCCATTCTATATTTACACCTATCATGGAATTCTTTGAGTCCTTAGTTTGGTTCTTCGGATATAACTCCAGATACAACTTCCAACATGTAGTGTCAGTATGACCATTCATATCAAAGTTCTTGAAAAAATTCTTGGGATATTTACAAGTATTTAAAGTAGTGGTAGCTCGTTTACCTTTCCCTATCCACTTACCTTTGTTACTTGTTTTCCCATGTTCTTTCTTCTACTGATTTGTTGATTACTTTTCCCTTGGCTCTGCTTCTTCAATATTCTTTTCATCATCTATATAATATGCCTGCACACATGCCTTGTTGAGATATTTGGGCTTCATGGAGATGACCTTTTCATTGAAGGTGAGTGTGCATTCCTTCCGATTATTTATTCATAATATCCTGATCCTCCAAGTCCATATTCAACAACATGACCTACCTTTGAAACTTCGTAGTATAGTCCTACACACTTTAACCATTGCCTTGTCTAAAATATTTCCATTTAATCATTTTGTCAGTCTTGTGGCCAATAGGATAGAAGTTAGCTCTATGTAATTTCTTAAATTCTTAGCAAGATTTCACAATAGGATGTTTCTTCTTTTCCCAAGAGGCCAGATGGGTTTCCTACTAAACCAAAGCGTGTCCCTCCATTTTGAGATGTGCAAAGATGATCCTCTGTGCCTCAGTGACATTATAGACACTAAAGTAGAATTTTAATTGTTTTAACCATTTATCAAGCAACTCTGCATCTACTTTTCCTTCTAATATTTTAATTTCAACTTTTGTCTCAACTTTGAAAGGAGCTTGATCAGATTTTACTTTCTTTCTTGCATTTGAAGTCTCTTCTTCATGCCTTCCCCATATTCTTCCTCATGGTGGCTCCTCCTTATGCCAAAATTTTCGGCTAAGCCTCAAACCACTAATTCCATGGAGTATTTATTAACAAAATTCATCTTCTGTGAATCAGAAAGTTCATCTTGTCTTCTAAACATCCTATCCATCATGGTCTCCAACATCTCAATTCTACAGACCAAGTTTTCTTCCTCCAATTGTCCTTGAATTATCTGTTTCCACTTCCATGTAGAAATATATGGATCACAAGGTTAAGCCTCTTCACCTTTAGATATCATTGTAGACATTAAAATTCGGTCACACTCCCCTTTGGTCCCTCGACAAATAAGCACCCTTCATCACATTCACCTAGCCATGACCCCTTTCACCCCACAAATATTAATTTAATTAATTTAATGCATTATCCTCACTATATTTATTATTTAAATATCTTATTTTAAATAATACCCACACATACAGTTCACTTAGACACCTCACCAAACCAACTCAACCTAAGACCTATTCTTAGTAAGTTGCCATAACTAACTAAGACTTACCCAAACCCTAAAAATCAATGCCTACATTCCCTCTAACCACATTCCCACATGCTTAACAAGAAACACCTAGTCTAATCTATGGGTGAATGACACGAGATCTGAGGAAATCAAGAGGATCTCCCTAGTTTAGTAAACCTAGGAAATCTGCACGTTGAGTTACACCGGTTATCCCTAACCATCGCCGGTTAAGCTGGAACCACCGTCGGTTACCCTTTTAACCCTGAAACAAGGTTATTCTTGAAGTTGGAAGTTGGAAGCAAGAAGAAAAAATTTTGGTGAGCATTATCACATCTTAGAGAGATAACACATCTTCAAAGAGTGAATTCCAGTGAGACCACAAATGCAAGGAAGGAGACCAAATATCTTTTCTTGCACAACCATCCTAGCCACGATCTAATATAATCAAAGTAAAGAGGAGTGCACACGCAGCCCATGCGGAGGATTTCCTTTCAGTTGATGATCTCTTATAGCCTTTAAGCCCCTCATCAGCACCTCCATCCTTCACACACAAGCATACTAGGACTAGAATCCAAGTAAGTATAATGTCATACTTCTTTGTTTTATTTCATTTCATCATTATTTTATCATCTATTGTTTACCTAGCCGCCTATTGACCTTATCCAACATTTCCCACCTCGATATACCCATTAAAGCCTCACCAAAGCCTACCCCATTCACTCAATACCTCATCCTAACCAACCGAATCCATTTGTGTAATCACAAAGGAGACCTAAAGCTTGTTTTGTGACATTCCCAGATTTCTCAGTAACCGACACCGGTCACCGCCATCGGTTGCCCCTGACCAACATCAGTCTCTGTATTTTCCCACATAGCCCAGAATAGAGACCTACCCACTTAATTTCATCTCACCCTCATCCACCTATGATTTACCCAAGACTTCTGTCAAACCTGCAGAGACCCAGAACCAATCATTTGACCTTTGGATTCTATTCTAGCTTAGCCTGTTAGATTAGATCTATTTCTTATTGTGTTTTAAGTGAGATACCTAAATCATTTCAAATTACAATAGGATTTACTTTGTTTACAACATTAAATTGTTTAAAACAGTGGACTAACAGCCATCTATGAAGTATCACACTTCTCAGATCTAGCATATGCTAGGCAGTTCACTGCCCGTATTGTTTAATCTCTTCTTGTGGTCTTGCTTTGCATTGCAGGTAGTTCGTCCTAGACAAAAGGAATCTCTCACGATCAGTTGTGGATTTGGAAGTCATTCATGCACAATAACCCATCAACTATCATTTGAATAGGCATTCCTCCTATGCCTGTTACCCTATCTATTTCGTCAACACTTCAAAGAAATGATCTAAGAAAAAGGTGAAACATTTTGACACACTTGGTGGGACCCATCTGGGGTTCCTTACATTTCATTCATTCCTAGGAAACGTTGTGTGTTTGTTTCCCTTCTGAAAAAGTGTACACACTAATTTTCTTCCTTGGTAACCCACCTCTTCTTTCTATTTTCTCTAAAGGAAACTTTTCTTTTGGTGTAATTAAAAAGAACCATTTCTTCATGTTTTCTACATTGTAGAGAAAGAGCATCCCTCTTCCTCTTCATCTTATTGTGTCACCCAATTTTACATTTCGATTTGGGCTTAAAAATAAGTGCATTCCATTTTGATTTATTGCATTAGCTCACATTAATTGAGGGCAACTTATACACTAGAAGTCATGCCCAGCTGATGGTTGACAAACGAATCGTAGAAAAGCACTTCTTTCCTTTTCTCTTTCTCCGAGTCTTACCAAACCTCAAAAAAAATTAAAATACATACATTCGTAAACAACATCCTACCTGGAAGAAGCTATAGGTGATCACACGATCATGACATAGTGGGCACCCAGCTCACTACTTTGTCAAGTCATAATTTAGAGCGAAGCTCGCCCCCACCATAACATACCTAAAACCTCAACTTTTAGATTTCCTTCTTTGTAGGAAGCCATCCCCACCAAAAAATCTATTTCATAATTCATGTGTCAGTCCCTAAATAGCATAAGCTAAACAAACATAATAGAAAAGGCACTCCTAGGATCACATTTTCTTAGTGTTTCCGGTTGGCTTGCGTTTTGAGGTGATAGATCACGTTCTTCACTTTTTTGTTCATCCTTGCATGCTCCTCATCACAGCTGGTGTATTTCGGCTTCACTTGAGTGTGCCTGGGCCATATCATCATCATTCTCAGAATTATGGGTCTGATTCTGCATCAGATTTTAATTCACAACCACTTTTTTTTCATCACTATTTCAATTTCACAGTAACCTACGTCGGTTACCTCTGACTGTCATTGGTTATACCCAACTGACGTCCGTTATAGGCCATTTTGTTAACCTACTCAAAAGGACATTTTCATTCATTTTTTTCCCACTTTTCATAGTCCCTGTCACTATCATCATTCCCATTGACATTGTAAACATCATCATATTTTCCATACCTATCATATTTTACCTTCTGCCTTGTTGTTCACTCACTGTCCATTTTCTACAGTAACTGGCAGTGGTTACCCCTGACCAGCGCCAATTTTCACTAACTGACATTGGTTAGCCTATTTCACATTCCAGCCACCATTTGGTACTTAATTTGCTTTTTGTTTCCAGATTCACCTATTCTTGCTATTCTCTATGTCATTTACAGAGAAGCATCCCTACCTGATCAGTACTAGTTCACATGGTGTTGACCCGAAGATAAGCAAGCGCACTCATATTTCATGCTAGTTGTCAACCACTCCCACCTAGTCCTTCACCACATTCCATTTTATCACCAACCATGGATCCCATCTAGCCTATTACTATCGCTACCGGAGATGAAGAGTTTACACAACTCCTTGACCAAAACCCTACCATCTTATAGTTTTATCTTTCCCACTCATCCACTCGAGATGCCTCGGGTTAGTTGATATACGACATGCTCGTATCTATCCCCCTAACTCTCACACCCACTCCCACATTGGCCCCATCTGGCTCCATGTTGCCCGCATCTACCTTAACCCTAGTTATTTTGTAGTTAGGTCCTATACCCACTATGACTGCCACTTCTGTTACCCCCGTGGCACCCGTTACATCCACTGTACCCTCGACAACTACCTCAAACACAATCTAATCTGCCCCTAATGTCTCACACATACCCATAGCTACATTACCACCTCCAGTTTCGGTGAGCCCTACCCCATTTCAGAATGTAGTCCTTTCCATTCCATTATCATTAGCCCCTATTGCTGATAGGGTTACCACAACCCTTCCACCCCCATATACATACTATCAACAACCTCCCGTTTCATCCATTATACATTTTAGGTATGTACTACCTATTTCATTGCCTTCTTCTCAATCAACCTACATGGAAGCCCCATATACTGGAGTGCCACCCCTGTTATATGCCCAAAACCAACCCTCACATGCTATAGGAGGCACCTAATCATTGCAACCCACCAACGACCTAATTAAATTGATGTTAAACAAGATGCAGACATTGGGGGCATCGGTTTCTGGCTCCTATAACACTCTCACCTACGACGAGATTTGTAATGAGCCCATTCACCCATCCATTCCTATTTATTCATACCCCGTACATTGGGAAATGCCTAAATTCAATCGTTTCAATAGCAAAGAAGACCCGCAGCAGCATTTGCAGTCGTTCAAACATGGGTGTTATCTGATCACTCATGATGATGCCTTACTCTTAAGAATCTTTCCCATGTCCATCATTAGACCTGGATTAGATTGGTATATTGGGTTACCTAAACACTCTATATTCTCATTCAATCAGGTAGCCCAAGCATTCTTGGATCATTTCTCTATCAATATCATCAAGAAGGTTACCATGATCGATCTATATTCCACACATCAGTATGAGGACAAATCTATCACAGATTTTGTCGCTCGCTGGCGCAGACTGATCAACCAACTTACTTTCCAACTGCCACAAATAGAACTCATCAAGCTCTACACATGAGCTTGTGCAAGGCATATCTCACCGACCTTGTAGGTCCAAACCTTCCAACAATTCGATGAAGCATTCACTATTGCATGAAAGTTAGAGATACGGGACATCGAAGAGAAGAAAATCCAATTACGCAATAAGAACTCGGCATTCAAGTTGAATGATACCTCTTCTTCTTCTAAACCACAAACCAATTATTCAAAAGTTAAGGGCACCGCTAACGCAGTGGTACTCAAGGCCGGTCCAGCTCATCCGTCAAATCAAGCTACCCCCTCATTTAATCTCTCACCTGTCTAGACTTTTCAATTCAGATGAGAGAAGTGGAAATATACCCCAATCAGGGAGCCTTACTCTTCTGTCTTAGAAAATCTTATAAAATCTAGAGCCATTACCCTTCCACCTATAAAACCACACTAGTTTTGACCATGCTCACCCCATGCCCGCATGGTATAAACAACATGATTTCTGTAACTATCATTGAGTAAAGGGTCATAGTGATGGAAACTACATCACTTTAAAAAATATTGTCCAAGAAATTCTCGAGAAAGGTGACTTAACTGTGGATAATCCTAATGCACCTACCAACCAAAACCTACATATCTTCAAGAAACCATTTCCTAACCATGCCCCTTCATTTAATCAAAATGGTGAGACCTCCACTCATGATACACATACCCGTGAGGTTCACGCTATCTTTCGTGATGCACCTGTCACCTCCCAATTACCCCATATTCCTTCCATTGAGGATATCCTAGCCCGAAATCATCCTTCCACGTCAGAACCAACCTCCTCTGTTCCTTCACCAATAGAGGAACACCTTTCATCTCCTTCATCACCTACGGAGGAATCTTTTGCTAACATTGAGACCATCTCACCCCTGGCTTCACCACTTAGAGAACCTTTACCCACAATACCTCCTCCACCCATAGAGGAGCACCTATTACCTCCTCCACCCATAGAGGAGCACCCATTACCTTCTCCACCCACATAGGAGCACCTATCTGTTCCTCTGCTTATAGAGGAGCTCCCATCATCTTCTCCACCCATCATAGACCCAGTTGAGATACCTTTACCTTTTGGCGAGCATTATCCGTCAGCCACCCAAAATCCTACCAACCTACTTTTGGCTCTCTTACCCACGGAAGCTAAAGCTAGCAAACTCCCCGTCTCTAAGACACATTTTACAGGAATTTTCATTAGGTCCTCACCAACTCCACCTATAAATGTTCCATTATCCTGTTTGGCTGATCACTTAGATTATGTGGATAGGGCTCTACTATGGGGGCACCTTTTACTCCCCGTCTCAACACAAATGCAGAGATCCCTTGCTGATACCTCCACAATCTACCCAAAAACATTTCAACCAATCAAACCAAACCCAACCACCTCTATCACAACCCCTTCCATGACACCTGTTATAGCTCAAACCACACCCTTACCCATAGCTCAACCTACACCTAAACCCAAACCCATACCTACAACATTTTCTTCGACTAAACCCATTACCACTTTAGGGGTCACCCTGACCACCAGTCTTACTCATCCACCTATTAAACTGGATTTAGCCACATCCTCCAAAGCCAACACCCTATCTACTTTAACACCCAAACAAAAGCACCAAACCCATAGAACTCATACCCCGGTTGTGCCAATCACACCTACACCTATCTCATCCATCTTAAGATATCAGCTTCCTCACGTGGTCAAGAAACCTCTACCCATCAATAAACCAAAAACACAATAGCCCATCCCTTCCTCAAAAACCTCTGACCTACCCAGACACCCAACCTAACTTACACCTACACCTGTAGCCTCTTTACCACTGATACCTCAGCTATTACTTCACTACCCACTACACTTCAGTTGTTGTCTTGCACACCTCAAGCATGACCCGCATCATCTACCTTCATAGCACCCATGTTATCCCCGTGGGTAACTCACCCTCTTCCTCCATCGGCTTTTCCTTCCAGACCTCATACACCCACATCACCTTTACCCAAGAAGGTGCAACCCAAACACAAAAACTCCACTACCCCACAATAAGGTAGTCGAAACAACCACACACCCTCCTACCCATCCATCTACTAAACCTATACCAAAAAAACATGACCGACACCTAAAACCACACCAGAACCCAAACCCATGGCTCAAACCCCTCCTCTTCTAAATACCATTCCTCAACAATCACCTACACCTACACCCAAACCCACATTTACTTCCCATTGTGATCCACTAGCAGGGTCTTATGCCAAAATTTTAACCAACCTCCTAGAGACCTCTGTCATCACATTACCGCCACTCAGACCTTATGACCCCCTTAAACCCAAGCAAAAAATGGTTTGACGATACTAAAATTTGTGTATACCATCGTGTGCCAGGAAACAATGTGGAGAACTGCAAGGCCTTAAAAACTGTCTTTATCTAATTGTGTCCACCAGAAACAAACTTTGATGATGAAGACCTTCTCAATGAGGATCCTACTTCACTAACACCAATTCCCACTCTACCCACTCAACAACCACAGCCTCCACCCTCACAGATCCTAGAGACACACCCAAGGTTTGAAATTAACATGGTTTGCATCAGAGAACTTGCCATGCCACCACCCAAATGTCGTTACGCCCAACTGACCTCATAGGGTTTTTCTCCTCTGGTAGGTTTTTTCCCATCGTGTCATTATACCACTCACCCTACACCTTCTCCATTTTCCAACTCCCCTAAGATCAACATGATACACATCACTACACATGCTCAGAAGGACAAGGGAAAAGAAAAGGCAACTAACCCACCAACCAATCCTATACCCAACATACCATCTACACCCATACCTAAAATAACTATCCGCGGCCCCACATACCCCATTTCTAATGGCATCACACATCACACCATGCTCAAACATTTACACCAATCACCCCTCAAAATGTCCTTATATGACCTCATCCAAACCTCAGAATCCCATCATCAAGCTGTCATGGAGGTTCTTCAATCAATTGAGGTTTTACCTATGACCCTACACCCATAGCCTCCATTATTACACCCCATCATGTATCCTCTCTCACCAAATTACCACCTTCATCTTCACCCCACCTTGTTCACCAAGTGGCCTCCCTTAGCTTATCAAAGAAAGAGATCGTGCCACACCAAAACAATGACCTAGACCCAACCCTCTTCATCTCTATCCACATTGATGACATATGGGCACGCTGTGTAATGATTGATGGGGGTGCATCATTAACATCATTTCATCCCATGCATTCACTCAAATGTGCATACCTAACAATTGCATGCATAAACACCTCGGTCATGTTGCATTCATTCAATGATGCTATCACCTCTACACTAGGCACCGTCATCCTCCACATCCACATGGGCCCCTGTACTGTTATCCCGAATTGTTTTACATTTTGGAGGGAGAATTCCAATATAACCTGTTGCTTGCTAGACCCTAGATCCATGTGCCATGGGTTGCATTCCTTCCAATTTGCATCATTATGTAAAGTTTAAACATGAAGGACACACTTATACCATTCTAGTTGACTCATCACCTTTTAAAACATGCAACATCCTTTACCAACCTAATGATGTGCTCATACCTATCAAGTTGTCTACCTCTACAAACACTACTACTTCACCTACACCTCCACCTACCAGTACAGCCTCTGCTTCTACCAATACATACCCATTGCATTCCTATCACTTCCATAACCTCCATGGCTGACCTGTTAGCCTCCCAATCTATTAACCCCACCTCCGCATTGACCTCTGACACATTATCCATACCAACTACCTACATACCAACCACTGATCCCTTAGAACGTGTTTTTCAATTCATCACTTTGGGGGAATACTGCCTATATAGTGTCAACACATTTCTTACTTCACAAGAGTATGGAAGCCTTCACCAACACCCTCGCTACAATCACCATATAGGAGAACATCTCCTTTATGGTCCTCCCCACCTTCGTACTACTCTCACCTATGCGGGACTTGATATGACCAATTACACACCTGAACCACCATCACAAACCCACCCATTTTCCACTAAATTCCAATCACTTACCAATTTCACTGTTTCACCCACACCTTCCTGCACTGATGTGTGCATGGAAGGGTCTTAGTTTTGGATTTTACAAGCAAGGCCACCATACTGTTATTCCATGTACCATCCTGCAAACATAATGACCATAGTGGTATTGGCTTCCTCGAACCACCTACCAAATAGGCTCTACATTGAACTCATTAAGGACACTAGCCCTTCTCCACCTTCTTCACCCGCTCCACCTTCATCACCACCTTCACCGACGGAGTCGATGGATCCTGAATCTATCCCTCCTAAAAAAAAAATTCATAAACATCATTTCCTTGGGGCCTCTGACTTATCAACGCGAGAGGGCGAGGCCCCTTCCACTCTTCCCTTTCTATATCCTGAAATGATCAATGATGACACATTCGCATGGGCCTAGTTTGATCACTCTAAGCATCTAGTGTGATTGGATAACATGGGTACTATCTCCAAGTTGTGGGACTTGCTACTTGAGATAGACCTCCAGAGAAAGCTGGTTCTTGCTCCTAAACTACCTGCCACAATCTACTCCAGTGCAGGCAGGCTAACTGTTCTAATCTAAAATTCCAAGGGACCAGGGAAAGAGAATGCATAAAATGAAAGAATACAATAAAGCGGTGATACACCAGAAAAAGAGGGTGTGAGAGTAATCTCCAAATGTGTGAAATACAGAGGCAAAGTGCACACTAGAAGAGGTGATAACAGTTCACCATAATCCAGCAAAATACATTCACAGCAATATTCCAAGCACACACAATGATAATGAATTCCTGCAAGAACATAATAAATAGAAACAATATACTTGTAGAAAGATTAAAGGGGCAAGAAGAATGCAAGGAAACACAGCAGGGGAAGATATATCCACAAACTGATATTTTATTGCTTCATGATATGCACAGTTCAATCTATTACAAGATAAGGGCCTGGATCACCATGCAAGGAGTCCACTACAAGGGCCTGCAACACACTAGCTTCACAAAGCAATTTTGGCAGAGCTTTGCTACCCAAAAACTCTCTCCCTTTACAATGAGCCCAACACTCCAATTTATAGAAAAATGAGAAGGAAAAGAGAAGGGAAAATGGAAATTCTGAAATCTATCCTTCAACCACCTGTAAGAGGCATTAAATTGAGTGGAATGGGTATACATTACTTGCAAAAGGCTCCCCATACTGTCCCATGTGCTGCAGCAGAGGAGGAATCATGACCATGCCTCTTAATTGCACTCCCAGCTACCAAATAAAACACTTTTCTGAACCCGGCCACGTTTCCTTAAAAATATCAATCAATTTCTGATCAAATCCAGAATTTCTTGAATATTGTGCATCGGGCTTGGAACCACGATTCCAACGGTACCAATTTTGTGTGATTTCGTTGAGAAATGCAAAATTTATGGCCTTCTGAGCGCGGGCAGCTGTTTGGGCCTAGCAGGCATTTTCTGTCATTTGACGGGAAAGAGCATTGACTGACTGGAGCCGAATATGTTTCTTTTATTTAAATGTATCTACCCATTTCGACTGAACCGGTCGGTTCGCGTACTCGCAGCCCATATGTCCCATTTGGTTTCGGACCGTCTGGGACAAATTCGCCCGATACGGCCGGTTCGCGCCCTTTTGTCCCAACTGTTCCGGGACAAAAGTTCTCATTTCGGCCGGTTTCGGCCGGTTCGCGTACTTTTGGCCCACGCGTCCCAGACTGTTTCGGGCTGCCTTGACTCATTTCGCCTGGTTCGGCCGGTTTGCGTCTTTTTGTCCCGCTTGTCCCAAAGGCGACCCTCTCAACAGTTAGCCAATTTTTTCTCTCTTTTCGACCAGTTCGGATTTCCGCGTCCCGCGCCATCCTTTTGGCCCGGATGTCCCATTTTCTTTCCGACCATCTGGCGGCCTTTCGGCCGGTTCGCGCCCTTTTGTCCCAACTGTCCCAAATGCTGTGAGGACTAGGACTTAGCCATTTTTCGTGATTTTTCCTAGCCCGAGCTTGTTTTTGCAAATTTTTCCACATTTTCTCAGAACTTGCTCTCTTCTACTTGGACAGGGGAGTTAGAAAAATATGGGGGAACCCTAGAAACATGAATTTTTTGCCCTGACTTAATCTATTTACCTGGGACTAAATAATTTGATGCATGTTATCAAAATTACCTTGAGGGTGAATTTTGGATAACAATTTGGCGTAGAGGACGTCGTGCTCATTCCAGAAAGTCCAATTTTATGAAAATCGGAGCTCGGAGTCAAAAGTTATGGCCGTTTGAAGTTTCCGGACCAAACGTTGACTTTTCTTCCCTGCCTTCGGCCATTTCGGCTTTTCGCACCCCGTGCATCCCTTTGTCCCATTTTGGTTTTAGTGCTGAAATTTACCATTTCGGCCAAATCGGCCGGTTCGTGTACTCGCAGCCCATATGTCCCATTTGGTTTCGGTGCTGAAATTTCCCATTTCGGCCGAACCAGCCGGTTCGCGTACTCGCAGCCCATATGTCCCATTTGGTTTCGGACCGTCTGGGACAAATTCTCCCGGTACGGCTGGTTCGCACCGTTTTGTACCAACTTTTCCGGGACAAAAGTTCTCATTTCAGCCGGTTCGGCCGGTTCGCGTAATTTTGGCCCGCGCGTCCCAGACTGTTTCGGGCTGCCTTGACTCATTTCGCCCGGTTCACGTCTTTTTGTCCCGCTTGTCCCAAAGGCGACCCTCTCAGCAGTTAGCCAATTTTTCTCTCTTTTCAGCCAGTTCGGATTTCCGCGTCCCGCGCGTCCTTTTGGCCCGGATGTCCCATTTTCTTTCTGACCGTCTGGCGGCCTTTCGGCCGGTTCGCGCCCTTTTGTCCCAACTGTCCCAAATGCTGTGAGGACTAGGAATTAGCCATTTTTCATGATTTTTCCTGGCCCGAGCTAGTTTTTGCAAATTTTTCCACATTTTCTCAGAACTATGCTCTCTTCTACTTGGACAGGGGAGTTAGAAAAATATGGGGGAACCCTAGAAACATGAATTTTTTTCCCTGACTCAATCTATTTGCCTTGGACTAAAGAATTTGATGCATGTTATCAAAATTACTTTGAGGGTGAATTTTGGAAAACAATTTGGCGTAGAGGATGTCGTGCTCATTCCAGAAAGTCCAATTTTTTGAAAATCGGAGCTCGGAGTCAAAAGTTATGGCCGTTTGAAGTTTCCGGACCAAACATTGACTTTTCTTCCCTGCCTTCGGCCATTTCGGCTTTTCGATCCCCGCGCATCCCCTTTGTCCCATTTGGTTTCAGTGCTAAAATTTCCCATTTCGGCTGAATCGGCGGGTTCGCGTACTCGCAGCCCATATGTCCCATTTGGTTTCGGTGCTGAAATTTCCCATTTCGGCCGAACCGGCCGGTTTGTGTACTCGCAGCCCATATGTCCCATTTGGTTTCGGACCGTCTGGGAAAAATTCACCCGGTACGGCCGGTTCGCGCCCTTTTGTCCCAACTATTCCGGGACAAAAGTTCTCATTTCGGCTGGTTCGGCCTGGTTCGCGTACTTTTGGCTCGCGCGTCCCAGACTGTTTTGGGCTGCCTATGACTCATTTCGCCCAGTTCGGCCGGTTCGCGTATTTTTGTCCCGCTTGTCCCAAAGGCGACACTCTGAGCAGTTAGCCAATTTTTTCTCTCTTTTCGGCCAGTTCGGATTTCCGCGTCCCGTGCGTCCTTTTGGCCCGGATGTCCCATTTTCTTTCGGACCGTCTGACGGCCTTTCGGCCGGTTCGCGCCCTTTTGTCCCAACTGTCCCAAATGCTGTGAGGACCAGGACTTAGCCATTTTTCATGATTTTTCCTGGCCCGAAGCTTGTTTTGGCAAATTTTTTCACATTTTCTCAGAACTTGCTCTCTTCTACTTGGACAGGGAAGTTAGAAAAATATGGGGGAACCCTAGAAACATGAATTATTTGCCCTGACTCAATCTATTTTCCTGGGACTAAAGAATTTGATGCATGTTATCAAAATTACCTTGCGGGTGAATTTTGGATAAAAATTTGGCGTAGAGGACGTCGTGCTCGTTCAAGAAAGTCTAATTTTATGAAAATCGGAGCTCGGAGTCAAAAGTTATGGCCGTTTGAAGTTTCCGGACCAAACGTTGACTTTTCTTCCCTGCCTTCGGCCATTTCAGCTTTTCGCGCCCCGCGCATCAATTTTTCCCATTTGGTTTCGGTGCTGAAATTTCCCATTTCGGCCGAACCGGCCGGTTCGCGTACTTGTAGCCCATATATCCCATTTGGTTTCGGTGCTGAAATTTCCCATTTCGGCCGAACCGGCCGTTTCGCGTACTCGCAGCCCATATGTCCCATTTGGTTTTGGACCATCTGGGAAAAATTCACCCGGTATGGCCGGTTCGCGCCCTTTTGTCCCAACTGTTCCGGGATAAAAGTTCTCATTTCAGCCGGTTTGGCCGGTTTGCGTACTTTTGGCCCGCGCGTCCACAGATTGTTTTGGGCTGCCTTGACTCATTTCGCCCGGTTCAGCCGGTTCGCGTCTTTTTGTTCCACTTGTCCGAAAGGCGACCCTCTCTGCAGTTAGCCATTTTTTCACTCTTTTCGGCCAGTTCGGATTTCGGCGTTCCACGCGTCCTTTTGGCCCGGATGTCCCATTTTCTTTCCGACCGTCTGGCGGCCTTTCGGCCGGTTCGCGCCCTTTTGTCCCAACTGTCCCAAATGCTGTGAGGACCAGGACTTAGCCATTTTTCGTGATTTTTCCTGGCCTAAGCTTGTTTTTGCAAATTTTTCCACATTTTCTCAGAACTTGCTCGCTTCTACTTGAACAGTGGAGTTAGAAAAATATGGGGGAACCCTAGAAACATGAATTTTTTTCCCTGACTCAATCTATTTGCCTGGGACTAAAGAATTTGATGCATGTTATCAAAATTACCTTGAGGGTGAATTTTGGATAACAAATTGGCATTTAGAGGATTGTCGTGCTCGTTCCAGAAAGTCTAATTTTATGAAAATCGGAGCTCGGAGTCAAAAGTTATGGCCGTTTGAAGTTTCCGGACCAAACGTTGACTTTTCTTCCCTGCCTTCGGCCATTTCGGCTTTTCGCGCCCCGCGCATCCCTTTGTCCCATTTGGTTTCGGTGCTGAAATTTCTCATTTCGGCCGAACCGGCCGGTTCGCGTACTCGCAGCCCATATGTCCCATTTGGTTTCGGTGCTGAAATTTCCCAATTCGGCCGAACCGGCCGGTTCGCGTACTCGCAGCCCATATGTCCCATTTGGTTTCGGACCGTCTGGGACAAATTCGCTCGGTACGTCCGGTTCACGCCCTTTTGTGCCAACTGTTCTGGGACAAAAGTTCTCATTTCGGCCGGTTCGGCTGGTTCGCGTACTTTTGGCCCGCGCGTCCCAGACTGTTTCGTGCTGCCTTGACTCATTTCGCCCAGTTCGACCGGTTCATGTCTTTTTGTCCCGCTTGTCCCAAAGGCAACCCTAGCAGCAGTTAGCCAATTTTTTCTCTCTTTTCGGCCAGTTCGGATTTTCGCGTCCCGCGCGTCCTTTTGGCCCGGATGTCCCATTTTCTTTCCGACCGTCTTGCGGCCTTTCGGCCGGTTCGCGCCCTTTTGTCCCAACTGTCCCAAATGCTGTGAGGACCAGGACTTAGCCATTTTTCGTGATTTTTCCTGGCCCGAGCTTGTTTTTGCAAATTTTTCCACATTTTCTCAGAACTTGCTCTCTTCTACTTGGACAGGGGAGTTAGAAAAATATGGGGGAACCCTAGAAACATGAATTTTTTGCCCTGACTCAATCTATTTTCCTGGGACTAAAGAATTTGATGCATGTTATCAAAATTACCTTGAGGGTGAATTTTGGATAACAATTTGGCATAGAGGATGTCGTGCTCATTCCAGAAAGTCCCATTTTATGAAAATCAGAGCTCGGAGTCAAAAGTTATGGCCGTTTGAAGTTTCCGGACCAAACGTTGACTTTTCTTACCTGCCTTCGGCCATTTCGGCTTTTCGTGCCCCGCGCATCCCTTTGTCCCATTTGGTTTCGGTGCTAAAATTTCCCATTTCGGCTGAACCGGCCGGTTCGTGTACTCGCAGCCCATATGTCCCATTTGGTTTCGGTGCTGAAATTTCCCATTTCGGCCGAACCAGCCGGTTCGCGTACTCGCAGCCCATATGTCCCATTTGGTTTCGGACCTTCTGGGACAAACTCGCTCGGTACGGCCGGTTCGCGCCCTTTTGTCCCAACTGTTCCGGGACAAAAGTTCTCATTTCGGCCGGTTCGGCCAGTTTGCGTACTTTTGGCCCGCGCGTCCCAGACTGTTTCAGGCTGCCTTGACTCATTTCGCCCGGTTCGGCCGGTTCGCGTCTTTTTGTCCCGCTTGTCCCAAAGGCGACCCTCTCAGTAGTTAGCCAATTTTTTCTCTCTTTTCGGCCAGTTTGGATTTCCGCGTCCCGCGCATCCTTTTGCCCCGGATGTCCCATTTTCTTTCCGACCGTCTGGCGGCCTATCGGCCGGTTCACGCCCTTTTGTCCCAACTGTCCCAAATGCTGTGAGGAATAGGACTTAGCCATTTTCGTGATTTTTCCTGGCCCGAGCTTGTTTTAGCAAATTTTTCCAAATTTTCTCAGAACTTTCTTTTCTCAGAGATCATAACCATGCTTTCGCTTGGTCTTACGCAAACTACCTTGGTGTAGAAGACTCATATATTCATCGGTCGTTACCCTCTAAGATGCAAACCATGTTGAATGAATCAACTATCGAGATCAACATTCATACTTAGGATGACTTGTACATCCTTAAGATCAGAAAATCTTTAGATGCTACTAAACAAGAAGCCATCACTTCTTTTCTCAGAGATCATAACCATGCTTTTTCTTGGTCTTACGTAGACATGCCCAGTATTGACCCCTCTATAGTGGTCCATAATATCATAACCATTCCTAATGCAAAACCCATCAAACAAAAGCTGAGGAAAATACACCCTCGTATTGCTCTTCTCGTCAAAGAAGAACTTCAACACCTTCTTTCTGTTTCGTTCATTTTACCCATTGATTATCCTCATTAGATTTCTAACATTGTCCCTGTTACTAAAGCAATGGGGGGACTCTACATTTACATGGACTTCTGTGACCTCAACCTAGCCTACCCAAAATATGACTTTCCCTTACCCGGTATTGATCAGTTAGTTGACCTCACCGCTGGTCATGAGATGCTACTCACTCATGGATGGCTTCTCGGGTTATAACCAAATTTTTCTTGCCCCATAAGATCAACACAAAACCTTATTCATCACCCCATGGGGGACCTTCTACTATCGAGTCATGCCTTTTGGCCTTAAAAATTCTACTGCCACATATCAGTGGGATATGGCTTAAACCTTCCATGACATCATGCATCACATATTGGAAGATTATGTGGATGATCTCTTGGCCAAATCTAAACGTCACTCTCGAGCACCTTATCATCCTCAAAAACCATCTTTGACCGCCTCATTAAATATTATGTCTACCTGTAGCCTAAGAAGTACATCTTTGTAGTTCTCTCAAGAAAGCTTTTGGGATTTATCATTTCCCTCTGTGGTATAGAATTTGACCCTGTTAAAGTTAAGGCCATTCTAGAAATTCCTTTGCCCACTAACCTTAAACAACTATGTAGCCTGCAAGGTAAGTTATAGTCTATTCACCATTTCATTTCACAATTATCAGATCGGTGCCAACAGTTTCATCATCTACTCAAGAAGGATTTCTCCTTGAAATGGGATGATGATTGTCACAAAGATTTTGATGCCTTAAAACAATACCTTCTCCAATCACTCTGTACTCATCCCACCTAAAGACGATAAACCTTTTTACCTATATATATATCTACTATTGATCATTCCTTAAGAGCCATGCTCGCTCATCGTAATGAATAACACAGGGAGTAGGTGGTTTATTGTATCAGCCATACTCGTTTGGACTATGAAACTCTGATACACCCATCTCAAAAAACTTTTCTTAGCCTTAGTTTTTTCATTTCCACCAAAATCTGTCATTACCTACTCAACCACCAAACCTATGTTGTGACCAACACCGACCCCTTACACTTCATGTATGCCAAACCTTATCAAAATCATCATGCTACACGCATGGATCCCTTATGCTTTTAGCTGATCTTAACCTCGAATTAATTCATCAAAATTCCATCAAGGGTGAAGCTATTGCCAACCAATTGGTTGACCACACCTATTTCTGGGTATCAACCTTCGAATTTTGACTTTCTAGATGAGTCAATTACTACCATTTCCCTAGACAAACCCCCTTACCAAATTACACTCTTCTTTGACGGTTCTAAGTGTCAGCGTGGGGGTGAGGACTGGTATTATCCTCATTCCTCTTGATGGAAAACCCATGCCTTTGTCTTTCAAACTATATTTTGAATGCACCAATAATATTTTTGAATACCAAGCGCTCATACTAGGTCTCCAAGCCACCTATGCCCTAGATGTCAAATCAATCAACATCTTTGATGATTATAAATTGGTCGTAAACCAAGTAAATGGTATATACCAATATCGTAATGAGATACTTCAAAATGTATAAACATCATGTAGACATACTTTTGACCACCTTTGATCATTACACCCTTCAAACCATCCCACCTTCCACTAACAAATTTACAGATACCATGGCCGACTTAGCTTCCCAAATACCCGCTTCACCCACCGATTCCAAAATATTTGTCACTGTACAATGTCTCCATTCACCTTCTTATTTACCTCATGATGTTTACTCAATCGGAACCAAGACCCCTAACCTGAGCGACCTTTGGTATAAACAATATTCCAACTACCTTTCTCTCTCCATCTCACCTCCTAATCGCACCCATCATGAACAACATGCCTTCCTTAAAAAGGTCTCTCATTACATTATCCTAGGAGCACTCCTCTATAAGCATAGCTTTGATGTTATTCTCTTACGATGCCTTATAATTTCTAAAATTCCTTATATAATTAAGGATGTTCATGATGGCATATGTGGAGGTCACTTTAGTGGCCTTGTTGTTGCTAAGCGTATTCTTCGTCTAGGTTATTATTAGCTGACCCTTAACCATGATTATTACGTAACTACGTCAAATTTTGTGTAAAATGCCAACAACATTTCAATCTTCATCATACACCTAGTCATGCCTTATAGGTCAGTTCGTGACCTTTGGCCCTTCTCTCAACGGGGTTTGGATCTTGTTAGAGAAATCAATCCTTATACTTCCCAACGCCATCAATGGATCATCACTGCTACCGAATATTACACAAAATTGGTAGAATCCATACCACTCATATCCATGAAAGTTGAGAAAATATGTGAGTTAGTTAACCACCACATCATTTATCACTTTGGTGTTCCTCATTGCCTCATCACTGACAATGGAAAATAATTCAAAAACAAAACATTGCAAAAACTTTGCGATGCCTTCAATATTCAACTTAGTTTCTCATCACCCTAATACCTACAAACCAATAGCCAAGCCAAATCCACTAACAAGACCCTCAACATAATTCTCATGAAAGTGGTTGATGATACTAGGAAGGATTGGCATACGCACATGCCTTTTTCCCTTGTGGGCGTACCGCACTAGTATTCACACTTTCACTGTGGCCACACCCTTTTCTCTGGTCTATGGTATAGAGGCTATTCTACCTCTCGAAATCTATATCCCTTCACTCTGTATTTCTCTCCATGACATGCTCACTGATGATGAATTTCATTAGGACCATTTAGCACAGCTAGATTTATTAGACGAGAATTGTCTTAACACTCTGGATCACCTTCAAGTTTACCAACAACGTATCAAACATGCTTATGAAAAACATGTTCACGAATGAACCTTCCAATTCAGTGACCTTGTCCTCAAAGAAAATCAACACATGTAACAAAAGTAGAAAAAAGTAAATGGGGCAAATTTTCTCCTAATTGGCTTGGACCATACATTGTGACTCATACCTATGGATCAGGTGCTTATCATTTATCTTCTCTCGATGGTAAACCTGAGCCTGAGCCCCTAAATTCACCTTGCATCTTTGACCATTCTATTGTTGAATCATTGTCCTACCTCACCCTTTATATCTCTCCAGGCTCGTCCCTTGAGCACTACCCACTCCATACACCTCCCTAACGATTGAACTAGAATCATGTGAGTACCCGTCACTTGTTATCTTCCCTTGAATATGTGTACCACAACAGTGCATATAGCATTATTCTCATGGATACTTTTCATCTACCTTTAGATGAGATCCCATGGTCATTTTCACCTTGACCTTTTGAACATGAGTATTAGTCTCTCACCCTGGTCTTGTCCATGACTTCAAAGGCCTCACAATGGGACCAAACTCCTTGAGTCAAACTTCTACTAAAAAGATGATGACTCCCTCAAAAGGACATCTTCGTCTCGACAAATTGCTGCTATAAATAGACTGCTCCCTATGAAGGACAACTATGTAAAAGCTCTAAAAAAATTTAAAAAAATGAGAACAACCAAAGCTTCCAGCATCGATCAGCTTCAAAAATACCTCAAGGAGTTTAATTTTTCCCATATAGACTTCCTTACATTGATCAATCTATCTCAAATATAAGTCAAAACAAAAAACGTTTTAGTCATGGACTTGCCTGTTGTGACCTAGGACCTCTTACATAAAGGGCCTTCCTACCTCATACCATATAAAAATTAAAAATTATGTACTCTTCACCTTGTGAACCATGCCCACTCTCATTTCCTACTGCCTCAAGGGACTTCTTGGAACTTAGACATTTGGTGAGCATGTGACTACTTCTCATCATAGAACATGTCAATCATGCAATGTCTTTAGGGTCTTATATTCATCACCTCCTCCAAGGTATGATCTACTCTATATGATCCTACCCAATCAGGTGGCTTTATTTCCTCCTTTTATCTTTTAACCATATTTGTTTACATTTTGATTACCTTATATAGGACTTGGTCCTCGATGCTTACTTTTGATGTAATCTCCTTCTTTCACCTATAATCCACCCACACCTAAAAAACCTAAAACCCACAACATGCCCAAACACCTATTGACTCATTTTCACACCTTCTCATTTTCTTCCCTAGTTTATGGGAGAACTACATTAGCCTGAGTTCCTTTTTCACCAGGACTATGTAGGCAACACTCTGAGGGCATGGGGCCCTTGGAGGTTAGATCAGCCATTCTCTACCCTAAGCAATTTCATCAACCATGCCTAACTCATCATTTACATCACATATCTCACTTAGTCTCCCCTTTTCTATACACAATTGGAAATTAAGTCACTAAATCATGCCTAAATTGACCTGACCTAATCCATGCATTTATAACCTGACTCAACCAATGCTCTATCAACACTATACATCAATCATACCTAAATCTCACCTGACTTAATCCATGACTATCATTCATTGACACAACCATGCCTATAACCTGAATCACAACTTCATGCCTAAATTGACCTAACTAGAATCCATGTCTAGCCAAACATGACTCAATCCATGCCTATAACCTGACTCAATCCATGCCTAAACCAGCTTGACTCCACCATGCCTAACTCGCCTAATTTCCATCTATATCAAAACAATAAATCCATATCTCATCTAACACAAGCCATAAATCCAATATCTCATAAACACATCAACACATAAAAAAAATACCATATATATCATCATATAAATCAATAAATGTGTATCTCAATATACATGCCTATCTCATCATGACCTTCATCTCAAAATGTTGACACGTAGGCCGTCTCATATATACAAAAAAGAATGAATCAATACAAAATATCTTCGGCACACAGGCTGGTATATGCTCAAAATATACAAATCACTCATACATCCTCACTATCTTTAGCACGCAGGCCGGTATGTGATCAAAACTACAACTATCTTCGGCATGTAGGATGACATATATATCAAAAAAATAACTAATATACATCAAAAATCAGGTGACCACATATCAGGCATCTCGCCAGATGTCCTCCATACTCAGTGTCACATGTATCCTCGGTCTCCTATGTCCATGATGGCACCCTCACCTAGTGCTAGTCACCATGCATTGGTGGCCTCTCACTAATTAGGGCTCAAAGCTCAGCCTGACCTCCTATACTCTCCACACTATGAGTGTAGGATCTCGTCTTCTCACTGACGCCTGTTGTGCCTTATACTCGGCATAGGATATGAAATCTATCCCGGCCACCATAAAATGGTCCCTGATAGTATCTCATCTCCACCTAGGGCATCTCGTATCTTGGATATAGGCACAGTCTGTGGTGGTACCATAGGTCTTGGCCCCTATACCTACCCTACAGTAACCTACCCTATGCCTGCCTGTGAACTGGGACCTACTCCTGGTGCCTGTGGTGGTTGTCCCCTGTGCCTATGCCTGTATCTAGGCCTGTAAGGCCCTAATTTGTGCCTGGGTTATGGCTAACTGGCCTTGTAAACCTGCCACATAAGCCTGTAAGGATGTCACTTGACCATCCCCCCTGACCATCTCCATCTCCTCTATCTTCTCCATCTGCCATCTGAGCCTACAGGCTAGCTACCTATACGCGTAGCTCTGGTACCTCTTCCTCAGAACCCTCTAGCTATGTCTACAGTATACCCAATTGGGTAATCAGCGTAGCTACCTAGCCCTGTAGGGAATCTCTCTGCACTGTAATGGTAGCTAGGTCTGGTTGCCCCCGATCTGGGTTGTATGGCTCGTAACTGAGGCCACCCACCACTACCTATATATGTCTATACATTTGGCGTCATCTATCTACCAATCCACTGGCTACTACTCCTCCCCTGTGGGAACTGTAGGCTATGGTATAGGTAAGAGCCTCTCCACATCATCTCTCTAATATTGTGGGAAGGGCGGAGGAATGCCATGTAAGATCCCGAACTGCCGTCAAACTCTGTCTACCAGGATCATCTCATCCTCCCTGACACGACGACCCTGTATCCACCTCTCTATTTGGAGCTCAGCTAGCTCCTCACGCATATGCCTATATGAGGCGAATCCCACATATGGCCTCCAGATAATGTCCACTACAGAACAACCCCTCTAGTAACTACCGAAAATGGGCCACATCATGTGTCAGTCCTATCTGATCTCCGCTCTCCTATCACCGACACCCATCTCCTATATTCCACCCATAAAAATCTAGATGGGAATGCATCTACTCGAGGGCATCCCTATAGGTCTCACACACACACTATGTGCTCGTCACGCTCAACAGTGTAGTATAAATGTATAACACAAGCTAAACCTGCACAACCACCCATATGCCCACAGCTCTCTATATAGCTGCACTAAGAATTCTAGTGCCCAGGAAAAGCATGTCTCATGCACCATCATATCATGGAGTACCCCCATCAGTGATCAGAGGAAAGCATCCACCCTCTACATCTGGCAGTGCATAGCAGCACATAACCTCCATCAACAAAACCACTAGCCTCATCTCATCCAGACGGAGCTAGGTACATCTCTCCATAGCTCAAACTGTGCACGATAGAATTTGAGATCAGCCACTCCCTCACCAAAAAACTGTCCCAATCAACTCCTCTGAGGCCTCAGAGGAGATAGAATACACCTAGGCACCCAATATGGGTAGCTGCAAAATCTAAGAACACGTCCTCTAGGGTGATAGTCATCTCACCCGTTGGAAGGTGGAACATGTTGGTTGTGGGATTCCATCTATCTATGAGCACGACCATCAAGCTGGGCTACCGAACAACATATCGATAGTGAAAAATACCACTCAATCCCACTACCTCCACATGTTGGAGCTCCAAAGGGGTCACTATGCCACGTAATGTCACCAGTAGAGGTGGAACCTTATCCTGCATATGTAACTGCGCTCTCCCATACATCCAATCTAAGCACAACATTAATCTACATTTAGCATGACCATATTCACCAATTATCATTACCCTCCACCCTATTTTCACTCTACCCATCTCAACTACCTAGCCCACATCACTTTTGGACCCTTGTGCGTGAAATCCTGACTAGATTGCTAGTTCATCCTAACCGACTCTAGTCACCCTTAAACCAACATCGGTCACCTATTTGGTAACCAATACCAGTTCACCTTTACTTACCACGATTACCATGTAACTGACACTAGTCACCTATTTGGTGACCGATACCAGTTTTACCTAACTGATGTCGGTCAGTGTCGCGGAAAATCCCGTGACTTCCCAAAAACCCCCATTTTCTAAAATCACCCCCCTTTCCCTTTTGCCCCACCTACATTGACCTAAACTACACCTGGACCTCTACCCACTCCACTTATAACATTTCCTACCCTTCCCCTCCCTCTTTTTGCTCATTCTCCTCCCCATACCCAAATTTTATTTTTACCCACCAACACAAAAACACACCACCGACAAAAACCTAAAATAACGATTATCCAAACCCTTTAATCTATCTAATTAACAATGTAGAGTTGGGTGCTTACCCTCGTTGCGCTTCCTCCGTCTCAGTATCATGTCTGGCTTCTGTGTTGGTGGCTCGCCAGATCCCCTCTCCAGCCTATGCCATAACCCGAATAACTACTCGCACACCTCTACCCAATCAAATCTCTCACCCTGATCCTATGAACCCATTGCTCCACCCATCCCAACCCTCGTCCAATCACACTCCCAACTCACTGTCCCATTTCCTTCAGACACTTTTCTCTCTTTTCTCCTCCTTTTTTGTCATTTTCTCACTTTGCACAATAACAAATGAATAACAAAACATGTGGATTTTTTTGTTTTTATAACCAACCCTACCTAACCGACGTCGATTACCCTTGACCGACATCGGTTGCTTGCCCTACCTCAAAATCGATGGTTTCCCTATACCGACATTGGTTTTCCATGACCACCATCAGTTATCCTCACCTGTACATTGCCCTCAATTAAGCCCATTTTACCCCACCCCCTCACCCTAATCCTTTACCGAACCCATTTACCTTAACTTTCCTGACCTCCTCATTTACTACATCCATTTTTCCTCCTTTGGGGACTCATTATTTTACCCCTACCTTGCCCTTATCCACGCCGTAACCTCAATATTTAGACCTGGACCATTGCTAGTGACCTTTGACCTCATGTGTTTGTTATACCTTGTGGCACTATTACTTGTGTTGATTGACCTGATGACCCTACCTAGCCTATTACCATGACCATTTATCCTAACCCTACCTTTGGTGTACTAAAACATACCTAAACGTTCCTACACCTAACCTACGTTGTGTTTCCTAACCATATCATATACCTTGGATACCAGAGTCACTTCAACCTTGTTTTGATAAACCTATCAACCTTAGACGATGTAGGGTTTTCCTACTCTTCAACCCAGTAGCATGATGTAGTTTATTCATGTGCGTGCATTTGATTGTTGCTACCTTTGACCCTGACCCATTACCTAGAATGGCCTGAGTAGACCTTTTACCCTTTTCCCTTGAGCCCACCTACCTTTTCCTCACATTTACCTTTTATCAAACCACTCACCAATTCTACCTGTTGCCTCATCAGTTCCTAGTTTGAGGGGGATCACCTTTACCCACACATGGGGCAACCACATCTT
Organism: Taxus chinensis; assembly: GCA_019776745.2. Classification (NCBI taxonomy): domain Eukaryota; kingdom Viridiplantae; phylum Streptophyta; class Pinopsida; order Cupressales; family Taxaceae; genus Taxus; species Taxus chinensis. Next base: position 736,332,290 of record CM034149.1, read on the forward strand.
ATTTTTGTTAGCGTCGCTTACTAATACAAGATACGCAACAAAAAGGGGCAAAATGTAGACACTAAAATTAGGTCACACTCCCCTTTGGTCCCTCGACAAATAAGCACCCTTCATCACATTCACCTAGCCATGACCCCTTTCACCCCATAAATATTAATTTAATGCATTATTCTCACTATATTTATTATTTAAATATCTTATTTTAAATAATATCCACACATATAGTTCACTTAGACACCTCACCAAGCCAACTCAACCTAATACCTGTTCTTAGTAAGTTGCCATAACTAAGTCTTACCCAAACCCTAAAAATCAATGCCTACGTTCCCTCTAACCACATTCCCACATGCTCACAAGAAGATCCTAGTCTAATCGACGGGTGAATAACACGAGATCCAAGGAAATCAAGAGGATCTCCCTAGTTTAGTAAACCTAGGAAATCCCACCTTGACTGACGCCGATTATCCCTAACCGTTGCCGACTAAGCCAGAACCGCCGTCAGTTACCCTTTTAACCCCAAAACAACCTTATTCTTGAAGCTGGAAGTTGCAAGAAAAAAAAGGTTGGTGAGCATTATCACATCTCATAGAGATAACACATCTTCAGAGAGTGAATTACAGTGAGACCACACATGTAAGGAAGGAGATCAAGCATCTTTTCCTGTACAGCCATCCTAGCCAATATATGATCTAACCAAGCAAAGAGGAGCACACATGCAGCCCATAGAAAAGCTTTCTTTCAGTTGGTGATCACTTGCAGCCTTCAAGCCTCTCATTAGCACCTCCATCCTTCACACACAGGAATCATGGACCATAATCAAAGTAATTATAACATCATACTTCTTGGTTTTATTTCATTTCATCATTATTTTATCATATATTGTTTACCTAGATGCCTATTGACTTTATCCAACATATCCACCTCCATATACCCATTAAAGCCTCGCCAAATCCTACCCTAGTCACCCAATACCTCATCTTGACCAACCAAAGCCCTTTGTGTAATCACAAAGGAGACCTAAAGCTTGTTCTGTGACATTCCTAGATTTCACAGTAACCGACACCGGTCACACCTAACCACCGTCAGTTACCCCTGACCGAAATTGGTCTCTGTATTTTCCCACACAGCCCAAAATAGAGATCTACCCACTTAATTTCATCTCACCCTCATCCACCTGTGATTTACCTGAGACTTCTTTCAAACCTGCAGAGACCCATAACCAATCATTTGACCTTTGGATTCTATTCTAGCTTGGCCTATTAGATTAGATCTATTTCTTATTTTGTTTTAAGTGAGATACCTAAATCATTTCAAATTACAATAGGATTTACTTTTTTTACAACACTAAATTGTTTAAAATAGTGGACTGACAGCCATCTAGGAAGTATCACACTTCCCGGATCTAGCTTACGCTAGGTAGTTCACTGCCCATATTGTTTAATTCCTTCTTATGGTATTTCTTTGCATTGCAGGTAGTTTCACCTAGCCAAAAGGAAGATCTCACGATCAAATGTGGATTCGGAAGTCATACGCGCACAATAACCCATCAACCAACATTTGCACAGGTATTCCTCCTATGCCCATTACCCTATCTGTTTCATCAACACTTCAAAGAAACAATCTAAGAAAAAGGTGAAACAATCATCACTGTCATACAAATCCAAGTACGAATACCACAGTCCTAGATACTTGTTAGCTCTGATACCAAAATGATATGTAAACTATCTACTTATGAATCCGTTAAAAAAACAACAATTATATTGATGTTCTAATTTCAAATAGAAAATGATAGTTGAGCTAGTGATTGAATTATCCATTCCTTAGAACTGAAACTTGAAAAGAGAAATGAATTAACAAACACATACACACACACCAAAGATTTTTATCCTGGAAACCTCAAGAGGAGGAAAAACTAGTCAGGAAGGGAAAAAAAATCTTTCTTCCCTTTTTTCTTTATTGGCAAATTCAAAATATGAGAGATACAAACTTTATAATAAGTGATAAAGGAAATTGACAATGTCTCACACTTTCTCCCAACTACTTGACTGCTCTTTTCTCAACTCTTTCTTCTAAAAATTCAATTCTATCACTTTAGAACTCTTACACTTACTCCCATGAAGTTTCTTACTTCTGATGATCAAAACACTCCTTCCTACATGTATTTATATCCTTTCTCATGTCCTCATGTGCACTAGAGGATGGGAAAGGTTATGGAGGAGAAGAGACATAAACAACATTTCCAATTCTGGGACTGTTTATTTCACATTTTATTTTCTATCAGAAGGTGATAGGACCATTACCCAATGTAGATTAGTAGTCACAGGACCTCTGCCCTAGATGGGCGGCGGTTATAGGACCACTTATCTAGTTGGGTGGAGGTTCTGTAACCACCGCTCTGTACAGAGTGGCAGTTCTGTTAACATAAAGACAAAACCTCTGTTTCTTCATTTTACTTCTTTGTTGTTGGTTGATCTGATGAAGTAGAGTCATTTTGGATCCCTATGGATCACACACCTTCTAAGGTTCCATTTTGAATCGTAACTAACAGTGGAACCTTGTAGATATTGTTTATGTACTTTATAGAGTATGAATTGATCAAATTATTATATGAATGGTTTTTAGAAAATTATGATGTTTCTCTCTCTTTCCTTTTCTCTCTAGAAGTAACTATGAAATTTTGAATGATTTTAAAAATTTAAATGAGTTATAAATGTTTATGGGTTAGAAACAATATGAAAATTGTATACGAGATGTATGTGGTTATGATACGGTGAATAGAAAAGAAAATGAATTCTAAACCATCTCTCTCGAGAAGTAACTATGAAAATTTGATTGGTTTCGAAAATGCAAATGGGTTTAAAATGTATATGAGTTTGAAGAGAAATGAAAATTGGATAATTTATGTGGTTATGATATGATGAATAGAAAATAGAATGAATTCTAGGATTTCTCTCTTGCTTACTCTTCTCTCTAGAAAAATATGCAATAGATTGTGGAATTGTAGACATGTGAAGAAATAAACTCTCTCTCTCTCTCTATATATAAATATCTCTCTACTTTCTATTTGTTTTACTTGAAATTATGGACGTGTGGATTTTATGCTTTAATGTAGGGGATTTCCATACCAGTCCTAGGACTAACTCCGAGTTGGTTGTAGGTACTCTGAACAAGATGTATTCAGGATGTGATATGTTGTATTTAATGAGTTGTCATTGAAAATTTATATTCATCTTGTAATACATGTATTACCTTAGAATAATGATATGTAGTTTTGTTTGAAGAATTGATTGTTATGTATATTTTGAAAAGGAAAATATCAATGTGACTATATTTATAAGTGTTAGAATGGATGTGAAGTTGTACTCAAATGTTGTACTTATGTTACTAAGGTAATAAAACAATCTTTTACAATGTTGATTATTGTCCTTAACACTCTTAATACTTAGTAGAATATCATCTTACCCAACTATAAAAAAAAGCAAATGTGTTCATAATCCCTATCATACTCTCTCCTCCCAATCGATCCTTTCCCAGTGTAAAACTCATATCATGTTAAGAAAATACTCTAATATCATTAATCAACTTATTTTTTTACATCTAATACAAGTCCTACAAGTACCTTACCTAAATTTAAATAACCTTATGTGAGTAAATGGATATTAAGAATGACCTATCATACATGGGGTGAGAATTACTGTCATTTATAGGTGTCGTAAATCTAACCACTTCATTGGTAATTTGTAATTATTAGGTGTGTAATTGTCCTTAACACCTTAGCATGTAACCTAGTCCTTATGGGGATAGTTTGGGGTGTTTTCGCATATGTCTTATCTCGTTAAGGGACCTACCTGAGGTGAGGGGATTCTAAGCATCAGTTACCTATACATTAAGCTAATGCATCGAACTCATTAATTCCTCGTAGATACCAATGTTACCTTGGCATGTAGTCTTGGAATACCTCAAGTGGCACAAAGGATTTGCAATATAAGGAAATTTAAGTACTCTAATTTTATCTTATAGTAGGGTGTAGAAACCCTCGATAACTAATGAATGTAATAGATCATGTGACCTCTCATGATGCTAATGGTCAAAGGAGCTATGGTGTATGGTTACAAACAATTGTAAATATTTCTTTAGAAGGATTTTGAATGCATAAAATTATATTGAATGTCTTTTATTATGTATGTAACTTTTGAGTTTCCTAAGCAAAACAAAACGAATCTTAGGAAAGGAATCACACTCTTTGGAGATGGGAATATGCGAATGTAGAATTCAGTGGAATATTAATTCATTTATTTCAAATGATGCTAATTCATGACCAAAGTAACCATGTAAATGTAGTTAGAACAAGGGTAAATAAGATTAAACTAGGGAATGGTCGCTATGAAGATCATATTTCCTTGAGTGGTGTAAACCAAATAAATTCCTAATGTGGTCATAAAGTGAATGAAATAAAGGAGTATTACACTAGTGATAAAATAACCTATTAAATCAGGAAACCAGCTCTGAGGCATGGACACATGCCTTTTACGTGTAAACATGGTGAATCAACGATGCTAAATGAAATAATGAACACGTAGTGTTGACCAAATTTACTCTTTCCTTTTCAGATTAATGAACTAGTACTAAAGAAAATAAGTTACTCCAAATATGCGAGGGTTTAAGGTACCTCGAGATGGGATGACGATGACTATGGGTGCAAAATAAATATCCTTCTTCACAGTGAGCAAGATGACCTACAAATCAAGAGAAACTCAACACGAAAATTGGATTAGTAGGTATATAGGTGGGTTTCCTAAAAAATTCAATCTCGAGAAGTGAAAACTTCTTAGGATGGATGTCAACCCACGTTTTGATAAAGATAAATAAAATCATATATTTATAAATTGGATGTAGCAGAATTTGCACCAAAATGAAAAATGAAATGCTAGATATACAATAAAAATTAAAATATGATCTAAATGCATGTAAAGTAAATCAAACATGGATGGATCAATGGTGACCTGAGACTGCAGAGCATGGTCAACAGTGACCAAGAAAAGATGAGAAGAAAATATATAAAAAAATTCCTATAAGACCTCCCGTAGTTGGATCTGAAGGTGGGTCTAAGTTGAAGGAAGAGAATTGCATAATAGTTTGTATCCGGATCTATTTTAAAGGATGCAAAAAAATGATGAAAAGTGGTGATGAATGAAATAAAAATAGATTGTTGACAGTGACTCAAGATTGGAAGAATAGATTTGTGATGATGGAAAGGGGAAAATGACTAAATTGTAAAGTTGAGTGGCTATGGAAACAAAAAGTGGATGATTGGGGATATGAATGAAAAAATGGGAAATAAAATTGAGGATGGGTCAATGGTGACCAAAAAGGGTCGATGACTGGGACTAATCTAGGGTTAGATGAAAATGTGTGGACTAAAACAAAGACCTGCAGATAAGAAATGAAGGCCTAGGAATGACTGAAATAGAGAGCTCCTGATGAAAATTGAACATGCACAAGATCTTATGATGATAGTTACAAAGGAAGATCCAAACATGCAATGATGAGAGAAGACCTCAAATCTCCAAGAATGGGCACAAAATCTTCAAAGATGACTCTAAGAGAGTTATGGTATTTGTAAGGAACAAACAAAAATAAAAGCAAGATCATAATATCTCTGGAAGTATTCAAAATTGATTCTTGAGAAAAGGAGAGGTAAGGGCGGTTTTATAGGGTTGACGGTGACCCAGATGGGTCACCACCAATTGCGAGGATACATCCATTTTGGTGGTGGAAAGGTGTCAAGCTCAATTCAAAGAACCCATAAGATGAAGGATTATTGTTTTGAAGAGTTAATACGAATTAGGGCTACTTAGGATGAGTAAATGAGTAGATGAAGGGTGGAAATTATTAAATAAAGGCCATAAAGAGATGAAATCATTACATGGTGGCCTAGAAAGGATAACATAAAAGATTTGATGAAGGGGAAATAAATTAAACGAGTGTTTAGAAATAACTAAAAGTGATTAGGATGATTAATGGATGAATAATGATGGGAAATAATGATAGGTGGGATAAATTCAATTTAGGAGGGTAAATAGAAGAGAGGTATGTATGTAAAAAAGACAACAAAAATAAAACGTGGGGTAAGGGGTATTGATACCAAAAATTGGTGTCTACATTTTCCCATTTTGGTTGAGTTGTTTACATTGGGCAAGCCATGAGACAAAAAGAAAGAGAGATGAAAAGATGATTGATGATGTGCTCCCTCTCAAACTAGGGGTCGATGACACAAAAGGAATTTGATCATGAGTTTGAAAGAGATAGATAAATAAGGATGGAAAGGATGAGAAAATAAGATGGGAAGATAAGATATCTGAGATGAGAATAAAAAAAATAAATAGTAAATTAAAATATGGCATTGATTTCAGAATCACTTCAGTAGGGAACAAAGTACAATCTCAATGGAGATGACAGAAATGTCTTACAGACCTGTGAGTAAGAAAAAACCATAAAAAAATGAAGGGAATCCACTCCAATGTATATGCAAGCCATGGGACAAATGGGTCAAAGGAAGACATCAAATATGCAAAAAATGGTCAAGACAAGGGTCACAACAAAAATGATAGGGGTGGGTGAGGGCGATGTCCTGACAATAGGATGAATAAAAAATATACATCTAGGGTGGTACAAAAAAGTGGTAAGATAATGGTTCCCTAAGAGGGAACACAAAGATGTTCATAAAGGCAAGATGATGAAAAATAAAGACATTATAGATAACAAAGCACCAGGGAGGAATAAAGATGTGATATGTAGACCACATAAGGCAAAAGTGGAAGAAAATATAATTTCAAAAGAAGGATTGGTTGAAAAGGGGAAAGAGTAAGATTGATCAAAATGATAGGGCCAGTTTTACAGCAACCAAACAGGGTCAGTGGTGACTAGATATGAAGTGATGGTGACCCAAGGGGTTTGAAAACGACCAAGGTTGGTGGGCTATATAAGCCCCTAGATAGGCCGATTAGGCTCATTTTCACGGTGTGAAGTGATGATCAAGATCTATGATCATACATGATAGTTTAAATTGTGAGTAAGATGGAGACCAATGGAGCATCATGGAAGCATTAGAAGACTCACAGGATGGTAAGTGCCTAAACCCTAGCCTATTTTTAAAGTATTTTTGTTGTTTTTTATTTATTTTTTTATATTCTTCAAAATTTTGGGGGTGGTGCAAGGGGTGGTCCTGGTGATTGGGGAAGGTTTCTGTCGACCAGGCCTAAAGGGGTGTTGCCCCATGCTAGGAGGCATCGACCCAACCTAGGTCAATGTCAACCATGTATAAAATGGTTGAGTTGCATTTTTTTGATGACGAGTTGTTTATTTTTATGTGTTTGATTGGTTTTGTATGCCTGAGACATCTTATATCTGTGAGACAAAGTATCGACACTATTTGATCATATTACAGGGGATGCCACATATGTAGAGTGGGACCATATGACCGTAGTAGGATTAGGTAGATTCAATCATTACTACCAGATTCCACAAGATGTTGATATGATGATTTCATTGGTAGATAGGTGGGATGTGCATAAAGGCACATTCTACTTTAGGATAGGAGAGATGAATTTGAATCTCCAGTATGTATACCGTATCCTAAGGTTTCTGATATAGGGTGAGATAGTTTAGACCATCAAAACAAATAGTAGGTTGGGGGGTTTTGACATGGATAATTAGAGATGACGCCCCACAGATCACATTCACATCTTGGGAATTTCACATAGAGACATGATATGAACGTGGGGTGTCTACGAGTAGATTGATATGATTTTTGATGATGACCATTTCTAGCTACACATTACCAAATTCAGGGGGTGTGAGATTTCCATGGATGTTTTGGGTGTAGTTGTATATATTGTTGATCATAGGAAATTATTCTCTTTTTCCACAACACTACTAGCCTAGGTATACCATGAGTTGTGAATGTATGCAGAGAGGAGGAGGACAGGGGTGAATGTAGGATTATAATTTCATTAGTGGGGAATAGATCATATCATAGTGATTAGGCCACAACGTCCTCCCATGGAAATTTTGGCGACAACCAAATATCTAAAATGTCCACCACAAAATACCATTATGGAATTCTTGGATAGCTCGAGTGGATTCATGAGATTTAAGGAAATGAAGAAAGATGTCATAATGCATGCTTATACAGGATTCCACTAAGGATGAAATAGTAGTTTGAGGGCCTAAGATGAGATCTTCATAGTTAGCCATATTGTTGGGTGCATTAAAAATTAAGTTTATAAGTGATAGGAATAGGATTTTCCCAAAAATGAATGGTAATGACAATATCGCCTCCCTCTTATCGACACTTAGAGCCATAAAAGAAGAGTGTAATTTTGAGAGGGGAAAATTCATGTTTGAAGTTGTTAATCAGATTGATCTACGAAATTTCTCGTGAGGAATATCATTATCAAGAAGAGGGGCGCCTGTTAATTGATCTGTGATAACTTGATTATTGATTTCTTTCTAAGAGATGAAATCTAGGTCAAACTATGTTATGAGGATGAGCCATCAAGTGATGTGATCACTATGATAAGGCTTAGAATTAATGGACTTCAGAAGGATGAAAGCTAGAAATGACATAAGTCTTATGATTGAGAATATAATGATGAATCTTAGAGGTAGAAAATAAAATAACACAACAGAGATTTTTAAATTTGCTTTAGCGAGTCTCATAACCATGAAGGGTTTGGTTGATGTAGTATACATCCCTGCTCCCTATATTGCTCATCCTGATGTACTAACATGGAAATTAGAGCATGATCAGAGGCAGAGACATAAAGATATAAAGGATCCCCCTCGTGTGGAGGCATAAACATAGGTAGATATAGGAGATACTATTTGAGATCATCAAATAAATTTTGGTAGTTATCATCCCATTTGAATTTAATGTCTTTACGAAGAAGGTGATGAAAGGGTTGGAAATAGTCAAAAAATTGAGAGATGAAACAATGGATTGATTGAATTCCACCTTGAAGAATGTGATATTTCTTTAAGTTAGAAGGAGGGGGCATCTAGAGGATGAATTTCATTTTGGTGGGGTAAAATTAAATACCCCTGATGGTAATGATAAAGCCAAGGTGTTTGCTATTTAACACTCCAAACCTACACTTGGCTAGATTAAGACTGAGGAAGAAGCGGATAAGGCACTCAAAAAGGGCTTCAAGAACAAAGAGGTGGTCATAGTGATGCTTATATTTACCTAAAAGATCATCAACGTAGTCCTCCACACTCTTATGGATGAGATCATGAAATATGTAAGTCATAGCTCACTAATAGGTTGCTTCAGTTTTTTTTCAAACTAAAGGGCATGATAAAATAGTAGAAGGTTCCCCTAAGGACTGATGAAAGATGTCTTATGTTTGTATTCTAGTGCTATGAGGATTTGATTTTACCCAATGAAACTATCCATAAGAGAAAGCATCTTATGGACTATGGTAAGGTCTACAAGTTGATCGATGTTAGGAAGGGGAAATTCATCTTTAGGAAAATCGAGGTTTAAATCTTGAAATTCAGCGTAGATACGAAGATTTCCCAAAATATTTAGCAACAGGTAAAATATTGGAAACACATTGTGGATGGTCGATAAAGATGATGAAATTAGTGGAAAGGAGGCGTTGTAGCTTCTCTTTGACAAGGAGGGAAACTAGAGGGTGCATGCGGCAAAGATTCTACTTAACTGACTTAGCATTAGGAAAGATAACGATGTTATGGACAAGGATGGAAGGATCGAGGCCTGTAATGCAAGAATATGACCATGAGAAGACTTGGCTATGTCTAGAAAGGAAGGCAGTGAAAGATTCAAGCTCCTTTGGATCAAGGGATTGACCCACTTTGAGGATGTGGGGATTTTACAAAGTCCTTATGTTGATGTTGATGGTGGATTTGTTAAGAAGGGTGGATGTGTCTGGAGGTAAGGTCTTATGAAGATAGGAATATTCTTCACCCATATAGGAGAGAATGGAGTTGGCATCGATGCATTGAAGAATGTTAATTGTATGGGAATCTTCCTCTATCATTTATGGTAATTAAAGAGGCATGGACATAGTTTCACCTTCAAAATGATAAGTGATTGGTCCTAAGGTGATGGTGGAGATTAAAAAAAATATAGAGGTGATAGACACGGTGTCTCCATATCCATAATATCATGGGATGGAGAAGATGGAGAATTGATGTCCATGAGTGATAAAGATGGTGGAAGAGGGTCTACAAAATGTTCCTTATATACCAAACCTAATTTTTCATAAGGTTTGGGAGATTTATAAACGATGAGGTCATGCATTACCTATCCATAATTCCCCCATTTCAATTCCTTTCTAGATGTAGTGATGAAAGTATGTGTAAGAAAAGGATTTCTTGTAAAAAAATTCAAATCCATTGGTATATGGTTTAGTGTGTAGTTGAGTGTTAATGTGTGAGGAATGGTGATCAATTCCACCATATATGAGACTAGTGCGAAGAAATGATGGATTGAAAGGAATGATGTACATGATATCAGGTTGATACATTAGAGTGTTTTTAGGTCTACTAAGTTTATTAGGTGTGAGAACAACATTAAGTGTGAGGAGGAAAGACTCCCCTCAGTGAGAGTTGATCCATTACATTGTATAAAGATTCTTCATTAGAAAGCTTGAACATGGAAACATATGACCTAGTGGATGCTTGAGAAGGATCTCGTGTAGGGATGATCACATCATTAGGATGGTAAGTTCATGAGACATATATTGAATGGGGGAGTGTCTCCAGGGAGAATTAATATTTTTGCCTCCCTTTTGTATTTTATCCATCGATTAAGGGAGGAAGGAACACAATGCATAGCGTTAATCCATGGTTTTCTAAGTAGGATGTTGTATTTAAAATCCCCTTCTACGATATAGAATACTTCATGGAGGATTTTTTCACCAATGTGGATGGGAAGAATAATTGTTCCCAAAGTGGAGACGACAACATCATTAAATGCATGAAGGGCCATGGAAACATATGACCTAGTGGATGCTTGAGAAGGATCTCGTGTAGGGATGATCACATCATTAGGATGGTAAGTCATGAGACATGCATTGAATAAATCTACACTAAAAATTTCTTCCACTACATATTCCCAATTTTCATCATTTCTGCCAAAGGTAAATCCTTGTAACCAATGTCTAAGAATCTTGGCATGCCCGACCAAAAATATGTCATGCACCTACATAAAAACTTGGAGTTTCCTTCTCCCAAGGATAACCCTCCTAAGAAACTTCATGTCACATCATCACTCTTAAGAGGACCTGTCATCACTAATCCGACACTATGATAATTCTTCACCGGGAACTCCTTGTGCTATGATTATTTACTAATGCACAGCCTTTAGTTTGGTGGATGTAATCTAGAAAAAAAAAACAACATAACACAAGAATACCATCGACTATGATAAGACAGAATGATGAAAAATCTAAAATATCAAAATAAATTATAATATTAACATGAAACTGTTACAATCTCATCCATGAGGTACTTCAAGTGTTATTGACTTCACTTGCCTTTCACCAAGACTATGGGAGAAACTTTACAATTACACCTCTTAATGGCTTCTTCAACACACCTTTAAACTGATGGCTTCCTTCGTACACTTCCTACAATATTTCTCACTACTTCCTTCTATGCTAAATGAGGAGGGTGGGATGTTGTATTTAAACTCCCCTTCTACGATATAGAATACTTCATGGAGGATTTTTTCACCAATGTGGATGGGAAGAATAATTGTTCATTATTGGCGACACCGTACTGACGGTGCCATTATCTTTTATCAGACGCGTACTACTAATTATACTTAACAACATCCTATTCCTAATACATACATTAATGAAATAGAAATTATGGAGGAAAATTTTAGTGTCGACATCTTCCCCCCTTCCTAGCTTCTACTCCCGTCCTTGGAGTAGACTATTCTGGTGCTTGGAAAATCTTCAACTTGTCCTGGTTGACCCATTTTGTAATGGGAGTGCCCATCCAATTCCTCCAGTTGGTACGTACCATTTTCATGCACAACTGCTATTTTGTAGGGCCCCATCCATTTTGGAAGAAATTTTCTTTGTCTTCTTTTTTTGTATCTGGAATCATATACTAGGACCAAGTCATTCACATGAAATGGAGACCATCGGATCTTTTGATCAAAGTATTCCTTCTACTTCATTTTCTTCTTATGGCTTGTATCCTTTGCTATTTCCCTCATTTCCTCTAGCAAATGAAGATGTACCAACCTTTCTTTTACTGAATCACTTTCATCCATCCTTTCATTTTTCATAACTCTCACAGTGGGAATATCAAACTCAATAGGAAGAACTGGATCAATTCCATAGGCCAACTGAAATGGGGAGTATCCTGTTGCTGACTTTGATGTTGCCCTATATGCCCACAATGCTGCATGAATCCTTTTATCCCATTTATGTACCTGCAAGGCTGCATCTTTTGCTAGAATTTGACACAGCACAAAATTTGTTCGTTCCACCTGTCCATTTGTGCTTGGCTTGTATGTTGTTGCCTTCCTGTGCTTAATAGAAAAATTATTGACTAGGCTTCTACCACCTCATTAATGAAGTGGCTTCCTTGATCTTTACAATTTCTAATGGACAACCAAATCTGGGTGACAATGCGTTCATATATGAACCTTGCCATTTCATCCATGGAAGCTATTTTCAATGGCCTAGCTTCAACCCACCTTGGTTAAATAATCTGTGGCAACTACAATATACTTATTTTGACGTGATGTAGTTGGAAGTGGACCTACAATGTCTATTCCCCACTTTTCAAAGGGACCAAGGGGAAGAATATGACATAATGGAGCTGATGAAATCTTACGGTTACCATGTGTTTGACAAATATCACATGTCTTACAATAATTATAACAATTTTTCAAATGAGTGGGCCGAGTGATAACCTGCATCCAAATCCTTCTTATTGTAAGTTGTTTAAAGAAGTGCCCTCCACATGTAACCATTATGGAATTCTTCTAGCAGCTCCTTTCCTTGATCACGTCTAACTACCCTCTTGTACTGTCCATCAGGTCCTATTCGAAATAATGCTCCATGCAGAATAGAATATGGACGACTGGTTTGGAGTAATCTTTCTCTTAGTCTTTGCATTGGCACCATCAGGAAACTTGAATTCATTCAGATAATTCTAAATATCTATGTATTCACTAGGGATTGTGTTAAGGGATAACAATGCTGCATCGGGGAAATCATCATCATCACAAGATGATCCTAAACCATCATAGGGCTCGAGAGAGTGCATCTGCATTGACATGCTTCTTTCCTGGCCTATCTATAATATCAAATTCAAACTCTTGTAGCAAAAATTATCCATCTTGCTATCCTCCCTGATGGGTTAGGCTTATTTACAATATATTTTAGAGCCTGATGATCTGTTACAACTAGAAATTTTTTGCCCTAGCAAGTAATTTCTAAACTTCTTTATAGCAAGAAATGATAGCCAGAGCCCTCTTTTTCAGTTACAGTATAGTTTACCTTAGCACTGCTCATTTGTCTGCTCCCAAAGTAAATTGGATGTTCATTCCCATTTTCATCCTTTTGCTCAAAGTACTTCCTAGTGCTGCATCTGAGGCATCAGTTTACACAATGAATGGCTTGCTCCAATCTAGATTCTTCAAAACAGGTGAAGACACCAGGGCTTCCTTCAATTTTCCAAAATCTTCATGCGCCTTATTTCCTGGTTTATAAGTAACATCCTTCTTCAAGAACTAGGTTAGTGGCTGTGCAATCTTTGATAAATTCTTGATGAACCTTCTATAGTAACCCACATGGCCTTAAAAATGATCTCAACTTACTTCTATTAAGAGGGAATGGTAAAATCTTTTATTTTTGAAACTTTATCAGGATCAGTACCAATACTGATCTTTGGATACAACATGCCCTAACAAAACACCTTTAGAACATCCAAAGACACACTTTGTAGGGTTTAGTGAGGCTTGTGCTTCATCTAACCTTTGAAATGTTGTCTCCATTTGGTGCAGGTGGTCCAACTTGCTCCCATAGATGTAAAAATCATCCAGAAATACTCTGATGAAGGTCCCAATGTAGGGTTCGAACACCCTATTCATCAAATGCTGGAATGTTGCCTGGAGCATTACACAACCCAAAAGGCATAACTCTATAAGCAAACGTTCCCCAAGGAGTGGTGAACGTGGTCTTTAGCTGATCTTTCTCTGCTATACGAACTTGGTTGTAGCCGCTATATATCCAGCAGCAAAACTAAAGCACTCCTAGCCAGCTACTTCGTCAAAGATCTGATCTGAAAATGGAAGAGGGTAATGATCCTTCTTTGTTGCCTTATTGAGCTTCTTGTAATCAACACAAATGGCTAGCTTCCCATTCTTTTTTATTGGAGATCACAATGGGAGAAACCCATTCTGAATTCTCCATAGCAAATATGAATCCTGCATCAAGCAACTTATCTATTTCTTCTTTTACAGTCTTGGAAAAATTAGGATTCTTTCTATATGCATTTGCTTTATGGGCTTAGCACCATTTACCAGCTCAATACAATGTTCTACCCAACTTACTTGACGGAGTTCCTTGTAATCAAAATTGAATAGGTGTATGTACCTTCGAAAGAGCTGGAGGTAGGATTCCTTCTCACTCTCCATCACAGTATCACCTAATCTTTATTTGTTGGAGACAATCATCAACCTTCTTCTTCAGATAATTTTATGGGGTCATGAGTTGGTGTGACTGGAAGGATATCCATGACTGAAACATCCTACCTCGCTTTCTTCATCGTTCAGTGCCCACTTCACTGGTACTAGAGTAATCAAAGGATGTCCAATCATCAGTTTCATCACTTGAATCCACAGGTTTTGCCTTATGATGTCGAGGGATCACATTTATCTTCACCCTCTCTCTACCACGTCCAAGTGTCATGAAACCTTCATTCTAGTAGTTTCTTGCATACCAAAGTATTTTTCATCACATGAAAGTCTACCACACATACCACACCCATAATAGATATTACCACATTTGAAACTGCACCTTCTGATTTAGTTTTTCCTTTATTTAATGACCTTAACATAAGTGTTGAAGGGCGATCAATTTTTAAACCCAACATAATTCATTACAGGATCGGTCATTACATTAACTGCAACACCTCCATCAACTAAGACATCATGAATTGAAATACCATTACATAATACCTCAGCTTGTGGAGCATAGGGATCTGCCTCTGCCTCCAAAACAGGGACCTCAACCTCCTTCCTTCTTCGAGCATTGAGTCCACCTCACAACTCCCGCCTCTTCTCAGAAGACATAGCCAAGAGTTGACCATATGTAATATTTGCAGGCCTTTTGGACAGATCTTCCAAGATGGAATATGGTCCTTGCCCCTATGAAATCAGAAAATCCTGCAAACCCAACTTTCTTCTCCTATGTTTCTTACTAGTTTCTTCTTTCATCTTCTTAGGATCATTTCCATCTTTGATTATCTTTTTCTTTCTTTCTTTTTGTTACAAACACATCTACTTCATTATTTCTGCTCTTATCTACTACATCAAAAGAATTCACAGGTGCTTTTCCTTTATCATTATCTCCTTTACCAGATGTAGAAGCTCTATCTGGACAATTATACTTATAATGACCCTTTTTATAACAACCATAACAAAAAACTTCAGAAATATTTCTTTTTGGACCTCTATTTCCTCCCTGAGAACTATATTCCCTTTCCTTGAAGAAGATTAATAGTTAACTGACCCATCTTTTTAAGCAGATCTTCATACTCAGTAGATGTACTAGGAGAAATATTTGTGCTCACCGAGAGTGGTTGTGGATTCTGGACCAAAGGTGCTGGTGTAGGCTCTACTTTAGCAACAATTTCTTTGGGCTCCTCTTCCATGCTTTCTTCTTGCCTTCTTGCAATATCCTTTTCTTGTTTAATGGTAGCTCGGCGGTCATACTTCACTGCGTTGTCTGATCTCTGGCTTCATCCCAAGAATGAAGTGCTTACAGAGGAGATTATCCACACCATTCATCAACCCATCCGCTAGTCCTTCCCTTCCGGATCTGGGCATCGAGCTTCCTCCTTAGCTCTAGAACACGAGCATGATAATCCCTTATCTTCTCCTTCTCTCCTTGGGATAGCTTTGTGATATCGATCATGAGATCTTCATATTTCTGTTGTTCACCAAATTCTTCAAGAAAACTTTCAGTTAATAAATCTCATGAATTTTTCACATTATCACCTAGTGTTTCAAACCACCTAAGTGTTGAACCATCAAAAAGGTAGGAAAAAATTCATTCCATTGTTCCCTTCTTATAAGGCCATTACAAATACAAGATCGTTTAAACTCTTGAATGAAAGAAGAAGCATCTTCATTAGATTGAGCTGAAAAAACAGGAATCTTTCCCATTTTCAAAAGTAACCACCGTGAAATACCAACCCACAAGTACAATTAACAAGACTTATGTGCACAAATAATTAGAATCACTATACTAGAAAAGTGACTTTACACCTTTCTACAGTAAAATAGAGATGACCATGGTAAACTATGGTAAAACTTGACTTACTGCGGTAAAAACTGACTTTACTTTGGTAAACACTATTCACAGTAAAAAGTGAAGTTACTGCGGTAAATACTATTCACGGTAAAAAAGTGACTTTACTGCGGTAAATACTATTCCAGCAAAAATGACTTTTGTCATGGTAACTACTATTCATGGTAAAAATGACTTTACCACGGGTAACTACTATGCACAGTAAAAATAAAGTTATCCTCCAATTGATTTTTGACTAAGTGGGAATATCTCTCCAGAAATTCCACCAACAAGGAATGGTCCCGGCAATAGAACCAAAATGTCATCACCAATCCGGCACTATGATAATTCTTCACCGGGAACTCCTCGTGCTATGATTATTTACTAATGCACAGCCTTTAGTTTGGTGGATGTAATCTGGAAACAAAACAATAACATAACACAAAAATACCATCGGCTATGATAAGACGGGAATGATGACAAATCTGAAATATCAAAGTAAATTATAATATTAACATGAAATTGTTACAATCTCACCCATGAGGTACTTCAACAAGACTATGGGAGAAACTTTACAATTACACCTCTTGATCGGCTTCTTCAACACACCTTTAACTGATGGCTTCCTTTGCACACATCCTACAATATTTCTCTCTACTTCTTTCTATGCTAAATGAGGGGGGTGGCCTCTCTATTTATAGAACTTCCAGGCTTATCCATCCTATCTCTAAGATAGGATAAGAAATCCACTCTGACAAATCATATTCCATACCTTAACTCTTATCTGTACATGTAAGCTTATCTCTTAAGATAAGATAAACCTTATCATTTTACATGGGGTTCCACAATTTTTACACTTTTTACAAATAAAATACACAAAATATTTATGACCTCACTCCTTGTCCTTATTACCAATATAATATTTCTATTCCTAATCATGTAGACCCTACTTCTCTAATTACCCAAACTTTGACATTTTAACATTACCAGGCCCCTGTTAAGATATCACTATATGAGATCACCCAAAGTCGACAGACCTCCTTCCATATTAGGGTCATCCCCTTTATCAAAGTTCCCAATTATCAATAAATCAAAGGCAATCTAACTTTCCTCTAAACCAACCCCCTCTTCAAGACTGTCCACCACCACAATTGTCAAATCAGATTCTAAACCATCTAAGTTACCACCAAAGCACAACCATATTCCTCCTCTTTCAATCCCAAGATAAAATAAAAGGCTCCCATGAAACCACTTCAAAGTAAACCATCCCTCTTATCTTCATCTTCCATCCTTAAGACCACCTCATCCACAATCCCTTCTTCAACCATCCCCATTGACTCTTACAAAGAAATATTTCAACGCATACTTCAAGCATTTGTATTCACTCTTCTAAAAATCAAACTATTCAATCCACATTGTCCACATCCTTCATGGTTATATTCCAATCTTATTTGTGCATACAATCCTGCACCAACACATGATACAAAACATTGTAGATCCCTCCAAACTATCATTCATAATCTTATCAATGAGGATGACCTTCTTATTGAAGGGGATCACATTCCTCTATCTATCGAATCATCTTACGCATCTTAACCCTCATCCACCAAGCTATCTATATCACCTCACTCATCTAAAACATATGTTGTCATCCCAATTCTAACCTTGAAATCTCCCAAAGAGGGTCCTCCTCTCTTCATTAATGTTGTTTAGGTCACAACCCATTTCCATCTCCATGACACCCACTCGATAAAAGATCCAAAGTGCGTTATCACCACTCCCTCCAAAGCATTACTCAAACCCCTTCTTCATCAATACCCAAGTATCCATCTTAGTTGTGTCCTTGGCCCACTACTATTAAATAGAGTATTATGAAACAACTTCATCAGGCCCCTGTTAAGATTATCACTATATGAGATCACCCAAAGTTCTCTGGACTAGAATGTGTAAGTTAAGGATTTTTGAATGTAGGGATGATTGAAGTTGTAGATGGGGTAAGAGTGTCATTTGTAGATGTATTGGGTATGGGTGTTTTCATGTAGGAGGATTCAAGATGTGGTGGTGTTGATGTGGTCATAGATTCAGATTTTGATGTGGGGCATACTCATAATAATAGATGTAATTGATGTGGGAGTAGGTGTAGAAGTGTGAGATGAAGGCGCTGAGATAGTTATAAACAAAGGAATAGATATGATGGATGGGGATGTAGATGATATGGATGAAGAAGTGGATGTGATTAAATTTTATGGGGATCTAGTAATTATAGTCACAATTGATTTTGGTATGATAGGCGTAGAAGTTTACAAAGCTATGATCATAGGGGAAGAGTACAAAATAGGGGTGGCTGCAATGGGTAACGAGATGATGGATGTAGGTGATGAGGTTGGATTTTGGTCTATAGTATAAATTGTATGGGCATTAGGTGTCTACAATACGGGGGGTGGAGTTTTATTGTTGGGTGGATGATTAGGAAATTGTTGTTTGAAGACTTCAAGGGGTTGATTAGGTGGTGCATTAGGATTATCCACTTGGAGATCACCACAATCTATAATTTTTTGAACAACGTCTTTCAAAGAGTGAAACTTTTTAATGTCATGACCATGGAATTGATGATATTTTTTAGTAATGTTCCTGATGATACCATGATGGTTTGGGTCATGATTCATCAAAGGGTCAAATGGGAGGAAGACGAATGAGATGGAACACCATATACTTGTCAAATATTATGCTATAAGATTCTCCAAGAGGGGTATAGTTAAGAGGTAGTCGAGGAGATGTCTATGGAGGCTTCATGTGGGAATTGGATATGGAAGAAGATTTAACCATGATGGAATTAGTGACATTCTTAGATTTGTCACCATGTGTGGAGGACTTAGTGAATTTGGATTTGGGTTTGTTTGATTGGATTTTAAGATGGCCTTGCTCAAGGGTGCATAGTTCAAGTTTGCAAGCCACATTAAATGCCTCTTCAGAGGTTTTACATGATTGAATTTGAAGAGTAGAAGCTTTGCACAATACCGTGATAAAATTTCAATTAATTCATTACGTGGAAGGGTAAATGATAGTTGGTTAATGACGTCATGTCATCATGTGAAAACATTTATGATAGATTCGTCATCATATTGTTTAATGGCATAGAGGTATGTGATAGTGATCTTACACATAATTTTGATCAAGAAATTTTCTAGGAATAACTAGGAAAGTTGAGTAAAGGAAAATAATGAATGTTGTCGGATTCCATTGTACCATTCCAACGCAGGTTTGACTAACAACATGTGTAATGTGTGAAGCATGAGTTCTTGATCATGGGAGATAAAGTAACATGAATGTATAAAATCATGAAGGTGTTGTTGTGGGTACTCCTTGCTATTGAATTTAGAAAATTTTGGCATTTTCCAGTGACGAGGATAAGGATTTATGGGGATGAAGGAATTGATTGGTCGTTACAGATTTGGTCATATGAGAATGTGGTTTTGGATCCAAAGGTAGTGGCTTCAAGGTTAGCCTTTCTAATCAATAATGATTGCAAGGGATCATTAGGTAGATGGGGTTGTGATTTTGAAGGTTGTTATTGTGATGCATAAGATGTGGATGAGTTATGTTGTTGATAAGTTTGATATGTTTGAGGATGTGTGGGTGTTGGTGGAAGAGTTTGATAAGGGGATATGTAATTAAAATGTTGCGATTGGATGGGTTGAGATATATATTGTTTTTGAGAAATTGGGATGTGATAAGATTGGTGAGATTGAGTTGGTTATTGAGAGATGGGGACATTTGATTGGTTTTCTATGGAATGAGTTGGAATATAAGTAATGGGTGGTTGGGATACTTGAGTTGGTTGGTTGGGAAGTATGTAATGATAAACACCTCAAGGAGGATGTTGATGGGTTTGTGTTGATTCAGATGGATGGGGCTGTGAATTAATCACATTGGCATGGACATGGAAAGTAGAAATATGGGGTACAGTTGTATTACGATGTTTAGCTATGGGAGGAAGAAAGTGAAATTCTTGTGGTGATTGAATAGGGGCGCAAGTGACTGTAGTGGATGATGAGGTTATGGGGATGGAAAAAGTGATAGTAGTGTTGACGCACGGAAAATTAGGGAGTATGGGGACCACCAATTTATTGGTTTGGTTATTTTGATGAATATAAGAAGAGGATTGATTAGGGTGAAGATCATATTGGGACATAGAAATCTCATTCATAGCTCTAGGAAATAAGGCGACAAGTTACAACATAAGGACTTGTGTAGATTCATTATTGGAATGGCAGGTGTAAATTTGTTGTAAAGGAGGTCCATCAATGGGGATATTTGTATTATTATGAAGAATATAGTCATGAATAGTAACTAGATTAACATTGAGAGGATCCTGGAACTCCACACACCCACGAGGGATGAGAGGAGGCTCAGAAGTATTGATAGATGTGGTCGAAGGGGGTGTTGTTGGTCTATATAGAATAGATTAATGAGTAAGAAAGGGGATAGTTTTGACATGAATGTTAGGTTGGATCAATTGAATCTATTGAAGAGGGGGAATGCAAATGATGGGTTGAGTAACTATGGAAGAGATGACCAAAGGAATGGAGGTAATGATGGGACGTGCATAATTTTTTTGGGAGGTAATGCTAGAAACAGGAATGTCGTTCAATGAAATGTTTTGTTCCATTTTTTACTTGGGATCATGTAATAACAGGCATGAAATTAAAAAAAATTATGCTAATTTTTAATTAATGTAAGTAAATTATGCAAAAAAAAATTGATTATCTTGATTATTAAAGATGTGAAAAGAAATGAAACAAGGGTGTGAAGGGAACCTAGGAAATGACAATTTATTGATGGTTTCAAGTAGTTCCAGTTGGAGTCCTCGATATACCCAGAGGTATGTGATGCAAGAATCTGTGATGACTACTAGTATGGGGTTTGGTATTGGGACTTACTCCCTCACTTCACGGTCACACATAGATAAGGGAGTCAAGTACTTAGACAATATACTAATAGACAAAAAAAATTGTACTGCAGATAAAACACCATGGTGGCTTTCCTATTTGGTGATGAAATCCCAATATTTCCACCTAGTAGGAGATGTTTATATGGTTAATTTGACTTATGTGTTCTGATGTGTGTGATGAAGTATATGTAATGAGTTAAACCCCATACTTAAAATATATTTCCAAGAAAATATGAGTTATTTTTTATATCCAAAATGAAATGTGATATTTGATGAAAGTGGTAGACAAAGGATGCAATGCACTAAAATAAAGATATGGGGAATAAAAACAAGGAATACCTAGATAACACTTTTTCTTTTTATCTGAATTTTTAATTTTTAAGAAAGAAAGAAAAATATGATCTAAGCAACGTGATCCAATGCAAGTAATAAAAACAACACTCTTACCTACGAGGTTATTAGAAAATGGACCAAATAAGATGAAAATGAAAGAAAAATAATAAGACTCAGCAAGAAAGGGGGTGTGTCCCATTAGACATGCTAGAATGTTGACCAAATTTCTTCATTCTTGTTTATATTAGTGTACTAATACTAAAGAAAATAAGTGACTCCAAATATGCGAGGGTTTAAGGTACCTCGATATGGGATGATGATGAATAAAGGTGTAAAAGAAATATCCTTCTTCATAGCTAGCTAGATGACCTACCAATCAAAATAAAATCAACATGAAAAATGGATTAGTAGATATATGGGTGGGTTTTCTAACAAAGTCAGTCCTGAGAAGTGAAAACTTCCTATGATATATGTCAACCCACTTTTTGGTAAAAATAAATAAAATCAGATATTGATAAATTGGATGTAACAAAAATTTAACCAAAATAGAAACTAAAATGCTAGATATAAGATACAAATGAATATTTGATCCAAATGTGTGTAAATTAAATAAAACTTGGATGGGTTAACGATGACTCAAGATTGCAGAGCATGGTCGACAGCGACCAGAGAAGGATGACAAGAAAATGTAGAAAAAAGGTCTGTAAGGCCTCTTGTAGCTAGATCTGGATCTGAAGGTGGATCTGAGATGATGTCAGAGCACTGTAGAACAATCTGGATCAAGATATATTTAAAAGGATATAATAAAATTATGGAAATTGGTGATGAATGTAATAAAGACAAATCTGGTTGATGGCATCTGGGTTGTGTCGGGGTAACGATTGGAGATTAATAGAACAGATCTAGGATGATAGAAAGGGGAAAATGATAGAATCTAAAAGTTGAGTAGTTATGGAAATAGAAATTGGATGATTGGGTATGTGAATGGTAGAAAGGGAAATAAAATGGAGGTTGGGTCAACAATGAACAAACAGGGTATACGACAACTGGGACTAATCTAGGGTTAGATGAAAACGGATGGACTCAAACAAAGACCTCATGATGAATGAAGGTATGTGAATGATTGAAATAGAGAGGTCATGATGACAACTTAACCTACACAAGGTATGATGATGATAGTTGTAAAGGAAGATCCAAACATGAAATGATGAGAGAAGACCTCCAATCTCTAAGAGTGGGCACAAGATATTTAAAGATGATTCCAAGAGAGTAATGGTAGTTGTAATGAACACACAAAAATTGAAGAAATATGAAAATAGCTCTGGAAGTCTTCAAAATTACATCTTGAGAAAAGAATGGGTAAGGGTGAATTTATAGGATCGACAAAGACTTGTATGGGTTGCCGCCGATTTTGGGGATCCTTCCAATTGGGCTATGGAAAGGTGGAGAGCTCAAGGAAAATAGCCCATAAGAGATTGGATTAGGTTTTTGAAGAGTTAATATGAATTAGGGATGTTTAGGATGAGTGAATGAGTAGGTGGAGGGTGGAAATTATTAAATAAAGGCCATGGAGAGATGAAATCATTAAATTCTAGCCTAAAAAGGATAAAATGGAATATTTGATGAAGGGGAAGTAAATTAAATGGGTGTTTAGAATTAACTAAACATGATTAGGGATGATTAATGGATGAATAATGATGGGAAATAATGATAGGTGGGATAAATTTAATTTAGTCTAGGGAAAATGGAAGAGAGGTATATATGTAGAAAAGGATGATGGAGATCGAACACGGAGTGACGGGTAGCGATACCAAAAATTGGTATATACATGTAGCCTTGAGAATGGAATACCTTAAGCTATTAACAAGGTCTTATGGGATAAGGATATTTCATTCAAGTTTGACTTGTAAAATTTAGTATAACCCTTGGGCATAGTGGGGAATACATGAAACCTCAGATCACTCAAGGAGTAGAATTAATGGCTAAACCATGTAGTTTCCCATAAATATCAAGAATAAATAATTAAGATGATGAAATAAAGGTAGATTGAAATGGGATATTTGTCACTTAAATTAGATGACACTTTTCTGCTCCTGATGGCTTCCATTATTGAGGTAAAGGCTATCAAAACTGTCCTCAGATTTTATGAGGAAGCCTCGGGAAAAAAAAGTTAATTTTGACAAAAGCTCTATTTATTTCTTCAATACTCCTAGGGAAAGGCAAAGAAAGATTGCAAATATTCTAGGATGCACTATTAATTCTCTACCAGCTACTTACTTAGGATTACCTTTAAGTACTGATAATATTTCTGTGGAGGTATGGAATGATCTTATTAAGAGATTTCAAAGAAAGTTGGCTGGCTGGAAAGGAGCAATCCTTTCAAGTGCAGGTAAGTGCCTTTTGGTTAAAAGCACGCTTCAAAACTTTCCTATTTACATACTGTCAATGTTCAACATGCCTATTGCAGTGATGAATAGTATTGAGAAGATTCAAAAACACTTTCTATGGCACGGTACTAAGGACAGATTCAGATATCACCTTGTGGCTTGGGAACAGGTTTGTAAACCTAAGTGGCTAGGGGGGTTAGGCATAAAAGATATCAAACATATGAGTACTTACCTTAGTGCAAAATTAGGATGGAGGCTTATAAAAGAGCACAGACCTTGGACAAAGTTGGTTAAGATTAAATATCTTTCAAACCAAAACAAGATTTCCTTCATATATGATCAGTCTCTTCTGAGTGGTTCTATTTTCTGGAACAACCTTCTACGCAGTAGACACATTCTCTCTCAGGGGTGTAGCTGGAAGCTTAGAGATGGACAAAACATAAACTTCTGGACTGATAACTGGATGGATTCTAACTGGATTTCTGCTTTTGATCATATTAAAGACATCTTAATTACTAAGTATGGACATAAAATCCAGGGGTACATTGAGAGGGATGGAAACAAAAGAAAATGGAAACAACTAAAAGTGGAGAATGATAGTATATAGGCTGAGATTCCATATCTCCAGAATCAACTTTCCCTAATCCATATAAGTAATCAAAACCTTAAGGATGATCTCATCTGGAAAGATTCTTTTGATGGGGAATACACTGTTAAATCAGGATATAATTCTTTCTTTGTATCCATGGAAAGCGAAATTAAGTGGCACAAGCTGTGGATGTCGGAGTTAACCCCTAGAGTGAACTTCTTTTGGTGGCTAATTATTAATGGAAAGATCCTAACTAATGACAATCTCATCAAGAGGGGATTCATCATGCCAAATAGATGTCGCATGTGTCAGAAAGAAGCTGAAGATATAAAACATTTATTCCTCCATTGTGAGATTGCCTCCAAAATTTGGCAGCTTGTTTTTGATAAATTTAATCTGAGATGGACTTTTCCCTTTACTTGTCTTCAGGCTTGGGAGCAATGGGGCTCTCTGTTTAAACATTGCATGGTGAAAAGACTGTGGCAACTTGTTCTGCCCCACACTATGTGGAGAATATGGAAGGCTCGTAATGATAGTATTTTCAGAAACAAAAGAAAGGCTTGTAACAAAGTATATAAGGAAATTATCATTGCTGTGCAAGATAATATTGCTAAATTTAAACCCCCTAAAAGTGGTCTTTACCTAGAGAATGAAGCAATCATCCTGACTGAATGGAATATTGCCATTGTCAATAGAAATAACAATGGTACTGACAGAACCACAATCAGATGGATTAAACCTCCCACTGATTGGCACAAGTTAAATTTTGATGGGGCCTCAAAAGGCAATCTGGGTGACTCTGGAGGAGGGGGAATCATCAGGGATCAAAGAGGCTATTTTGTTGCTATTTTTCTGGGAGAATGGGCAGGCAGACTAATCATTATTTCGAAGCCATGGCGGCTCTTTGGGGTATAAAACTTACCAGGGATTGCAATATTCCAAATATTATAATTGAAGGTGATTCTCTAAATATTATCAATCTTTTGAATAAAAATCAACACCCCAGCTGGTCTATCAGGGATTATATTGAGGAAGCTATTGATATATGCAAAAGCTTTGAAAATGTTCAAATCACCCACACCTATCGAGAAGGTAATAGGGTAGCTGACAGCTTGGCTAACTTCAGTGTTAATAATTCCTTTCAAACTTGGTTTAGGGTGGATGCTATACCCGCTCATGTCAATAAAGCCATTATCATTGATCTACATGGCAGTGAAAATCATTACTAACGGCTGTAATTTGGATGCTAATGTGTAGATCCTCAAGTACATGATGATGACATCACAAAAGATATGGATGGCTGATGCGATCTTTGCGGGATGAACTGTCATCATTTCTTGGCATAGGAGGAAAGACGAGGAGTAGGGAAATAATAACAAGTGTAGCATAATCATTAAATCAGCTTTCACGGTAAGGAAAGATTCAAATATCAAAATCAAAGCTCGGCCTGTCCCCCAAATTGGTAGCTTTTTTACCGTTGAGAACAGAAAAAGAAGCAGAGGAAACATGGGGGGTCCACCTTGCAAAACTGAACCGACCCAAAATCCTGAGTGGAAAGAGAACGTGGAGCTTTGGGATTACTTGTAAATCAGGGGCCTGTCTAATTTCATTGAAAGGATCCAAGGCTTCAACCAGGACATTTCTATCAAATTTGCCCAGGGTTGGAAGAATAGGATTGTCAAGTATAGTAACATGGAGATGGAAATCATAGAAGACCTCATCGCTTAGATCACGGGCCTCAGCCTAGAAGGCACCGAATTCTTCAATAAGAAGGTGGACAGGGAGGTGCAATAAATTTCTGGAAGAGGGGGAAAATATTGAGTTCGTGGCCACTGGCATCAAGGTGGTGTCGATTCCTGAACCTTTTGCTAAGCTGGCCAAAATGGTGGTTAGGTACGTTACCCTGGAAGGAAGATTTGTGACTATACCTCAAAAGGATCTGATTTTTCTGAATCACTTTTGTAGAAATAATATTATCAGCTTTCCTCACTATTTGATTAACTCTTTGGAGAAATCTGTAAGGGAAGTTCAGAGCCACTCTAGGGCTATCCCTTTGCACCAGGAACTTATCCTCTTGATCCACCGACACTGCTCCAGCTACCCTCCCGTGAATCCTACCCCACCTCCCTCCTCCATACCTCCACCTGCCTACACTGCTTCCACTCCCCCTGCTTAAAAGAAAGAATGAAGATACTGTTTCCAGCAAGAAAAGCAAGAGCTTTAAATCTAAAATCCCTACTTCCCAACGGGTCCTAAGGAGCCACAAAGACTTGGAACTTGCTAAAAACCTCCTGCATATTAGCAATCCGATGGAGGAGCCCAAGGAGGAGGAATTGCTGGATAGGGTGGAAAGATTAGAAAAGGAGATACAAGAGCTCAAAGGGGCTATAAAAAACATGGAAAGAGCTAAGGGTGAAAGAATCCTTCAAACTGAGGAGGAAGAGGGGGTTATTGTTGAAGTCTACAAGAAGCTACAGTCCTTAGATGGTAGATTGGGGAATGCTAAAAGCTGCAACGACTGCATATTTTCTTCCCTCAAAAGCATTTATAATTTCATTGAACAACATGTCCATAGTGTTTGTAGTTTAAGTGGGGTTAATGAGGACATTTGGGGTCCTAAAGAGAAAAGGGATATTGCAATTGCCCAAGAAGATATGCAACACTCCTCTCAGGCCACTGCCATTGCCTTCTTCATGTCGCTGTAGGCTATCAAGACCAAGATTGACATAGCCATCAAGTAACGGGTTGTTCTGATGCTGTTTTTTGGCTGCGATGTGGCTGTCATCTAGCGGTTATGGAGCTATTTTTTGGCGGAGCTCTATATGTTGTTTCTCTTTTGGTTTCTTTTTGATCTTTCCTTCTTTCTTTTGGATCTTTGTACGTTTAGATCCTTTTTTCACTTATATTGTAATATTTGGCTGTTGAGCCCTTCTTGGTTGACTGTTTTTCCCTTCTCTGGGTTGTTTCTCTCATCTTCACTATCTGGCTTTTGAGCCGTTTTGTATACAGGGTTTAGTCCCTTCAAAACTATTTTCCCTTAATAAAAAAAAAACCTCTATAATGTGAACACATGTGAAATTTACCCTTCCATATGAAACATGATTGTGAAAATACAGATTCCTAATTGGAGAAAATGGATTGTGAATCATAGACAATACAAATTAATGATTTAACTTACACAATTGGTTGTAATAACTTGAAGATGAAAAAAAGTGTACCCTTATTGTTAAACAATGCTATGAAAAGAACTCAGAATAGGTCCACTCTTAACCTCATAACCTTCCTTTTTCTTTTCGTGATTTGATCCTCCTTGTGAGGAAAGGATAATGCCAAACCAAGTAAACATGATTCTTGGAAAGGAATTCTTATGACAAGTGTTGGTAGGCTCATGGGTTTCTAAATTCTCCTAATGACCATCAATTATATAAATTAATTGCGATAAAGTAAATGAGTAATATTCTAATAGAAATTCTATAGGTGAAATGTTAAACAAAAGAAAGCAGCCTAGTTTTAAGAGGAATGAAGGGTCCCATGTTAAGTGTTCTTTAGATAATTATAGTCAATTAATAAAATTAGGATTGTAATAAATAGGTAACCATGAAAACTATTTTTCATGGGAAGTGCCTATCAATAAGTGTATATTATAGTGGGATCATTGTTGTACTTTGTCATTTTGGGGAATGTGGCTTTGATGTGTATAATGTGTTTTAATTTTATCGATGTGTTTCTATGGTTGTGAAAATGTCTAATTTGTTTTTTCTTATTATAATTGATTTCATGTGGTGTCATATTTACCACAATGTAAGGAAAAAAAATTACCCCAATATTTTGGGTGTTGTATTTGTGGATGTAAAATGTGGGCGTGATAATAAGAGTCACTATTTAGAGTTGTGAAATCACAAATTCAGGACCACACAAAAGTGGTCAAGAACATAAGCAAAAATCTTGGACCAAATATACATTTTTGGACCTTCATGTATTTTGGGTATATCACTTTCAATGTTGTTGTTTATCACTCTGTGATATATTCAACTTTACATGAAACCCTAGATGTCACACTTTAAACCTATCAAACAAACCCTAAATATCCTACAATATACTCTAGTAAACATTAGATTTAGAAATAAAGATGCGTATTCTTGATTTATATTAACCTTGGTGGTCATCCCACTTGTGAATCACCAAGTGTTGTACTACATTTCAAACTCAATGTAGTTCTCCTAGTGCTTTGTGAAAAGGTACATGTAAATATCTCATGACTTAGATTGGCCCTTGTGCCTCTACAATGATAACATACTATGTTATTTCATCCCATTATAAAACCTTGTATGAAGATGAAAAATTCAAAATTATTGCCTTCTATGATGTGTATGCAGTATAAAGTTATAGTCCTTTCTTCCTAGTTCAATAAGAGGTTGATATAATAGTGATTGCTTCCATTATAAATGCTTAGGTTATGATTTATTACTTTGAAATTAATACCTTAGTGGCAGGAAAGGATGACCCAAAATAAAAAAGAGTGATAAATGGGACCATTAAGATAAAACAAGTATAAAAAAGGGGACCAAGATCATACACGATGGTCATGAATGTATGGTACAAACCTATCCAATTATACATCCTTGGACTAGGCTCAAATAAAATTTAAAAAGTAATAGAAATCTACCAGAGGACTCTGTAAAAAAAGGCTCAAAATCCAATAAAGGAGGTAAAATAACAAAAGGTTAAGTTCCTTTAAGTAAAAAAAGAGAAAATCAAGAAAGGAATGATCACACTAATATATTGTTTCATTGTTCAAAACTCATGTATATAAAAAATTAAAAAAATTATGATGTAATATTGATTTTTGTTCATGTTTTGGTGTCTATACCTAGAATCTAGAGCATGGACAAGTCATGCAATATATAACAGAGGCATGTGCCAATATATTATTTGCAAAGCAAGTATGCACAAAACATTTTTTTCAAACATGTGTCAGACAAGTATACGAGAAATAGGCATGTGCCAAACAAGTATATATCAAATGATTATGTGCTAAAAAATTGTGTGCCAAAGAATAATGTAATGAAGTATACATATGATCCTAGGACATATAGTAATCATATAAATACATCAAAAATAAAACATAATATAAGTAATAAATAGTAAGCAAGGAGAATGTCATTTAAATCTATAGAAACAAGTAATGTAGTCATATGGTGTAGTAAAATATATCATCTAGTATAAATCAAATCTCATAAAGTATTCTCAAGATATTTAGTAACAACTTTGTATCACTAACAGATAAGGATATGAAACGTATAAAATGATAATTTAATATGTAAGATTCTCCTAGTATAGGCATTACCCTAATGTGGAAGTCTACCCCTAGGAGTAGGAGGCAAGGAGTCATGAAAAATTTGTGTGTGTTTATGGAAAATATATACTTGTTGGTTTAAAAATCTGTCGGTTAGACAGGTTGTGGGGAAACAGGCCGACAGTGTGCAGGGCATATCCCCTCTTTGAGACAACAAAGTGAATCTGGTTTACTACTATTCTATAAAGTACGAATCTATGAAAATCTACACTATTTTAACTTCAGGGGTTTGGGATCTCATACCGGTAGAGTTATTTCCAACTTTGAACAGAAATGTAAGAGGGTAGGAACAGAGGAAGGTAGATTTCAAGGGAGAAAAGAAATGAATTCTAAGATAGAAAGGTCAGAGGGTTTATGCTTTGAGCTGGTAGTAAACAAATCCAAACTTACTTGCATAAACAAACAAAGAAATACTGATGAACATATGATGATAATAAGAATGAATCCAACAAAATAGAAACATAGATCTAACTTAAGAGATATCTAATGCAGATAACACATATATTGAGCACAAATTCTTCCTTTCTTCACCTCTTTTTTCATACAAAAATGTCCACCCGGAATACAAGTGTTCCAGTTATTTATAGAAGGAGAGGAGGGAAGAGGACAAAAAGAGACCAACCACTATTTACAAAATATTTAAAAAAATATTTACAAAATATCTACAAAGTCAAATGTTGAATTTGGGCAAGTTTGTGGATGGAAACATCCCATGATGTAACATGGATGATGTCATCGTAAATGCCAACATACTTTTTAAATATTTTTACAAAAATATCGAAGTGTACACAAGAAGAGAAACTATTCGTTTGTCATCTCTTTGCTTGAATGGAGTGTCTTTCTTCTTATCGGGAGAAGAAATGTGACACTGATCTGGGTACTCCATAAACTTGCTGATCATTGTTTGAAGTTGATTGTGGTATGGACCCTTGAAATGGTCACCAATAACTTCGCAAGTTTCTTTTTTAGTCTTGAGCTTGTCAGGTAGCCCGGCGTACTCTTCGTTTAGCCTCAATCAAGTATCCAATGAAATTGTGGAAAGCCAGAAGGTTATTGATAGATTCTTGGTAAAAAGTGACCTATGGGGACAAACCTTGGGTTGTGATAGCCTTGAAGATCTGGATTGTATCATCTGCCTCCCTCAAGTTTAATGATGCACTAAGCATCTCAAGAGCCATCTTCATAACCGTTTGCTCCATGTTGTGTTTTACATCCAGGGCCTCGTCCTTGATTTTTGTCTATCCTTTCTAGGATATACTCCATTTTATCAACCTAGAAATCCAACGCAATGAGAGATTTGTGGTGTGCCCGGCGGGGTGATCAATGATGCTGACCTTTAATAGGTCATCAGCTTAGCACTCAACCATTGCCTAAAATGTTTCATGTTGTAATCTGACATTGTCCAACTCCTCGGAGAGGGATCCTGCTACTGCTTGCAGCTCCTTGTTTTCCTAATCTATACCCTGCTAGAGTCTTGTTGAACTTCTTGATTATCTCCTCACTATCTCTAAGGATTCACTCTATCCAGGGAAGACACTGCCTCGTCTTGTTCACCAATCTTGGCTTATACATTTATCTTGTCTTGACAGAGAACTTCAGCAGGCTCGGCGACAGTCATAGGATGTGCGTTTCCCATTCTTTGCAATGCTTGGAGAAGATGTTTGTTTTTTTTCCTTTAGTATCTTCTCCTCCTCCTTTTCTTCTTAAAGCTTCTTTGTAGAGGGAATCTACTGCAGACAGAGCCTCTCCTTGTAGGCTCTCAGATGAGGTTCCCATGGTGACTTGGGTCACTGTAAAGTTTGTAGGAGATAGATCTTTCTTCTCTATAGTGGGATCAGGGTATACAATCTCCATGATCCTCTCTCCTAAAGTTCTCTTTGAGAAGCGAGTTATAGCTTTTTGCTTCTTTAGTCCCTTCTTCGGAATGACAGAGAAGTCCCTGGGTGCTATGGGAACTTTTCTCTTGAGCTGACCTAGATGGTCAGAAACCCCAGCTTGGAGTTATGGGAGAAGGAGGTAGAGGGGAATGGAAGAAGAAATGGGGATGAAAGGGGGAAGCAATTGAAGAGGCCGTAGGGGATGAAACGTTGAGACAATTGTTGGTGGCATCGATAAGGAGTCTAATGTGCTATTGCTTGTGGGGCTTGGAGTTACTACATGAGAATAAAAGGTCATGGAGGTGGAAGGGATCTGTAATGGGATGGAGGGAACACTAGGCAACAGATCCATGAGAGAGGAGAAGATGGAAGAGGTGGGAGATGGAAGGGAGGAAGGGAGAGAAGAAGAAACATCCATTGGGGTAGATTGTTTCAATAACATGGGGGAGGAGAAGGAGAGGAAGAAGGAATGGTGGGGTACCTCAGTGGTTTTAGTTATGACCACATCCTGCGTGGATGTGTCCGTTGAAACTTCGGTGCTCTCTTCTTCTTTTCCTAGAGAGACCAGGTCAACCACTTGCTTCCAGGAAGTAGTAGGAGGGCTTTGAGGAGCTTCTTATTTTACTTGATTCTCCCCTCCTCTTTATCTTTTCCTTTTCCTTTTACCACTTGTGGTCGGCCTTAGAGGTGCTCTTCCTAATAGAGAAGCAGTGAAATATACCTTGAGGTAGGTAAGACAATTCTATTTGAACCAATTCTCGGTGGATTGCAAAGTGTGATTGACCCTTTCCTTGATGGTCTTTGGTGCCTTGGTTCTATTAATTTCTGAGCGAACGGCCAATCGTCCTCATCCATGTCAAGGTAAAATTGATCAATTTCTTGATCAGGTTCTTGGAATCCTTTTGGAATGATGGCCACGCCATAGTGGTTGATTTCTTTCTAGAGCTAGCATGGAGTGATCCTTCCGCCTGAGATCTATTGTATGTGTGTCAGGTCGATGTAGATGTCCTCGATCTCAGGGACATGAATAGGATCAATTTTTGCCTTTGGGAGGTAACCCCAGCAATCAAAGGTAGGCCTGGGTGGGAAGTTATGCTTTAGATTTAGCAATACAAGTTTAGCATACATTTCCCGCACTTTGGCCAGTGTGGTGCAGGTGTATCGGCCCACTGTAAGGGGGGAATGGAGTTCCTCCCTTCTTTCTCTTCATGCATCTCTCACGGTATGTCATTAGGTTGCCTTGACATCTCCAATAGAATCATCTTGGGCCTCGCATACCTTGGTAGCCTGGTCGGTTTCACCCTCAAAATTCACCGCCCTGAGATATGTGAATGTTGGAAAATGATGTGTGAACAATGCCCCCCCACTTCTTTGTGACAGTGACCACACTCGGGCTAGATCGGCCATGCCTCATATTTGGCCTCAATAGGCAGATCACTTCATAGAAGAAGGTGTCGTTGATTTTTGAGAACTGAGGGATGATGTTCTCAAGCCTGAGCTCTGGGTAGTATTCATATATTTTGACCTGGGGCCACACCCCATTTTGTGCCAGGCCTACGAAATCTATCACTGATGCTGTAATTGTATACAACATAGGAATTCATATAGAACCTCCTAGTTGTCATGACCTATTGAAGCTGCTGAGAGATGGTGTCAGTGATGATTTCCCCCAGCCAAAACACTGTTCAGGCACATTTTAGCTAATGGTCTCTAAGTACCTTAGCATCCATTTATGGAAATGATGGGCATCAAGAAGCCCAAACACTCTGCACAGAAAGGTGATTGTATCACTCAGTTTCTCATTGAAGTCACTACGGTGGATGGTCTATGGCCATTGGCTCACTAACTTTTTTTTCTTAAGGTATAGCTCGTTCATCATTTGCATACACTTGTCTTCATTGTCGTTCCATGCCTTCTTGAATTCATCTAGGCTTATGGTGACATACTACCTGTGATGAGAAATGCCCAGAGTTATTTCAAAGTGACGAGCAGTTAGGTCGATGACCATCTTTCCTTCTTTATCCTCGACACATCTTGTGTCCTTGTTTTAGCATCGAGCGACCAACATGATGAACTCGTTATTAATAGCACTTACTGGAAGCCCAGCTGCAAAGTGCAATCCATTGCCTACAAGTTTTTTCATCCAAGGGCCACTAGTATCCTGGTTCTTTTTTTCCCAGAAGTCTTCCATATCAATGTGCCCAAGCTCAGAGTCTCTAATGTCAAGATCATTTTCTGTGTATGAGTCTGGCATCTTGACTTTTATGGTATTTATTGCTTTATCTCTTGTTCTGTTAATTTAGCTTTACCTTTAGACTTGGTTGGATTTTTTCTTGACAAAGACATATGTGGACTCGAGGATAGTTGTTGTTGTTCTGTAAGGAGAATCAAGGAGGGTCCAACACAGAAGAGCCATGTCAACCGTCATGTTATTCATAGTGAAAGATTACAGAAAGAAGAATGAGCAATTATAAGGCTTAGGGTGCAAGGCACAAGTTCATATCATATTGTAGAGGCTTTAAAAAGGGCTGGGCACACTTTTGGGGACGTCAAGATGCAAATGTTGGTGCCAAAGGAGGTACGGGGCGCATAAGTAAGCAACACACAACATGCAATTTTGGTGTTATAGAAGTTGCGGTCAGCGCCTTAGGAAGTGTGTTTTGCGAGGCACAAGAAAGTTTGGTGTTGCATGCTTTCAAAGTGCGCCAAAGCACAGGTATGGGAAATGTAGCACGAAGAGCCAGTGTGCCAAGGGTTTTACTTGTGTTGCGCGGATTTGGTTTTAAACAACAAATAATGTCGTTGTCATTGCATTTGCGTCTGTGCCTGCGCTTTTCAAGAAATTGCTAAGTATTTGTTTGGATTGCGTAGGGAAGGGCTTATGATACATGGGTTTGAAATGCACTATGGTGTGACTGTGTGTGATGTAGCATAAATACAGATTGCACCCAAATGGAAAATAGTTGTGTTTTGGCTGATTTCTTGATTTTTATTTCTCTCTTATTTTGCATTTGGGTTTTAGATGATACGAGAGAGAAAAAGAGGAAAAGCAGTATGTAGGGAAGATGGATTTTTGTTTCTCTCAAAGGCAGAGCCTTCTAGATTTACAGATCTAGAAGGAGAAGTAAAAAGGGGTTTTCCAGCTGGTTATAGAATGGTGGGTTTATTCATTTTAGATTTTTTAGATTTAACCTCTTAGATTTATAATAACCCTAAAACCTAACAACAACTAATAAAATAAAAACCATAAACAATAATAAGAGTGATAAAAAGCACTTACCCAGTTTAATAAAGGACGAAAGACAAATTTGGGGTCCACAAACTTGAAAAGTGGAACGTAGGCATGACAGGGGATAGCTGACAGGCACAGAGGAATACTTTTCACAATTTTCAAATCTTGAAAATGACAGGTGTTAAGTGCCTATATATAGAAAATTTGGCATTTATTACCCCACCCACTTTTCTTTGGCACACTTTTCAAAGTGTTGACATGGGTACAAATGCACCTTAGCGCAATTATGTTAGCATTGACATAAATTTTTTTAGCACCTTTATCATATCTCATGATGTCAACATGAATTTTCCAGCATCGAAGGGAAATCTACTTAGCGCATATTTTTATGTGTTGACATCATTTTTTTAGCACCTTAGTGCACTTTTTAGGCACATGTTTAACTATGTTGACATGTCCTTCCCTGCACCAAATGGGCACAACTTCTTTGATGTCGACATGTCATTTAGGGCGGCAAAGGATTTTTTTAATGGGCGCACTTTTCATTGTGTCGACACAATATTTCTTGCGCCTAGTTCAAAAAGGCTGGAGAAAATGGCTAAGTTCTTTCAAACTTGATTTTTGGAAAGAATTTTTTGGCCATTTTGAACGTTATTAGATCTTTTTCAGGGGACAAAAATGGAATTTTGGTATGGTTACCTGTAAAATTTCCCTTATCAATTTCACAGGTTAATAGCTGGCTCTTTCTGGGGACTATCCTTAAGTGAAAATTAAGGGTAGAAAATTCTAGATTTCTATGTACCTATCCATTGGGTTACAAAGAGTCAAAAACAAGGGTGACCAAAAAAGGGAAGAAAGGGAACACACAACAAACATGAAACAAACACATGAAAAAAGCAAACACACAACAAAAACAAACTATACAAAGAAAGAGAGCAAGCTCTACTTCCTGAAGATCTTTAGTTGTTTCCCATTGTAGGGAAGCAGAAGCTCGGTTCTATCTAGATATGAGAGATAGAAACTATTCTCTCCATTGATCTGCTTGATCTTGTATGGCCCTATCCAAAGAGAGTAAAAATTTCTATGCATACCTTTCAGTTCTCTTTGTTTGTCCCACAGAAGGACCAGATCCCCTACCTAGAAATCTCTTTTCCTAGCTTTCTTGTCGAACAACCTCTTGACTTGATTATGATGTTTAGTGATCTTGTCAACCACTTTCACTTGCTTTTCTTCAAGTTATGTCAGGTATATAATTCTCTTTTCCAGAGAACTCTAGAAAGTTTCATCTTCGATTGCTCAAGCCAAGTGCAAAGTAGGAAGTTTTTCAGAGATAGGGATTTCGGCATCGGTCCCATACAACACTTGGAAAGGTGACATGTGGAGATATCTCTTTAGAGTGAAACGATATGCCCACAAGGCATCATATAATGACTTGTGCCAGGATCATTGGTTCTCATCAACCAGCTTCCATATGATGGTTACCAGGTTCTTGTTGCTAGATTCCACCTAACCATTTCCTTGAGGATAGTAATCAGAAGCATGAGCCAAGGTTATCCCATATCCATAGCAAAAACCGATTACTTCTCGTAGAGAGAAGTTGGAAGTGTTATCAGCAACGATTTTATGTGGGATGTCAAATCTCACCATAATATTTTCCTTGATGAAGTTGAAAACAACTTCAGAAGTGGCATGTTTGATAGGTATGACCTCCACCCATTTCGTGAAGTAATCCGTTGTTGTTAGGACGTAACTATGTCTAGCACTCGATTGAGGTTTGAGTGCTCCAATGAAATCAATTCCCCATTGCCTGAATGGTTTGTCAATAATGATGGGCCTGAGGGCAAATACAACTAGCTTTGGTTTGCCAACGAACTGTTGACAAAGTTCACATTTTGCTACCCAGGTAGCTGCATCCTGAAATAGCGTCGGCCAATAGTACCTGGCCCGAATGATTTTATGTGCGTTCACAGATGAGGAGAAGTGACCACCGCAGGCTGAGTCGTAATTTTTTTTTAACAATCTTATTTTGTTGTGGCTTATCAACACATCATAGAAAAATACCATCAATACTGCGTTTGTACAACCCATCATCCCATATGACATATCGTGCAACTTTGAGCTTTACTGCTCACTTTTCCTTAGGGGTTAGGTGAGTTAGGCACTCTCCATAGGTGAGAAAGAATGAGATGTTAGAATACCATTCATCATTGGTTACGACAAATAGAACCATGGGTAAAGAATCCACTTTCCCTAACTCATCTTGTTCCCCATTAACATGAGCAACTTTCTCCTCAGGTATCTCGGAGTCTTATTTTCAGCCATTAGCTGACACAGGCCCTTACCCCTTACTAACTTGGTTGGTCTGATGTCTAGATCATATTCTTGGACCTTTACGATCCAATTACCTCATAAGCTTCCTATTTCTTATTGAGTCAGGATAGACTTAATAGCCGTGTTTGGGGCTGTCGACATTAAAATTTATAATTAGTAGTGGCGTCCAATAGAAGATAACGGTGCCATCAGTACGGTGCCACCAATAATGTAGAGTACGGTAACAGTCAAAGTACAATAGGAATGTTGTAAAAAGTAAATATTTGTCGTAAGTGGTCCGGTAATGTTAAAATGTCAAAGTTGGGATAAGTAGAGAAGTAGGGTCTACATGATTAGGAATTAGAAATATTATATTTGTAATAAGGACAAAGAGTGATGTCATAAATATTTTGTATATTTTATTTGTGGAAAAGTCTAAAAAGGTGGAACCCATGTGAGATGATAAGGTTTATCTTATCTTAGAAGATAAGCCTACATGTAAAGGCAAGAGTTTAGGCATGGAATATGATTGGCCAGAAGAGATTTCCTATCCTATCTTAGAGATAAGGTGGATAAGCCTGAATTCCTATAAATAAAGAGGCCACCCCCCCTCATTTAGCATAGAGAGAAGTAGTGAGAAATATTGTATGAGTAAGTGTGTAAAGGAAGCCATCATTTTGAAGGTGTGTTAAAGAAGCCATTAAGAGGTGTAATTGTGAAGTTTCTCCCATAGTTATTGTTTGAAGGCAAGTGAAGTTAATAACACTTGAAGAACCTCATGGGTGAGATTGTAACAATTTCATGTTGATATTATAATTTACACTGATATTTCAGATTTATCATTATTCCTTCTTATCATAGTCTATGGTATTCTTGTGTTATGTTTGTTGTTGTGTTTCCAGATTACATCCACCAAACTAAGAGTTGTGCATTAGTTAATAATCATAGCACGAGGAGTTCCTGGTGAAGAATTATCATAGTGCCGGATTGGTGTTGACATTTTGGTTCCGTTGCCGGGACCATTCCTCGTTGGTGGATTTTCTGGAGAAATATTCCCACTTAGTCAGAAAACATTTGGAGGGTAACCTTGTTTTTACTGTGCATAGTAGTTACCATGGTAAAGTCACTTTTTACCGTGAATAGTATTTACCACAGTAACTTCACTTTTTACTGTGAATAGTGTTTACCACAGTAAAGTCAGTTTTTACCGCAGTAACTTCACTTTTTACTGTGAATAGTGTTTACCACAGTAAAGTCAGTTTTTACCGCAGTAAGTCAAGTTTTACCATAGTTTACCGTGGTCATTTCTATTTTCTATTATAGTGATTCCAATTATTTGTGCACATAAGTCTTGTTGATTGTACTTGTGGGTTGGTATTTCACTGTGGTTACTTTTGGAAATGGGGAAGATTCCTATTTTTTCAGCCCAATCTAATGAAGATGCTTCCTCTTTCATTCAAGAGTTTAAACGATCTTGTATTTGTAATGGCCTTATAAGAAGGGAACAATGGACTGAATTTTTTCCTACCTTTTTGGATGGTTCAACCCTTAGGTGGTTTGAAACACTAGGTGATAATGTGAAAAACTCATGGGATTTATTAACTGAAAGTTTTCTTGAAGAATTTGGTGAACAACAGAAATATGCAGATCTCATGATCGATATCACAAAGCTAGCCCAAGGAGAGAAGGAGAAGATAAGGGATTATCATGCTCGTGTTCTAGAGCTAAGGAGGAAGCTCGATGCCCAGATCCAGAAGGAAGGATTAGCGGATGGGTTAATGAATGGCATGGATAATCTCCTCTGTAAGCACTTCATTCTTGGGATGAAGCCAGAGATCAGACAATGAGTGAAGTATGACCGCCCAGCTACCATTGAACAAGCAAAGGAGATTGCAAGAAGGCAAGAAGAAAGCATGGAAGAGGAGCCCAAAGAAATTGTTGCTAAAGTAGAGCCTACACCAGCACCTTTGGTCCAGAATCCACAACCACTCTCGGTGAGCACAAATCTTTCTCCTAGTACATCTACTGAGTATGAAGATCTGCTCAAGAAGATGGGTCAGTTAACTATTAATCTTCTTCAAGGAAAAGAATTTAGTTCTCAGGGAGGAGATAGAGGTCCAAAAAGAAATATTTCTGAAGTTGTATGTTATGGTTGTTATAAAAAGGGTCATTATAAGTATAATTGTCCAGATAGAGCTTCTACATCTGGTACAAGAGATAATGATAAAGGGAAAGCACCTGTGAATTCTTTTGATGTAGTAGATAAGAGCATAAATAATGAAGTAGATGTGTTTGTAACAAAAAGAAAGAAAGAAAAAGATAACCAAGATGGAAATGATCCTAAGAAGATGAAAGGAGAAACTAGTAAGAAACATAGGAGAAGAAAGTTGGGTGTGCAGGATTTTCTGATTTCACAGGGACAAGGACCATACTCCATCTTAGACGATCTGTCCAAAAGGCCTGCAAATATTACATATGGTCAACTCTTGGCTATGTCTTCTGAGAAGAGGCGGGAGCTGCGAAGTGGACTCAATGCTCAACGAAGGAAGGAGGTTGAGGTCCCTGTTTTGGAGGCAGAGGTGGATCCCTACGCTCCACAAGCTGAGGTATTATGTAATGGTATTTCAATTCATGATGTCTTAGTTGATGGAGGTGCTGCAGTTAATGTAATGACCGAGTCTGTAATGAATATGTTGGGTTTAAAAATTGATCACCCCTCAACACTTATGTTAAGGTCATTAAATAAAGGAAAAACTAAACCAGAAGGTGTAGTTTCAAATGTGGCAATATCTGTTATGGGTGTTGTATGTGTGGTAGACTTTCAGGTGATGAAAAATGGTACTGTTGCGTACCCAATGTTGTTGGGAAGACCATGGCTAAGGAGAGTTCATGCAAGAAACTACTGGAATGAAGGCTTCATGACACTTGGACGTGGTAGAGAGAGGGTGAAGATAAACGTGATCCCTCGGCATCATAAGGCAGAACCTGTGGATTCAAGTGATGAAACTGATGATTGGACATCCTCTGATTACTCGAGTACTAGTGAAGTGGACACTGAAGATGAAGAAAGTGAGGTTGATGTTTCGGTCATGGATATCCTTCCAGTCACACCGACTCATGATCCCATAAAATTATCTGAAGAAGAAATTGATGATCGTCTCCAACAAATAAAGATTGGTGATGCTGTGATGGAGAGTGAGAAGGAATCCTACCTCCAGCTCTTTCGAAGGTACATACACATATTCACTTTTGATTACAAGGAACTCCATCAAGTAAGTTGGGTAGAACATTCTATTGAGCTGGTAGATGGTGCTAAGCCCATAAAGCAAATGCCATATAGAATGAATCCTAATTTTTCCAAGACTGTAAAAGAAGAAATAGATAAGTTGCTTGATGCAGGATTTATATTTGCTGTGGAGAATTCAGAATGGGTTTCTCCCATTGTGATCTCAATAAAAAAGAATGGGAAGCTACGCATTTGTGTTGATTATAGGAAGCTCAATAAGGCAACAAAGAAGGATCATTACCCTCTTCCATTCTCAGATCAGATTTTGGATGAAGTAGCTAGCCAGGAGTGCTATAGTTTTGCTGATGGATATAGCGGATACAACCAAGTTCATATAGCAGAGAAAGATCAGCTGAAGACCATGTTCACCACTCCTTGGGGAACGTTTGCTTATAGAGTTATGCCTTTTGGGTTGTGTAATGCTCCAGCAACGTTCCAGCGCTTGATGAATAGGGTGTTTGAACCCTACATTGGGAACTTCATCAGAGTATTTCTGGATGATTTTTACATCTATGGGAGCAAGATGGACCACCTGCACCAGATGGAGACAACATTTCAAAGGTTAGATGAAGCACAAGCCTCACTAAACCCTACAAAGTGTGTCTTTGGATGTTCTAAAGGTGTTTTGTTAGGGCATGTTGTATCCAGAGATGGTATTGGTACTGATCCTGATAAAGTTTCAAAAATCAAAGAGTTACCATTTCCTATGAATAGAAGTAAGTTGAGATCATTTTTAGGCCATGTGGGTTACTATAGAAGGTTCATCAAGAATTTCTCAAAGATTGCACAGCCACTAACCCAGTTCTTGAAGAAGGATGTTACTTATGAACCAGGAAATAAGGCGCATGAAGCTTTTGAACAACTGAAGGAAGCCCTGGTGTCTTCACCTATTTTAAAGAATCCAGATTGGAGCAAGCCATTCATTGTGTATACTGATGCCTCAGATGCAGCACTAGGAAGTACTCTGAGCCAAAAGGATGAAAATGGGAATGATCATCCAATTTACTTTGGGAGCAGACAAATGAGCAGTGCTGAGGTAAATTATACTGTAACTGAAAAAGAGGCTCTAGCTATCATTTTTGCTGTAAAGAAGTTTAGAAATTACTTGCTAGGGAAGAAATTTATAGTTGTAACAGATCATCAGGCTCTAAAATATATTGTCAATAAGCCTAACCCATCA
Source organism: Taxus chinensis (assembly GCA_019776745.2). NCBI lineage: Eukaryota > Viridiplantae > Streptophyta > Pinopsida > Cupressales > Taxaceae > Taxus > Taxus chinensis. The sequence continues at coordinate 736,374,356 of CM034149.1, forward strand.
GGGAGGATAGCAAGATGGATAATTTTGCTACAAGAATTTGAATTTGATATTATAGATAGGCCAGGAAAGAAGCATGTCAATGCAGATGCACTCTCTCGAGCCTATGATGGTTTAGGTTCACCTTGTGATGATGATGATTTCCCAGATGCAGCATTGTTATCTCTTGACACAATCCCTAGTGAATACATAGATATTTGGAATTATCTAAATGAATTCAAGTTTCCTGATGGTGCCAATGCAAAGACTAAGAGGAAGATTACTCAAGCCAGTCGTCCATATTCTATTCTGCATGGAGTATTATTTCGAATAGGACCTGATGGACAGTACAAGAGGGCAGTTGGACGTGATCAAGGGAAGGAGCTGATAGAAGAATTCCACAATGGTACATGTGGAGGACACTTCTCTGGACAACTTACAACAAGAAGGATCTTGGACGCAGGTTATCACTGGCCCACTCTTTTTAGAGATTGTTATAATTATTGTAAGACATGTGATATTTGTCAAACACATGGTAACCGTAAGACTTCATCAGCTCCATTATGCCCTATTCTTCCACTTGGTCCCTTTGAAAAGTGGGGAATAGACATTGTAGGTCCACTTCCAACTACCCCATGCCAAAATAAGTATATTGTAGTTGCCACAGATTATTTAACCAAGTGGGTTGAAGCTAGGCCATTGAAAACAACTTCCATGGATGAAGTGGCAAGGTTCATATATGAACGCATTGTCACCAGATTTGGTTGCCCATTAGAAATTGTAACAGATCAAGGAAGCCACTTCATTAATGAGGTGGTAGAAGCCCTAGTCAACAAGTTTTCTATTAAGCACAGGAAGGCAACAACATACAAGCCAAGCACAAATGGACAGGTGGAACGAACAAATTTTGTGTTGTGTCAAATTCTAGCAAAAGATGCAGCCTTGCAGGTACATAAGTGGGATAAAAGGATTCATGCAGCATTGTGGGCATATAGGGCAACATCAAAGTCAGCAACAGGATACTCCCCATTTCAGTTGGCTTATGGCATTGATCCAGTTCTTCCTATTGAGTTTGATATTCCCACTGTGAGAGTTATGAAAAATGAAAGGATGGATGAAAGTGATTCAGTAAAAGAAAGGTTGGTACATCTTCATTTGCTAGAGGAAATGAGGGAAATAGCGAAGGATACAAGCTATAAGAAGAAAATGAAGCAGAAGGAATACTTTGATCAAAAGATCCGTTGGTCTCCATTTCATGTGAATGACTTGGTTCTAGTATATGATTCCAGATACAAAAAAAGAAGACAGAGAAAATTTCTTCCAAAGTGGATGGGGCCCTACAAAATAGCAGTTGTGCATGAAAATGGTACATATCGACTGGAGGAATTGGATGGTACTCCCATTACAAAATGGGTCAACCATGACAAGTTAAAGATTTTCCAAGCACCAGCTTCAGAATGTCCATAAGAGTCTACTCCGAGGATGGAGTAGAAGTTAGGAAGGGGGAAAATGTCGACATTAAAATTTTCCTCCGTAATTTCTATTTTATTAATGTATGTATTAGGAATAGGATGTTGTTAAGTATAATTAGTAGTGGCATCCAATAGAAGATAACGGTGCAGTGCCATCAGTACGGTGCCGCCAATAATGTAGAGTACGGTAACAGTCAAAGTACAATAGGAATGTTGTAAAAAGTAAATATTTGTCGTAAGTGGTCCGGTAATGTTAAAATGTCAAAGTTGGGATAAGTAGAGAAGTAGGGTCTACATGATTAGGAATTAGAAATATTATATTTGTAATAAGGACAAAGAGTGATGTCATAAATATTTTGTATATTTTATTTGTGGAAAAGTCTAAAAAGGTGGAACCCATGTGAGATGATAAGGTTTATCTTATCTTAGAAGATAAGCCTACATGTAAAGGCAAGAGTTTAGGCATGGAATATGATTGGCCGGAAGAGATTTCCTATCCTATCTTAGAGATAAGGTGGATAAGCCTGAATTCCTATAAATAAAGAGGCCACCCCCCCTCATTTAGCATAGAGAGAAGTAGTGAGAAATATTGTATGAGTAAGTGTGTAAAGGAAGCCATCATTTTGAAGGTGTGTTAAAGAAGCCATTAAGAGGTGTAATTGTGAAGTTTCTCCCATAGTTATTGTTTGAAGGCAAGTGAAGTTAATAACACTTGAAGAACCTCATGGGTGAGATTGTAACAATTTCATGTTGATATTATAATTTACACTGATATTTCAGATTTATCATTATTCCTTCTTATCATAGTCTATGGTATTCTTGTGTTATGTTTGTTGTTGTGTTTCCAGATTACATCCACCAAACTAAGAGCTGTGCATTAGTTAATAATCATAGCACGAGGAGTTCCCGGTGAAGAATTATCAGTCTTCAAATGATGCCTTGCCTTCCTCACTCCATTGGAATGTTTGGGAACCTTTCATCATATTAGATATATGATAAGCCTTCTCAGCAAAATCAGGAACAAATCACCTAAGAAAAATTACCTTTCCGAAGAAAGAGTGAACGCTAGTCTTTCTTGTAGGAAAAGTAAGGCTCTGAATAGGCTTGACTCTTTCAGCATCTATCTTAGTTCCCTCTTTACTGACGACATTTCCTAGCAGCTTTCTTTCAGTGACCCCAAAAACTAAATTCTTGGGATTTAGTGAAATCCTGTGCTCTCGGCATCTGATCAAGACTTGCTCTAAATGATCACAGTGATCATTTCTTTTCTTGGAGAACATGATCAGGTCATCTAGGTAAACTACGATGACCTTTCCCATCATACCTTTCATTGTAAATTCCATTGCTTGTTGGAAAGTGGCACCGGCGTTGATTAAACTGAACGACATCCTACTGTGGGCAAAGTTACCCCAAGGGGTGGTGAATTCCATCTTGAACTGATCTTCAGGTGTGACTTGAATTTGATTGTAACCCAAAAAACCATCAAGCATAGACAACATTTATAAACCGGTTACTGCCTGTAGCACTTGATCCATTATCGACAATGGATAGTTATCCTTTAAGGATGACTGGTTCAAGTTGCAAAAGTCCACGCATATGCGTATTTCACCATTCTTCTTCCACAGGTATAATATTAGCAACCCAGGTACTGTGATGAATTGGAAAAATGATTCTTACATCTAGCATTTTCTGGATTTCATCCTGGATGGTACTCGAGATCTTGGGGTTGTAATTCCTTTGCTTTTGAAGGAAAGGCTTGACATCATCCTTGAGAGGGATTTTGTGCTGAATGTCCTTTGGCCTGAAAGACTTGAGATCAACATAAGACTATGCTAATACATCCATATACTTTTTCAACACCTTGAAAATTTTTCATTTCTCTTCGGGTGTAAAACACTTCCCGATGTTCACGGAACGAGGATGTTCCGTGGTACCCAGATTGACGGATTCAATTTCTGGAGAGGAGGAAGGTTCATCCTATCACATTTCCTTTACAAAATAGTCATGATTATCAAATAGTCGTTCTAAGGAAACCAAGCCTTTTGGGATCTTGTTTCCTTTGAGCTGTATCACTTTTTCTTTTTCAGACTCATGTGCTTGACCGGTGAGAGATTCATGACACGCAGAAGTTGATCTGTCAAAATGAAGCTCTTTTAAATTGTCAGATTTCTCTAGAAAAGTGATGATTTGGTTGTCATCGTTGAACACCTACCAGTGCTACAAATTATCTGGCACACTTGGGTGAAAAACCACCTCAATGGTATATGTATCATTTTTTAATCCCAGGTGAGGGAGCATGAGAGATGCTGAGATGACCAATGAATCAGCCATGTCATTTTGAGATCTCGGAACTGCTTTGATTGAGAAAGCATCAAACTCCTCGATGTTATCCTATACTACATTGCGGTAGTGTCTGAGCCGGTCATTCTTTACTTGGTATACCCCTTTTACCTAATTTACAATCAACTCAGCATCACCTTGTACTTTTGGGTTCTTGATTCCCTTCTCTTTTACAGCTTGCATACCAAGTAATAAGGATTCATACTCAACGGTGTTATTCATATTGAAAAACTACAATTTGAAAGAGAAAGGGAAAATCTCCTCCTTAAGAGATATGAGAACAGCACTAGCGCCCCATCCACTCATGGCACAACTGCCATCAAATTGCAACATCCACACTTTGTTGAGATCCTCTTTTTGGATGAGAACGTCCATTTTACCTGAGTCGGTGGACAAGAAGTAGTTTCCCATCTCTGATGATTCAAAAATAATCTGAGCCTTGGGGTCATCAGAGTTGGTGACTAAATACTTCTTTTGTGATTCTGGCTCCAACATCTACATCACTACTTTGACAGGGATCCTAGCTTTGGACTAGTCCATATGAATTTCTGCACCAACTTCTTTACAGAAGATCCTCGCTAACAATATTCTGTATGCTACTAGAATATCAACTATAAGAATAGTCATCTTTACCCTTTTCTCAGGAAATGCCATGAATGCAAACTGTGCATCCTTGATCTAACAAATTAATGGTACTTGTTTGGTTTCCATGGAGTAGCATCTGCCAAAAGGCTTAGTAAGCATGAGGCCTAGAGCATGGGTGACCTTTGCTAGCATGACATTATCAGAAGCTCTAGAATTGATTATATAGTTTCTTAGTTTATGACCATTGATTAGGAGAGATAGGTAAAAAGGTTCAATTTTCCCCAATGCAGAAGTCAAGGAAACATTTACGTGAGACGTATGAGGTGTGGGAAGAATTCCTTTTAGGGAAACGAGGGTAATGGTGGTAGCTTGGTTTTGGATATACGTAGTTAGTCTCATAAGCTGCTTTGGGTTGGAATGAAGGTATTCAACCTCAGACATTTGGATCTTGGTATTTTTAGCATGATCAATTATATCGAATGTGACCAAGGGTTGCGCCAATGAAGGAATGAGTCCTTCATTTCATGTTTGTGGAGGAGGATTATTGGTCTTTATGGAATTGGACAAAGGCTAGTTTGGAGGAGAAATAGGAGGAAAATATTTCTTTGCAAAAGGTTTAACAGGAGGTTGAATAGGAAGGGGATTACCTCTTTTAGCAATCATTGGCGGTGGGGCTACCACGGCCTTTTCCTTTTATTTTTCAACAGCAATATTTGCTTCTTTTCCTTGTGAGTGAGTTAAAATTGCATATGATTGTCCACTCGCATACCCTTGGGTACCCTCTTCATCATCAGATTCCTCATCTTCAAATTCCATATACCCAATAGTAGAGTCACTAGTTGGTTCACTGAAATTTTGGCCATCTTCATCTTGCGACAAAGGCTCTTCATAATTTGTATCATCTTCTTCAATTTTAACCAAGGCATTGACTAAAGGAGCCTCAATTTCTAACCTTTGAGAAGCAGTAGGTAGACACAGCCTTTGGGGGGTGTTGTTGGGAGCGAAGTTCCACTGTGGGATATCCTAGTACGGAGCGGTAGACGATGCTTGAGCCAATTGCTTCTTTAATGAGAGCAAGTCATTAGCCATCTTCTGGAACGTTGGATCTGATGAGGTGGCTTGAGAAGAAGTTGAAGCCTTTGATTTTGACAGCTCCTAACTTAACTTGCCAGATATAAGCAGGTTGTCTTCTATCTGAATCACTGCAACTTGAGTAAGAACCAAGTCTGGTATTTGTTCTTGTAAAAGTAAGAAACTCACTCTCAAACTCATTGCATTCACAAAGAAACACTTTTGATTCTCTAATGTTGGCAACATGGCCGGCGGCACACAATTGATCAGTGAATTAAAATAGGTGATAAAATCATGCATGGTTTCATTGGCCTCCTTCTTCATGTGAGTGATTTTTGACAGTAACGCAAATGCATCTTCTAAAGGCTTGTACCTGTCTTCAAATGTAGTCTATAATGTAGCCCAACTAGTGATGGATCCAGCTGTTAAATGTTGGAACCATTTTGATGCAGGCCCTTGCAAGGTCTCGAGAAAGATACGTATAGATACGTCTTCATGAGTCATGTCCAGAATATTGCATGACATAATAAACACAGTGATATGTGCATTTGTGCTTTGATTCCCACTCCCATCGATTTTTGGGAAATTCTTGCGATTTCTGTGAGGGAGGGCATGAACTGAATACGGCAGTGCTAGAGGACCCATGGCATTTCCCCATGGTATCAGTAGATTTATTCCCATTTGAAACGCGGGAAAATAACATGAGCAGGGAGTCTGTTCCACTTAGCAAAAGGGCACTGCAAATTGATGTCGCGACACCTTGTGAAAACCGGCTCCTTCGTGGAGGAGAGGCACTTCTGGCTGATTGATCCGCCGAACTTAGCAATGTGAATCGTGCTAGAGTGATACTGAAATTGTGCCTTTGAAGTAGATCAAATATTGGATCAACTTCTCCACAAGATTTTCTACCACAATTAAATTGTTCACCCGCCAGGTTAGCCGTTCGAATCTGCAATAGTTAATAGTAGATTTACAACAATCTTTTGGTTTGTACTTGCTGATTTTATAGCAAAAACCAGCAGCATGTACTTTTTAATTTTTTAATTTTATCCTCTTTTAACAACAACTGATTGTGGTTTTCTGACAAAGATTAACAAGGATAAAAGGTGGGTCAATTTAGAAAGCTGATTTTCAAATCTTTGAACTGAATTTTGCAAGGTTTCGAAAATATCAAAAAATGTCAGATTCTCAAATCTACGGAAATATAATTTTTTTTGAAAAAAATCAGTGAACTAAAAGCTCCTATCTGGTCTAGATCTATGGATTTGCCTAAGGAATTTTTTTTAGTTTTGATCACTTCTGCAAAAAAATTAATTTTTAAGAAAGAGTTAAAATTTGCAAACTAGTAGTGATTTTTACAGTTTTTTGATTATTTCTTTAGTTCAATCCCCAACGGAGTCGCCAAAAACTATTGGTTTGAAAATATTTAGGTTAGACAGGTTGTGGGGAAACAGACCAACAGTGTGCAAGACATAGCCCCTCTTTCAGACAGTGTAGCGAAACTGGTTTATTGCTATTCTATCAAGCAGGAATCTGTGCAAATCTACACTATTCTAACTTCAGGGGTTTGGGATCTCATCTTGGTAGAGGTATTTCCAACTTCGAACATAAATGTAAGAGGGAAGGAATGAAGGAAGGTAGATCTGAAGGGAGAAAATAAATGAATTCCAAGACAGAAAGGTCGGAGGGTTTACGCTTTGGGTTGGTAGTAAAAAGATCCAAACTTACTTGCATAAACAAACAAATCAATACTGATGAACATATGATGATAATAATAATGAATCCAATAGAATAGAAACATAGATCTAACTTAAGAGAGATCTGATGCAAATAACACATATATTGAGCACAAAGTCTTAACATATATATTAATATCTCTTCTGTTACAAGAAGGCACAAAGTATTTCTTTCTTCACCTCTTTTTTCATACAAAAATGTCCACCTGGAATAAATTTTTTCCAGTATTTATAGAAGGAGAAGAGGGAAGAGGACAAAAAGAAGCCAACTACTATTTACAAAATATCTACAAAAATATTTACCAAATATCTAAAAAGTCAAAAGTTGACTTTGGGCAAGCTTGTGGATGGCAACATCCCATGATGCAACATGGATGATGTCATCATAAATACCAACATACTTATTAAATATTTTTACAAAAATATCAAAGTGTACACAAGAAGAGAAACTATTCATCATCATCTCTTTACTTGAATGGAGTGTCTTACTTCTTATCGGGAGAGGCGATGTGACACTGAACTCGGTACTCCATAAACTTGCTGATCATTGTTTGAAGTTGATTGTGGTCTGGACCCTTGAAATGGTTGCCAATAACTTCACAAATTTCTTTTTCAGTCTTGACCTTGTCAGGTAGCCCAGCATACTCTTTGTTTGCCTCAATCAAGTATCCAATGAAATTGCGGCAAGCTAAAAGGTTATTGATAGACTTTTGGTAAAAAGTGACCTCTGGCGAAAAACCTTGGGTTACAATAACCTTGAAGATCTAGATTGTATCGTCTAACTCCCTCAAGGTGAATGATGCACTGAGCATCTCAGAAGCCATCTTCATAACCGTCTGCTCCATGCTGTGTTTTGCATCCAGGGCCTCATACTTGATTTTGTCTATCCTTTCTAGGATATACTCCATTTGATTAACTTGGTAATCTAGTGCAATGAGAGCTTTATGGTGTGCCCGTGGGTGATCAATGATGCCGACCTTTAATAGGTCATCGGCTGAGAAGTCGACCATTACCTAACATGTTTCATGTTGTAATCTAGCATTGTCCAACTCCTCAGAGAGGGATCCTGCTATTGCTTGCAGCTCCTTGTTTGCTTGATCTATACCCTGGTAGAGTCTTGTGAACTTCTTGATTATCTCCTCACTATCTCTGAGGATTCGCTCTATTGAGGAAGACACTTCTGCGCCTTTTTCACCAATCTTGGCATATTCATTTATCTTGTCCTGACTGAGAACTTCCGGAGGCTCGACGACAATCATAGGAGGTGTGTTGCCCATTCTTTGCAATGCTTGGAGAAGATGTTTGTTTTGTTTGGTTAGTATCTTATTCTCCTCCTTTGCTTCCTGAAGGTTCTTGCAGAGGGCATCTACTGCAGATAGAGCCTCTCCTTAAAGGCTCTCAGATGAGGTTCCCATGGTGACTTGGGTCACTGTAAAGTTTGTAGGACATAGATCTTTCTTTTCTTTAGTGGGATCAGGGTATGTAATCTCCATGACCCTCTCCCCCGAAATCTCCATGACCCTCTCTCCCAAAGTGCTCTTTGAGAAGCGAGTTATAGCTTTTTGCTTCTTTGGTCCCTTCTTCAGAATGACAAAGAAGTCCATGGGTGCTATGGGAAATTTTCTCTTGAGTTGACCCAGATGGTCGGAAATCCGGCTTGGACTTATGGGAGAAGGAGTAGAGGGAATGGAAGAAGAAATGGGAGTGAAAGGGGAAGCAACTAAAGAGGCCACAAGGAAGAACGTTGAGACACTTGCTAGTGGCATCGACAAGGAGTCTAAAGTGCTACTGCTTGTGGGGCCTATAGTCACTACCAGAGAAGAAAAGGTCATGGAGGCAGAAGGGATCTGTAATGGGATGGAGGGAACACTAGGTGAAAGATCCATGAGAGAGGAGAAGATGGAAGAGGTGGGAGATGGAAGGGAGGAAGGAAGAGAAGAAGAAACATCCATTGGGGTAGATGTTTCAACAATAGGGGGAGGAGAAGGAGTGGAAGAAGGAATGGTGGGTACCTTAGTGGTTATAGCTATGACCACATCCTGAGTGGATGTGTCCGTCAAAACTTTGGTAGTCTCTTCTTCTTTTCCTGGAGAGACTAGGTCGATCGCTTGCTTCTCAGAAGTAGTAGGAGGGCTTTGAGGAGCTTCTTCTTTGCTTGATTCTCCCTCCTCTTTATCTTTTCCTTTTCCTTTTGGCACTTGGGCCGGCCTTGGAGGTGCTCTTCCTGAAGAAGAAGTAGTGAAATCTACCCCAAGGTAGGTAAGACCATTCTTTTTGCACCAATGCTCAGTGGACTGCAACGTGTGTTTGACCCTTTCCTCGATGGTCTTTGGTGCCTTGGCTCTATCAATTTCTCTGAATGGCCAATCGTCCCAATCCATGTCAAGGTAAACTTGATCAATTTATTGATCATGTTCTTGGAATCCTTTTGGAATGATGGTGACGCCATAGTGCTTGATTTATTCTAGAGCCAGCCTGGAGTGATCCTTCCACTTGAGATCTATTTTGTGTGTCAGGTCGATGTATATGTCCTCGATCTCAGGGACATGAATAGGATCAATTTTTGCCTTTGGGTGGCAACCCTGGCAATCAAAGGTAGGCTAGGCTGGGAAGTTATGCTTTAGATTTAGCAATTCAAGCTTGATATACACTTCCCGCACTTTGGCCAGTGTGGTGCAGGTGTAATTTCCCACTGTAAGGGGGAATGGAGTTCCTCCGTTCTTTCTCTTCATGCATCTCTCATGGTATGTGATTAGTTGCCTTGACATCTCTAATAGAATCAACTTGGGCCCCATATACCTTGGTAGCTTGGTCGGTTCACCCTCAAAATTCACCACCCTAAGATATGTGAATGTGGGAAACTGAGTGAACAATTCCCCCCACTTCTTTGTGACAATGAGCACACTTAGGCTAGTTCGGCCATTCCTCATATTTGGTCTCAATAAGCAGATCACCTCATAGAAGAAGGCATCGTTTATTTTTTAGAACTAAGGGATGTTGTTCTTGAGCCTGAGCTCTGGGTAGTATTCATTCATTTTGACCTGGAGCCACACCCCATTTCGTGTCAGGTCTAACAAAATTTTCGTTGATGTTGTAGTGTAGACAACATAGGAATTCATATAGAATCTCCCAGTTGTCATGACCTATTGAAGCTTCTGAGAGATGGTGTCGTTGATGATTTCTCCCCAACCAAAATGCTGTTCAGGAACATTTTTTCTCATGGTCTCTAAGTACCTTAGCATCCATTTATGGAAATTGATGGTCATCAGGAAGCCCAAACACTCTGCTTAGGAAGGTGATTGTATCACTTAGTTCCTCATTGAAGTCACTGTAGTGGATGGTCTGTGGCCATCGGCTCACTGAATTTTTGTTTTTGAGGTATAACTCGTTCATCATTTGCATACACTTGTCTTCATTGTCATCCCATGCCTTCTTGTAGTCATCTAGGCTTATGGCGACGTACTGCCTATGATGAGGAATTCCCAGAGTTATTTCAAAGTGATGAGCAGTTAGGTAGATGACCGTCTTTCCTTCTTTATCCTCGACACATCTTGTGTCCTTGTTATAGCATCGAGCCACCAACATGATTAACTCATTATTAATAACACTTACTGGCAGCCCAACTACAATGTGCAATCCACTGTCTACCAGTTTGTTCATCTAGGGGCCACTAGTAGCCTGGTTTGTTCTTGCCCATAAGTCTTCCATATCAATGTGCCCAAGCTTGGAGTCTCTGATGTCGAGATCACTTTCTGCATATGAGTCTGGCATCCTGACTTTCTGGTATTTATACTTCATCTCTTGTTTTTATAGCTTAGCTTTACCTTTAGACTTGGTTGACTTTTTTCTTGACGAAGACATATGTGGACTCGAGGATAGCTATTGTTGTTTTGCAAGGAGAATCAAGGAGGTCCAACACAGAAGAGCCATGTCAACTATCATGTTATTCATAATGAAAGATTGCAAAAAGAAAAATGAGCAATTACAAGGCTTAGGTGCAAGGCGCAAGTTCATAGCATACTGAAGAGGCTTAAAAAGGCTGGGTGCATGTTTGGTGATGTCAACATGCAGATGTTGGTGTCAAAGGAGGCTCGGGGTGCAAGTAAGCAACACATAACAAGTAATGTTGGTGTTATAGAAGTTGTGCCAGCGCCTTAGGAAGTGTGTTTTGTGAGGCGCAAAAAAGTTTGGTGTTGCATGCTTTCAAAGTGTGCCAAAGCGCAGGTATGGGAAATGTAGTACAAAGAGCCAGTGTGCCAAGGGTTTTGCTTATGTCGCGCGGATTTGGTTTACACAACAAATAATGTCATTATCATTGCATTTGTGCCTGTGCCTACGCTTTTCAATAAATTGCTAAGTATTTGTTTTGGATTGCGCAGGAAGGGCTTATGCTACATGGGTTTGAAATGAGCTATGACATGACTGTGTGCGATTTAGCATAAATGTAGATTTCACCAAAGGGAAAATAGTTGGGTGTTTTGGCTAATTTCTTGATTTTGGTTTCTCTCTTATTTTGCATTTGGAATTTAGATTATATGAGAGAGAAAAAGAGAAATGCAACAGGTAGGGAAGATGGGTTTTCATTTCTCTCAGAGGCAGAGCCTTCCAGATTTGTAGATCTAGAAGGAGAAGCAAAAAGGGGTTTCCAGCTGGTTATAGAATGGTGGGTTTATTCATTTTAGATTTTTTAGATTTAACCTCTTAGATTTATAATAAACCTAAAACCTAACAACAACCAAGAAACAAAACCATAAACAATAATAAGAGTGATAAAAAACACTTACCCGGTTTAATAAAGGATGAAGGACAACTTTGGGGTCCACAAACTCGAAAAGTGGAATGCAGGCGTGACAGGGATAGCTGACAGGTGCAGAGGAATAGTTTTCACAATTTTCAAATCATGAAAATGACAGGTGTTAAGCGCCTATATATAGAAAATTTGGCATTTATTATCCCACCCACTTTTCTTTGGTGGAATTTTCAAAGTGTCGACATGGGTACAAATGTGCCTTAGCACAATTATGTTAGCGTTGACATAAATTTTTTAGCGCTTGAAGTGCATATCTCATGATGTCGACATGAAGTTTCCAGTGTCGAAGGGAAATCTACTTAGTGCATATTTTTATGTGTTGACATCATTTTTTTAGCGCCTTAGCACACTTTTTAGGTGCATGTTTAACTATGTTCTCATGTCCTTCCCTATGCCAAAGGGGCGCAACTTCTCTGATGTCAACATGTCATTTAGGGCGCCAAAGGATTTTTAAGGGGCGCACTTTTCATTGTGTCAACACAATATTGCTTGCGCCCAGTTCAAAAAGGCTAAAAATGGCTAAGTTCTTTCAAACTTTATTTCCGGAAAGGAGTTTTATGCCATTTTGAACGTTATTAGATCTTTTCAAGGGACCAAAACGGAATTTTGGTACGGTTACCTGCAAAATTGCCCTTGTCAATTTCACAGGTTAACAATACTATGACTAACTCATGTATACAATTAATTGCTAATGAATAAAGAAGTATATAAGTAAAATGTTAAAACACGATAACCTCAATGCATGAATATCGACAACAACAAATAAAGTCACATATAGTTCCTACTTTTATATTTCTAGATTATTTGAATATTTTCCTTATTTTTTATAATTTAATTTGTTTGTATTTACTTGAATATCTAAACATATGAATAAAGATACAAAATATAGGGCCTTGGGCCTTGGGTTGTATATAATAGAATAATGAGGATGTGGTCCTAGGTAGTTTTTATTTCGTCAATAATCATATAAAACTATGAAATGTGCTACATTATTAGGTTTTTGTATTAGTTGTAATATGATATTAAGTATCAAAAAAATGAGTGGTGACAAGTCAAGTAAGGATCATATTATAAGAAATCATTATGGAAAAAATGATATATGTGCAAGTAGATTACATATTTCATTGCAAGTGAGAGAATCATAGGTGGGATATCCTTCGATTCTATCAATAGTGTAGTCATATATGTACATATAAATTGGTTTAAAAGTGCATGCTATGTTAGTGAGGGGTAATAAGCATAGTTGAGTCATCATATAATTTATAGGATTGATCATGGGCAATATTTTTCTTGAAGTATCAATATCAGTAATATGTGAATACACAATTTTCAAATAATGAGTATTCATAGTAACATGTTCCCTTTTTATGTTTTAGGAGAGTGCATTGATCTCTCATATGGGGTTAAACTCATAAGGATATTGTAAAATTACATGTTACATGTACATACTTGAATCAAGGTGAAATATTTGAGGAGATACTATAAAATATCAATCAGGTTGTATCTGTATTGGTGGGGTACAAAAAAACATACTTACGAGTAGGATCAAGAAATTTTCAAGGATAAATTTTGTTGGTATGGTTTACTTCTCCTGTAATCTCATGGAAATTTTCCACATCACATGGTAAGTCATCTCATTTAGGTAAGGGTCATAGGTTATAGGTGTCTTAGGGGGCATGACATATTCCATTATACGCGTCAGTGTGCATCAGTGTATCATACATGAGTTAGTTTCCATTTCTAGAATGTAACTCCTCTTTAGTATTATGGAGGTATAATTGGTCTTGCATTCGGAGTTACCACAACACTCATATTTGTACTAATTTTGTGATATATGAGAATGAGTAGAACTTTTTCTTTGCATGCATGTTTTCATGGTTGAATGTTTGCTTATTACATGGAAATTTGTCATGTTGTTATTCAAGTGTAACTTCGTTGATGTGTGTTCCATCCTACTTGATCCTTGTCACATTGTCTCACATGGTATCAGAGCATGTTGTTGGGATCGAAACCAATCTCCATCTTTTGTTTCCTACTACTCTCAGTTTTGTGTTCTTACTAGTTTCTTGTGAAATCTTTGTAATCATTATTCCATTGTGCTTTACATGTATTGATTCAATTTACCCATTTATGATTGGAGGTATTATGCTTGGTTGTTTTTTTTTGGTTTTTTGTTTGGTTTTGTAGGTTTTTTTATTTAGGTTCTTGTAAAAAAAATTAAGGTTAAAGTGTAGTTTTTGGAGTCATTGAAAGTGTGTTGAGCATGTTTTTGAGCCCGACTCAGCCCTAGCTCATTGAGATGGGAACCAAGTTGTCCAAGCTTGCCATATATCCTTATTTCCAACTTATCATGTTCACCTCAATGTTGCTTTCCCCTTATTTTCATGGACCCTAAAAATGTGAAATTTTTGAAATTTTAGTTAAGTTGTTTGCTTCTCTTGGTTGCATTTGACTTGTGTGTGTTAAAATGAAGGAAAACTTCCAAAAGTTGGTCATTTTTAGTTTTTTTGGGCCTAAATCCGTTAAATAAGCCCTTTGAGGAACATGATGAACTATTCCTTTGTTCCTCATGTTCCACGCATCATTTCTTTGTCCATTTTCTTTAATTTGGTCGCATAAATTGGATAAATTTGGTCATACCAAAACTCTTGGAACTATTCCCAACTTCATTATGTTTGCCACTTCCCTACTTTCACTGAATCATCACCACATTTCACTTCAAAAATTGGTTAGATTGAATTTTTAGAACATTATAAGAACTATGGGCCATGTTCCTTTGGGCCTTTTGTTCGCTGATTGTCTGCTTCATTTGAATCCCCATGCACAAATTAGTCAAGTCTGGTATTACAGGGACTTTAAGAACTAGATGAACTATTCCCTCTAGTCTCTCCATTCCCCATAACTCCGACTTACCCACATCATATAAAAATGTGAGTGTGTATGTATGTTCCATAAATTCCACCCAAGCCAGACGTATTCGATGTAAGAAATAAAGGGAGAAGGATTTGTGTTTTAATGTGTTCCCCATGGCTCTATTATCACTTGATTCACCATTTTAATGTTAAAATGGGAAGATTGGATTGTGCAACCCTAAGCTATACATAAATTCTCCCAACTCAAATTATTTCTACATTTGTGCTAAATTTAGTTGCTATTGTGTTGAGCGTCATCCCTTCTCTTCGCATGTAAAAGTGACGTTTTTGCTTGTAACTTCTCCATTTTTCACCCAAATTTAAAAAAATACAAATTGCATTCGGACCATTAAGATTTCGTTGTTATTTTCATCTACTAGGTGAGTGGTTTTACACTTTTTTCACATAATTTGGCTGGTATTTGATTTTTTGTGTTATCCTCTTGAAATCCCCTCAAAAATCATTGTAAAAACCTTGTTTTTCCCTGAGATTTTTCCCAAATTGTCATCGTGAAGTTTCAATATTCCAGGTATGAGAAATATTTCCTCCCTTGACACCTCTGACCCTGAAATAAGAGATAACAATGTGAAACATATGAATTTGGAGGATTTTGGACTAGAACAAGAGATGATAAACCAACCCTGTTGGCCCAATGCATTAGGGATATAGGGTTATCTTATGTATTTGGTTTCCCTACTTCGGTCCACTGCACTGACACAGTCTTATCCTGTGCCTCAATTTTTTGATCCAAAAATTAAAGAGCTAAAAGATATTCTTGGGCAAGTTATTTCTCAATTAAATGCTCACCCATATTAACATGGACTTGGGTATTCCTACCTTCAAATACTCTAAATTCCTGACTAGGGACAAAGATAAAAGAGAATATGACCTCACCCCTGTCAAGTACCCTTCAATGACTGACAAAGCCTAGCTAAGTGTTAAGAGGAAATGACCATCCAAATTACCCAAGTAACTCTACAAAATTAAATTCTTAGAGGATATATTCAATATCGATAACATTTCTTACAAGGGTAATGGGTTTTCCCCTCAACTCGGAAGTTCCAAAACTGGATGAGTGTCTATATCAACATAAATTTTTGAACGTATACAACACTTGAACTGGGGAGAAATAATTTTTGAAAAAATAACTTAGCAACTCACCCAAGATCACCAAAGTAAGACTTTCTATATGACCTCTTACCCGATGTATACTATAGCAGGATATATAATATGGACTGGCTTGACAGGTTAGGATAACATGTAGAATTTTGTGATATATGATTTCTATACTGAGCTCACCTATGAGAACAACAAAATAAATCATATGAGGGTTAATGATTCCTTAAAAAAAAAATTGGTAATATTTCTTGAGGGGAATGTAGCCAATAGGGTATATTAGTAGGCCTAACAGTTGATTTCGATGTATGGAAACTTTCTCATAGAGTTCAAAAAATTCTCCTACATTCAAACATTGGGATTTGAGGGAGCACTATATAAACTTATGATATACTACAATGATAAGATAGTTTTAGTTGAGTTCTATAGGAAGTTATATGTCCTTCAGAGGACTTATAGAGATAAAAGTATTTTTGGTATACAATTTCCCATCACTTTGGGGATTTATACATATAGGATAGCTCTTGATGCCAAAAATGTGGAAAGAACTATCTATCCATTAAAATTTCATCATTGCCAAAACATGAATCATTTTTATAGTAATAATTTCATTTGTAATAATATCAGGTTGACTTATTACCATACACCAACATTTGAGGAGTACTGGGAGGACTGTGTTGATGAGTATGAGAGTAGGAAAAGAGCCTACGAAACACTATCTTTACAAGAAATCAAAGATTTAATATTACATGCAGTACCTGATGGGATGACATATGATGGTTCAAACTCTTTCATTATAGAATATATAAATTCCATTCAGTATACTCCTCTTCCCACCATTGAATGGTCACAAAAGGAGAAGGAAAATCCTAATGATTAACTAAAATGGACTAAATTAGGTAGTTTGAAGATAGTTAATCTAAGCTATGAACAACTATAAATGAAGTAAACAAGTGCAAAAAACAATATGCTAACGATCTAAGAAGTTACGTAAAATTAAATACTAAACCCTAATGTGTAAGAGAGAAGAGGAAAGAACTCAGCTGATAACATATGTTTGTCAGATAGTTTTACAGAATTAACTAGATGAATCAGAAGCAGGAAAAACTATGAAAGGGTCCCATAGAGGGTAGATTTGTGTGATATGGATAGACTAGAGCGCATGGGAAAGGACTAGGGCTTCTACAGGTACTCTGGTAAGTAGAACAGGTGACCTAGTCTGGTAAAAAGGCATGGAAATTGTAGTTCCCACTTCTCTTTGACACTTTTTTGATACTGAACATGATACTGTTTGACATAATTATATTATGGACTTTATTATAGTGTTATGTTAGATGTTATATCATGGATTATTATGCATTGGTGAATGAAGTTGAATTTTGTGATGAGGTTGAAGATGTGTGATGTGGCATCCTACATGGATCCACGTCATCCTCTTCTCTTCCCTCTTCTATAAAATTTGAATTGCTTGCCTTGTTTTGGGTTGCTTCACTTTTGGGAAACTCCTTTTGGGGTGAATTCTTTTGTTGTTCTAGAGATCTTGCTTTTGAGAAGTTTGTGGGAAGATAGTTGCATGCTTGTGCTTAGCTGATTTGGATTGCTTGCATTGAGATAAAGCTTGTTGTATTAGAACTTGGAATAACTCCATCATAGAGAGGTCAGAACTTGGTTCTTGAAATGCTTCCTTTAATGTTTATGAAATTGTTTTGTTGTGAATGTTTTGGCATATTTGTGGGATGTTGGGTAGATGGCATAAGAATGGTGTAGGAGAAGACTATGGGGTTTATTTTGTGGGAGGAAAAAGTGTTTTAGGGAGGTATAAGTGTGGAGGGAGTTGGGATTTGGGATCCACCTTACAAAGAAATAGCTTGCATTTCTTTACTCGTTATGGGGTGCCGTAAGAGGTTGGGGAGGAATAAGCAAATGTGAGGAATAAGGGGTACTTGGGGGAGGCATAAAGGAATGTCAAGGCTTTGATATACTATATTTTGGCAATTTGAAATCAAGTGGTGATACCCATTTCCCCTTTGGGAGGCATAAGTAGTATCCCCCATAGTTTCTTGCTCCTTTGGCTTGCATGATGAAGCTTGAGTTTTGTTTGCTATGTTTTAATGTGGTTGCAAACTACATTCTATTTTGGACTGTGTTTTAAATGTGAAATTTGCATGTGTGTTTGTGGAATCCTGTTATTTCCATGAGTTGAAACAAATCTTTTATTGCATTGTGGTTGGGACTCGGGGGGCCAATGAAGAAGGATGGCTTCTCCTTATCATTGGATGTCTTGGTTGGGTGGAGAGCATTGCCTTTCCCCTGCTCTTGTTGTGATCAGAATTGGAAGAATGATAAAACTACATGTTGCTGTTATGGAGAAAAGGAGAAAAAAAAGAAAAAAGAAATAGTTTGACAGTCCCTTGTTGAAAAGAAATATTATTGTAACCTTTCCCACTTGAAGTGGATGAACTCGTATATGTTTTGTAATGGAAATATGTTGTATTGAATATGAAAGTTGTAATTTTGAAATGTAAAGGAGAGATATATACTCTATTTTTGTTTTGAAAGAAAGAGATGTATTTTGTATATTGTATTATGAAAATCAACAAAAAAGATAAGTTGTAAAAGAAGTAAACCTTTTCTTTTGAATAAAATTTGCATTCCTTTCCACAATAGGAACTATTTCTGTTTAAAATATGAGTTTGAAATGTATTTGAAATCTCTATTTAAAAGAAAGAAATGTGTGTGAGGAAAATACAGAACTCTATCTTTTAAAAAGTGTAAAATTGGAAATCAGAATTGCATTTTGGTTTTGAATAGTTTGATTTGAATCAACTAAATGTATTAGAGTAGAACTGGAATGAATTCTAATACTTGGAAGATAAAAATGGCAAATAGTTCCTTTAGAATTTGATCTCTATTTTATATTTTCAAACTAGTAAATACTTTATCCAAAAATGCACAATTTTTACCTGCAACAAGGAAATAACAAATTAAGCAATTAAATTAAATTAGTATGCCCTAAACGAATTCAATTGGACAAAAACACTTAAGGAATTTTCTTAGGAAACTTAGCAAAATCAAGATCAAACCGTTTGCTATCGTTTTTACTGTCAAAATTGTATTTTTTCTTATTGGGAGTAAATCAAACAAAATTACCTTCCAAATCCATCCTAAATCCATCTAAGAACAATTATCTAGGTTTAATTGACATGTTGAGAGAAGAAGAAGATCAATTGATTAAAATTTTATAAGTTAAAATTTACCAGTTTTCCTTTTAAAAGCCTGCATATCATTTTCATGAAATTGACCCCTTAAACATTATAAAAATGAAATATTAATGATTCTTGTGCATAGAGGATGTCGAGAGATTTATGAAAAGTCCTCGTTTGCCAAAAACCAAGTTTCCAATCAAGAGTTATGGCCTTTTGAAGTTTTCACTTCATTTTGGCTTCAAAATTTTTCTAACTGTTAAATTTAATTAATAAAAATTTTGGAAAATTTTTCTAAGTTTTCCCCACATCCTCACTAACTGCAGCCAATCATTGACTAACACATGGCTTAGAGAGGCATTAGTGGAGGCGCGAATCATTTTTTTACCTTAGCACTTTAAAAGAAAATTTTGGTAATTTTTCCTAACTTCTCCCTCAGGCCCACCGACCCACAGCTAATGAATGGATTACATGTGTCCCCACGACGCGTTGGCAGCAGTGTGGAGTGTCTCGAAGTTTTACGCTTCAAAATTCAACTTTTCCCAAATCTCCCCACCAACCCACTAGTCCACAACTAATGAACCTCTGACACATGGTGTCATGAGGTATTGATGGAGGGGTGGGTGGATTTTAAAACCATGCACATTTTTAACCCTTAAGGAAAACATGCCTATTTGTCCCCGCTAACCCACTTCCCCACATTAAATTAGGATTTGCCACGTGTCCCTTGTGGCCTAGGATATAATATCATTTTTGGGACATGGAGTCCCTTTGTGAACTTTTGGGCATGCGGGGGAAAAGTGCGCTTTTCACCCGAAGCGCCAAGAATCCAACTTTCCTCCCCCGCTCCACCGACCCGAATTCCTTTGGGGAAGTTTGTCTTCCCGTAGCCCACAGGCCCACGCATGGGAAAAATTTCTTCCCACGGCCCACAGGCTTGCACACGGGAAAAAATTCTTCCTATGGACTATAGGCCTGTGCATGGGAAAATTTTCTTCCTGTGGACCGTAGGCTTGTGCACAGGAAAAATTTCTTCCTGCGGCCCACACATGGAAAATTTTCTCCCTTAGGCCCGCAAACCTGCTCTTGGGAAAATTTTCCTCCTAAGGTCCGCTGGCCCATAAGTTGAGAAATATGAGGAGTTATGAGGACTTCTTTATATCACTGGAAAGGTGAGGAAATTTCCTATCTAATGGGAATGTTTTTTGGGAAGTTTTGAGTGATTTTTTTATAAAAATCAGGTTGAATATTTTAATCCTGTTAGAAAGTGGTATTGTGAGAAATTACCCTCGTAACCTAATTGATTAATCTAATCCTAATTTTGGACCTTGTGATCTTTTATAATTGTCATATTAATAAAGCTTTAAGCTATTAATAGTATATTGGCTTTGAAACTTGCTTGCGACAACTGTTGTCTTGTACCCTGGTTGTAGACTCTTTTAAACAACACAAAGGAAAATTATTCCATAATTTTTCCTAACTAATCCTAGGTTATTCTTGGGTCTCAAGTGGGTTGTTTTTAGTGGGTGCTACACTTGGTATCAGAGCAGTGGTTAAAAATCTTGGGCCATTGGGCACACTAGAAAACTTGAGACATGACCTTTAAAACCTAGCACACTTTTAAACCTAGAAAACAACTAGTTTAGAAATTGAATATTTTAGTAAACACAGAAACTAAGTAAGACCTATAATAAGGAGCTAACTCTTGTTTTGCTCTGTGCAAGAGGCGCAGACAAGATGAGGAGTATTTTCACATAGACCTAGGCATACCACCTCCAGATCATGTTATAGCAGCCATCCTACCACAAATTTTGCAGACTCTTCAAGATGTCAAAACCTGGGTAATTGTTAAGAGGAAATGACCATCCAAATTACCCAAGACACTCTACAAAATTAAATTCTTAGAGGATCTATTCAATGTGATAACATTTCTTACAAGGGTAATGGGTTTTCCCTCAAGTCAAGAGTTCCAAAATTGGATGAGTGTCTATATCAACATAATTTATGAATGTATACAACACATAAACTGGGGAGAAATATTTTTTGAAAACATAACTTAGCAACTCACCAAATATCACTAGAGTAAGACTTTCTATATGATCTCCTACCCAATGTATACTATAGTGGGATATAGAATATGGACTGACTTGACAGGTTAGGATAACATGCAGAATTTTTCCATATATGATTTCTATACCAAGCTCACCTATGAGAACAACAAAATACATCATAGGAGGGTCAATGATTCGTTCATAATTTTTTTGGAAATATTTCTTGAGGGGAATGTAGCCAATAGGTTATATTAGTAGGCCTAACAGTTGATTTCGATGTATGGAAACTTTCTCGTAGAGTTCAAAAAATTATCCTACATTCAAACATTTGGATTTAAGGGAGCTCCATATAAGCTTATGATATACTACAATGATAAGATAGTTTTGGTTGAGCTCTATAGGAAGTTATATATCCTTCAGAGGATTTATAGAGATAACAATATTTTTGGTATATAATTTCCCATCACTTTGGGGATTTATACATATAGGATAGCTCTTGATGCCAAAAATGTGGAAAGAACTATCTATCCATTCAAATTTCATCATTGCCAAAACATGAATCATTTTGATAGTAATAATTTCATTCTTAGTAATATCAGGTTGACTTATTACCATACACCAACATTTGAGGACTACTGGGAGGACTATGTTGATGAGTATGAGAGCAGGAAAAGAACCTACGAAATACTATCTTTACAAGAAATCAAATATTTAATATCACATGTAGTACCTGATGGGATGACATATGATGGTTCAAACTCTTTCATTATAGAATATATAAATTCCATTCAGTATACTCCTCTTCCCACCATTGAATGGTCACAGAAGGAGAAGGAAAATATTAATGATTAACTGAAATGGAATAAATTAGGTAGTTTGAAGATAGTTAATCTAAGCTATGAACAACTATAAATGAAGTAAACAAGTGTAGAAAAAAATATGCTAATGATCTAAGAAGTTATATAAAATTAAATACTAAATCCTAATGTGCAAGAGAGAAGAGGAAAGAACTCAGCTGATAATAGATGTTTGTCGGATAGTTTTGCAGAAGTAACTAGATGAATCAGAAGTAGGCACAACTATGCAAGGTTCCCATAGAGGGTAGATTTGTGTGATATGGCTAGACTGGAGTGCATGGGAAAGGACTAGGGCGTCCATGGGTGCTCTACAAAGTAGAACAGGTGCCCTGGTCTGGTAAAAAGGCATGGAAATGGTCTTCACAGGTCCTAGAGATGATCGATAACCTTTGACGTCTATCACATTAGTTTTCCTATACTGTGTTGAATTCTCCAAATATTCCAAGAGGAAAAATAATCTACAAAAAGAATAAAAGGAAGTATCAAAACCTTAAAAAATAAAGATGAAAATGAATGGGATATGCGTAGATGTTAAGATTAGGGGGGAGGTGGGATGTTATGCCCCCCAAGTGTATGATAATGCATGTAGTATGTGATAAATTATGTATGAGGGTGATTAAGCATTATGGATTTCTTTTAATTAATGATGCATAAGGAACGTTAAAGGATGATAGACATGTGTATGTATAGATGGTGATATAATGGGGGAATATGGTAATGTAAGATGAAACGAGGTTCTTTATGGTAAAATACCCCTCAAAAGTCATATAAGAACCATAAGAATATGAGTGTGTCATCAGGAGGGTAGAGTAATAAGAGTCACAAACCAAAGGCCAATTATGCATGTGGTGGAACCATGTTGGATAAAGTCAAGTGGAGCACTATGTGATGGTGGTGAAATTGGAAATATATCATGATCACTAGTATGAAGATTAGTTGCAGGAACGGAATTAATTGGTTGGAGCTTAGATTTGAGAGGAGGCCAAGTTGCATTTAGTCTAGGAGAATGTTTAGGTTGACTTGGTAATTCTTTAGACAACTTAATAAGAGTGGTTTGTGAACTAATTTTGATAGGTGGTTGACTTTTTGACTTAGGGATACCATAGGTGATTGCTTTAGTGGATCATGACTAACCAAAGGAGTAGCCTTAGGAGCCCATGTGGGTGTAACCTTTGTGATAGGATGTTGTGAATTAAATTAAATAAGACCTTGACACTTAAGAATTTGGATTATGAGATGTAAGTGTGGAAATCATTGGCATTATGTCCATTGATTTGATGATAATTGTAATATGGGTGACCTTGATATTTCACTAAACAATAGGGAGAATAGTGATGAGTAGGTGGTAGGGTGATCAAATGATGACTAAGGAGCTAAATAAGAATGTCATGTGGCATAATATTATGATCAAATATGAGAGGCTTAGGAAATGGAATGTCTTGTGGTTCAGCTAGATGACATATGTTGGCCATAGAGTGCATATGAGATGTAGAAGAAGCACAAACATGTGATTGAGAAACATGCTTAAGCTGTTGGATTTCAGATCTAAGATATGTGATTATGGATTCCATGGCTGCAAATTTATCTTTAAATAATGTATATAAGAATTGAATCGAGTCCAATAGGGGTTGAGTGGATGGGGGATCACTAGGATTAAATTCATCACATAAATGATCGAATATAGAACTGATTTAGTGTGGCGGCGTATTGTCATCCAGATACATGCAGTCTAGCTATTTTTTTTACGAAATAACATAACAATGAGGATATATCTTAAGTAAAGTAGATAAAGAGACTCGAGAAACTTGGGGAGCCATGATGGAAAAGATAAGAAAATCCCTAGAATGAAGGTGAATTCAAAGGTCGGGTTCACCAAAATGATTAACTAAAATGAAATAAAGTAGGTAGTATGAAGATAGTTAATCTAAGCTATGAACAACTATAAATGAAGTAAAAAATTCAGAAAATAGTATGGTAATTATCTAAGAAGTTATGCAAAATGAAATACTGAACTCTAATGTGCAATAGAGAAGAGGAAAGAATGAAATTCATAACAAATGCTTGTTCGATAGTGTCGCAGAAGTAAATGGATGAATCAAAAGTAGGAATGCCAATTTCGAGGTCTCGTAAAGGGCAGATATGGGTGATATGGCTAGAATGGAGTGCATGAGAAAGGAAAAGGGCACCCACAGGTGCTCTGGTAAGTAGAACAGGAACCTTGGTCTAGGAAAAAGGCCTAGAATTGGTCTTTACAGGCCCTAGAGATAACTGATAACCTTCGTTGTTTGTCGCATTAGTTTTCATGTATTGTGTTGAATGCTTAAAATATTCCAAGAGGAATAATAATATACAAAATGGCCAAAAGGAAGTATTAAAACCCTAAAAAAAGAAAGATGTAAATGAATGGTTCATACTGACCTCAGCTGCCAAAATAATGGGCTTACTAACTGAGTGTTTCACTACATTTCAGACCCAGATGTAGTTCTGGTGAGTGTGTACATATCGTGCCCTAGGTGCTCTTTTTTAAGTAACACTTTGTGAAGTAGCGAGATATAACTAAATGTAGAAAATGTAATAGAATGTGTGCATGGAATATAATAGAATCCCTCCCCCTATGAACTATGATGTAGATGTCCTAGATTGTGTCATGATGATGGAGCTATGTGAATTCCAATGCAATAAATGGATGTATATATAGATGAGTGATAGTAGTAGATGATTCTAGGTCCCTCATTATGGTCTCATAGCTTTATATTTATATGGTTCTCTTACTCTAATTTTAAAATTAACCCCGAAAAGGCCGACCAAAAGAAAGATAAAGATGTAAAACATCTAGAAGAGGCCTAAAAAGTGGCAGGAAAGTACTAAAAGGATAGGGGATCCCCTAGTGGGACTAGGGTGCCCATGGGCACCCTAGTACTAATCTAGGCACCACAGTTAAGGCTAAAATAATGCAGAATGCTAGAAAGTGGGCCATCTTGTTTATTTTATTTTGTAATAGCTCACAAATTACAAAATAAAATAAACAAGATGGCCAAATGAGAGGGTTTAATTAGTACTTTATTAACTCAAGAACCTTCTTAATACTAGTATGAGAATGAGATAAATAAATGTCTAAAGTACATGATTTTGTGACTACACCTAATGATTTGAACATCATTGTGCTCCTGAGGAAAATGCATTGGTTGAATAGAAAAGTTACATAATTCAATGAGTCTCAGAATATGGTTTCCTCTCAAGAAGCATCTTCTTCACAAAAGAATACCCCAACTTAGAAAATTCCTTCCTCCTCCCCTATATATTTTAGAACTAAAGTCTATACCAAGAAAGAAAAGACCAATGAGGTGGAAAATAAAGTAGAGATATTTGGACAAGGATCTAAGAAAGTGAAATTACAAGAGTTGGGAAGTGAAGTAGCTCCTGATCACACCCAGGAATATATTGAATAAGTAGGTTTAGCAAGAAGAAAAAGAGGAAAGTGAAGAAAATTATGAAAAAGAGGATGTTGTTGAAATAGTTTCTCCTAATCCAAGGAAGACTAGTATTTCAAGGCCAAAATTAGATGTGAGAATACCTTCTTCATCTTCTATTGTAACTTCCACTACTGAGGTTCCAGTATCCCAGTCTCCAAGTTCTCAAATTAATCTTGCATTTCCTCCTTAAGTAACCTCTTCTAGAGATTCAATTACACGGGTTCAACCAATGGTTTATAGTAGAAATAGGAAGTCTCCATCCCGAATTGAGGATCCTAAGTTTGATGTAGTGGATAACCATCTTGGTACTTCCCATCCTCCTTTACAGAAATCTAAGACCTAGATCCAACTCCTCTATCTATAATCCCACTCACTGCTGCTACTATTAGAATTAATTTGAAGGCAATCAAAGAAACTCATAAACATGATACTTTTGGCAAGGCATTAGAATCTTAGGTTGAGGGCATGCTTGTTTCAAGATTGGAGATCATTGATGAAGCATGCAAGATATATGATAACATCATCTCACCCCAGGATCAAATCAATTTAGGGATTGATGAAATTGACAAGGAACTTAAGATTTGGGCTGATATTATCCAAGACCTTTGAATCACGACTCTTACAGATGAGAAAATAATCCTTTTCGAGAATATTTTTGATGAATCTAAGAGTAATTTATCTAGAAATTGGACTTTTAGTGTGGAATGGAGGATAAGAGTCCTTGAAGAGGCTGCAAGTGAATTAAAAAATTTAGTTCAGAAGGGATAATCTCTAAAATCTTAATTCTTTGTAGAATAACAAGCCCTTTGCTGCCAACTATTCAAAAAGAATTCATCAAAAATATTTTTTTTTACATCAAGGGAGGTTTCCATTTACTCATCAAAGAGAACTTATTCAAATAGGAATTGGTCAATAAGGAAAGAATGAAAGAATTTGTAGAACTCAATAATGTTATCATAGATGAAGCTAAGGGACTTACACAATATGTTAGAATAACAAAAGAAATGGAGTCAGACTTTGGTAGCTAGTTGACAAATCTTTCCAACACCATTGTTCCCAAAGACGTGGATATATCAGCTAAGTGACCAAGTTCTACATGCATATTTTAAAGCTAAAGATCCTAGCATATTTTATCTCTTCTATTCCTTCTTCCTCTGATTCTTAATGTAACTAATTGTTCTATTTTGTAATTTACTTTATTGTATAAAAAATAAAAAATGTAATATAAAGACATTGTATGTAAATCAATTAATTAAGCATTTTAACAGATAATTAAGACATCTAGTTAGTTTGGGTAGTTATCCTCACCCCTTTTCCTATCTAAGGATTCATTTTATTTGTAAAAAGGGTTAGATATTGGTGTAAATTGTATGTAAGACACATGGAATTTGAAATACAGTAGAAAAACCCTCTTACACTCTATTATTGTTCTTCTAATATCCTTTTCTTAGTTCAATTGGTACATTATTTTCTTTATCTTACTATTACCCTTAGGGGAATGGTCAAGAAGAATCTAGTAACAAAAATATTGTGACAATTGTGTGAAATATTGTAGATAAGAATATGAGAAATTGGCACAAGAAGCTAAATGATGCATTATGGCATGATCATATCAATATGAAAAAATCTATTGGTATGTCTCAGTTCCAACTCCTATATAAGATAAATGCAGAATTTCCAATCACTATAGAGTTACCAACATTTCAATTGATCAAAGTAGTAGAAGATGGTGAGTTATAAGACTCTCTTGACAAAAGGATTTTGTACTTGGAGAAGCTATGTGAAGATAGGGTGTTGGAGGTTGATCGGATAAAATACCATCCGTTGGAAGTAGAGAAAAATTTTGATAAGAAGGAAAATAAGAGATATTTTGGATTAGTGATATTTTACTACTATGGGATAAGAACAGAGAACCAAAAGGAAGCCATGAAAATTTTGATTCACTATTGCTTGGCCCATTTAAGATATGGAACACATGTGGAGAGAATAATTTCTAATTATCTTATCTAGATAGCACTCATTTGGAATTTCCTTGTAGTGGACAATATATGACCTATACAAACAATGAAAGTGGGTTGTCCCCCACATGTACCATAGGTGAATATAGGTTTGTGTGTTTCCCTTTATGTCATGTGTTTGTTTTTTTTGCATGTTGTGTTCAATAAATGAGGTTTTTTTTATCTATTCTTGTTTTGCAATGAATCCTATAGCCGAATGGATAAGGCATTGATCATATTTGTGTATTAAGATTTTGGGATTCCTACTTTCCCCATCTTCACTTTGTTCAATCTAAGACAAGTCCCCAAGATAGAGCCAACTATTTTCATACTAAATGTTTAATATGAAAAATTGAAAAAAAATTCCATGACAACTAATCCCACACTCAAAAAATCCCTGAACTGGGTAATGTAAATCTATCCTCAGGCCAATATCTAACTATGTAAAACCCATCATGTCCAAGAAGGATGTGCTAACTAGATTTTCGAAGTGTGTTTCATGTGCAGGAAATATGGTGGGAAGAAATACAAGGATTCATTTCAATCCACTTTGAAGGAACCACTCCAAGAGGCCCAAAAAGGCCTATTTGAAGACTTTTTGCACCTGGTGAGCACCCTCGGAAATGTAAGGGGACAAGATGATGATTACAAGAAATTTGTGGCATAACTATGTAGTCATTATATGAAGATTAGGAAATTTCTGGAAGAAAATCAAGGTTTATGAACAAGTTATGAGAAACCAAGTGTTAGTGAGCAAGGTATTGGGAAATGCATGTTTTGAAAAATATAGTCACCTCATTTGAAGAGTTTCAGGAGCCTTGTGAAGATTTATAAGCTCATACCCCAAGAATTGGAAAGATAACTATTGACCAATTTTATTTGTTACTATCCAAATTAATGACCTAGTACTGAGAAAAAATAGCAACTCAAAATATGGGGGGTTTATGGTACCTCAAGATGATATGGATGGATATGGGTGCAATATGGACTCCTTGCTGCAAGCTTGATGATTTGTGCAATAAAGAAAAATAGAAGAAAATGGATTAGATGGTAGATGAGGGGCTTTCTTGATGAATTTAGTTCCAAGAAGTATGAACTTCCTTATGTGGATGTTGAGCCCTATATTGATAAAATAAGATGAGATCAATGATAATAAATTGGATAATATGCAGAACTCTGGGATAACAAAAAATGTAAATGTAGAAATATAAGGAAAGTAAAAATATAATTAAAATAGATACAAATTAAAATAAAATTAACTGGGTCGATAGTGAATCAAGTTGTAAAGGGTTAATCGACGGCGACTAGGTGCTAGTGGATCTAAACAACAACTGAAGATGTAGATCTGAGAGCTCTGAGTACAGATCTGGAAGTGATGGAGTTCATTGATGACTAATGGAAACTTGTAGAAGAGATATGAGACAAAATAAAAAATGGTACAAGAAAATATGGATCTAAGGGGATATGCCAGATAGATGAACTAGGTTGACGATGACTGGGATGAGTTGGCATTGACCGAGAAGTGATAGATTGGATATGGGATGAAAGAAAGGAAAAATGAAAGATATAAAATATGGATGAAGGAAGAAACAAGGTAACAAACTACTATGGATCTGGATAGCATGGAAGGTGATATAAAAGAGGCTGGGTCGATGGTGACTAGATAGGGTCAATGATGACCTAGGCTATCCTAGGCTTGAACAAAGATAGATGGGCTGGAATGACAATCTACAAAAAGACAGATGGAAGAGAAGGCTGGAACTGGATCTCTGATGACAACTGAACCTATAAATTGTTAGTAGCATATGATAATAACAATGATAATGGAAATTATAAGTACACCAAAGAAAGATGAATATAAATTCACAAAGTCTCCAAGATTGATGAAAACAAGCTCAAAGGGACTCTAAGAAGACTATGACAACTAAAAAGAATCTTGGGCCTAAAGATAAGTTTGCACTTTCACACTAGAATTCAGATTTTGTATCCCTTTGGAAGGAGAGGTGAGGGTGTATCTATAGGGTCAACAGAGACTTGGGTGGGTCACCACCAATTATGGGGAACCATCCATTTGGGAAATGGTAGGATGCTTAACTCAAGGTAAAGAGGCCCAAATGAAGAGGGATTAGGGTTTCAGGAGATATGTTAGGTTAGGGTCACATAAGGAAGAGAAATGGGTAGGTGGGGGAAGAAATGGAGTAAAACAAGGCTATATGGAGTCTAGGGATAAGAAAATAGTTAGTGTAGAGATGAGAGACAACCTAGGGAGGAAAATTAGGGTTAATTAGGGGTGATTTAGGTATAATTAGATAATGAAATGAGGATTAGGGGATAATTAATGATGATTAGGGAAAATAGAGTAACAAGTTGAGGATATTGAGTTAATTAATGATGATTAACATAAGAAAATAATAAAATGGAAAATGGCAGGTAATAGGTGATTAATTTGGATTTATAAGGGGGGAAGGGAATTTGAATAGGAAGAGAGATAAGCATGAGTGAACACAAGGTAAAGGGGAGGAACAATACCAAAAAATTGTGTCTACATTTTCCCCTTTTTGATGAGTGGTTTGCATTGGGCAAGCCATAAGACAAAAACTAGAAGTGATGTGGATGATTGATGAGGATGAAAAGGGTACTCCCCCTCAAACTAGGGATTGATTATGCAAATAAGAATCAATCACGAGTTTGAAAGAGATAGATGGAGAAAGATAAATAAGTATGGAAGAAAGGATAAAATATGAGAAAATAAGAAAAAGTATGCCCCAAGCACAGGGGAAGGACTATTGATAAAAAAATTAAATATGGTGGTGATCTTGGAAACACATCTATATGGACATAGCACGGCTTGCGATGGAGGTAATGTTAATGGCCTATGAACCCTGTGATTTGGAAAAGATCACTGCAATATGGAGTGAATCCAATGGGAATCAACTTGAATTGATGTATAAGTCAGGAGACCAACAGGTCAAAACTAGACATTAAGAATATGCTCAAACAAATCTGACGATGGTCAAAACAAAATCCTAACAAGGTGTGGGGGCCAACGATGTGATATATTACACATGTCAAGAATTGATAAAATATGTGTTTGCATGGGATGAGGATAAGAGTGGATAATGGTATGCCACGAGGGAACACAAATATGGCCACAAGGTTGACTTAATATGAGATATGGATGATAAATACGATAATTTTGTATGGGATAAGGAAAATGATAATGAGATAAGTTAAAATATAAGATAATATGGCTAAGAGGATGTAGGATAAGATAAGATAATAGACTGGATAGGATAAAATAGATAGGATCAATGAGATGAATGTAGATGAGAGGAGATAAATTCGGATAGGATGTGAAATATAAAATTCTATTTAATGGAGTGACCTAAATTTTAGAAGAGTACACTTCATCATAGTAAGGAGTAGACAAGGAAACAATGCTTTGAACCAGATTGGACGTAAACAAGAAAGGGAGCCAATTGAGGCAATGCAGTTGTAGTCAATAGCAGGTGTTAACACATAACCAATGATAGTTTTTGTAAAGATCATGAAGAGAAAATGGAAAGTGAGCTTACAAAAAATAATTTCAACATGAAAAATGATTTTAAATGTGACTTGTAAGTGGGGATATAGGTTCTCCATCGGTGGATTTCCCTAGGCCTATGCCCCAACTCTAGGTAATGGGAAATGCAAACTCATCAATATGGGAAGTTGGCTATGAATGAGAAAGATGATCAATGTAGGAAGATTTATTAAGATGCTTTCTTTTTATTTTTATGTTTTTTCTTTATGAGATAGAAGGTTAATCAATGTGGGAAGCCTTCACTGCTATGATATAAAGGGAGTAGCCATCCTTTGAGGGAGTGGTTTACTTTTTTCTTTATGTTTTAATTTTTAATTTTTAATTTTTGATAAATGGCATGGATAATATATGCATGATAGTTGTCCTTTGAGGGGTCATTCTATACTCTTGAATTTTTGATATATATGAACAAATTTCATTCAAGGGAGTAGTATTTTTTTGATAAATTTGATGAGCATCCATAGAATTTTTGAATTTTTTATGAGGAAGAGCTAGGGATAGTTAGGTAGACCACATAGGAGGGGATAATGAATATACAAATGACACTTGTGAACCCTTAGCATGGTTCCAATAGGTGAATAAGAGGGTAATGGATGTAATGATTGCGGAGTTCTCACCAAGAAGGAAGAAAATATCCATAAGGAATATGCTATGAGAAGAGACGTGGTGCCCATATTTAAGGTCGTAATAAGGAAAGTGATGGTAGACCACATAGTTCCAGATCATTAAGATGATAGATGGAAAAGGCTAATGATGGATGGATGACCACTAGGATGACTAAGTTTACATTGGTAGATATGTTAATGGTAGAATGGCCGTAAGTGCAATGCATTAAGAGGTTCTAAGTTCCGGTTTACGAACTAGGGAAGCCAAGCGATAGGCCTCAAATCCATACTTATATGTGATAATGTAAGGTCCAATCCAGATGGGAGAAACGTTTCCACGTTGGATCCTTTCTAGAGTAGTGAAATTTTGATTTTCTTTAAGAACAAGGTCACCGATGTTAAATTCATGCTCTTTGAGAGGAGAGAGTGAATGGGATAAGATGATAGCTTGTAGAGGATTGGATGAGGTGAGATATATAAGAGGAGGTAAAAGATAATGTGATATCTTTCAAACAATGAGGGAATATGCATACATGGTGAGACGAATATGGTCACAATAGTGAACTTAGGATGAGATATGGTGCCCCAAGAGAGACACAAAGATAGTCACAAAGGTGGAATTTAGAATTAGATGTAATAATATAGAGGTATATTGGATTAAGACGAGATTAAAAAACTAGATGAAAGATACACAGAATTAGATGAGATCAAGTGAGATTCAGTGATATGATATGGGGATCAAGAGGAAGAGGACTAGCCTGATAATAGACTGGTCCTAGAATTATTTTGGAGATTTAAATAAGCCAAGGTAAAAAGACACAATGTCATCAATGCTCATGGGATGGTTGGATGAAGGATGAGATGTGAAAGGACTAAGAGAGAGGATTGGATTCTCCATAGTGAGATATGTTGTATTGCTTTAGAAAACTTCAACGCAGATGTAAAGGAGCTAGTAGATGTCAAAGGATATGGGGTATGATCTTGAGAAGGAGTGGTCATGGTGCCTCTCGGTTTTGATTGGAAAGATGATTGAGGATCGTGAGGGTGAGGAGGATTATTAAAATGGATGGTATTGATGAAGATAATATTCCTCCTTATAGGAGAAAAATATATTAGAGGAGGGATTACCAATGAATGATTTTAATGGAGAACCTGATTTAAATTCCTTAGGAAGGTGATTGGTTCAATTGGAGGATTGGACATTTAAAAGTGGATGATTATATAAGGAAAAGGGTTGTCTTCATGGATGATAAGGTCACCTTCCATCCATTAGATTATGGATGATATTTTGGAGGGCTTTACAATGCTCTGATGTAATTACGTGGGGTATGATGATAAGAACATACGACATTAGGATCAAACCAAGGACGTCTTAGAGCATGTGTGGTTGAAATAGGTTTGATAGGAGGAAGCATGCTTTTTAAGGTTTGGAGTAAGTGTTGAATTATTTCATTGTATGAAACCCAATGGAGGTTTTTGAAGAGAACATTATAGATGAAGTGAAATTAGTAGAAGAAGGAGAAATGATGTGGTTTGTTTTGATGAGGCCTCATGAGAGCCTTTGGTCCAAATTTAGAGTTGGAAGGAGAAATGAATATGTGTGATTTGGTTTTAATGAATTGGGACTTAGTTGATTTCAAATGGGGACCATTGAATTTAGGAGGAGTTAGATAGGCTGCTTGGAGTTTGGATTGATTGATGATGGGTATATTAGATGAAGGGTGTGGCCCTAAGATAGAAGGGTAGGTGCCCCCAAGAGTAGAGGATGCAAAATTGATTTGCTTCAGGCTTCAGATGTGAGGATTTACCCTTAGTGGGAATTATTGAAATTTTGGGTGGGAGTTTTGCAAAAATAGAACCAGATGATGTGGATTGTGTCAGTAGATAAAAATATTGAGAATGGAAGTGGATCTTTTGAGGGATGCACTTGATGATATTAGAAGGGGTTGTAGATTGTATATATCTCAGGACTTATTGAGGGTAAGAGATGATTAGATTTGGTATATGGGGCGTGGCTATGTCATTTTTGATTTGTCTTGAGTGGAGGTATTTCTTTCATAGAACATTTTTCAAGGGCTATCAAAGATATATGAGCAAATTCGAGATGTAGATGTAGGCATGGTTATGCTAGAAAATGTGATATGAGGTGGAAAGTAGGTATAGATGTAGGAATGGTAGATGTTGATGAAGAATTAGATATGATACATTGGGATGTAGTAGATATGGATGGGGTAATAGTTATGATAGTTGTAGTATTGATGTGAATGAGATACTTGTAAATAATAGGTGGTATTAGATAGAGATGTGAGTGAAGGAGTTGATATTGATGAATGGTGTAAGGCATTGAAACATGAGATAAGTTCAATTGGTAAATGGATGGTAGTGTGTAAGAGTAAGGGTATGAAATAGACATATGTACAATGGATGAAGAGGATAGTATGGTGTAAGATGATAACGTTGGATCTTGATGTACAATATTGATTGTGTGGGAATTAGATGCATAAGATTTGTGGGGTGGAAATCGGTTCTTTAATGAATGATTGGGGAAGGTTTGTTTAGAGACATCAAGGGGTTGATTAGGTGATGTGTTAGGATTGTTCAAGCTTAGGAAATCTCCTTAATTGATAAGTTGTTGGATGCATGATCTTTGGAGGAATGACACATCTTGAATGTCATGACCTTGGAACTTAATGATACTTACAATAATGTCCCCTCATGATACCATACGGGTTTAGGTCACGAGTCCTCAATGGGTCGAATGGGAAGAATTTGGATGAAATGGAATGCCATCAACTTTTCAAATATTAACACCTATATGATTCCCTGAGAAGGGCTATCGTTGAGGAAGGTGGTCTAGGAGCTCTTTGTGGAAGGCTCCATGGGAGAAGCAAATGCAGATGAAGATTGAATCATAACGGTATTAATGGTTATCTTAGATGTTTCACCATGCATGGAGTATTGGTCAAACTTGATTTTGGGATGATTGGATTGAAGCTTAAGATGGCCTTGCTCAAAAGCACACATTTAAAGTTTTCTAGCCATAGTGAATGACTCTTCAAAGGTTTGACAATATTAAATTCAGAGGGTGGATGAGATATGTTTGGCACAAGAGCATGAAAATAAGTCAATGAGCTATGTATGCAGAAGGGTGAATGATAATTGATTTATGATTCCATGTCATCATGAAACAAATTCTTTGATAGACTCATCATCAAATTTTTGAATAGTGTATAAGTATGTAATTGTGATGGTGCACACATTGTTGATCGATAAATGTTCTATGAAGAGTTGCACAAGTTGGGTAAATGAGAACAATGAGTGTTAGGGAATTCCATTTTACCAACTAATGCGGGACTAGCCAATGAGATGGGAAAAGTGCAAAGTGTGAGATCTTGGTCATGAGCAATGAGATAGCAAACATGCCTAAATGCATAAAGGTGGTGTTGGGGATCCTCCTTACTATTAAATTTTGTGAACTTTGTAAGTTACCATTAAGGAGGATATGGTTTGATCGGGACCGATGTATGGATAGGTTCATTGCAGATTTGATCGTATGAAAATGTGGTCTTGAATCCCAGAGTCACAGCTTCGAGGTTATCCAAATTACTCATCAAGGCATGCATGGGATTATTTTTGGTGGTTAGATGAGAATTAGATGGTTATGGTTCTGAGACATGAGAAGTGGCTAGATATTTTTTTTGATAGGCTTGAGAAACTTGGGGATATGTTGATTTTAAAGGAAATGTTTGATAGGGGGAATATAATTTACGAGATTGAGATTGAATTGGATGTGACGATGATTATTATTACAAAATAGGAATGTGATGGGACTAGATGGGTTGTTGTGAGATGGATATATTTGATTTTTGAGTTATATGATAAGTAGGAATGTAAGTGCTAAGAGGTTGAGATAGTTGGATAGGCATACTAGTGATAATAGCAAATGGT
The DNA here is from genome assembly GCA_019776745.2 of Taxus chinensis. Lineage (NCBI taxonomy): Eukaryota > Viridiplantae > Streptophyta > Pinopsida > Cupressales > Taxaceae > Taxus > Taxus chinensis. The sequence continues at coordinate 736,410,091 of CM034149.1, forward strand.
ACGGGGATAGAGTTGATATGACGTGATGTGGGTGGAATGTGATCCGCAAATTGAGTGGATTGATGGGATTGGAATATTGTGGGAGATTTATGAAATAGATAGTCATAAAATGTGATAGAAAGAGGTCCAAGATTCTTTAAAGGAGAAGGAGATGGAGGTGTAGTTGGTCTAGATAAAATGGAATGATGAGAGATAGAAGGATTGGTATCAAGATAAGGGTCATTTTGGATGACATGATCCTCATGAAGCAAGACCATGGAAACAAGGGGTTGGGAAACCAAAGTTACTATCTCAAATTTATAAGTTGGTTGGGAAATATCATTGGAAGAGGTGGATTGTTGCATGGTCTTGACTTTAGGGGGAGTAATAACATGCATGAAGTATATGAACATTTGTTTATGTAGTTTATTAAAAAACAAATCAAGCAACAATTTTTTGTCATCATGATTAATCATAATATGTAAAAAAGATAAAAAGGGATAACAAGGGTACCTAAGAAATGGAATTATAATTCTATGGCTAGTTTCAGGAATTTTTTGCTATTAAGTCCTCGATATACCAAAAGGTACATGAGGTTGTAGACATTTTAATATCCTTAGAAATACATTATAATCCCATGTGCACCAACCTATCATCCAACAGGCACTGGGCACTCACCCGAGGGATGCACGGGTGCCGACCCCCTCCTTTATGTGAGTCTTGTGTAAATGCATCATCTATGATAGATAATTAAGTGCAAAAGAATGGAAAGGAACCATGTGTTTATTCTAGAGACCCTAGGATGAGTTATCATATAAATGCATCCATAAAAGAGAAATAATAGACAACACATAGAAATGATTCATAACACAAAGGAAATACGTTAGACTTAAGCTCATGAACACATATATGCTTTAGAAAAGAACCTTTCATTGATAGTAATGAGTTAAAATCCTCCATGATGTTTTTGCAGAGCTTCACCTCTTTTCCAATGCATTTTTCTCTTTGCATCTCTTCTCTAGTAGCCCCTTCTGCTATCCACGCACCTCTATAGATAGCTTTTCTTCCTTCACTGCCATGCTTTTTGAGGTAACAGATCAGCTGCCAAGTGTACAAGTGGTCCTCAAATGGAACATTCTTCCTTTGATCCTAGCTCTCCACTCCTTGCAATAATGTCTTTCTAGATCCTTCCATCGCACGCATGGAATATTCTTTCTGTCACAATCGAGCTGTCAAGTTGACACCTTATCTACTTTTCATTCTAGATGGGTCACGCTTTTATCATGTACTAGCTGGAAAATTGAATATGGATAAGTCCCAAAACCTGTCTTGCCTTACACGTATGATGTGTATTCTACAAAACCCTGCTAGAACCCTTCCTTGTGTGCCTTCACCTTGCACGCCCTTCTTCAAATAGGTCCCATGTACCCACACACCTTCTTGTACTTAGTTAATATTATAGGGCACAACATCACCCCACACTACACCTATTCTCCATACTTGGAAACAATCTTTAATGAAATAAAGAAAGGCGGGCTCTTAAAATGATTGGATAGAAAGAATAAGAAATGAAGAATTGGGAGAAAGAATGAAAGAATGGGGAACTTGTTTATTGTTGGAGGAGGAGAGGGAAATCCTTCCCTATTTCTTCCTCTAACTTCTCCCAAGCATCAACCTCATTTTGAGCTTGTTGGCAGATGTCACCCACCAGGGTGCTCACCTCCTCAAAACTCATCTCCTCACCTTTGGTACTCATCATCTCAAAAATTCTCTCCAGCTACTTTCTCAAATCATCAAGCACATCCATCCCATGGGTTATCTAGGGGGTATATTTCCTTCATCCAGCTCTTGATTGAGCCTCACATGGTCTCGATTGTTTCTGAATTCTTATCCACCTCAGCTAGGATTTTATCTCTTTCCACTCTATTCCCCTTATTTTTCTATTAGAACTCCTTGAGTTCCATTTCATAGGTGGAAACTAAGATGCTTTCCACTATATCCATATCAGCACAGTTGTCATAAGAAGCTTCAGTGATTTGCGAGGACGCCTTCATCTTTGCAAGAAATTTAGTGTATCGAGCCACAATCTCAACAACCTTCATATTTTTATCTTTCTCCTAGTGCACCTGTGCCTCTTTTCTAGTCTTTAAAGCAAGTGGTCACCAATCCATTGTGAGAATGTGAGTAAAATCCTCTAGACATTGCAAGGATGATTCATAATTTTTCTCAGGTTGTGCTAAGTTAGGATGCTTCAAGACAATGGCATCTGTAATCATCACCACCTTCTTGGAGACTTCGTGCACTCTTGCATTTCCTTCTTTCAGCTCATGCCTCAACTAAGTGTTGATCAACTCCTCTTACTTTAGGTCCTTTCTCTTTTCCACAAGCTCCTCCTTTTTCTTCTCAAATTCCTCCTCCAGGAATCTCACTCTATCATTTCTCGTGAACAATCTAGCCTCAAATTCGACTGAAACCTTGTTGAGTGTGTTGTAAACCTGTTCATCTAATAGCTGTTGAGTGTTCACCAAGGGATTTTTTCCTTTTTCTTCTGTTACCTTCATCATATCTCTCTAATTCAGTTTGAACTCAAGTTCATCTACATGAGACTCGAATGCCCAAGATAACATCTTCCTGGTTCGGGGATATGTGCCTTCTTCATCAAACGATGACATAGTCAAGAGTTTCTTTGTTGGTACAGTGCTTTGGAAGTGTGTGTGTAAAACCTTTCTAGGATCACTAATGTATCCCATTCCCTATTCTTGTGCCACCATTACACCTTTCCCACATGTTCATGCAACTATTGGGAAGCTTACTGCCAGACTGGGATTCCCACCCATGCTTCCATACTCCTTCCCAATGATTTCTTCTTCCATCACCCTCAAAATTTTATCCGCACTCCGCTCCAATTCCTATTCCACCAACTCCTTCATGATGCCCACCACTTCTCTATCTGTGGCTTTCTTGACTTGTTCCTTGGTGAGGTATGGGGTTCCTTGGTTTTTGGTGCTCACCTCTTCGCTCACCCCCTTGCCTTGATCCTCTGCTTCTTCCTTGTCATTCTCCTCATCTTTCTCGTCATTCTTCTCTTACTCTCCCTCCTCCTCAGAGTCATGTATATCATACAATGGATGGTCTTCACCTATTTTAGGCTCATCATCATCCTTATCACTAATGTAGGCATCTAGGCTTTCTGTCTCCTCTGAGTCTGCCTCTTCTGCCACCTTCTACTTCTTCCTAACTGGTGATTCTAGTATAGTATATTCTTCCTTCTCCTTATCCTTGATAGGAAACCTCTTCGTTGGTGATTACTCATGGGTGAGGGGCTCTTCATGCTCTGATTCCTCTTCTTTTGGGGTTCTTTCCTTGATTGGGGATTTATTTTGGCATGCATAAGTGCTAGGCTTCGCGACTACTTCCGGTGCGCCCATGGATTGTGAATTCTGCACACTTTGTGACTTTTTCCCCTGCACCTCTTCTCTTTCCCTCTTCTTTAGCATGGACCTTTTATGACCTATGGGGTCTTCTAGAATAGAGACATAACTCTCTAGATAGGAGCCTTTTTCAAACTTCAGCCTTATGCGCAGATATACCCTTACTGCAGCCCTTCCAAAAATTGGGGGCGTTATTGGCTTCATCATTTGAACTTTGTGGGAGATATAATTCTCCCTGTACGTGCACTTATTAGGGTACATGATATTCCAGAGAAGCTCACAATGGTCCTAGTCCACCTCACTAAGGTCAAAACTTAGTCTTTTTCCCTCCTTGAACCTCTTGATTCCTTCCTGGAAGTATTGTGAGGTGAAGGAGAAGGGCATCTTGCACCATGGGCTCTTAGTCCCATTTGTCAAAGTGAACCTACCAATGCATAAGTGTTGGTAAACTAAAAATTCTCCTTCTCCATCCATGAGCATGGGAAAATACTCTAGGATCCTCCACTCTACCTCGAATGTGTCACACATTTGTTTATACCACTTCTCTAGGCGTGCCTTGTGAGTGACCGTCATGGTTTCAAAAGTATACGTCTCGAACCTTTTCATGGGTGAGGAGTTATCTTCTATATACTCCCAAACAAACTTCTCTGGCCCATCTGGTACTCCAATCTCTAAAAATATAATGGTGAGGAGGACATTACTAAACAGTATCTTCTCTCCCTCATGCGTGTTGCTTATGATCTTATCCATAATAAAGGCGGATAAGTTATAGATGGCCCCATATGATATTTTTTGGTATACATTCAGCCATGCCTTATTCACTTGCGTCCATATCTATTGATCATTAAGCTTGGTGACCAAACATGTGGTCATCCTCATGATAGGGTCTGGAATTTCTATGATGTCAAAGTATCACGAACCATTTTTGTAGTCATAAGCTGCCACTATCTCCTTGATAGCCTCCTTGTCACTCATATCATCGTCTCAACTTTTTCCTTCACAATTAAGGCCTATGAACTTGGATATCATTTGTGGTGTTATGCACATCTTGCACCCTGCAAAATAGAATTGATCCTCATGTATGCATGACATCAACCATTGATATAGTCACTCAGGCTTACCAAAGTAAGGAAACTCATACAATTGCAATAACCCTTCTTTCTCCAATTTGAATTTTACCTCATTGTTGTATATAGGCATCCCATCTGGTGTTCTTTTATTAGTTAGACGGACCAAATCTAATGCCATTTCCTTCTCATTTATGCTCATACAATGGTTATAATCACTCATGGCCATTTGTCTTAAGTTTGACACCTACTCCTTTCCTAGCAATACTCCATCTAGGTACTGTATTTTTGCATACCATTCCTCATTAGAGATTTCAATGGCAATGGTTTTTTTTCCTTTCGCCTCAAACTTTTGTTTCTTTTGAGAAATGATCAGCTTCTTTGGTTTCACTCTCTCTGTCGGTTTAAAATATAACACTCCTTGTTCTACCCTACTACTCTGCTCAATCCCAAAACCCAACTTCTAGAAGAAATCCTCTATCTCTGTGCCCTAGCTGCCAAACCCTAACTAGGAAAACCTTCCACAAGATGATGCACTTCAAGAAACCATTTTCTCATGCCCATGTACTCCTTCCTCCAGGTTTGTAGATCCACTCTAGTAGCACACTTAGATTTCTAGTATTCTTCTTCCTTCATACAAATCTCTCTGGACGCTCTAATTCACAAGAGCACTTCAACTTCCTAATAGCAAGGTAGAATAATGACTTTCCTGACATTACATTTATAGTTTTTGCTTCCCTCCAGCAATAAATGCTATATCACCTACTAACATACTTAACATTAAATGTGTATTTTTTTCACTAAGATGACCTTAAATTCCCTTACCCATGCACCCAATCTTGGGTAAAAAACCTTCTACAACCTTCTAGTGCACAAAAATCCAATCTGACCAAAGACTCTTATGCATGCATCTACAACGCTGAAGGCACTTCTTCTATCCTTTACCTGATTTTTACCCTCGCCTACCTCATGTTTTTCCTACACTTTTCATCCTTTATATGTGGTATTTGTTACAGCCTTCTTGGCACCATAATTCATTATCCATCATTTCCCCATGCGCTTTCTCAACCTTACGCACTTCCTTCTATAGAGCCACTCAAAATTTTCTACTGGCTTATAATTTTCTTTACATTACTCCACCCCACACTAAAAGAGATGTGTGGTCCTCTACGCATATACTACTTGGGAAAATAATGTGGTTACCAGTGCACAAGGCGTAAAATGAACCAAAGAAAGGAACAAGCAACGAGAAAGGGAAACACAAGAAAAGAAAAAGAAATAAAGGAAAATTCTAAACTAACTGGAAATACTGCCTTATTTACAAACACCAAGAAGACTTATTTGTAGTAGGGATTCAGCCTGCTCCCATTGAAATGACCTGGTAATCTCATCCCATCTAGTGCTTGTAGCTGGAAAGCACCTGAATCAAGGATGTAAAACATGATGTATGGTCCCAACCAATGGACTTTAAACTTATTAGAATGGAGAAGATAATTGGAATCATACAACAACATGATTTTCCCAACCTCAAACTATTTGTTCTTGATATCACAATCATGCCATACCTTTTGTCTTGTATTTTCTGTCTTCTGACTCCATCTAGAAAGTGATCACCTTTCATCTAACTACATCAACTTATCATCCTCTCTTCCAACACTTGTTCATCATCTAATCCTCATATACACACTATATGCAACGATGGTAACATGAATTCAACAGGAAAAATAGCCTCCACACCAAACACCAATTGAAAAAATGTGGCCTTGTTCAACCTCTTGTAGGTTTTCCTGTATGCCCATAAATATGGTTTATACTTTTTCATCCCAAGAATATTCAATGTGTGACTTAGTATTTTATTAAATTCCTCAACAATTCCATTTGCGTGTGGGTGATAGGGGTAGTTTTGTGACGGGACATCATAAATTCTGATAACAAAATCCTGACCATTTCATTAAGGAAATGTGTACCTTGGTCACTTATTAAGCTTAAAGGACAACCATACATGTGATTATGTTCTCCCATAGAAATCTAGTAGCTATAGTTGTGGTGCAATCCTTCGTAGGTGCTACCTGTACCCATCATGTCAAGTAATCAGTGCAAGTAATGATATACTGTGAACTAGTCCTTCACGCAGCTGGCAAAATTGGCCCTTCAAATTCAATTTCCCATTTTTAAAACGGTTCAATGTTGGTTATTGGTTGCAAGGGAGTTTCATCCCTCTTCCCAAGTTTTCCAAGGCACTGGAAATGGTCAAAGGCCTTGTAAAACTCAATACAATCTTGGTAGATGGTTCCCCACCAAATCCTTGCAAGTAGAATCTTTCGGGTGGTAGCATTTCCTACATAGTGTCATCCTACAATCCCATCATGTGCTTCCTCCATAATTTCCATGCCCTCATGTTGTAATACGCATTGGTGAAAAACCTCATCATGTCCTAACTTATATAGGTCTCCACTAATCAACATGTAAGGTGCGGCGTGTATTTCTAACTTCTTCCTCTCCAGAGGCTTCGTCCCTTCCAGTGCCACACCTATTTTCAAGAATACCATGATATCTTCCAAGTCTAAGGACACACGTCAGAACCTAAAAAATTGTGCATCCAACATGGTATCATCAATGCTTTGCGGGTCCTCCTCTATGTTAATCCTTGATAAGTGGTCAGGTCCTAAATTACTTTTTCTAGGTTTTACAACCACTATGAACTCAATATATTGGAATAATAGGGCCTAATGACATATGCACCCTTACAAAATGGGTTTGTTCACCAAGTATTTCAATTCCATGTGGTTCTTGTAGAATATGAATGCTGTTGCCAACAGATACTGCCTCAACTTATGCACTAAGTAGATCATTGACAGTGCCTCGTGCTCATTGGTTGTGTAATTTTATTCAGTTGGTGTCAAATTTCTACTAGCAAAACACAAGGGATGATCAAGAATTACTTCACCAGGTTGTTCGAGTACTAATCCCATAGATATCCCTAAGGCATCAACATGTATATGGAAAGGATTATCCCAAGAATAAAAAAATAGTATGGGCACCGTGACAAGCCTATCCTTCAAAGTGTCAAATTCTCTCTGCTTTGCCTCTCCCCAATGAAAGGCCCTCTTGTGTTTTAGCAATTCTTCTAAGGGTGCAACAATCTTGGCATACCCCTTGATGAATTTCCTATAGTACCCTGTATGCGCAAGTAATCCATGCACTACGTTTTGACTTATAGGCTCCCCTAATCCCACAATAAGTACAACTTTTGTGGGATCCACTAGTAATCCTTCTTTGCATATAATACGTCCTAACAGGGTCCCAAATGGAGTAGTAAAGACACATTTCTTAATTTTGAGGGATATCCTTAATTACCTAAATCTCTCAAACATTAGCCTCAAATTTTCACAATGGTATTTCACCAACCAATACACAGTCCAGTCATCCAGGTAAAATTGACAAAATTTATGGATGAAGTCTTGAAATTCTTGTACCATAATGTGTGAGAACACAACAGGAACATTTTTCAATCCCAAAGACATAAATGTGTAGGAAAACCTTCCCCATTCAGTGGCAAAATTTGTCTTCCTTTGGTCTTCCTTTGCAATCCTGACCTAGTGATACCCTGAGAATCCATCCGTGAAAGAGTAGATCTCGCACCCAGCTACTCCCTCTGAAATTTCTTCAGTAAATGGGGTTAGAAATGGATCAATCACACATACTACATTTAGATCCATATAGTCAACATAGATCCTTATCCTCCCATCCTTCTTATTACTGATGACCATTGGGCTTATCCATTATGATTCTTCCACCACCTTAATGATACTAGATGTTATCATCTTTTCTATTTCTTGCTTGACCCATATGCGTAAATTCATATTCATTTGATAAGGCCTCTTTCGAAATGGGCGTGCACCTTCCTTCAAATTGATCTTAATTTCCCCCAAGGAATGGTGGAAGCCTTTGAGTTCATGGTATCCATGAAGAAAAAACTCCTGGAAATCGTGTAACAGATCAATGACCTTTGAAACTTATTTTTCTTACCAATAGTACCCAATGATAGTTTCCCTAAATTCTCTCTCCATCCCAATATTAACCTTCTTTGTTTTTAAGGGCTCATGGTATGTGTGTACTTGTTTATCAATGCTATCTATGGCTTCACACATACCTTCAGAATGGTTAACATCCAAAATTTCCATTTCTTCGTTGTCAATTACATAAACCAGTTTTCCTTTTTCTCTTTTCCATGCACATGTGCTTAAGATGTACTTCCACTAATTCTTCTTCATTGAGCTGCGTTTCGAAATAAGGCTCACCCTAGCAATAATAGTAGCCCATCCTCTACCATAGCGCTATCTCTAATTGTAAAGTGCACTTGATTAATTATAATGCCTTATCCATTGATGGCATTTTGTAACTCAATATACTCAAAAGCTTGAATGATATCAACCTGTAAAATCCTACCAACTACTTGTTGAAAGACAGCATATCCTGAATCAATATACCAAGCACATACGTACAAATTTTTAAGGTGGAATAAAACTTATGCACCCATAACAAAGGTGGTAACGCTTCTGCATGCTTCCCATCTATGACTTCTCACACGCTTGGACATGAAATGAGGTAGGTGTCTTTACCATGGTAGTCTTGGATGAATAGTGGGCACATTGCTCCTAGAGAACCTTACATAGAAGGTGAATCTTATCTTGTGCCATTATAGAAGTCTTTCCATAATGTGTAGCACACCTAGCACACTACAATTCCGAGTAGGTTATAACTGAGCATTCCCCTTCTCTCGCCCTCATTTTTTCACTGAGCCTCCCATCTATCTTGCAAGAAAATTTCAGGGTATGTCCCTCCAAAGTAACTTGGAAAAATCTTTTCTCCCAGGTGTTTGGCCACTGAGTGTGGCTTTGTTACCCCTTATGTACAAATCCTCTCAATGGTCTCCCAATCAACCTCATAAGTCCCATACGCACCTAATTATCACATGCAATGTTAGTGGTATCACTGAGGGAATGATGCATCTTCAAAATGGTATGACTCCCTTCTGTGGGATGAATTATCTTAGGATATCTCTAATAGAGTGAACATATATCCTATCAAGGAATTGCTCTCCCAGGGGTTTAGTAGAAGGTGCTGATTTCCCATCAGTTGAAGGGGATGATGACCATGTCCTTCCTTGTTCTCAAAGTTAATATAGACCTTGTTAAACCACATGTTGGACATTGTTCTTGTAGGACCATGGGTGCCCAAGAAATGCAAGAATGTTGTCTATCCTCGGCGAGCACCAAGAATTCAAGGTCTCCTAGTGAACTTAGCCCCTTGAATGGTGATAACCACATCCTTTAAGACTCCAATGGGAATTGCCTTTTTCCTAATTTTCCATATACAACACATTCGAAGATGGTTGTAATACGGGTCTTCCCCATTTGATACCAGGAATCCACGGTAAGAACATTGACCTCCGATCCCATGTCGATGAGGTTATTACTTAGAATTCATCCATCAATAGCTACATTCAACGCAATTTCCTTATTATAGTCAAGGCTGTGCAAAGAGGAAGGTTTGCATGCAGAATTTTCCTCTCACACGTGCTCTGCCCCAACGCATGGTACATTCTTCCTTTTCCATTATCCTAGTAAGGTAATAATATTATTCTTGCCTTATCATTTTTCATACTTCCCTGGCCTCATCTAGGTTCATCCTTGTGGAGTTTCAAAAATTCTTTATTTCTCTCTAACTACCTTGAATGCTCCTTCAGGACACTGGATCTCTCCTTGAAAATTATGAATCACATCCATAGTCTCCGTGATACACCTTCTTCTGATGAGCAAGGGTCCAGATACTTTCCATGTACTACTTCTTCTCTTGAAACCAATTTCCTTTTTCTTGAAATCTCCTTAGTGTGTGGGGTACAACCTATGCTCACATCATCACTAATAAAAGTTATAGTCCTTGACTCACATGCAATAGTCTTGGAATCCACTGTGAATCGGATTTCTTGATACTTACCATCCCAAGTGCACATTTATATTTCTGGTTCTATTGGGTTCATATGCTCATAAGGCTCTTCTGACACTCTTCATACTTATATTTCTTCCCAAACTGTGAGCATTGTAACAGATCGGGAAACTTACATACTTGTAATGCTCTGTAGATCCACAATTATAATAGGTTCCTCATGGGAATTCAATTTGTCCTCCTCTGTAATGGTTACTACAACCATGAAATCCTCCGCAAAAACCTATTCCACACACTCCTCTATCTACGCACCCTTCATAATGACAATCATCATTGTTGGAGATTTCTTGCAATGACTAGTCTGGTATGCACCAAGATCAATAACATCATGCATATGATCAACCATTCTGTAATCCTTGGCATCATGGGTCGTAGAGGTATAGATCTTTACAATAGTAAGACAAATTCTTACAGATTACATGCTACTATAGTAAAAGGAACCTACTTGCATCATGATCCCCATTGGTAAAATATTCACAAGTCTACTTCGCAATGGCGTGTATCGAATTTCTGAGGGAAAATGTCCTTTGCATGCCCTTTTACTTCACAAACTATACACTAAAGTCCACTACGAACCTCATGCATTGAGTTTGTGGATATCTTCTTCAATTTCTTAGCCATTGTAGTAATTTGAGCCTCCAGAAAGGGGCTAACAACCAATATCAACGCTCCCAACATCCTCATTGTGTAAGGCATCTTCTAAGGCCTCACGTGGGTCTATGAAAGTCTTGTGTGACAGTGCCCTTCTAAAGGGTGTTATCATTCCATCGAAAAAACCATTGAGCATGATGAGAGGGGTGGATGTCATATGATAGCTTTGACAAGAGAGTCTTGAAACACACATCATACTCCTACACACTCTCTACCATTCCCTGTTGGATCCTCTTTTAGAGTGATGATGCTCTTTTGTTCAAATTTCAAGATATAGAACTCTACTAGGAAGGCATTCTTTAATGTAGTGTAGTCTACCACCATTTGCTGGGTCATATTTCTGATACCAACTATGCATGTACCCTTGTAATTTTTTTCCAAACTGACTTGCCTTCTGCTCTAGGGTAGTGATCCCTTTCATGTTTCATAGTAAATTCACACTTGTGCATGTGCTCTGCAAAATCTTCAATACCCATGTAAGTTAAGTAAGTGTAATGGACATCTCATAAAAATACTTGTGGAGGTGGCTGAGGCCCTTTTCCTCCTGATCTAGATCCTTGGTTCCCTCTGGTGTTCCCTCCACCAAATCCAATGGATCCACCAAGTCCTGTTCCCTCCTTGACCCATAAGATCCTCCAGATCCGCTAGGTCCACAAGGCCATCCACTACCTTATACCACCAGATCCACCTCTTGTAGCTGGAAAATGGCCTGAAGTGGTTGTGCCTAGTGTACCCAATGTCCCCAATGAACTACGCACTGATGGTTTGTGATATTTTCCTACTACCATTTGTGTGTCCCATGCCACTCCCAGATGCGATACCCAAACTTTGTGTACTTACACCTTGTCAAAAAATTACTCCAAATACTAGAATGGTTTGTGTAGCCATGAATGTTTCCAAACAAAGAAATTAATATCCTAGGCACAGATCAGTTACTCCCAGTGATACCAACTAGGTTAACAATACTTCTTACCTTGATCTGGAACACCAAACACTAGGGGTTGGTCATCAGTGGGTTCAAATGCACACCGATGGTTCTGTCATCACCAATCCGGCACTATGATAATTCTTCACTGGAAACTCCTTGTGCTATGATCATTTAATAATGCACAACCTTTAGTTTGGTGGATGTAATCTGGAAACACAACAACAAACATAACACAAGAATACCAGAGACTATAATAAGAAGGAATGATAATAAATCTGAAATATCAATGTAAATGATAATATTAACATGAAATTGTTACAATCTCACCCATGAGGTACTTCAAGTGTTATTGACTTCACTTGCCTTCCACCAATACTATGGGAGAAACTTCACAATTACACCTCCTAATGGCTTCTTTAACAAACCTTCAAAATGATGGCTTCCTTTACACACTTACTCATACAAGATTTCTCACTACTTCCCTCTATGCTAAATGAGGGGGGTGGCCTCTCTATTTATAGGAACTTCCAGGCTTATCCATCTTATCTCTAAGATAGGATAAGAAATCCACTCTGACGAATCATATTCCATGCCTTAACTCTTATCTGTACATGTAAGCTTATCTTTTAAGATAAGATAAACCTTATCATTTCACATGGGTTCCACATTTTTAGACTTTTTACAAATAAAATACACAAAATATTTATGACCTCACTCCTTGTCCTTATTACCAATATAATATTTCTAATTCCTAATCATGTAGACCCTACTTCTCTACTTATCCCAACTTTGACATTTTAACATTACTGGACCACTTACGACAAATATTTACTTTTTACCACAACATTCCTATTGTACTTTGACTATTATCGTACTCTACATTATTGGCGGCACCGTACCGGTAGCGCCGTTATCTTCTATCGGATGCTACTACTAATTATACTTAACAACATCCTATTCCTAATACATACATTAATGAAATAGAAATTATGGAGGAAAATTTTAGTGTCGACATCTTCCCCCTTCCTAGCTTCTACTCCGTCCTCGGAGTAGACTATTCTGAAGCTGGTGCTTGGAAAATATTTAACTTATCATGGTTGACCCATTTCGTAATGGGAGTACCATCCAATTCCTCCAGTCGGTATGTACCATTTTCATGCACAGCTACTAGTTTGTAGGGCCCCATTCATTTTGGAAGAAATTTTCCCTGTCTTCTTTTTTTGTATCTCGAATCATATACTAGGACCAAGTCATTCACACGAAATGGAGACCAATGGATCTTTTGATCAAAGTATTCCTTCTGCTTCATTTTCTTCTTATATCTTGTATCCTTCACCATTTCCCTCATTTCTTCTAGCAAATGAAGATGTACCAACCTTTCTTTTACTGAATCACTTTCATCCATCCTTTCATTTTTTATAACTCTCACAGTGGGAATATCAAACTCAATAGGAAGTACTGGATCAATGCCATAAGCCAACTGAAATGGGGAGTATCCTGTTGTTGACTTTGATGTTGCCCTATATGCCCACAATGTTGCATGAATCCTTTTATCCCACTTATGTACCTGCAACGCTGCATCTTTTGCTAGAATTTGACACAACACAAAATTTGTTCATTCCACCTGTCCATTTGTGCTTGGCTTGTATGTTGTTACCTTCCTGTGCTTAATAGAAAACTTATTGACTAGGGCTTCTACCACCTCATTAATGAAGTGGCTTCCTTGATCTGTTACAATTTCTAATGGACAACCAAATCTGGTGACAATGCATTCATATATGAACCTTGCCACTTCATCCATGGAAGTTGTTTTCAATGGCCTAGCTTCAACCCACTTGGTTAAATAATCTGTGGCAACTACAATATACTTATTTTGGCATGAGGTAGTTGGAAGTGGACCTACAATGTCTATTCCCCACTTTTCAAAGGGACCAAGTGGAAGAATAGGGCATAATGGAGTTGATGAAGTCTTACGGTTACCATGTGTTTGACAAATATCACATGTCTTACAATAATTATAACAATCTTTAAAAAGAGTGGGCCAGTGATAACCTGCATCCAAGATCCTTCTTGCTGTAAGTTGTCCAGAGAAGTGCCCTCCACATGTACCATTGTGGAATTCTTCTATCAACTCCTTCCCTTGATCACGTCCAACTACCCTCTTGTACTGTCCATCAGGTCCTATTCGAAATAATACTCCATGCAGAATAGAATATGGATGACTGGCTTGAGTAATCTTCCTCTTAGTCTTTGCATTGGCACCATCAAGAAACTTGAATTCATTCAGATAATTCCAAATATCTATGTATTCACTAGGGATTATGTCAAGGGATAACAATGCTGCATCGGGGAAATCATCATCATCACAAGATGAACCTAAACCATCATAGGCTCGAGAGAGTGCATCTGCATTGACATGCTTCTTTCTTGGCCTATCTATAATATCAAATTCAAATTATTGTAGCAAAATTATCCATCTTGCTATCCTTCCTGATGGGTTAGGCTTATTTACAATATATTTTAGAGCCTGATGATCTGTTACAACTATAAATTTTTGCCCTAGCAAGTAATTTCTAAACTTCTTTACAGCAAAAATGATAGCTAGAGCCTCTTTTTAAGTTACAGTATAATTTACCTCAGCACTGCTCATTTGTCTGCTCCCAAAGTAAACTGGATGTTCATTCCCATTTTCATCCTTTTGGCTCAAAGTACTTCCTAGTGCTGCATCTGAGGCATCAGTGTACACAATGAATGGCTTTCTCCAATCTGGATTCTTTAAAACAGGTGAAGACACCAGGGCTTCCTTCAGTTGTTCAAAAGCTTCATGCGCCTTATTTCCTGGTTCATAAGTAACATCCTTCTTCAAGAACTGGGTTAGTGGCTGTGCAATCTTTGAGAAATTCTTGATGAACCTTCTATAGTAACCCACATGGCCTAAAAATGATCTCAACTTACTTCTATTCATAGGAAATGGTAACTCTTTGATTTTTGAAACTTTATCAGGATCAGTACCAATACCATCTCTGGATACAACATGCCCTAACAAAACACCTTTAGAACATCCAAAGACACACTTTGTAGGGTTTAGTGAGGCTTGTGCTTCATCTAACCTTTGAAATGTTGTCTCCATCTGGTGCAGGTGGTCCATCTTGCTCCCATAGATGCAAAAATCATCCAGAAATACTCTGATGAAGTTCCCAATGTAGGGTTCAGAACACCCTATTCATCAAATGTTGGAACGTTGCTGGAGCATTACATAACCCAAAAGGCATAACTCTATAAGAAAACGTTCCCCAAGGAGTGGTGAACGTGGTCTTCAGCTGATCTTTCTCTGCTATACAAACTTGGTTGTATCCGCTATATCCATCAGCAAAACTATAGCACTCCTGGCCAGCTACTTCATCCAAGATCTGATCTAAGAATGGAAGAGGGTAATGATCCTTCTTTGTTGCCTTATTGAGCTTCCTGTAATCAACACAAATGCATAGCTTCCCATTCTTTTTTATTGAGATCACAATGGGAGAAACCCATTCTGAATTCTCCACAGCAAATATGAATCCTGCATCAAGCAACTTATCTATTTCTTCTTTTACAGTCTTGGAAAAATTAGGATTCATTCTATATGGCATTTGCTTTATGGGCTTAGCACCATCTACCAGCTCAATAGAATGTTCTACCCAACTTACTTGACGGAGTTCCTTGTAATCAAAAGTGAATAGGTGTATGTACCTTCGAAAGAGCTGGAGGTAGGATTCCTTCTCACTCTCCATCACAGCATCACCAATCTTTATTTGTTGGAGACGATCATCAATTTCTTCTTCAGATAATTTTATGGGTTCATGAGTCGGTGTGACTGGAAGGATATCCATGACTGAAACATCAACCTCACTTTCTTCATCTTCTGTGTCCACTTCACTGGTACTAGAGTAATTAGAGGATGTCCAATCATCAGTTTCATCACTTGAATCCACAGGTTCTACCTTATGATGTCAAGGGATCACGTTTATCTTCACCCTCTCTCTACCATGTCCAAGTGTCATGAAGCCTTCATTCCAGTAGTTTCTTGCATGAACTCTCCTTAGCCATGGTCTTCCCAACAACATTGGGTATGCAACAGTACCATTTTTCATCACCTGAAAGTCTACCACACATACAACACCCATAACAGATATTGCCACATTTGAAACAACACCTTCTGGTTTAGTTTTTCCCTTATTTAATGACCTTAACATAAGTGTTGAGGGGCGATCAATTTTTAAACCCAACATATTCATTACAGACTCAGTCATTACATTAACTGCAGCACCTCCATCAACTAAGACATCATGAATTGAAATACCATTACATAATACCTCAGCTTGTGGAGCATAGGGATCCGCCTCTGCCTCCAAAACAGGGACCTCAACCTCCTTCCTTCATCGAGCATTGAGTCCACTTCGCAGCTCCTGCCTCTTCTCAGAAGACATAGCCAAGAGTTGACCATATGTAATATTTGCAGGCCTTTTGGACAGATCTTCCAAGATGGAGTATGGTCCTTGTCCCTGTGAAATCAGAAAATCCTGCACACCCAACTTTCTTCTCCTATGTTTCTTACTAGTTTCTCCTTTCATCTTCTTAGGATCATTTCCATCTTGGTTATCTTTTTCTTTCTTTCTTTTTGTTACAAACACATCTACTTCATTATTTATGCTCTTATCTACTACATCAAAAGAATTCACAGGTGCTTTTCCTTTATCATTATCTCTTGTACCAGATGTAGAAGCTCTATCTGGACAATTATACTTATAATGACCCTTTTTATAACAACCATAACATACAACTTCAGAAATATTTCTTTTTGGACCTCTATCTCCTCCCTGAGAACTAAATTATTTTCCTTGAAGAAGATTAATAGTTAACTGCCCATCTTCCTAAGCAGATCTTCATACTCAGTAGATGTACTAGGAGAAAGTATTTGTGCTCACCGAGAGTGGTTGTGGATTCTGGACCAAAGGTGTTGGTGTAGGCTCTACTTTAGCAATAATTTCTTTGGGCTCCTCTTCCATGCTTTCTTCTTGCCTTCTTGCAATCTCCTTTGCTTGTTCAATGGTAGATGGGCGGTCATACTTCACTCGTTGTCTGATCTCTGGCTTCATCCGAAGAATGAAGTGCTTATAGAGGAGATTATCCATGCCATTCATCAACCCATCCGCTAATCCTTCCTTCTGGATCTGGGCATCGAGCTTCCTCCTTAGCTCTAGAACACAAGCATGATAATCCCTTATCTTCTCCTTCTCTCCTTGGGATAGCTTTGTGATATCGATCATGAGATCTGCATATTTCTGTTGTTCACCAAATTCTTCAAGAAAACTTTCAGTTAATAAATCCCATGATTTTTTCACATTATCACCTAGTGTTTCAAACCACCTAAGGCTGAACCATCTAAAAAGGTAGGAAAAAATTCAGTCCATTGTTCCCTTCTTATAAGGCCATTACAAATACAAGATCATTTAAACTCTTGAATGAAAGAGGAAGCATCTTCATTAGATTGGGCTGAAAAAATAGGAATCTTCCCCATTTTCAAAAGTAACCATAGTGAAATACCAACCCACAAGTACAATCAAGTAAGACTTATGTGCACAAATAATTGGAATCACTATTTAATAGAAAATGAAATTTACACTTTGGTAAACTATGGTAAAACTTGACTGACCACGGTAAAAATTGACTTTACTGTGGTAAACACTATTCACAGTTAAAAGTGAAGTTACTGCGGTAAATACTATTCACGGTAAAAAGTGACTTTACTATGGTAAATACTATTCACGGTAAAAAGTGACTTTACCATGGTAACTACTATGCACAATAAAAACAAGGTTACCCTCCAAATGATTTTTGACTAAGTGGGAATATTTCTCCAGAAAATCCACCAACGAGGAATGGTCCTGGCAACGGAACCAAAATGTCAACACCAATCCGGCACTATGATAATTCTTCACCGGGAACTCCTCGTGCTATGATTATTTACTAATGCACAACATTTAGTTTGGTGGATGTAATCTGGAAACACAACAACAAACATAACACAAGAATACCATAGACTATGATAAGAAGGAATGATGATAAATCTGAAATATCAGTGTAAATTATAATATCAACATGAAATTGTTACAATCTCACCCATGAGGTACTTCAAGTGTTATTGACTTCACTTGCCTTCCACCAATAACTATGGGAGAAACTTCACAATTACACCTCTTAATGGCTTCTTTAACACACCTTCAAAATGATGGCTTCCTTTACACACTTACTCATACAATATTTCTCACTACTTCCCTCTATGCTAAATGAGGGGAGGTGACCTCTTTATTTATAGAACTTATAGGCTTATCCATCTTATCTCTAAGATAGGATAAGAAATCCACTCTGACGACCAATCATATTCCATACCTTAACTCTTATCTGTACATGTAAGCTTATCTTTTAAGATAAGATAAACCTTATCATTTCACATGGGTTCCACATTTTTAGACTTTTTTACAAATAAAATACACAAAATATTTATGACCTCACTCCTTGTCCTTATTACCAATATAATATTTCTAATTCCTAATCATGTAGACCCTACTTCTCTACTTACCCAACTTTGACATTTTAACATTACCGGACCACTTACGACAAATATTTACTTTTTACAACATTCCTATTGTACTTTTGACTGTTACCGTACTCTACATTATTGGTGGCACCGTACTGACGGTGCCGTTATCTTCTATTGGACGCCACTACTAATTATACTTAACAACATCTTATTCCTAATACATACATTAATGAAATAGAAATTACGGAGGAAAATTTTAGTGTCGACATCTTCCCCCTTCCTAGCTTCTACTCCGTCCTCGGAGTAGACTCTTCTGAAGCTGGTGCTTGGAAAATCTTTAACTTGTCATGGTTGACCCATTTTGTAATGGGAGTGCCATCCAATTCCTCCAATCGATATGTACCATTTTCATGCATAGCTGCTATTTTGTAGGGCCCCATCCATTTTGGAAGAAATTTTCTCTGTCTTCTTTTTTTGTATCTGGAATCATATACTAGAACCAAGTCATTCACATGAAATGGAGACCAATGGATCTTTTGATCAAAGTATTCCTTCTGCTTCATTTTCTTCTTATAGCTTGTATCCTTCGCTATTTCCCTCATTTCCTCTAGCAAATGAAGATGTACCAACCTTTCTTTTACTGAATCACTTTCATCCATCCTTTCATTTTTCATAACTCTCACAGTGGGAATATCAAACTCAATAGGAAGAACTGGATCAATGCCATAAGCCAACTGAAATGGGGAGTATCCTGTTGCTGACTTTGATGTTGCCCTATATGCCCACAATGCTGCATGAATCCTTTTATCCCACTTATGTACCTGCAAGGCTGCATCTTTTGCTAGAATTTGACACAACACAAAATTTGTTCATTCCACCTGTCCATTTGTGCTTGGCTTGTATGTTGTTGCCTTCCTGTGCTTAATAGAAAACTTGTTGACTAGGGCTTCTACCACCTCATTAATGAAGTGGCTTCCTTGATCTGTTACAATTTCTAATGGACAACCAAATCTAGTGACAATGCGTTCATATATGAACCTTGCCACTTCATCCATGGAAGTTGTTTTCAATGGCCTAGCTTCAACCCACTTGGTTAAATAATCTGTGGTAACTACAATATACTTATTTTGGCCTGGGGTAGTTGGAAGTGGACCTACAATGTCTATTCCCCACTTTTCAAAGGGACCAAGTGGAAGAATAGGGCATAATGGAGCTGATGAAGTCTTACGGTTACCATGTGTTTGACAAATATCACATGTCTTACAATAATTATAACAATCTTTAAAAAGAGTGGGCCAGTGATAACCTGCATCCAAGATCCTTCTTGCTGTAAGTTGTCCAGAGAAGTTTCCTCCACATGTACCATTGTGGAATTCTTCTATCAGCTCCTTCCCTTGATCACGTCCAACTACCCTCTTGTACTGTCCATCAGGTCCTATTCGAAATAATACTCCATGCAGAATAGAATATGGATGACTGGCTTGAGTAATCTTCCTCTTAGTCTTTGCATTGGCACCATCAAGAAACTTGAATTCATTTAGATAATTCCAAATATCTATGTATTCATTAGGGATTGTGTCAAGGGATAACAATACTGCATCTGGGAAATCATCATCATCACAAGATGAACCTAAACCATCATAGGCTCGAGAGAGTGCATCTGCATTGACATGCTTCTTTCCTGGCCTATCTATAATATCAAATTCAAATTCTTGTAGAAAAATTATCCATCTTGCTATCCTCCCTGATGGGTTAGGCTTATTTATAATATATTTTAGAGCCTGATGATCTGTTACAACTATAAATTTCTTCCCTAGCAAGTAATTTCTAAACTTCTTTACAGCAAAAATGATAGCTAGAGCCTCTTTTTCAGTTACAGTATAATTTACCTCAGCACTGCTCATTTGTCTACTCCCAAAGTAAATTGGATGATCATTCCCATTTTCATCCTTTTGGCTCAGAGTACTTCCTAGTGCTGCATCTGAGGCATCAGTATACACAATGAATGGCTTGCTCCAATCTGGATTCTTTAAAATAGGTGAAGACACCAGGGCTTCCTTCAGTTGTTCAAAAGCTTCATGTGCCTTATTTCCTGGTTCATAAGTAACATCCTTCTTCAAGAACTGGGTTAGTGGCTGTGTAATCTTTGAGAAATTCTTGATGAACCTTCTATAGTAACCCACATGGCCTAAAAATGATCTCAACTTACTTCTATTCATAGGAAATGGTAACTCTTTGATTTTTGAAACTTTATCAGGATCAGTACCAATACCATCTCTAGATACAACATGCCCTAACAAAACACCTTTAGAACATCCAAAGACACACTTTGTAGGGTTTAGTGAGGCTTGTGCTTCATCTAACCTTTGAAATGTTGTCTCCATCTGGTGCAGGTGGTCCATCTTGCTCCCATAGATGCAAAAATCATCCAGAAATACTTTGATAAAGTTCCCAATGTAGGGTTCAAACACCCTATTCATCAAACGCTGGAACATTTTTGGAGCATTACACAACCCAAAAGGCATAACTCTATAAGAAAACGTTCCCCAAGGAGTGGTGAACGTGGTCTTCAGCTGATCTTTCTCTACTATACGAACTTGGTTGTATCCGCTATATCCATCAGCAAAACTATAGCACTCCTGGCTAGCTACTTCATCCAAGATCTAATCTGAAGAATGGAAGAGGGTAATGATCCTTCTTTGTTTCCTTATTGAGCTTCCTATAATCAACAAAAATGCGTAGCTTCCCATTATTTTTTATTGAGATCACAATGGGAGAAACCCATTCTGAATTCTCCACAACAAATATGAATCTTGCATCAAGCAACTTATCTATTTCTTCTTTTACAGTCTTGGAAAAATTAGGATTCATTCTATATGGCATTTGCTTTATGGGCTTAGCACCATCTACAAGCTCAATAGAATGTTCTACCCAACTTACTTGATGGAGTTCCTTGTAATCAAAAGTGAATAGGTGTATGTACCTTCGAAAGAGCTGGAGGTAGGATTCCTTCTCACTCTCCATCACAGCATCACCAATATTTATTTGTTGGAGACGATCATCAATTTCTTCTTCAGATAATTTTATGGGGTCATGAGTTGGTGTGACTGGAAGGATATCCATGACTGAAACATCAACCTCACTTTCTTCATCTTCTGTGTCCACTTCACTAGTACTAGAGTAATCAGAGGATGTCCAATCATCAGTTTCATCACTTGAATCCATAGGTTCTACCTTATGATGCCAAGGGATCACATTTATCTTCACCCTCTCTCTACCACGTCCAAGTGTCATGAAGCCTTCATTCCAGTAGTTTCTTGCATGAACTCTCCTTAGCCATGGTCTTCCCAACAACATTGGGTACGCAACAGTACCATTTTTCATCACCTGAAATTCTACCACACATACAACACCCATAACAGATATTGCCACATTTGAAACAACACCTTCTGGTTTAGTTTTTCCCTTATTTAATGACCTTAACATAAGTGTTGAGGGGTGATCAATTTTTAAACCCAACATATTCATTACAGGCTCGGTCATTACATTAACTGCAACACCTCCATCAACTAAGACATCATGAATTGAAATACCATTACATAATACCTCAGCTTGTGGAGCGTAGGGATCCACCTCTGCCTCCAAAATAGGGACCTCAACCTCCTTCCTTCATCGAGCATTGAGTCCACTTCGCAGCTCCCGCCTCTTCTCAGAAGACATAGCCAAGAGTTGACCATATGTAATATTTGCAGGCCTTTTGGACAGATCTTCCAAGATGGAGTATGGTCCTTGTCCCTGTGAAATCAGAAAATCTTGCACACCCAACTTTCTTCTCCTATGTTTCTTACTAGTTTCTCCTTTCATCTTCTTAGGATTATTTCCATCTTGGTTATCTTTTTCTTTCTTTATTTTTGTTACAAACACATCTACTTCATTATTTATGCTCTTATCTACTACATCAAAAGAATTCACAGGTGCTTTTCCTTTATCATTATCTCTTGTACCAGATGTAGAAGCTCTATCTGGACAATTATACTTATAATGACCCTTTTTATAACAACCATAACATACAACTTTAGAAATATTTCTTTTTGGACCTCTATCTCCTCCCTGAGAACTAAATTCTTTTCCTTGAAGAAGATTAATAGTTAACTGACCCATCTTCCTAAGAAGATCTTCATACTCAGTAGATGTACTAGGAGAAAATATTTGTGCTCACCGAGAGTGGTTGTGGATTCTGGACCAAAGGTGTTGGTGTAGGCTCTACTTTAGCAACAATTTCTTTGGGCTCCTCTTCCATGCTTTCTTCTTTCCTTCTTGCAATCTCCTTTGCTTGTTCAATGGTAGCTGGGCGGTCATAATTCACTCGTTGTCTGATCTCTGGCTTCATCCCAAGAATGAAGTGCTTACAGAGGAGATTATCCATGCCATTCATCAACCCATCCGCTAATCCTTCCTTCTAGATCTGGGCATCGAGCTTCCTCCTTAGCTCTAGAACACGAGCATGATAATCCCTTATCTTCTCCTTCTCTCCTTGGGATAGCTTTGTGATATCGATCATGAGATCTGCATATTTCTGTTGTTCACCAAATTCTTCAAGAAAACTTTCAGTTAATAAATCCCATGAGTTTTTCACATTATCACCTAGTGTTTCAAACCACCTAAGGGCTGAACCATCCAAAAAGGTAGGAAAAAATTCAGTCCATTGTTCCCTTCTTATAAGGCCATTACAAATACAAGATCGTTTAAACTCTTGAATGAAAGAAGAAGCATCTTCATTAGATTGGGCTGAAAAAATAGGAATCTTCCCCATTTTCAAAAGTAACCACGTGAAATACCAACCCACAAGTACAATCAACAAGACTTATGTGCACAAATAATTGGAATCACTATACAGTAAAATAGAAATGACCACGGTAAACTATGGTAAAACTTGACTTACTGCGGTAAAAACTGACTTTACTGTGGTAAACACTATTCATAGTAAAAAGTGAAGTTACTGCGGTAAATACTATTCACGGTAAAAAGTGACTTTACTGCGGTAAATACTATTCACAGCAAAAAGTGACTTTACCATGGTAACTACTATTCATGGCAAAAAATGACTTTACCATGGTAACTTACTATGCACAGTAAAAACAAGGTTACCCTCCAATTGATTTTTGACTAAGTGGGAATATCTCTCCAGAAAATCCACCAACGAGGAATGGTCCCGGCAACGGAACCAAAATGTCAACACCAATCCGGCACTATGATAATTCTTCACTGGGAACTCCTTGTGCTATGATTACTTAACTAATGCACAGCTTTTAGTTCGGTAGATGTAATCTGGAAATAAAACAACAAACATAACACAAGAATACCATAGACTATGATAAGAAGGAATGATGATAAATCTGAAATATCAGTGTAAATTACCATGTCAACATGAAATTGTTACAATCTCACCCAAGAGGTACTTCAAGTGTTACTGACTTCACTTGCCTTCCAACAATAACTATGGGAGAAACTTCACAATTACACCTCTTAATGGCTTCTTTAACACACCTTCAAAATTATGTATTCCTTTACACACTTACTCATACAATATTTCTCACTACTTCCTCTCTATCCTATATGAGAGAAGGTGACCTCTTTATTTATAGGAATTCAGGCTTATCCACCATATCTCTAAGATAGGATAGGAAATCTCTTCCGGCCAATCATATTCCATGCCTAAACTCTTGCCTTTACATGTAGGCTTCTCTTCTAAGATAAGATAAACCTTATCATCTCACATGGGTTCCACCCTTTTATAATTTTTCACAAATAAAATACACAAAATATTTATGACATCACTCTTTGTCTTTATTACAAATATAATATTTATAATTCCTAATCATGTAGACCCTACTTCTCTACTTACCCCAACTTTGACATTTTAACATTACCGGAAAACTTACGAAAAATATTTACTTTTTACCACAACATTCCTTTTTTACTTTGACTGTTACCATACTCTACTTTATTGGCAACACCGTACTGATGGCACCGTTATCTTCTATTAGACGCCACTACTAATTATACTTAACAACATCCTATTCCTAATACATACATTAATAAAATAGAAATTACGGAGGAAAATTTTAATGTTGACAGGTGCTCCAACTCCTATACCACCAGATCCACCTCCTATAGCCAAAAAATTTGCCTAAAGTGGTCGCGCCTAGTGTTCCCAACGTCCCACTAAAATATGTGTTGATGGTTTGCGATATTGTCCCATTGCCAGTTGTGTGTCCCATGCCACTTCCAAATGTGATACCAAAATCTTACGTATTTTCACCTTGTCCAAAAATTCATCCAAATACCGGAATGGTTTTTGCAACCATAGATGTCCCGAACGAGAAATTATATCTCCTGGGTGCATAGATCGGTTACTCCCACTGATACCAACTAGGTTAACAATACTTATCCCTTGATCTTTAAAACCTAGTGCTCAGGGGTTGGTCGCCATCTGGGTTCAGATATGCACCGATGAGCTCTTCTTTCTCCATGGGATGAAATCTCATCAAAATCTGAAGGGGCTTCTCTCCCACACTTGCCAAGATGGGTTAGCACAGACTGCTCAGGTTCTCACGTCCTCTGCGTGAACCTCAACTCCTTCCCCGCAACGTCTTACCTCCATAGACCCATCACACTTGCAACCTCACATGTTGTCTAGTCATCTCCCTTTCATGAGCTTCACTATACTTGAGTCATCTATCCTCCCTTTCCTTTTCCTCCGTAATGTCCACCATCTTCTTCCACCCTATCTTCCTCGCCCAGCACTCAAAGAGGCTTAGCCGTCCATAGGAAATACCTCTAAACTTAGGGTAATGACCAATATCTTCATAGCCAAAGGAATAACAAATAAAAATGTTCCACTTGGCTCCCTCAGAAACTCGAACTCAGCAACTTTTGGGAAAGAATACATAGAAATGGTGTATTCTAGAGTATAACCGGTCAGCACTCCTTTCCATGAGTGATCAACAACACACGTCTAAGTCAGATCTGCATCCTACAGGCTTTGATAATCATCTTGGGTCCATACACACGATCTATAGTACTAGATCAATCTAGATGCATTGCTAAAATGCATTCATATAGTTCTATTGGAAAACAACAAAATAATGTCTCATACAACTCATGGTTCATGTTTTCTTCTACCCATCTACGTGCATCAAACTTAGGTCAAGTGCTAAATCTTTGAGAAAATTTGTCGTCTGTGCTCTTGAATCATGTTTCAACACTTTCCAAGGTCATACATTCCATTATCACGCATCACAAGGACAAATATGTATGTCATTTCTCACAACTTCGAAAAGAGGTCCCAACAATGGAACCAAGATGTAGTCATTTTTAGATCCTTAGAACAATAGTCTAATTTGATGCACGTCAGCCTATCACCCAGTGGGTGTTGGTAACTCACCCAAGGCACACACGGGCACCAAGCCCCTCCTTTATGTGAGTCTTGTGTGAATGCATAATCTATGATAGATACTTAAGTGCAAAATAATGGGAAGGAACCATGTGTTTATTCTAGAGACCCTAGGATGAGTTATCATATCAATGCATCCATAAAAGAGAAATAACAGACAACATATAAAAATGATTCATAACACAAAGGAAATGCATTAGATTTAAGCTCATGAACCCATATATTCTTTAGAACAAAACCTTTCATTGATATTAATGAGTTCAGTAATCACATTACATTCCTTGATGTCATAAGAAACCCATAACAATGTAGAGTAAGGTCATGCATCAGGAAACTATACTACATCCTTTACATTACAAGGATAAACATAGACCCATCCCTCTTAGTATGCCATCACTCCTATATTTTCATTAATCCCAACCCATAGAATCCTACATGATGTTTATGCAAAGCTTTTCCTCTTTTCCAATGCACTATTCTCTCTGCATATCTTCTCCAGTATCCCCCTTCTGCTATCTACACACCTCTATAGATAGCTTTTCTTCCTTCACTATCATGCTTTCTTAGGTAATAGATCAACTTCCAAGTTTCCAAGTGGTCCTCCAATGGAACATGTTTCCTTTGATCCCATCTCTCCACTCCTTACAATGATGTCTTTCTAGATCCTTCCATCGCATGCATGAAATATTCCATTCCATCACCATCAAGTTGTCAAGCTGACACCTTATCCACTTTGCATGCTAGATGGGTCATGCTTTTCTCGTGTGCTTCTTGTAACGCTGAATATGGCTAAGTCCCAAAACCTATCTTGTCTTTCACGTGCATCGTGTGTTCTATAAAACCCTAATAGAACCCTTCCCTATGTGCCTTCACCCCACATGACCTTCTTCAAATAGGTCTCATGCGCCCATGCACCTTCTTGTACTTAGCTACTATTTTGGGGCCCAAAAGAAGCCCACGTATGTATAGGATTTATAACGCTTCAGAACACCATGGTGGATTTCCTATTGGGTGATCAAATCCCAATTAGGTCTACTTGGTATGATATGTTTGGATGTGTGAGTTGACTTGTGTGTTTGGATGTGTGTGAAGAAGTGTGAAATGTAACTAATTAAGCCTCCTACTTACACTAGATGTACAAGTAAGAATGAAAGGGTTCATTTAATATCCAAAACCAAATATGGATATTTAATGAGAAGAACTCACATAAGGAATGGAAAAATGTGATTCAAAAGGAGAAACTAAGAAAAAAGGAGAATACCTAGTTTTTACTTTTCCTTTTTCTCATGATCTTCAAAAATAAAGTAAGCAACAAGGAATATCCAAGCACTCCAAAAGCCCAATGTGAATGGTTGAAAAATAAAATCCTCTACCTAAATTGTTAGTCGAAGATGGAAAAATATGGGAAAATGGAAATTGAAAGATATGAGAGACTCACCTAAAAGGGCGGTCCCACCAGTGCGTGCCAAAATGTTTCCCAAGATTTCCTCTTTCCTATCCAATTTAATGACCTAGTAATGAAAGAAACTACCAACTCAAAATATGGAGGGTTTATGACTCCCTCAAATGATATGGATGGAAGACAACATAATAGGGACTCCTTGCTGTAAGCTTAATGATCTACCAATCAACCTTCATGTTTAGACATTCGACTAACAAACGGATACTCATGCAATAGATATGACACCCTTTCCTCAATTGAGTTGAGATTCAATTCCAAAACACACATGAGCCAACAATTCACCCTTATCTCATTGATGTCAACACTCGTTTATAAAAGAAGATGGCAGATAACATGACTAACACCTACATTGGATATTTTTCATGTTTATGATTCCTCTGAGATACCACCTAACAAATTGGAAATGACACAAATGTACATGGAAAATTAGAAATTTGATAAAAATAGATGCAAACAATGCATAAAACTCACCTACCTTGATCGATGGTAAGCCCATGACTAGAGTGAGTGAACGGTGTAGGTGCTTCTTTGATCCAAAAAAAGCACATGAAGATCTATGGACCTCTAATAAACCTCTAAGTACAAATGCTCCCTATTGATTTCCTTTTGTGATGACTGATGGAAACCTGTAATAATGAGATATGAGACAAGTGCTTTGAAATAGAAAAGACTGAAATAAAATTGGATCTAACTTTAAGATACATGCTAGATTATGACCTCCTAGGCATTGACTTAGAATTGGGCTTATGATTTGGTGGCGAATGATAAGTGATAGATTGGATCTATACATGACATTTTATCTTACTTGAACATATCTCAAAATTGGATGAAGGTTGAAACATAGTCCAAAATATCTTTGGATCTAAATTTTAGCTTTTGAAGGCCATGTAACAACTCAAGAAATTATTCTTCTAAGCATGTCTATAACTTTTAAGGTGTCATCTCAGGGTCAATAATGACTCCAAGGTGGTGTCTAACCTCCCCTTGACATTGAAGATAATGTACTTGGAATGACAATCATGTAAAACACTGATCCATGGAAGAGAACACCCAGAAATACCTTAAGATCCCTTGCATATGACTTGTCTTAATGTCTAAGATGTCACAGTGGAGATGATAACAATAATGATGTATGACAAATTTTAAGTACTAATTTAAAAAAAGCTCTGAAAACTAAGACTCCTTCACTCAATTCTCCAAGATTGATTCTAAAACATTCTCAATGAATATTCCAATTTGAAGCCCCTTTCTTACCAAGTTGTAGCTCTTGAAGCTTTGATACCCTAAGTTTGCAAGTTTGCACTAGAATTCAACATTTTACAAACATCCATTTTAGAAGGATACAAAGTGAGGGTGTATCTTTAGGGTGGACGATCAACCTGGGTGGGTCACTACCAATCGTCACTGATAGTCCATTTAGGTGGTGAGAGGATGAATTAACTTGAGGCATCAGAGGCCCAAATGAAATGGGATTGACTCCACTTCAGGGAGATATGGAGGGTTTTTCTCTTAAGAACCTGATAAATAGATAATTTTTGGTATAAAAGTGAAATTGAGTAAACATTTAGGCTACATAGGATTCCTAGGGGATGAGCAACAGGTAGCTTACAGTGAGAGACAACCTAAGGAGGACCTAGAAGGATTCATTAGGGATGATTTCAAATAACCTTAGATATCCATATGCAAATTAGGATTAGGGCTCACTAAGATGATCTCCATCTGGAAAATTCAAGTAATGAGATGAGGATATTGACTTAAAACTAATGATGATTAACCATAAATCTAATGATTTGGGACTTAAATCCCTTGGGAGAAAGAAAATTTTAATATTATATTTCTTCATGGGGGAAAAAAAATTTGAATAGGAAGACCTTCCTTCTATAAATGAGAGACCAAATAGGTGAAGGAGAAGAACTAGACTAAAAATTAAGTGTTCTATAATAACATAAATGTGGAATGACATGATAACAACCTTCCTTCCATTTTCTTATGATGAAATATGACACAACACTAACATATGGCTCCATAATCGTCATGACAGTGCAACATAGTATATGCTTCTAGAAGTACATTGTTAGGAATTAGTATTTACATTGTGTAAGATAATAATTACGTTGGTAATTATTATTATATAGTTTAATATGTTATTAAAATATTATTGTTATATAAACAATAATTTATTATTGGTGTTGAGTTGTGTATTGTTACGGGAGTAACAATCACAACTAAATAGTGTTAATTGTTATAACACCTCCCTATATTTGTTGGAGGTTGTTTTGGCTATGTATATGGCTATATAATAGCCACATGTATTTGTAACATGCCCAATAGTGAAATAATATATTGAGTATTTTGTGTGTTTGATATGCTATTTTACCAAGATTTGGAATTAGAGCCGAGATGATAATCTGGTGGATCTATGATTTGTTTGTAGGGGCAGCTAGAGTGTTTGGCATTGCTCCAACCGATGTCATTTCTACTCTTTGAATTATGTGTAGTATAGATTGAATTGACTGCATTTTCGTTGTTTTTGAGATTGTCCTGTGCAATAGGAAGAAGATTGAATCATGCTTACCTTTGACATATTGGGCTTGATCCATGATTAGGATAAGCATGATTCTGTTGCAGTCAAGAACAAATTTTTTACAAAAAAATATTCTCCTTCTGCCATACATTGGTGATTAGTTCTCATACGGCGTCAAACTCTAGGAAAGGTTGTAGCATTTCATTAGTGGAAACTGTAATAGACTCGATTGAGCTCTGGCATCTAAGAAGTGAATTTAGAACAGAGATTTTAGTTGAATATCCTCTCAGGTTGTAGGATCAAAACATCAAAGGGAAAAAGATGTATTTATGACTCAGTCATGCTCGGGAATTACACAAGCAGGATACGTGGAGGTGCTGAGATCATAAGTTAGTGATCTATTGGACTAAGCTATGTATATTTATCCAAAATTCTCAACACTGGCCATTGACGTAGGAGGCCCCATGTGCGGCGGTCCATTGCTGGATCTTCCAGCTTATAAAATATTTGCAGTGTCAATGAGATGCATCTAGTTATTTGTCCAAAGAAATCTGAAGTTATCACATGCACAGCTCCTCTTGCAAGTGCCTATTATATCATTACTTGGGAGAATAGCAAATGATCAGGTGCAAAGAAGATTGATCTTGTTGACGTACTTGGATGAAAAGATACTAACAGCTTTGGGCATCCTCTTTAGATTGATCTACGCAACTTTTCTCCAACGTGCTCATCTATACTTTGCCATTTGTCCTCTAAGAGATTCTTGCAGTTAAGACCTGGGATTTTTATCAATTATTAACTGTCAATTAGTTTAATACTTTATGTTATAGTGTTTTCTAGATCTTAGTTGACTGTCTTGAAGTCTCATCTATAATGAGTTGGAATCTAGATCCATGCTTTGTAATTGAATATTCTAAAATCATGCAATTCATTGGATTGCACATCGTTTACATGTAGTTGGTTAGAATTAAAAGTTTAGTATATGCATGTCAATAGTTCTTTTTCCATAGTATGTATATCTAATCTTAGCCTCTAGCTATATTAGAAAATTGAGTCATTATTTTATTTAGACTTAATTTGAAGTCCATTCAAATGTAAATTAGTGATTTTTAGGACTGTCATCATTGTCTAATCAAGTCTTTGTTATAATAGTAATTGAGTAAAATTGTAAAAAAAAATAAAAAAATTTCCTGCACTTTTTAATACTGGACGCATTTTCGCTTGTGGAATCCGACGTCCTTGAGGATATGTACAATGAGCTCCATGATCAAATCCAGCTGAGTTAGCACCATGTAGACTGGAGGATGGAGGCACGGGAGGAAGGAGGAGGAACAACAGCATCCTCTCGTCAATCACCAATGACGGGGCCACCACTTCAATGGTATGGTGACATCTGATTTGTAGTGTGTGTTTATCAGTTTTGTAGTGTGTTTCTTTGCAATGTTCCTATTGCATGGTATGTTTATTGTGTATACTGGAAAACAATTGTATAGGATGAGCAGAGAACTGTAGTGCTCCTCTGACTACGGTGATCCTCTGACTATCGTACTTCATTGGAAGATGATCGGTTAGTGAATACGTTCATTGGCAATGGTGATCATGTGCAGCAAGATCAGGTCAACAAGTATGCTAGTTAGTGTGATACAACACAATACGCTTTTCCGTGTTCCTGGTTGTGTGAATAAATGGGAATTTCACATTGTGGGGGGGAACATGACATACCAATGTTCCATTTCCATTTTGCACCCAAACCATGACTAAAGTCAAGGGTAGCTTGCAATGGTAGTGGCAGTTTCCTATGCTATTCGAGATCGAGTGGCAGTGATGAACAACAGTCGATTGCAATTAAGAACATTGTGATTCTTATTGGATGTAATGTGAAATCTTTCCGGTATGTGTTCTATTGTGTAGTTTTGTAATAAGCGATGCTTGTGATTCCTATATTCTTCCTTGATGTACAAACATAGTGGCAAACAGTAGGCACCAGAGTAAGTCAGTTTGTGGATCTTGATAGGGTTTGTGGGAGGATCGAGAAAACCACACGAGGTGGAGAGTTGATGGGGCTTGTTCATGTCAAGGTTTGTGGTAAGCCTGTTTAAAACCATGGAAGGAGAGAGCCTTTCTTTTAGATCAAGGTCATGAGTCACAGAGTTGGACATGCCACAGGGGTGAGCATACTTTAGTTGTGAGTGTGGATGTTTTTCTACCATGTAAACACTAAGGGGGGAATGTTAGGAATTAGTATGTACATTGTGTAAGATAATAATTACGTTGGTAATTATTTATTATATTTAGTGCTTGTCACGACACATGATTTTTTAGTCCATGGTGATCATTAACTCTTACTGTCACTCAGTCTACCAATTCACAACTTGAGGCAAAACTGAAAATATGGGTAAAAGTTTATGAGTAATTCATTTTTATGACTTCTAAATAGAATCATTGGATTCACTTTCCATAAATATTAATATAGTGAATGACCAAATTTCATTAAAATTTACTCCTAGGGTGAAGAAAACAATTTTTAGTGGCTTGGGTAACTCTAGATGCACGTCAACAAACTCCAAACGTGCATCAGCAAGCTCTAAGACGTCTGACAACTTGTTCCATGTGACAACAATGTTTTGTCACCTGAAATAAATTTTTATCACCTGGAAACGAGATTTATGCATCTGGGATGATGTAGATGTACGACAATAAGGTGTAAACACATGATAGTACGGTGAAGATGCACGATAAGAAATTTTAAGCACCATAAAATGCAGTCGCACGACCACAAAGTATGGTCACGTGTCAGGAAGGCCTAGGCGTAGACATGTGATAATAGAATACAGTCCCACATCCAGAAGATGATTTCACATGTTAGAAAGGTTTTTACATGACCCAGATTTTGTGTCGTGTGACTAGAAGATTGTAGTTGGGAATATTTATGATGACGGAAGGTGAAAGGTCAAAAGTGATGAAGGAACATCAACGGTCCTGAAATAATTAATAGGGTCACAAGTGACAAACGAACATCAAATGTCGTGACAAAAATCAAAAGGTCTCATTCCAAGGATGGTTAATGCTTGTTTACTAGCTCTCATTTTATTTCTAGAAATAAGCTCCTTCATTTTTCCTTTGTTTCTTGTCTATTACTATTATATCTCCATCTAAACTTTTACTCCATGAGCATTACAAATTGTGCAACATGATGCAATAAAAATTTGTGTTTCTTTTGGATTGTTCCTCTTTCTTTGTGAATGGTTTCTTCTCATTAATGTAAGTGAAATGTTTGGATTTTAATGTAAAAAAAAATTGTATGCTATTTTTTTATTAAAATCCCATTCTTATTTTCCTCACCTATCTCCCCCACTAAGAAATTTTCCTCCCTCATATTACATATAAGAAATTGCCACAAGTTTAGGGAAGTATTCGTGTGTGATCCCCGATCTTTAGGCCATCCCAAAAATTAGTTTAGATTATTTTCATCTCCTTATGTTTAATAAATGGAGCTTCCCCATTCAAGTAGAGGGACTTAGTCATGCACACTATTGGTGAGAACCTGCTCATTTTACCACTTGACAAATTATTTCTCCAACTGGAATCCACTCTTGCATGATCCGTCACCTACTACAACGTGAGTGGTCAACTATTTCATGCCACACGAACACACATTATTGTAATTAATGTACTATTTATGAAGTTCCACAAACATGGGGGTTATCATTTTTCTTGGGTGTTTTATTGCATGCATGCACATTATCAGTTGAGTTTGATGTCTTAACACCTTGTGTGTGTTCTTGCACACTTATTTTATTGCATTCCAAACAAATTTTCGGCCAAGTCTGACATCCATTTGAGTATGTATTTTAATTCTATGTCTCTTCTTCACCAATTTCACTTTTCACAAATGCACCATGGAGATTGTTTTTCCCATACATACGCTTCATAAGACCATTTATACATTACAACCTCCACATCTTCTTCTTAGTAGGGATAACTATATACTATTCCATTCAAGCATGAAATATTTTCTCATTGATGATGACCTCTATCTGTTCTTGTATGGACAAGTATCTTACCCTAATGATCTTTTCATCTTGAATACTGGCTTAACACTTGTAGCATGGTTGTTGGTCATTTATTGAAATATATTTCCATGCCTCTCCACATCATGTGGCACACACAAAGTGTCCTTCCACTATTTAGAACATTCTTCAATTATTATTTGGAGACCCTTAAAAGACTATCATTATTGATTCTTCTTATGAAATATTTTTTCCTCTCCCTCTTCATGTGATGAAAGTTATATTGACACAGCTTTTCATGTTCCTATCCCTGATGATGAGGATTGTTCTTCTAGTTCTAATGATGAGAGTATATATGAGGACTCCTCTTCTCCTTCTCATGGACACCTTTCAGATAATGTTGACACCCCTCTCTTCCCATCAAACATTAGGTAGTCATATTCTCAACCTCATAATCTCATTGCATCAACCTCTATTCCACATCCAATGTGTGAGGCCTCTTCCACTCGTTCTTCTGTATGTGTTGATGATTCATACCTATCAGACATTTCTCTTCTATTTGTCGAGCTACCCTTTTGGGACGAGTATCTTTTGTAACTTAGGAGCTTCATAGTACCTACTTGTGATGTAGTACATGGATTTTTTCATCCTTCTATAGGTGTTTCAGAGGATTCATTCACCTCCTCTTTTGGGAGTTCCCCTTTCGGGACTCTTATCACTTCTACTATTTAGGATACCATCAATGGTCCACTTTCTCTCATGGATCCTCTTTCTACTATTGTGGGGGTTTCTACTTTACCTTCAATTCATTAAGGAATCCTTTTAGCAGATGTTCCTCTCTCATACTATGACAGTTCTACATTTGTGAAATTACCTTTGATTTTAGTGAAATAATTTGCTATCTACCTTTGACACATTTAAGTGGACTAGAATTAGAGTTCCTTGTACTGCTACCTTCAGTTTCCTTCATGGAGTTAGAAGAATTCAAGTACTCCATTTTATCCTTCATAAGGGAAGGAACATTGTTTGATGTGGATATATATTATGTAGTCTACAATCAGAAGACCACATCGTCGAAATTCTTCTTGGGGACTTAATAGAGTTGTATATTTTAGATCTGGTTGCACCTTCACATCTTTATCAGTTTCTCTAGTCTCCTTCCTCTTTTCTCTTCTTCTTCTATAAATATTAAATTTTTTACATGGGTACCTTATCAAGCCTTTAGTTTCTAGGACCCATTTTACTCACCTTTCTTAGGTTGTTAGGGTATTCTTCTATCTTTTGTAAGAGGATGTTTTAGCCACTCAATTTTCCTCCATTACTTTATCCTTGTTTTACATGGGTACCTCATCAAGCATAGCTAACAGGACCCATTTCTCATTTTTTAATATCCTCCTCATCCTAAGTTATGATGAAGGGGTGGTGTTGGTGTGGTGTATTTTCCTTGTCCTCTTGGGACATTGTACACATCATGTGGTAAGTCATCTCACTTCAGTGATGTCATAGGTTATAGTTATCTTAGGGGGGATGAAAATTTTTGTCATATGTATCAGCACACGTCAGTGCATCATACAAGAGTTACTTTTCATTTCTATAATGTAACTCCTCTTCTCCATTATGGAGGTATGATTGGTCTTGTATTGGGAGTTACACATCACTCATATTTTTACCCTTTTGTGATCTATGATAATGAGTAGACCCTTTATTTTTCATGCACATTTTCATGGTTGAATTATTTCTTACTACATGGAACTTCATCATGCTGCCATTCAAGCAAAACTCATTCGATGTGTGTTCCATACCACTTGATCCTCATTATTTTATTCTCTCACAATGTTGAATAGGTTGTGAAGGTGAAAACTAAGTGCGTAATATATAGATTGGGATTATGTGGTCGTAGGTAGTGTGATATATTTTTTGGAATAATCATAGAATATTTTTGGGATTTTAACCACAAACTTTATCTGTACATACTTTAAACATCTCATAAATTTGAAGGTATAACTCTCATATCATGAATCCACATATATACAAGTAACATTTCGACTATATTATTTAAAGGTGACACTAAAGACCATGTGGCAATCATCATGGGTCCTACCTATAGATGTAGCATAATTCCTCCTAACACAAGATATTTATTGTTCATTGCATCCCTAGATTATTTCCATTTTACTAGTTAAATCCCTTATGGTGTACGTAAGGATAGTAAGGAGTTTCATAGTGTAAATATTCACAGTAGATCCATTTTTTAACATGACATTATGAATAATATGTGAATCCACACCCAATCATATGAATAATAATATACTAGAATAGTTTTAATCATGAGGAATATTAGAATTAATAAATGTGATCATAGGTGATGGTTAAGATATACATGTAGTCAAAATAATAGTTCCATATATAGGTTTAAGATCAATAATATAAGACTAGGGAGGAGGGATGTGTAGTAAGCCATGTGTACCTCAATGCTCATGTGTGTGTCATCATGATTAAGTATAATATAAGTAATAAATATTAGGGATGAATTAGGCTGGGATACCATAATATTAGTAGGATTTTAACAAAATTATACATAAATGGTATTATTGGAATTAAGGTCCTACATATTATTTTGCAAAATTAAGCATGGATTATTTATATCCTATATATTAGTGGTGGTAACAATATGCTTTAGTATTAAAATTTAGATGTTGTAGGTATTACTAGTATCAATTTTGGTATGTGGAGGTAAATTTATCAAATTGCATTTAATATATTTTGTAATTTGTCATAAATAACCTCTACCAAACATGTTCATTTTATCATAGATGGAGTAGTATAAATAATAAGATGTTTAACATGTTGTGCTTCATCAATGACCTCATAGTTAGATTTATTTTTGTCAATAGTCTTGACCTTATACAATGGCCTCTTTTGAAACTTAGCTCTACTAGATGTAGGAGAATTAGGAATAAATTTTAATATGTTTTCTACTAGAATATTGGTCTCATTAAAATTGATTTTCAACATAGGAATTCAAAGGATGCCAAGGTATCGAATATGACCTTTTCATGAGTTTTGGAATAAGGATAGAAATGAATACATATTGTGACTTATTCTCGTTAATGTGTTAGGGTCCTTGAGACAAGAAAGTATTGTATCATAACATATAGTATATGATTTTATTATTAGGTTGTTGCTTAATTTAGAAAAGTTTAGCAAACAAAAAATTTCTAGATTATTTTGATAGGAAAATTGATGTGGATCCAACTGCAAGAGGTTGAAATACCTCAAAAACAAAAAAAATATTTTCAAAAAAACTAGACGTTTCAAAATATCTTTCTTCTCATTCCAGAATCCACACTAATATTTTACATCATTATAATCTTCCTTTTATTTCGCATTAGCAATAAAAACCCTAAAATGCCAAAAATTAACTACTAGTAAAACACCTCAAATGGCCCCATGAATAATACCTTTGTAAATTAAGGCTCACGAAAAAATTTATATTATTCTATAAATCATAGAAAAAGTTATTAAAACTCTAAGTCCTCGGAAAACACTAACAAAATGTTCGCAACCAATTTTAGACCACTAGAAAAAGGAATCTGGCCCCGAAATTATGCCAAAATGGAAAAAACCTTTTAGAAAATTTAGTTACAACATATTACTAATGAATATATACCACCCTAGAAATTTTCAAGACAATCCAATGAGCGAATCAAAAGTTATGGCCTTCACAAGTTATGCTCCCGCATTAAAAATGAGCTATAAAATTATCATCTAATGAATGGAATGAGTGTACTAAATATTGACATATAGTGGAAAACCAATTTAGTGCATAAAATTTGAGACTACATGGGAATAGTTTGGCCAATGGTGTATCATTACATGTCTATTCCAAGCATGAAGATGCAAAGGATGGATAATATACTATTTATGATCATTATTGTTGACATATAATATCTTAGAGGAAAGAAATATTTTAGGTAAGGAGTAAGCAAGAACTATATGTGCTAATAGATTGTATAATAAACTAATGGAAGTCATGGTATTATGTAATTTTCCTTGTGTTAATAAATCTGATTGATTGTTAATGTTTTGCATTTGTTGATCCTAACCACCATTTGAGGGATTTGTAGCTAAAATAAATATGTTAAGTGTGGCCATAAATTATTAGGCTTTATAGGAAAATGCATAGTGATTGGGGGATAAAATTTTAATGCCCCCATAATAAAATAACAAATGTAGAAAAAAAAGTGTAGACATGTGGGCACGAGTCCCTAAAAGAGGCCCTCTAAATAAGGTGATTTGAATTAGTCAATGGTTCATAAGTGGAATCCACAATATTGGATTTTTGTATGTATTATTTCTTATAAGATACTAATATAGCTAGTAATCCATTAATTTTGTTAGGTTTTCTTGTAAGAACCTTACCAAATTGGATTATTAGAACTTTAGGTAATATTTCTTAATATATGGTAAGTTATTTATGATTGATATCATATTAGTCTCCCTCATGATCATATAAGGTCTAAATAAAAAAAAATCTTCAATAATATATTTACGATTGCCATGAATATAAAAAGGATTCTCAATATTTTTATCAAAGCAAGATCATCTTTAAAATAAGAAGTATTAACATAATTTTTTTATTCTTTTTCTTTTTGTGATATGGGACTAAGGGAAATTGGATCAAATCATTTGTACACCACTCAACCTAGCTCTTATCCTATTTCGGGTAAGAGACAACCTATATAGTTTCATAAGATAAGAACATTAAAGTATGCACCACAATCCTAAAATCATAAAAAATATAAATCAAGGTGAGATATGAAACCCTAAGGGTAAAAATGAAACCCTATATTGTGTGGTTCAATAGGCATTTGGTTTCACAGAAATGTAATATAAATCATGGTTTTTAACTAATTAAGATATATTGTGAAATAATGATAATTTAGAACTAGAAGCAATACTTAATTCATATAGTCCTAAATTATACTACTTTTGCATATGTCAAAAAGTTTTCCTAAGATAATTAGTGAAATTATAATTAGGGTTTAAAGTTAATAAATAGAAATGTATTATCATATTCATATGATGTGACAAATTTATCCAACGGGTAGTGGTTTAATGGGTCTTTGGTCTCCTAGTAATTGGGAGGTTCAAGATTAAAATATCTGCTCTGTGTTAAGGTGGCCTACTACCAAAAGTTTGGATACCATGGTGATAATGCACCACTATAATGTGGTTTAATCTATGGGCTATCCAAGAGATTAAAATTCCATCCTTATATGGTTCCACAACCGGTGTGGGTTGGTGATGTTAAAAAGGTCTAGGGCCCTCTCCCTAGGTAATCTCAACAAAAAAGATGATGTAACAAAGTTATTAGGATATGAATAGAAGTATATTAAATCATTTTAAAGGTATTTGTGAATTATTAGGATTAGAAATTGTGTGAAGGATATATTTTTAAAAGGCTAGAAAATTTTGTGGCTAAATATATCCCTAAGGCCGTGAATCTATCCTCTAGTATTATGAACTAGCTCTAGATTCTAAGATTTGGTTTATCTATATTTTTAGGTCTTATTTTTAAAATTATTTTTGTACAATAAATTTCCTAAGAAATGATGTAGATCTTAATTTCTTGTAACCATAAAAAGGGGTTAGTAATGACTTGAGTTGGACTGACCTCACCATACCCGCATTGATGTGATGTGTTTGCACTATGTACCAATACTTTGAAGAGTGATACATCCAAACATAACTATCCAAAACTTAACATTATATTCATGTTATATAGAATAAAATAATTTAATATGGATCCTTTAAACAACCCTTCACACTAAAAAAGGTGTACTTGATACTTTTGTATTGGCTCATGAATGATCTAGAGATTTAACATAAATGTATTTAAAATTGGAGTAAATTGTTGTGAAAATAATTTATACAATATATAATTAAGTTATTTGAATATTTTCACTATAATAATAGGTCAAATACAAAATCCTTAGATACCCCCAATATCATAAGGTAGACGTGTTTATAAATGTGACCTTTTAAAAATTTACCACTTAAATATCCCAAAAGTACCCCATAGACTTACTACACTATATTTTTCATTTCAAAATATGACCATAAAAATTAAAAGGGATAGGTTAGTAGCATGTGTGAAAATTTCATATACAAACATTTCTTGTATGTATGAACCTATCCAGGGTGCTCAAGGAATCAATTATGAGACAAGTGTGGGTCTATAGATGTGTTATGTATAATGCGCACTAGTTTATGATATGTGTAACTAGATAATAAACGAGATCTAGTGGACTTAGAAAATGTGAAAGAGAAGGTGGGTATTTTATTTTCTCGTTTACATATAAATGTTTTTATGTCAAGATAAGTGTCAGATTTCATATTGCCAAGTTCTTGGATCATATTTTAGGTACTAGAGTGTGTAGGTGATAATAAGAGGATAATAATGAGATGTCAAATGAGGTAGTAAAAGGATAAAAAGGAGATATACATTATATAACATATAATTTATAAAGGAATGAAAAAAAAAAATCTCACTAGTAACTTCAACCATCCTGGCCATTTCTAATATACCCCTCTTCTAGTGATGGCATGCGAGGTATCATTTAAGGATTTTAATGAACCAATGGTGCTTATGAAGAGAAATGTTTTTAAGATTGAAAACTAAGGTGTAAATAATTTTCATGAATCTATATAATGATAATTTGCCATCATATAGCCACACTACAAAGTAGGTATAGAATAACATTACATTACTTTTTCACTTATGATGGCGTACCACACTAAAAATTTCTCATGCAGTTATAGGCTAGAAAACCATTGACTATGAATAAGGGGAATCAAATATCTCATAAATTACAAATAAAATACATCTGTAGAACACACTTGAGCAATTAGAAAAAGGTGTTCCCCATTAAAAAGGCTTGTGTTCTTGCAACTACATAAAGCATAAAAAAACCTAGGGAAAACATATGACTTGCACAAAATAAATCAAAAAAGGACTTGACACAATAAAAAACTGCACATTGTTAGACTAATATTATTTTCCTAACTAACTTTTGTTTTAGTGATATGTTATTATTTAAGGGAATATGGATGTGTCTGCATCCTAAAGAATAGGTATGAAATAAAATAATAAGCTCATTCTTATGAATTTGTTGATGGTATTCCATCTCTTACAAATATGAATGTGTGTATCCAAGTCCTGCATTCAATTTCTCATATATTCCATTTGGATAGATATTCTTGTGTTCCTAGATGTCATGTCCTCTTACTAATCCTTATGTCATTTACTCTTTCGACCTCTTCTAATTCCTTCTTTAACATGTTTTTTCTCTAATAAAATTCTTTGGAATCTAAATATGTTCTTCTTTCATCTCGCACTTAATATTCCAAATTAAAAATAATTCAAATGTATACTCATATTGCAAACTCAATCTTATATGAATTATTAAATTTTTTCTATAACACTCTCCTTGGTCCAATATTCTTCAATTTTAACTTGTTATATGTCCTTTTCTAAAACTTTTCCTTTTGAAAATGTGCTAAGACCATGTCTATAACTTAATACTCCAATTTTATTCACTTGATTCCTACACACTAATTATACACTTTTTCATACATATATAGAATATATAAACACTTTTTCATACATATATAGAATATCTTATGTGTTGAAAAATATTCTACATATGAGCTTCCAATTTTTGGGATCCTCATGTTGATTAGCTCTACAACTCATTCAGAAAGTGAAAAATGTAATAATTTGAATGCTATTTATTTCTATTCTACTAATAACTTAATTATCATTTAAAAACATAGCTTGTGCAAAAAAATAGTATTCCATATTCCTATCTTACCTCTAATCATAGATCCCAATATTCCCTAAGAATATGTTTGTGGATAATATGAGGAACTATTTTTTATCAATTTGTGTTCAATTTATTCCACAATGGTCTCTATAAAATTCCAAAAATATTCATATCCATGTTTTACACTTCAATTCATAGGAAACCATGTAGTTGTATAATCTCTTTGTAATTTTTTTAGAATGTTATTTGCATTGTTAGTTTTCTTGCAAGCCATTAAAATTTCCATATTTGACAACATGTCAAAAACCATAAATAATGAATCATTTCCATTTTGTGTCTTATGAAATCCTAAAATGAATCCATATTTTTTTCCTCAAATGGTCTCTCTAAAATAGTAAATAGTTTCTATAACCCTTCATTATGACTTCTTCCCTTAACAAATTGAAAAAATATACACTCTTGGACATACATATGCATGTCTCTACTCATGCAGAATAAAGAGGGAATATTGCTTTCCAATTGTAGATACATTTTTTCATATCCAAAATTTCCTTCCAATCCCTTCATTGTGTATCTTTGTGACTATTTTTTCACATATTGAGACTCAAGGTA
Organism: Taxus chinensis; assembly: GCA_019776745.2. NCBI lineage: Eukaryota > Viridiplantae > Streptophyta > Pinopsida > Cupressales > Taxaceae > Taxus > Taxus chinensis. Next base: position 736,452,629 of record CM034149.1, read on the forward strand.
TGCACAAATACACTTTTATAAGAAAAAATCATTCTTACAAATGATAATCCAACCATGGTGTTATATCACCACTCATTTTGTATGATTTACATGATTCACGAAAATATTCATCATCAACATACTACTCTTTCATACAATCAAATATTATGACATAAACTCTCAAATCATTTACTTCTCTTACTCATAACATTTACAAAAATATTAATGTAACACTTATATTTCTTGACACAAAAGAATATCCCTATAAGATTCCAACCAACTTCATATACTTTTGTTTCAACATACCTTGATTTTAAATGAAGTGTAAGGTTTGGTTATCCATATACAATATAAGTTCCTTAGGTATACAATAATGTCTCTATTTCTGTAGCTCTTATACTATGGAATAAAATTATTAGCTATACACATAATACTTGAATTTTACCTCACTGAGATTATCACATAAAAAATGTGATATGGCTTCCTTATTAAGTTAATAATGAACCTATTATTATTATAATCACATCACAATTAACTTGAAATTCCTTTTCAAAATATGGTAATGCCAACAATGAATGATCATTCACTTTGTGATTTATATGTTCTAAATTTTGTTATGTTTCCATTATCCATAAAAAAATATTTCCTATCCTTTCCCATTACATATGTAATAATGCACATGTTCCACTAAAAATCTGAATGAACTTCCTCTAAAGTTTCATTAAGTTATAAATATTCACACTTCAAAAGTAATACGAGATGACAACCAATTTACAATTGCACTCATCTTTTTTGGGTTATATTGTTAGAAAGTATTAGTATATCTCAAATCCCTAGTATATAAATCCATATTTCAAGAAACTACACTTCTTCATATTTAATAAAAACATATCATCTTACAATTCCATAAAGACTTCTCAAAAATATTGCAATTGTTCCTTTCTTAAATTTTTAAAATTTAAAACGTCATCCAAATAGACAATAAGAAAAAGCTTACCCAAATATGGCTTGCGAAATTCATTCATCAAATGTATGAATTCTCTCGATGCATCTATAAACCCAAATGACATAACAAACCATTCATAAATTTATTCTTGTGTCTTGAATGTTAATGTCCATTCATAACTTTTTCTCATGTGTATTTGGTGACTATATACTTGATTCCGAGATATTGTTTATCACAATATTGTCAATTCACATTATATATGGTAGGGAAAAAAATAGGTTCCTAATTGGGTCTCAAATTTAGGGATATGATATAAGTACAAACACATGATGTAGATACAAAGGTTCTCAAGGAATGATAGTGTCATAATTCTAGAGGATAACGACCCTAACCCTATCATAGATATAGGTTTACAAGGCCTACAACTAAGCTAAAGATAGGTATCCTGCTAGGGTTAAAATATAGAAGTAACTAAGGGGTGGATAAAGCCAAGGGGTGTATTATATAATAAGAAAATATAATAGATCAATGAATGCATACATCTATTGTATTCTACAGAAATAAATGACCAACATACAACCATGTGTAAGATAAAAAAATACAAATAGTAAGAAATACTTACCTATAGTGTGAGTGTGAATTTTGATTCATAATCCTCTCCAAAGACAACAACACCAAGATATAATAGTTATGGGTGGAAAAGGGGAAATATGAACAAGAAAATCTCCAGTCCTAACTCAATATGGTGACCTAAAACACCCAAAGGTAATCTCCAAGACTCCAAGTCAGAAAATATGTGATAAATTATGCGAGCTAGAAGTGCCGTCATGTATGGTAAAATTAAGTGTTCGATGGATTTAATTGGTAAGAATGAAATTATAGTAGTAAGGTCTATATACCAAATTTCATCACTATTGGAGATGAAATCATCCATGGAAAATCTAAAATCAACATCATCTTCTATGGGTGATGACATTGATCTTGGGGGAAACCCTATGGTAAAAAGGTGAAGAACATGTGAGGTGGAGGCCAAAAGGTAAATAATGGTAAATGATGAAGGTCCAGGGTGACCGAAATTAGGGATAATATCATATGATAAACAGAAACAAGTTGACATAATGAGGTAAGTGAACATGATAGGTGTAACGTTTGAGAAAAGGGAAAAATGAGGAAATGTTAGGGCAACTATGATGTAATATATAAATATCTAAGTTTTCATGGCCAATCCCACATGACCTAGTTCGATCACACCCTAATCCTAACAGGAACCTCAAGGAACCCATGCAGAAAGAAGATGTGTTAGCATCCCTTTCACAAAAGAAATAACTAGCAAGTGTAAAAAATGTGATTTATACATGTTCTCTATACACTATTTTTATTTTTCACTAATAATTATATTACTATGCATGGATTCAATTTTTTATGAATCATTCTTGTGTTCAATAACTCTGGAACTATTTTCTACACCTCTATATTTTTGTGGTGTAAACCTATATGCCATTTTATTTGATAGAATTGATCGTGGGGTAAAATACATTTTAAGAATAATGCTTATTCATTGTGTTAATACTTATTGATGATTATCTAAAACAATATCCAAAAATTCCTTGGCTAAAATTTTCACTTCTAATGGAAGTGTGTCTTCCTCACCTTCATCTTCAGTTCCATATTATGCATATTTTGTGACTAGCGAAGAATATTCTCACTCCTTCATTTCAGTTAGGAATTTATATCCTGACAACAAAATAACCTTTGGATTAGTTCCCACTTATTCAATTTTATTCTTCAAAGGATTCAAATTGCATGTCACTTCATCCTCCTTAATAATGTACGCGTTTACTTGACCATCATGTCTCTCATTGTAATTAATTTTTTTCCTTCTAAGAAAATATGATAATAATTCATAGACATTATATCACACAATACCTCATCATTTTATGATTTTATCTAAAAAATTTCCCTAAATTTATTATTCACAAGAATTGGATTTCATTTCAGCAACCATGAAACTTTATATTTATTTGAATGTATTATCCTCTTTACCCCCAAATTATACACCATCTCTTATAAAAAAAAATGTTATTTATGTTAATAAGGTTTTGAACAAATTTTTCCTTTACACTAGGTTATTTTTCTCTTTTACACTATTTATTAATACCATATTTATCACGAGAGCTTATCATGTTTTAGATTCATAAATGTTATGAATAGAAACAACACTTTCTTCATATGTATATGTAATATGTGAACTTGAATTATTGTGCTTAATTCATTGCTATATTAATTTGGACACTTGATTTATCCATAACAAACTTCTCCACATTTAAAACATGTTCCAATGAATATGCATCCATACCCTTGATATCATTCTATGAAATTTCTTCTACCTCTTTGTGCACCATTATCTCCATGTGAAGTAATTTACTCTCTTTGTATAGATGTTCCTATAATGCCCATGACCATGTTCAAACATTCCCTTTTCTTTTAACATGTTGTGTTTATTTTATGTTAGCTTTATTATTCCTTCAACTAAAAGTAAAAATCCTCCTTAATTTAATCTATTCTAATCATTCCAAATTCATCTTAATTTTCCATGCACAATCCATTCATAAACATGACATATTTTCTATGTAATTTTCAACAAGACCAAGTTTACTGATTAGTTTGTAGAAATCCTCTACGTAACCATCGAAATGCATATCCCTTTATCAAAATTTATTGAGATTATTAAAAAAAATCATGTGATACCCTTGTGTGATAAATTAAGCCTTTTAATTTTGCAAAAAATGTATTCCAAGTATTGCTATTTTCTTTACCTTTGCACAATATTTCAGTTTGAACATGCTTCCACCTTATAGATGTGTCACATTTCAAATATGCACTACAAAACTTAAATATCTTAAATCTTCCATGTCCTTTTACTTAAAATATTCCTTTGACTTGATGATCCATTCAATGATTTCTTTAAGAATCATATTTCCAAGGTCAAACTTTAAGTTACTTGTCATCCTTGTGATATTTTTTTATAACTATGTCTTCATATTTTTCAACTTTCTATTTTCTTATTGGATATAAAGTTTTGTCTTTAGTGTCTTTGATATAAGTTTTGTTACTTAACCATGAAACCTGAACATTCCACTATATCTATAGGTTCTAGATGAATTTGCATGTATCTTACAAAACCTACTAGATGTGTAAGCATGGTTTCTCCTCCATGTTTTTGAGAATTTGCTAATGTAATATTATTTATTAATTATCATCCCTACTAAATCAAATATTTCTATTAAACTAATATCCTTTACACTTTATTTTCTAACCATTCATTAGAAGATGCCTTTAATTATCTCATGCTATCAATTAATGATGGTTTTCTAGATTCTACTAAAATATCATTGGAATATGTATGCAAAAAAATTATAACCACACTTAAATTTTTGAAATAAGCAATCAATTTTCAAGGACTAACACCTCTTTTTTTATACCAATTGATGCAGTCATTGTTAGGGATCTTGTTGGTTGTCAAACTTGCACCCACGTCTCAGATCTAGAAGGATCAAGTCATTTGAGACAAAAATGGAACTGGCTCCAAGTTGTGGGACCTTGTGCACTTGAGACGGATCTCCAGAGAAGGCCAGTTACTTTATCTATTTCTACTACCACTGCTACTCCTAGTGTTGAAAAGGAAAACTAAGCTAATAATGCCAAGGGACTAGGGATAGAAGGATAACTTGAAAGGAAACTACACCAGAAGGTGATAGCACCAGAAAAAGAGGGATGAACATTATCTATTCTGAGAAAAAAAGAAGGGAAATGCGTGAAATAAGGCTAGGCATGTGTAGCACAACTAAAACATATTTACCTGATCATTTTCATGGAACACAACTAGAAAGGGGACTGCAAGGGATGTAGAATGACACAACAAGCACGCAATATAAAATAAAGGAAAGAAGAAAGAATACAAACACACTTAGGATAGAGAATAGTCACAAAACAATTCTTCCATTACTTCCATAAATGCATAGAACTATTACAATGGAGAAAGAGGCTGATATCCACATACACAAGCCACATCTAGAGGTTTGCGACTCATAATACAAAAAATATGAGGTCCTTAGAAAAATGCATAAGGATCCAAAATTTCCAACATAACAAATGAACCTAGCTCTTACATTTATAGGTGAATTCACGGAAGAAGAAGAAATACCACCAACAAAAAGCATTCAATGCCTATAAATCCACCTGCAAATAGGTCAATACATTTCCCTAAGTTTGTTTGGCATGTAGGAGAATGGAAGAGGGTGAATCATATCAAATCAGGTGGTTGGAGAAATTAGATCTACTCATTAATGTCTAGAACGATGTTTTCACATTTCTTACCTACCAGATCCACTAAGAATTTGAATTTGAATATCTAGCACTGTAACCTATGTCAGCAGCTATTGATTGAGATTAGGCACACACTGATTAGAGCTCTATAGCAAAAGATATGGCTGTCAGAATTTTTTCAGACTTTTCTACGCATGCAAGACACGTGGTACGTGTCGATTGGATGAAAGGACAACCAACTGTGCAAATGTTCTTTTTCATTGCTACCACATGTCACTCATTGATTTGTTACAAATATTTGGTTCCCTGTTAGCACGCATTGATAAGTTTCTTATGGCACACTCAAGCATGTCAAAATGATATGGCACAAAATGGTACAAAGGAGGGCACAAAGATATGTGCGTGGAAGAATGAGGTGCGGGATGAAGGAAGAATGAAGGTGCACGTAGTCTCAGTGTGTGCGGAGGAAAATGGGGAAAATTGATGAGCGGAGAATGTATGGTCAAGGCACAACTATTACAAGGTAATGTGTGGGGTGTGTAAGACATCCAAGGACTTAGATAATTAAATCAAGTGCAAGGCATGTGCGCTATGAGGAAAGTAGATGCTAGGAGGAAGGTGAATGTGCAGAAGATGTGCGCAAGGAAAGAGTGGAACAAGTAGGAAAAATATAATGGAAAGGAGGAAAGGGAAACAAGAAAGGGCATGTGAGGGAGATAGTGACAACTAAGGTACACACCACTATAGTGAAGATATCTGATCCAGAATATGTATGTGAGTTGTCCAAATAACTAGGAGAGTTGTTTGGATAACAGGTCCCAATTAAATAATACCTTATATAATGCACACCTTAGATTACGCAATAGAACCATACATAAAATGTAATATAAGACATTGAAATGTATGTCAAAACTTTATTGATGAAAATACAATTGGAAACATGTGGAAACAATATAGAAATATCACAAATTGAGACTCGTGACACTAAATAGATATGAAAATATCTTCTTACTAATTTACAATCTTGCACACCATAAACATGCTTAAATTACTAGTATGGGTTATGGATTTATCTCATACATAATTGATCCCTGCCACAAGTCTATTAGTATTCTTATATAGACAAAAGACCCACCTACTTATATTACTACATCAAATCCAAAAATGACCCATTTATCATTAGATGCATTTAGATACTCTATGCAATAATAGGGCCCAAATGATAACAAAACTTGATACAATTGAGTTGGATCAATGATCATAACTATGAGTTGTTATGTTTTGGATCCTGTTTTCATGTGTGGAAGTGTTGAAAACTGTACACTAAAATTATTATACACTCTCCACAATTTTCTCGGCCCCGAGAACATTTTTTGGCCTCGAAAAACATGCCTGATATCTTGGGAAAACGTGTTCTTCTCATATGGGCAATATTTTTCACCCCTAGGTTTATGGGGCAGTTTTGGTCCATGATTTTAGCACCCATGGTATTATAAAACTACTTAAGTAGTTTCCTATTGATGTTCTTTTGGTGCATATGGTAGGGCATTGTACATTGTAGATATGTGTGAGTTCAAGTGTGAATTCAGGAGAGTTTGTTGAGTAAAGATCCAAGAAGATCTGGGTATTGTATTGAGAAAAAGAGGTGGCTTGTAGTAAAAATATGAGTAAGTGATTCTTGGTGGAGATAACCCAATTTGGGTGAATCACATTAAATATTACCTTTTTGTTGTGTTCTTTTATTTTTTGCACCTTTATTTTAGATATGTGTTATTATTATGCATATTAGTTTCTACACTTGCAATTATGAGTGGGATTGTTCCATATATTTTATCCCTTATTTACTAACATGAGTTAGGTGAAATTACTCTTGGTTTTATCAGTAATTTTTTGTTTAAAAACGCTTAAAGTTATACATGTATAGTTCCCTTTCGTAAAATATTGTACATGAACTTATTATATTGAATTCTTTCATGATCAAAACTTTTGATTATGAACGATGTATGAGTAGATTTTTTACATTGATATTCTTAGCTAAAAAATGATGCTTAGCATAGAAATCCTCAAGACATTAGATTACACAAATTTTCGTGAAAACAACTTGAACTATTACAAACATTTGTACACAGACAAATACTATGTGGAATTTTCATCATATATAAACACTAAAAGGTAGGAAAAAATTAACATTACATTGCTTACAAACTTGCTAATTCATAGTCTTTCACAACAAAAACATGTTAAAATGACTATTCTAGGCTATAATTATAGCTTGTGTAGAAGTGATCCCTAATATAGGTGTAGTGGTATTCTTATATGGATGCAAGAGCTACCTACTTATGTTATTTACTTAAACCAAATAGGACCATGCATTACATTATATGGATCCCAATACTCTATGAAAGATAAGGCCCAAATGATAACATAAATCGATGTACTTACGTTGGCTTAAGAGTCAAAATTTGAGTTAGGTGAAATTCATGTCAACTCATTCAACAATATTGTATTTTAAAACCTTTAAAATTATGCATTGACTGTGCTCTTTTGTAAATTACTACATACGAGATTTTTCTAGTGAATTCTTGTGCACTTTAGACATTTTTATCCAACAGATGCATGTTTATTTTTTACACATAGATCTTATTACCTCGTAAATGATCATCAGTCTAGAATTCCACAATGCACTCTTGCAAAAAATTCATAAAAATGACAAAAAATTGAATTTGTTTTTAGATAAGGTAATAAGAATTTGGTTTTGAAGGGACCAAAAAACCATGTACAAGAAATGAATCCAGGCCACAAGTCATCCAAACCGGAACAAAAATGATTTTGAAGGGATTAAGAACCATGTACAACCGAAAGATAGGCATCAAGGTACAACAAGGTACAAAGTGAAGCTTGGTCATAGACCAAAAAACCAAAACCCCCGAGTACACCAACCCAAAACAAAGGCTAGGATAGATCAAAAAATACAAAGAGCCACCAAAGTATCAAGTCAAACATACTTGACCATCCTCAAGGAGAACCCTAGATCCTTGATAAACAACCTAACCAAATGCTAGGAAAGAATTACCTAAGAGGTACCCACCCATGAGATCTCAAGTTCATCTTAAGAGGAGTGGCAGAGTTCTTTCCTTTCTTTATTTTGTTAACAACTGTCCAACCCTCACTCTTATTAGGATTATTATTTTCATCTGAATGGATTGGGATCAAGACCTCCAACATCTCATTTTTCCCAACAATTGAATCATTCATCAAGATTCCATTTTTAACAGCTAATCTTGAAGGAATCGACTTATCCATGGTAGGCTAAGAAGAAACCAAACCATCAATATCCAAAGACCCGACCTGAAACTAATTCATGCCTTCTTCATTTTTGGAATCCTCCGAGGAATAATCATAATCATTTTCCATAACTAGCATATTAGGCTGAGAATCCTTCCACCAAGAAACTTTGCCAATCACCTTGTGTTTCACACTCTTATAGTTTATAGCTAAGTGGCCCAGGCCAAAGCATTTCCTACATATGAAGGAAAGCCCTTCATAGTCCAAAGGTTATGACCAAATCTGATCCAACACCCTAAGTTCCATTGAATCTGGTAGATCAACCGAGGTATCCTAATCTACTAGAATATGGGCATAGTTGGTATGAATTATAGTTCAGTTTTAGTATCAATATCCAAGCATTTCCTCAAAGCATTACCAATTGAAATTAGGCTCTCCTCCCCCGAAAACTGCAACAGAATTTGAATTTTTTTAAAAAAAATCCATATATATATATATATATATTTTAGAATTTTCATCGTATAGGACTAACATAAGGTAGGGAAAAAATGACATTATATTACTTACACACTTACTTATGGCATAAAATATTACAAAAATCTTAGTGCTCATAGGTGACACACTCATTTACAAAGACTAATGTATAAAAAAACATTGCACACATTAAAAACAAAAGATAAATGTAGAGCATACTTTCATACATATAAAAGGCATGCCACATTATAAATGTTGTTGTGTTCTTGCAAGCTATGAACAACATTACAAGAGCTAGACAAAAAATAGAAAAAAACATGGACTTGGTGTTATCACCAAATCACTGCACCCCCTGAATGGCCAAAATGTGAACAGGCCATTCAGTGTGATTGGGTAACATGGGATCACCTCTCAAGCTGTGGGACTTGGGATCAAGGTGAACCTCCAGAGAAGGCCATCTTTCTCTTCCTAAACTAAGTGTTGAACTATTCCTAGTGCAATAAAACATCTAACTAGACCTATACTAACATTTTCATGGGATTTAGGGAGAGATATTTGCAATAAATAAAACCTATACTAGAAGTGGTGATGCATAAGGAAAGGGTTTTGCTAGACAAGTTTTTAGTTTTCTAGTGAAGAAAGATGAAAATGAGAAGGATGAACAAGCACCACAACTCAACCACATATAAAGCTTCACTCCTAGATAAGCACAGAACTCCCAAAACCTACAATGGAAACTTGAAGCTGCATAGTATACTTGCATACACGAGAAAGGCACAAAGAAGTAGATATAATGATGAATGGACCAATAATGAGTCACAAACACAATTTTATTACTTCAATCATGTGCATGATGCATTATTACATGAGGAAGAGGTAATGTTTTCCATTACAATGTTGGAAAAGAGGCTTGAAAGTCTCCACAATCCACAATACACTAGCTTGCAGAAGAGAGAGAGAGAGAGAGAGGAATATTGAAAAATGTCTTGAAATGTTTTCCTGAAAGGGTTTCCTGTTCTTAAGGTATGATTGAACCACGTCCAATTTTTGTCTTAGGGGTAAAAAATTGGATATCATTTTTGGTGACCTCTCAGGGATGATTTCCTCCTAGAGCATGATTCAAGTATCCTTAAGTCATCCATTGGGCATGGAATCTATATTAGAATCTTGAAGATGATTTAACCTTTTGTGATGCATGGTCTTGAACTCTCCAGCAATGCTAGATAGGAAATATACTGGACCCAATGAACATTGATGAATGCTTGACTCCTACAGAGTATTTGAGGAATTGAGAATATCTTGTAGTTATTTTAAAAATTTGAACCTTCTTTCTCCCAAAAAACTCCAATGATGATGCAATGTACAAGAACAACACAAAACACAACAATAAAGAAAGCAAAACAATGACAACAACACACAACAATGTGTAAAGAACTTAGAGGAAAACATCTATCTAAGTTGTATAAGGGGTGGAATGATATCAAAAACAAGTTTTGAGATGTATCCCATTCACATGAATGGGAAACTATTCTCCATTGAGCCTAGATAGACAAAACAAATTCACCTCCTTACAACTAGTGATAATATATGGACCACTCAAGAGAGCATCAAACTTGGCGTGCTTTCCTACTTTGGTTCTATCTTCATCCCATTTAGGAACTAAATCTCCTTCTCGAAATGCTTGTTGGATGCCTTCTTGTCAAAATATTTCTTAACCTGAGCCCGATGTTGCTCCAAAGTTTTCATATCCTTGTTATGTACTTATTCTAACTCCATGAGCTTAGCAAACCTAATTATCAGAGGATCACTCTCCATAACCTCAAGATGATGAGCTAACGCCAAAGAAGGTAACTCCAAGGAGAGTGGAAGTTTTCTTCTCTTCCATATACAAGCATGAAAGGTGAATTTATGATGACAATTTTAGGTGTGATCAAATTTTCCCATAAAACAGTCTTAAGTTGTGTGTGTCAAGTCCTCTTATTGGTTTCCATAGTGCATTTCATAATCCTTGTGAGGTTTTTGTTGCTAGAATCATCCAATATGTTTCCTTGCAGATAGTAATTGGATGAAGTTTTGAGATAAACTCCATTCTTAACAGCCCATTCACTCAACTTCAAACCAAGAAAAGCCATTGCATTTTCTGAAATGACTGTAAATGGAACATTGAACCTTGTCATTATACCTTCTAAGAAATCAAGAACTACCTTCTCATTGCTCTCCTTCAATGTTACCACCTCTGTTCATCAAGTAAAATAGTTCATTGCAGTAAGGACCCATTTATGTTCATCACTGAATGGAGGATTAATCATTCTGATGAAATCCAACCCCCATTGAAAGAAGGGTTGATCCACTTGAATTGGATGCAGTGGAAGATCCAGGAACTTCTTTTTTCTCGTGAAAATGGCACATTCTTTGTACTTCTTTACCTAAAGATGGGCATCTTTGAATAAATCTGGCCAATAATATCCGGTCCACATAGTCTTGGTAGCATTTGTTCATGTAGAATAATGTCCTCCAGATAGGCCATTGTGAAACTCTTCAAGTATCTTTCTCACCTGTTCCAGTGTTATGCACTAAAGGAGGACACCATTCAAATCCCTCCGAAAGAGAACATTATCTACCATAACATATGGAATGGACTAAAGATGGAATTTTCATCTTTTAGTTTTATCCATGTTCACATGATATGCTCCTTAGAGAAGGGAATTTTTCATTTGAAATAACCAGTCAACCTGATCATCAATTTTTAGGAGTGTCACGTCCCCATCACCTTTCGATTCCATGTCTGCAGCAAGTTGTTGACACAAACCTTTACCTAAAAAAACTTTAGTAACTTTGATATGTACATCATACTGCATCAACTTTGTGATCTATCCAGCATGCTTCTAGTTCATATCTTTGTTCAAAAAAAATTCCTTGATGCCTAGATGAGACACCATTAGATGAATTTTGTTGTTGAACAACATGTGTTTAAATTTATTCAAAATTAGTATGATAGAAAAGACTTGTTTTTCAAAAATGAATATTTGAGCTCATAGTATTTTAGGGACTAGCTGAAGAAATCAATTGGTTATTCCATCAGATCCTGATTCCGCTGAGTGAGGATCTTTGAAATGCTCTCCTGACCTATAAAATCATAAAGAATGAATTCTTTATCAAACCTTGGATTCACCAGTGTAGGTGCTTGAGAAATGGCTTATTTGATGGCTTCAAAGATTTCTTTTCCTTCATTCATCCATCAGAAAGGAATATTTTTCTTCAACATGGTTGTTAATGGTTTATCCAAGGCTGTGAACTAAGGGATGAATCTTCACACAAAATTCATGGTTCCCAAGAAACTTCGAAGATCTTTCTTATGACTTGGGAGAGATAGGGACAAAATTGAATGAATCCTAGCTAGATCAATTGAAATTCCTTTGGCTGAAACAACATGCCCCAAAAACTTTCCTTTGTTTACCACAAAAATACATTTCTTGGGGTTAAGTAAAACCCTAAATTATCTACATCTTCAGAAACCCTTCCTTATAGGTGTGATGTGGTCTTCTGCATGATTAGAGTACATAATTATATCAACAACATACACCAGGATGATGTCATTGATTAGTCCCTTAAATGCCATGTCCATGGCTCTTTGGAAAGCATCCCTGACATTGGACAATCTAAATGGCATATTTTAATAAGCGTACGTGCCCCACTTAGTAGTGAAGGCCATTTTGAATTGATCGGCTTCTTGGACCAGAATTTGATTGTAACCCTAATATCCATCAAGGAAAGAAATTTTTTGAGCTCCTGCCACTATTTGAAGGATTTTCTCCATTGATGGAAGAGGATAATGATCTTTCAATGAGGCACAGTTCAAATCCCTGGAGCCCACACATAGCTGAATTTCTCTATTCTTCTTCCTTACATGAACTAGATTTGCTACCCAGAAGAAATGCTTGATAGGGAAAATTATACAGGCCTCGATGAGTTTGGTTATCTCCTTTCTCATTAGTGGCTCAATTTTGGGATTAATTGGCCTCTGTTTCTGACAAAATGACTTAGTATTAGGATCCATTTTGATGGTATGTTGTGATAGAATTGGATCAAAACCACGCGGGTCTTTGTAACTCCATGTGAAAATGTCATGATACTCTTGAAAAATTTTGATGAAAGCTTCTTTCTCTTCAGGAGTGCATACTTTTCCGATATTTACAATTTTTTCATTTTCTACCACAAATTCCTCAAAATATTGTTCTTTGATCACCATGTTAGAGATTTTTCTTTGGCTTGATCATCTGAATTGAAAATGGATTCCAGAGTAGCTAAGCCTTTTGGTAGCTTGTTTCTTTTCAATTGTATGATTTGTTCACTGTATGCTTCTTGCTACTTCGCTTGATCCTTCATAGCAAACTTTTCCTTTTATTGTAGGAAAAGAACAATTTGTTTGTCATTATTGAACACTTTCTAGCTACTCACATTATTAGGAACTACAGGTCGAACCACCATTTTGATAGATTGTCTCCCCTCTTACATGATATCAACAGGTATGTCGAATTGCAAGCCAATTGTAGCAATCCTATCAACATCTTGATTTTGATTTCTAGTAATAGCATGAATCCTGAAAGACTCAAAATCTTCAATCAGATCCCAAATCTAGTTCTTGTATGATCTTCAAAGATCATTTTTGGATGCACTTCATGCCATCACTTGATGAACAACTAACTCACTAGTTCCAAAAACATACAGGTATTTGATTCCCTTCTTTTGAGCTAGTTGAATTCCTTGCACAAGGGCTTCGTATTTAGTGACATTGTTAGTGCAACTGAACTGCAACCAGAAAGATGAGAAGTACCTATCTCCTTCTGGAGAAATCAACATGACCCCAACACCAAATCCATTCTTACTTCTCAAACCATCAAAGACAAATTGCCACATTCCTTCAGAAATATTGTTTTTTTAAAAGTTGTGGTATGATTGTACCTTCTTTTTGAATGCAGTATGTACCCAACCCCATCTCCTCCAAAAATAACAAACCAACTTCTTCCTCTGTCAATAAACTAGCATAGGGATTGTATTGATGATCTCCACTCACTCTGTCCAGCACAGTATCATGTCCTTCTTCCACAAGAGTGGTTGGTTCATGATCAAAATCTTCTTCTTCTAGATCACAAATGGTATAATTCCCATTTATAGGGATAGCATTGTAGGGCTCCACATTGTTATGGAAAGTTGGTTTAGCCCTTATAGTCACTTTGGTTCCGTATCGAGTCTTGAGAATCATATGTGACCAATCAGCCAATAGATAACCACCCATCTTGGCACTAAAATATCATGATAGGAAAATAACAAAGAGAGGAGTAAGATCAATGACCGATATGTCTTGAGTAAATGAAAAACTAGGGCATGCATGGATAGTAAGTTAAAGTCCTGAGATAATTCCAACAGTTTGAATGATTGTACCATATAGCTAAACAAAACCTCTTGTAACTGGTGTATATTGTATACCTAGTACATCTGTAATTTGTTTGGGCATGACTGAGCTACTGACACCAAAATCGATCATGCAATTATGCACCAGGTGGTCGCCAATGATCAAAGAAATATAGAATGGGGGAGGTTTATTACTCTTGGGATAAATTTTACCTTCTAGATGACACAAAATTGTATAAAATAGTGTCCCATGCCCTGATGCTCCATCAGTTGTACCAAATCCTTTCAAATCTTCTTGTAACAAATTCCTTTGGGAAGGAATTGAAAGTGCATCCCACATCATGACATTTATATTGGTTTTCTTCATTTGTTCAATGATGCTGAAGGGAATGCCACCTAGTTTTCCAACATTTTTCTGCACATTGGGATCCTCTTTTGGAAAATGTTTGTTAGGCACTGTGATGCCCGAAACACCTTCTTTTCTTATGGCTTGAGTAGGTTGCATTTTTGGTGGTTTCTTTCCTACGTCTTTCTCAACCATCACTTGAGGCCTAGGTTGCGAAGTGGACTCTTGATTGGATTTGGAAGGTTGAGATTCCATTTTCCTCTTTTTAGAACAAGTATTATTTGACACTTATGAGGAATCATTATTTAACCCACAAAAATCTTTGGCTTGCGAATTTAGCAAGTTGGCTTCTTCAGGGGCCTGCGGTTGATCTGTTATTTCCTACGTAGATGAATTTTTTGTTGGCTCTGGAGGGAAAAATATGCTTTGAACCATAAGCGATTGGCTAAAAAATCCATTGAGGAAAATAGTCTGGTTGTGAGGTTGAGCACAAGGATAACAAAATTTGTATTCTTGAACTAGATTATTTTAGACATGTACTATGGATCTAGATGAGCTAGCAGCAAGAGGGTTCCAAAAGTTCAAAGGCCTGACATTCAAAACTTGACTTGCAATTTGATTTTGAGGCTGATTTTTATGTTGAAAAGGAGGACGATTAGCCTAATACTGCTGATTTTGTGGCTGGTATGGACGGTTATATTGAAATTGTTACCTCTTGAGTGCAACGAGCTTGTTCCCAAAAGTTTGCAGCAGTGACTTGACTTCAAATAGATCGTTTAAAGGGGTGGGGGTAGACTAAAATAGTTTCTTAGAAGTTTTTGGAATAGGAGAAATGGTAGGCTGAGTGTTTGTAAGATTCGAAGACAATGGCATGGGTGGTTATGGAGATATATTTCCAGCCTTAATCAAGGAATTCTATGTTGTTATTGAAACTTCGTAGGCATCAAGTAGTGTATTCCCTCCCATGGACTGGATCATATCTACATCGCTATTCAAGGCTCAAAAATATTACAAGAATTCATTATTTGGAGAAGGATTTATGAGTACCAGAATCCTATTCCAAGTGCTTTGGAATCAGAAGTTGAAATCACTCATATATTCTTGGGGAGCTATCTTTATTGTAGTGAGTTGTTCCAAGAGTGACAGGTGATCACTCTTTTCTTCAAACTATTTATAAATATTTTCTCCCAGCATGTCCCAAGTGGTTATAGTACCAGCTTCTAACCCACGAAACCACTGAAGTGATTTTCCCTTGAAGGAAGTGGCAAGGAGTCTAACTGCAACATTGTCTTTTGTAATATTATGTACTGCGCAAATGTTGGCTTCATCAAGAATATGTTCCATCAGAGTAATATGAGTTTCCCCTGTGTAAAAGGGAAAAATTTTAAATGTTGCACCAGGTATAGGATCACGTTGAGCCAACTGAAGAGGACTGCTTGCATTAAAAGGAGGAAAAACTTGGTTCCTTG
Source organism: Taxus chinensis (assembly GCA_019776745.2). Lineage (NCBI taxonomy): Eukaryota > Viridiplantae > Streptophyta > Pinopsida > Cupressales > Taxaceae > Taxus > Taxus chinensis. The sequence continues at coordinate 736,468,866 of CM034149.1, forward strand.
TAGGGGTTGACATACCAACGAGAGGTTGATTGTTCCTAGGTGGAGGAAACCTTATGTAAGGAGGAGTTGAATGATCCCTATGAGGTGATGCTGCAACTGGTGATGTTGAAATATCTCTTCTCCTTCTCCTTGGAGGAGACAAGGATAACTCAATATGCTAATAATTTCCTTCTAGTCTCGCAGAATCTCTTGTTTGAATTCTTCACATAAGTTAACACACTAAGATTTGAAATCCAGAGATATGGATTCATCAGGTACTTTGATTCATGCAAGTATGAAGGGAAGTACCAACTCTTGTCCCAACGAGCGTGCCAAAAATTGTTATTTCCAAATCACTACATCCCTCGAATGGCCAGAATTTGAATAGTATGTTTGGTGTGATTGGGTAACATCGGATCACCTCTTAAGTTGTGGGACTTGGGCTCGAGGTGAACCTCTTGAGAAGGCCAATTTCCTCTTCCTAAACTAAGTGTTATACTATTACTAGTGCAATAAAACATCTAACTAGACCTATACTAACATTTTCAGGGGATTTAGGGAGAGAGATTTGTAAGAAATAAAGCCTATACTAGAAGTAGTGATGCACCAAGAAAGGTGTTGTTAGACAAGTTTTCATTTTTCTAGTGAAGGAAGATGAAAATGAGAAGGATGAACAAGCACCAAAACTCAACCACATACAAAGCTTCACTCCCAGATAAGCACAAAAATCCCAAAACCTGTAATAGAAACTTAAAGTTTCACAATATACATGCATACATGAGAAAGGCACAAAGAAGTAGCTAGAATGATGAAAGGACCAATAATTAGTCACAAAACACAATTTTATTACTTCAATCATGTGCACAATGTATCATTACATGAGGAAGAGGCAAATTTTTCCATTACAGTTTTGGAAAAGAGGCTTAAAATTCCCCACAATCCACAATAGACTAGCTTGTAGAAGAGAGAGGAATACTGAAAAATATCCCAAAATGTTTCCTAAAAGGGTTTCCTATTCTTAGGGTATGATTGACCCACATCCCTTTTTTTTCTCAGGGGTAAAAATTGGATATCACTTGTCAAAATCAAAATTTGCGTATTTCGAGATATCTTGTTTTCCTTTAACTAATACATTTTTTAGTGATGCAAGATTACACATGAGCCCATATGTTCTTGCATTAGTAAGCATCATGTTTCAGCTATTATACTAGGTTTTTTATGTAAATTTATGGATCTGGATATTTTTCTTGCAATGATAATGCCAACATCAAGCCAATATTCTCATCTCCATTTGACTTCCCTAAAGATAAAAGAGTAAGGAGTTATAACTTGCAATGAACCAAACTTATATATGGTCTTAGTATATTTGCGGATTTTTACAAATGTTTTATTTACTATAATTAACACATCATTCTCATGTCCAAAGATTAAAAACTATATAATTTAAGAGCCTAATTTTATAATAAAATTATATGATATTTCCTCTTTCAAAACTAGGTATGGTTTGTTAAATTTTATTGAAATTAATTTTTAAGGTTACAAGCTAAAATGCAAAAAGAAGAAAAGTCTACATATTGAAGAGATGGCCTATACACTATCTTGGCTTTGTTACCATATTTACCAGATTTCAATTACTATAGTTATTGAATTTCTGCACATACATACATGGTTCATTAAACAACTAATTTTGCATTAAAGATAAACTACATATTTTTTTAAGTCTCCTAAAAGGAATCCCTATTGTGGTAGAAGTAGATGATAATGCAAAACTTATAGTATTAAAAAATAATCACATCAAACTATGCATATGACAACCTTGAATAATATCATGAGGAATTTACTCCATGAGTGTCTAATATCAATGCCAATAGTCTCCTTTCCCTATTTATCACCTTCAGTTATATTATAGTTTATGCCCACTTCCAAGAACTCTAATAAATATCTTCCAATATCACACACACACAATAGATAGAGAGTCATATTCCAATATTCCATTTATGATGATTTTTTGAGTCTTCTTCACCTCTTTATTTAAACTTGTAATTATATATATAGTCAATTCCACTAAATAGTGAATATACATCTACTTTCAAACTATTGTATTTTATTTTGTTGTAAAATTATATGTTTGAAATCATCTTATGATTGTTCTTCACATTAAATATTTATATTTAACTTTGATCCTCGACTCAAAAACTATATAGTTATAACCCAATCATTTGTGTCGCTTTTTATGTCCCTTTTAACTCTTTATAAAGTGAATTTTTCATGTTGTGATTGTTTACCTTTAAAAGTAATATATTTATAAAATAATATTAAAGGATATGTATATGGATGAAATAAAACTAGACACTATATTTTTATAATATATTTATTTCTATATTTAAACATGATATAAGTATTCAAGTATTTGAATATTAGTTGAGTTAAAATAATGAGTAAATTTTTTTTATATTATTAATTTGGATATTGAATGTTTATAAGAAATGATGTTTAACTTCAATTTCATTTATATTTATAAAAAAAATGATTTTTTTAGTTTCAATATAACTAATTTCAAATATATTATAGACATATTTAGTTTATTTTATAAATTCATAATATTATTAAAAAATAGTTAATTAATTTAAGTTAATAAAATCTATTAGTAATTTCATTAGTGTTTCATAATTTTTCTTTAAGATTTGATTTCATATATGTGGTGTACAAAGTTTTCCTTAAGTAATATTATCCTCAATTCGAGTGAAGATGTTTATCATCAAGTAAAACAAGGGAATTGGTTTATGATTAAATTACCCTTCATAATTCACTTTAATTCCACTGGGAGTCGCACGGTATAGAAAATTAGAAGTATGTGCAAATACATGATTGTCAATATACCCCTTATGGGGTTTAGATACCATGCTAGGGAATGAAAAATGCTCTACACTCTGGTGAAAACTAGATTCAGTTGTGTTAGGGTTTTACTTGTTGCACTGTCATACTACTACATTTTTGGGCTCTGAGGGAATTTATTACTATAGTTTCTCCTAGGGTTTCTCACCCTTTGGGTGTCCCCTTTAAAATGACCTCACCATCTTCAAACCTGGTTGTTAAAACCATGGTTAGAGATAGTGGAGCTTTGAGCGATGACACTTCCAGAAAAATGAACCAGGAATTTTGTTCCGAAAGTATTCCACGAGGTAATGTTTCTCCTCCTGATGTGGTATTTCCCATTCTTGAATTTAATGTTACCTATAAATGGTTAGAGAAATTTTGTCTCATTGGGTATTTTTTGCATCACATCCCCTCTGAAAGAATGCTCTAATCCTGGGTCAATATAGTCTGGACACCCCATGGGGTCAAATTGGAAAGCGTCCAAACCATGACCAAAGGTTTTTTCCTTTTTCACTTTTCTAATCCTACCAATGCCTCTAATATTATGGCTTAATAAGGCACTTGCTATGTTCACAAATCTCTGCTTGTTTTGTCCCCATGGCACAAGGATTTTGTGGTATCTGAATATACCACCCTTAAAGTGCCAGTCTGGGTTGAATTCCCTGACCTACCCTTGTCATGTGGGCTTTTTCTGTTAGAGATTACCACTTCTATTGGCCAAGTAGTATTCCTCAAAGCAAATAGATTTTACCATGCTCGCTCGGAGAAGCATGTTTACGTTGAATTTGATCTCTCTCAAGATCTGAAATAATTTGTGGACATTCAAAATGGAGAAAAACGCTATTCTCAGCGGGTTATGTAGATTATTTTTCCTAACACTTGCTTCCATTGCCAAGTTTATGATCATAAGATAAAATATTGTCCTCTTTATGTCCCTTACAACTACCCTGTGGCCAAAGCAACTCCCAAACCAGTCAAACCCCAGTAGGAGGAAGGTTGGAAAGTTGTCAGGGGCCGGAAAAAAAAAGTTCAAAATCTAGCAACCTAAGGCCTTTGGCTCTAATGGCCAAGAGGAGCCACCTATTAAGGAACAACCCAATAACATGTAAGCTAAAGAACCAACTGTTGTTGCTAAAGAACCAACTCGGTTATCCAGTTACCAAAATACTCTAGTACGTCCCAAGCTGCCTTGGTTCTCATGGACTAGAAATTTTTTTTTACAATTTCACCATGCTGCTACTTTTGCCAAACATCTCATAAGGGCCCTCCAAAAAGCCCCAAAGTCCTTCTCTCATCTCTTGAGATCATATCCTGGCTCGCAGTGTGGACTCAACCAACGAGGAGTACAACATCGAATATGTCAGAAAAAGAAATTGAATTATAGGATTTTTTGTAGCATAATACTTCTCAATTCTTTCAAAACCAATATGACACCCTTAATGGCTAGAAGGATTGTGACATGGCTCTTAACCATTGTTTCCCATGAATTTTCTATCTTGGAATGTTCGGGGTATTACAGAATCTTGTTGTAAATATGTTGTTTATGAAACTCACAAAATATTTGCAAATTTGGATGTTTTATTTTTGCAGGAGGTGAAAATTATAGGTTTTCAGTTACAAATGGTTTGTAAATCCATCTGGCTTGAGAGCTTGGCTTTCTATAGTAATCATGAAGCAGGGTGTGGGGATTTAATTTCCCTCTTTTCCTCCAAATGGTGGCCCTTGTTAATTGACCATGGCATCGACCCCATCAATTGTACCATATGGGTCATGTTTAATGTTAATAGCCACCCTTTTGGCCACATTAATATTTACGCCTCTAACGATGAGGCTGAAAGGGGGCCGATCAGTGGTGGTGGATCACCAACACAATTACCAATGTGCATTGGGTCATAAGTGGAGATTTTAATATGGTTGAGTCACCAACTGATAAATGTGGCCATTTTATGATAAGGTGGACACCTAGTGAAAGGGAAACATGATTTTTTATGTTTAATAAGTTTGGATTTTATGACCCTAACACTTTTCACTTTCCCACATTAGAAGCATGGTTTACTTGGTCCAATCTCTGAGGAGGAACAAATCAAGTACTTAAACGGATCAATAGAGCTATGTTGTTAGCTCAAGATTACTTTCAGTTTGATAGCATTTATTCCATGCCCAAATTTTTCCTTTCGGATCACTCTTCAATACGATTTTGTTTCACGTGGCATGATACATGCACTTTTTGTCATAAAGGCCAATTTTTCCTTAATACTGCCTTGATGCATCATGGGCCCACACTCAATCATATCAAGTTTTTGGAACTTAATTCCCCGGTATATTCATTGCCAACTTTATCATCCACATATGCATACCAGTTGGATTCAATGGTGGGAGGACGTGATGTATTGGACAACTAAATTCCTTAGAATATATGGTAGAAAACTAGCTAAAATTAGGTGTTGCTCATACTCCACTAACACCTTGTATCTCAGTCAAGAGATGGTGGTGCTTCAAGGTGATCCCTTCTCTGAAACTCTACAACTTCATGTTACAAAGCTTTGCCAAAAAATTCAAATTGCTGACAATTACAATGTCATGAGAGTGCAGAACGAAGCCTGGTTGCACTGGCTCAAAATTGGTGATCAAGTCTCGAAATAATTATTTCTTTCCCTTAGAGCCAAGAAACCATCTTAGCGAATTTAGGCCATTGTGGAAGGTGGATCTTGGTTTACCGAGTGCCACTACAAGCTTGTGTTTCAATCTCAACAACCCTTTGTAACTCGACAAGCTGCTCTTTATCAATGTTTGGGTGTTGTTCCATGCAATTTTTCCAAGGATCAGAAGGTGATATGAGACCAAATGCTCACCGTTTAATACCTTCATGATGATACCATATAGATGGCTAATGATAAAGATTTGGGTTAAGATGGGTTCCCCTGCAAGTTCTCCAAAGCCCTTTTGGATTCGGTCGGTGAAGACCTTTTCCAAGTTTATCTCAAGGGATTTTAGAACCAGACATTAGGGACACGAATCAACAAGGGGAACATTAAATTCATTCCTAAACAGGGAGACCCATATAAAATTACTTGTTGGCATCCTATCACCCTGTTGAATGTCTCCTACAAAATCATTGTCAAAGATTTGGTTATGCGGCTTCACAATAATATCTCAGATATTATTCATCCAGAACAAACAGTATTCATTCAAGGATGATATATCCTAGATAACATAATTGGTATTTGGGAGGGCATGGAATGGGCTTGCAGATCCAATAAATATGCCATGTTCATAAAAAATGATTTTGAGAAAGCATATGATCAGATTGAATGGTTATTTATTATTGCCATGCTCTAAGCCCTTCGCTTTGCCCCCATCTTTATTCAATCTGTCAAGATGCTCTTTGTAGATGCCTCTACACAGATCACTATCAATGGCATCATCTAAGAATCCTTTGGGATTTTTCACTCCATTTTCCAAGTATGTCATTCAACTCCTGCATTATATGTGCTGGCTACCGAAGAATTTGGGTATTTATCACCCCACGCTAAATCTCAAGGGCTTGTTAGGGGAATCACGCTAACTTCTACACCCAATTCTTAATTTCTAAATGGAGGTTTCACAAATGACTCCTTTCTTAAACTCATTGAAGATGAAGCCAACATTCACAATGCCATGTAATGCTTGGATATTTTTTTTTTGGCATCTGGTTCCTCAATTCAATGGAAAAAAACCCAATGTTATCGACAATCTTTCCTTCCTGTGCTTGATGGCCTGCCACTTTTGAATAGAAGATTTTGGCCCATGGAAAAATATTTAAATTCCTTGGTATTCCTTTTTATTTTCAATCCTCTCCGGTCAAGCTCTGACAGTATGTTATTGAAAGAGTGGCCAAAAAATGGAATATTGGCTTACCAGACCTTTATCATTGGCTGGGAAATTCCAAATTTGTTCAAAAGTTCTTCCGGCCACACACGTTTACTAATCTTCATGTTGGGTTCCTTTCAAATCCTCTATTCAGAAGTTGGAAAAGTTTCTCAAATCCTTTCTATGGGCTAACGCCTCTACAGGTAGAGGTTTTCATTGTGTGGTTTGGGAGATATGTTGCCTTCTACGTAACTTTGGGGGGCTTGGCCTTTTTGACAATCAACGTCAAGGGTGGGAACTATGCATGAAATGGATTATTAGAAGCATCACTCACCAAGAAGCTTGGAAAGTTCTCCTGTGACATGGCATTAAAGAAGGATCACTGTATGGCCACCCTGCGTGGAAAGGACAAGGGTTTATCAATCTACTCATAGCCTCAATGCCTGTAAAACTGATTGGTAGTTGTGTGCTCAAGAGAATTTGGAAAGCATGGGAATGCATCAAACCTTAGCCTCAATGGAAAGGTGATGGTTTTTGTAATGGGATTTCCATTAACCATTAATCCCTCTGGTAGTCACCATTATTCTAGGTGCATGATAAGTGTCTTGCAGAAGTTCCAGGAATCTCTACGCTTAAATTTTTCAAACATGGAATTCACACAATTCAAGATTTATTCTGTAAATACTCACAATCCTGGTTCTCTTGGCCTAAAATTAAAAACTCAATTTCAGATTTCCAACCAGGACCAGGTAGTTATAATGAAGTAATCATCCTGGTCCCTGACCACATGTTACACAAGATAGTTGTGCATTCTTCTCGCCCTTGGTAGACGAATTGGAAATGGTATGTGGACACTCCATTTCGTAATTAATCAGCCAGTAAAGGCTACCATTGGCTCTCACCTCATCTACCCATGGTGGATAAACCCATCATGCGGTGGGGAATTCAATCCAGTCCGTCCTCCTGGAGAAGGTGATTTGACATTGTTTGATCAATCTTTATGGAGCCCAAGATTTCCCATTTCCTATGGTGTATTTTTTACCAAGATCTCTCTATCGGGGTTCACTTTATTTAAATTGGGGTCTCAGCTCCAAAATCCCCATTTTGCAGCCATTTGGAAACTATTCTGCATCTTTTCTGGTTTTGACCGAAAGCTCAACTTGCCTAGAATTGGATTAATTCCTTCTTCTTTCTGCTTAGACCGCATTGCTTTACCTGACAGCATATCCTTTTGGGGGATAATCTCAAGCTACTACCTTTGTTCACCCAGATTTGGAATGCTTTCAGAAGGGAAATTATTTTTTTGATATGGAAAGAAAGAAATGCTTTTTTCTTTGTTAATTCTACAGTTGATCAACATTTTTCTGTTTATAACAAATCTATGGTGATCTCAAATGTGCTACTGTAGATACAAGTCTAGGTGACCAAATTCATGCTAGAGCTTGACTTCCTCCAAACCCTGTTGTGATACTAGGCATAAGTACCATGTAATGTTACTCATGTGCTCCTGTCTCCAACTCGGTGCTCCTCGTCACTTGGCTATGGTGGTCGGTGTAGCTGTTCATAATGGTATGCTTTCAGTTAGGCTTGATGCTCTCTAGGCCCTCTTCACCATCTCACTGATGTGATTAAGGCTCATCATGCCCTCACCATTAAAGGATTCCTTCGCCATCTCACCAGTAGGGTTGGGGGTCATTGGCTCTGTAACATTCCCATTTTAAGACTTTAGAAACAAGGGAATTTTTTATTTTTTTTTGAAACATAATGTTCTATATTCTAAATAAAACATCATTTAGAACACACATTTCATGCCAATCAATCTCATAATAGATAACCATATGTAGCTGTAATGACTTGGTATACTACCAATCTCTCATTCCATGACTCGGTTACCAACTGATCTCTCATGTTACCTTAAACTATAGAATACTTTATGTATAATACATATACTTGGTTCTCCTACCCTATTCTGGGTACTGAGTGATCTTTTTAAAGAACCTATCTTAATATTTGTTACCAATATTCATCTGACATCACATTGCTTTAAATTGGGTGACATAGGACAATGTAACTAGCAACTTGTGATACTTTGGCCAAATATTTTCAACATACTGTTCATGTTAGTATTCCTAGATGACATACTCATCATTCTGGAATACGTCCTTCACCTCACTCTTTTGTTATCTAGAATGGTCTTACTGACTACCATCAATCCACTTGCCCAAGGTTTGACCCTATCCTAGGTTAGCAACATAATTTATTATAGGAAATACGCTCATGATGACTTAGGGTATTTGGGCATACTTGGTTGAATTAAGTTAACTGGATGTGCCAAGGTACCCTAAGTCATTGAAAGCTACTACCTATCCTAAACATGCTACTAACTTGACCTAGAGATAAACTAAGTTCAAGTCCAGATGTGCGTAGATCTAGATGAACAAATATAGAAGGGTGTTGCCACATGTCAACTACAACATTGTATCCTTGAGAAGTCCAAGGATTTCTTGAGGTTACAATCTTGCAGTTGGCATGTGCCAACATCCGTTAGAACTCATTCATCAAGATGTACATATCCCCTTAGTGGTCATTAATCAGAATTAAATTGGATTAAGATTCAAATTACAGTAACAAACATCAAACGTTTAATTCTTAATATAACCTAGCTGTCCAAATCAAGTGTGTCATCCACCTAGATTCAGCTAGTGTTTACTTTATAAACTTAGTATAAAGATTAAATATCACAACCACTATTCCTTTCATCTTTTGAATTCCATGAGAGAGGAAGAGTCTTCCTCTACATGGTTAGATGTTAGGTTTAACATAACCTTTTTATCATTCGCTACTTATATAGTTTAATTGTATGTCCCAAACATATTTCATTATTAAACTAAAGTTGTGTAGTTAGAGAACGACACCTTTTACAATTTAACAAGTTCATTATATTAGGGGATATTATACTTATCTCCTTAATCCAACTTATTATCTTATAACATTAATAGCATACAACAGATATAAAGAATACCACAAAGATATCACTATTATTTCTGTCATACAAGTACAAAAGTATTCACATCACAAATTGGATTCCAACACAAAACCTTTCAATTCATGATGGTAAATATACATTTACAAGACTATGCATTTCAGACATTCTACATGTCAATCAAAATTAAGATCTTAAAAGAACATCACTTTTCTTTTTCCAATACAACTCAAGAATGATTTGAAAATCTTTACAAAATATCCAGAATTAAATAAGCCAATGCATCATAAAATTTCTTGCCTTATTTTATTACTTATGATGTCCATCTGTAAAAATTTCTAGCATGGGTCAATTCAATGAACTAAGCATGATAAGCACTAAGCATTAAAGTGAAGTGAATTCCACTAATTTTTTCCATTAAAACAACATTGTTTTAATGAAACAATTAATATATCATACAAATAATCATAAGTAATAACATCCAAAAAAGAAGTACTATTAAAGATTTTGAATTCACATTTAAAAAAAGAGCATAATATAATCAGCAACATTTGCATTATATCATAAGGTTTAATTGATCCTATCAATTACTTTAAAACAATCAATAGGTCTTGTCCTCCAATTGTTTCATAGTTCGATAAGAATAGAAATACCCATTTATATTTACTAAGCAAAAAACGAAGTTAATTACAGCATAGCTCATATTAGGATGCTTCATCTTTCCATATAGCAAAAGAAGAAGAATCAATAAATACTTATCCCCCATACTATAATCATCTGGAAGACAAATATAGGTTTAGAACACATGAGTTTGCCTCAGTCCAAAGATAACAATATAAGGATTCAAAATTAAAGGAAAAAAATCTAACAAGAATCCCAAATCAATCCAAGTAGGGGGTAGAGAGTCAAACATTCCTCCTGCAAGTCTAAACTAACATCCACATGTTAGAAGATATCATTCAAAGTTCTGAAACCAAACATTCCACAACCCAAGCTAGACTCACACAGAGTTAATCTCTTATCCAGTCCATCCAAGAAGGTTTCATAGTAAAAAAGAGTGCAAAAATAGACAACCTTCCAATATCAATCCAAATGGACTATGACTCAGTCAAGCAAAACAGTCAGTCTAAGCATGATATTATTTTCTTTCCAACATACCGACTCAGCTAATCTCTTTACAAAACATTACAACAAATGACTCAAGCAAAGTATACTAAACATTCCACAATAAATTTCCATCTCAAGGGAGAATCGAATACAGAGAAGCTCAATCAAATGAACTCATCCAAATAACAGTAAGAAGGGATCTCCATTGGAAAAGTTCCAATCCATAATTCATTTCATTTATACTATGAAATGAATTCCCATTTCTATTTCAAACTTAGAAATTCTTTAACTAGTTCTCGAAAGAGAACACAAAACCGAACGCATAGTTAAATAAAGCACACTTCTAATTTTCCATTACAAATATATAAAACTGGTTTACCTATTTCCATTCATCAAGCACAAGTTCAACTTCAATTCTCAGGATGAATTACAAAGTACAATCCCTAAAACATGAAAAGAGTTTGCGAGAATCAAATTGGAAACGAGGCACCACGAAGTAGTTGCACTCCAACGGAATCGTGAAAGCTCCAGCGATAGCAAGGAAAAAATGATCAGTAATGGAAGAACTTGCTCAACAGAAACAAAGCTTACATAGAGGAAAGATGGTGGAGTGTCTTGGCATGCTCATAAATGAATAGAAAAGGGGTACATATAGGGTGCTGAGTAACCCTAGTACATGACACATATGAAAACCCTAAACCTAACCATAAACCTAACCCATGTGAGATGACCCTCCAACATGAGAGGAGGACACATAGGATAACTCACACTAACACCCCCCCCTTCATCGAAGTTGGGGTAGCGGCTGTGATGAGTCAGACGGAAGTGGAAGACACTCCTAAAAAACTAAGAAAGATGTGTCAATGGGGCCCGGCAACTAAAGGCCTGATAAGGTGCCCATATACAAACACAATCTTTCTAGAAGAAGAAGAAGAAGAAAAGGACTACATAGCCCTAAGAAGATGGGCAGCTGCATAAGACCTCACCCCAAGAAGAGACAGTAAGTGAAGAAACTTCATCTTAGTGAAAGGCTTGGTGAATAAGTCTGTAATCTGATCAGCTGTCTGAATGTACTGAATGTTGATGATACCATCATGAATAAGCTCCCATATGAAGTGCATATGGATCTCAATGTGCTTCATCCGCTGATGTTGAACTGGATTTTTGCAAATAGAGATAGTGCTCATGTTATCACAGTAGATAATGGTAGGCCACCGAAAGTGGATGCCAAACTCTGTCAGAATACCCTGTAGCCAAATAGCTTCTGTGGCAGCGTTAACTGTTCCTCTATATTCTGCCTCTGTAGATGATATCGCAATTGCATTATAATTCTTGCTATACCAACTAATAGGACCCAAAACAAGAGAGAAATTGTAGCCAGAAGTAGATTTCTGATGATCTAAGTCACCGGCCCAATCAGAATCTGTGAACCCAATCGAGTCAATATCAACCCCTCCATGATAGTGTATGCCATTAGCATAAGTGCCATGAACATAATGAAGGATCCATTTAGCTACTTTCCAATGCAGCTCATGTGGCTCCTGCATGAATCTGGACATGATCCCAAAAGCATATGATAAATCCGATCAAGTGTGAGTCATGTAGATCAAGCTCCCAAATAACTGTAGGTAAAGAGTACTATCAACCAAGGGAGTAGAGCAATCTGAAACCAACTTAACCCTAGAAAGAAAAGGAGTAGGAGAAGACTTGCAATCAAACATCTGAAACCGAGCTAGCAAATCAAGAGCATACTTAGGTTACGAAATCAAGATTCTTGAGTCATATTGTGAAATCTGGATCCCAAGGAAGTAATGAAGCAGACCTAAGTCAGTCATGGAAAACTTGTTGGCTAAGGTGATCTTCATAGAATCAATAATAGAGGAAGATCTTCCTATGATCAACAAGTCATCAACATATAGAACAAGAATGAGTATGGAGTCATCTTGCTATAGAATATAAACATTTGGATCAGAGTGACACCTAGTAAACCCTAATGTAAGTAAGAAGGATTCCATCTTGGCATACTAAGCCCCAAGGGGCTTGTTTAAGGCCATAAAGAGACTTCTTTAACTTACAAATGAGGGAGGAATCTTGGACATAACCCGGAGGTTGTTCCATATAGATCTCTTCCTCTAGGTCACCATGAAGGAAGGCACTCTTAACGTCCATTTGATGGACTTTCCATCTGTTTGTTGTGGAAATGGCTAGGGTCAGTTGAATAGAAGCCATCTTCACAACCGGAGAAAAGGTTTGTGTACAATCAACCCCAGCTATCTGGGAGAAACCCTTAGTTACTAATCATGCTTTAAACTTTTCAACGTCTCCATCTACTCCATACTTTGTTCGGAACACCCACTTACACCGAATGATTTTTCTTCCTTTCAGAAGAGTGGTGAGATCCCAAGTATCGTTCTTCATGAGAGAGGAATACTCCTCATCCATGGCAGAATCCCACTCAGGAATACCAGAAGCCTCCCGGAAAGACTGTGGATTAGAGGCAGAGGCAAAGAAAGAGTGGGGTCCAATGAAATCTGAGCGAGTATGTCTCATATCCAAAGTATCTCCAACTAAATCTCTAGCACTTTGCAAAGTTTTCCTGGCCCAAAGGGGACCAGGAGGATCAGGCTCAAAGTCGAAAGATTCTTCACTTGAGTGAGAAGGGACATAGTCCTTGTCATCACTACTATCAGAATCAGAAGACTCAAGGGTCTGATGGTCAAAAGGATCTGAAAGAGGAGCACGCTCAATAGTATCATCATTTGATGAGTTAGAATCTGAATCAACGAGCTAAAGAACCTCAATAGGTGGAGAAGTAGAAGTCAAAGAAGATTCATCGAACTTAACACTTCTCTCAATATATAGCTCATGAAAAGTAGGATTCATCAATCGATATCCCTTCATGCCATCAGGATACCCTACAAAGATACAAGGTTTGGATTGTGGTTCCAAAGCCTTACATTTCTTCTTGGGAATCCGAGCCATAGCCTTGGATTTGAAGACTCGAAAGTGCTCAACATCAGGCTTGCGTCCAAACTAGGCTTCAAAGGGTGTCATCCCTCTTACTACCTTGTGTGGAACACGGTTCTGAATGAAATTTACACAATTCACTGCTTCGGCTCAATACTATAGAGGAAGAGACTTTGAGTGAATCATACAAGTGGCCATCTCCTTCAGAGTACGGTTCTTTCTTTCTGCTAACTCCATTCTACGAAGGGCTATAAGCAACTGTATGCTGCAGAGAGATCCCTTCAGAAGTACAGAAATCCATGAACCTATTGTTTACATATTCACCTCCATTGTCAGTTCAAAGAACCTTGATAGACTATTCCGCCTGTTTCTCAGCAAGAGCCTTAAAGTCCTGAAAATGTTCAAAGACTTTAGACTTAAGCTTAAAAATATATACCCAAGTGTATCGTGAATAGTCATCAATGAAGGTTAGCACATAAAGAGATCTAGTAAATGAAGGAGAAGGAAATGGACCATAAACATCGTTGTGAACAAGATCCAAGGGACGAGTGGCTCTCCAGGATTTTCCTTTGTCAAAGTTCTTTTCAGGATGCTTTCTAAGGGTACAACCCTCACAAAGACCCTTAGAAAACTTGACGCGAGGCAACCCGTTGACCATTTTGTTTTGACTCAATTGTTCAAGGTAACAATAATTTAGATGTCCAAAACAATCATGCCATAGCTTACTAACCTCATTTGCATGAGTGAGCAAGGCAGTGGGTGTAGAATCAAAAGTAAAGTGGGAGAAGGTGTACAACTGTGAATGGTGATCTGCCTTTCCCTCAGCCACTGTAGTGTCATTGTTAAGCTCACGAATGATCACCAAGTTAGGACCAAATTCCACTCGCATTCCTTCACCAAGTTGAGTAATTTGGTAAATTGATAGGAGATTGGTAGAGAGATCAGGAACACTCAACACTTGGTTAAATGTCCCCCCATCCATCTATACCGATCCACTATCGGAAACCGACACTGTCGTGTCATTACCCATCATGATTTGGGACATTCCACAAGGTTCAATGTTGGAAAACTCAAATGCAAAGAACCCATGTGGTGTGAGGCACCGGAATCTATATTCCATGTCGATGAAGGAGCAACTTTGGCTATAAGGGCCTTTCCTTTCTTCTTATCATTTTTAACACCTTTTGCAGCAGAAGACTCGGCCTTCGGAGCACTTTGTTTTATGGATTCAGGAACACTTATTTTATTTTTCTCAAGTAAATGAGATAAGCGATCAATATGTTTCTTAAAATAGTGTTGCTCGTTGTGACTAGTCTTCTTGCAATAGGAACAAAAATACTTGCTTTTCTGTGCCTTAGGCTCAGAAGTCGAAGTGTTTGTGTCATTTTTAGGTTTGATCTTGGTTTCTTTCTTAGGTTGATCCTTTGTTTCCTTCTTCTTTTCAGTCTTCTTTCCTTTACTAGTACTTGCTATAAGGGCATGTGACTTAGACTTGAGAGACCCCATTTGAATTAAATTGTCTTGTTCTCAAATGAGTTGGGGACGAAAAATAGTCAAAGAAGGGCGTCGTCCAAGTATCGCCCAAAGCAGATTTTGTAGCGTAGAAAGTTGACACGAAGACAAAATATTCGGGACCTAGCTTAGAGAGAATTGAAAAAATTAGTTGAGAATATTTTCTTTTCTACTTGACATCCTTTTAATAATAATCTAATGTGGACAAATTTCGAGAAGAAGGCTTATAGGTTTTCGAAGTCACTAGGATTTAACCCTAGTAGTTCATTTTCCAACTCATGCACTCTGATGTCATCTAGCTATCCAAACATTGCATCCAGCGTTTTCCACGCAGATTTAGGTGTTTTAGACACCTCAATGTGGAAGAGCAAGTCAGGAAAAATGGACATGCAAAGAAGACCTAAAGCTTCATCACTACGGTTTTAACCACTTAGATTTTTTAGGTTCAACGTCTAGTTCAGTCTCAGTTTCCATGGTGATGCGAAATAACCCTTTACCCCTTAGTTTCATTATTATTTTTGAACTCCATTCAAAAAATTTGAATGGCGTAAGCAAAGGAATTGAAAGTGCATCCCATAGTGTGTGTGTGAGAGAGAGAGAGAGAGAGAGAGAGAAAGAAATGTAGAAAAGAGACACAACCACCCAGAACAATAACAACCCCCTACTTTTGGCACTTTATAGTTAAGTACGTTGATTACAACTAGATGTGACTGTGTTTCGAGAACTAGTTTGTCACTCACCTTGTAATTAGTGTAATAACGCTCTATGGTGGAGACAACAATCAAGGTTCGTAGGGTGCAATAGATCGACACGACAAGCAAAAAATAGAAAGGAGGCAAAATCAGACCCGGGTGGTGAGAAAAAATGTTTCACGTTGCACATGAAAGAATCCCTTTGTCATAATACTATGGAGGATGCGCTCACAAGTCCACGAAAAAATGGAATAGAACAAAGCTCAAAAAAATGAGCTGAATTAAGCAATACAAAGACACCCCCCCAGAATGTGGAACTTTATAAAATTATTGTGTTTACAAATCTAATGATCCCATCATCCAGAGTGTGAAAAAACATGCAACTTTGACTAAAGAAGTGCTCAAAACCGAGCAACGAGTCAAAAGTTATAGCAAAAACTAATTCCCGTAATTGATGAGAAAAAGTCAATAAGCCTGCAAACGGATTTAAAAAGTTCCCTAAATGCATGAAAAAGGTGTCATATGTATGCCCATTGGAAATAGTATGGAATTTGAGATAGGGTTTGTTTGTATTGCGAGGGGGGATTAGCCACCTGCCAATCCCGGACCTCACCCTTCGTCTTCGGCACTCGACGGAAGGTTAAAAATACAACAAACCAAAAGAACAAATTTTATAATGCCAAAGAAATAGTGTTTAAATAATTTTAATGAAATAAAAATTATATCTAATGTAATTAAATCTATTGAATTTTGAAAAAGGCTTTAAATTTAAAAAAATCACTGAATAAAGCACTTTTTTGAAGAGTTTCTAAAACTTACAAGTTCTAGAATGAAACGTTTTAAAAGGAGATTTTCCGATGAAGATTTTTAAACAAATAAAGATTGAATGCATTTTTAGAAAGTATCTTTTAAATAAAGAAGGATTTGTTGAGTTAAAACGCATACAAAAAAAAGATTGTTTGATTTTGTGTTTTTAAAAGAAAGCTTTTAACCAAAAAAAAGAAAACACGGGCCGTTTGTTTTAAAAACTGAGGAAAGAACTTAAAAAACTTGCCAAATCTTACCAAGTCGTGCCAAAAAAGCAAGGAGGAAAACTGTAGGCTGCGTTAGAAGAGGGTACAGCCACGCATATACCAGTAAGATTGAAAAAGAGTTTACTGGTGTGTCTGTTTGAATGTACAGGCCGTGCATAGGAGTTACAGCCGCGTTTTTCATTGCCAGCACCAAAAAAATTCCCTTTAAATTAAAAAAGTGTGGCTGTGTTGTTGAAAATGCCCTTGCAAGGAGAAAAACATGGTTGTGTTGTTGAAAACGCATGTGGTGTTTACAGATGCGTGGGCACCAAAAAAGAGATTACAGGCCATGCACAATCAAAAGTTCCTCCACGAGAAACCACGTCAGAAGAACACAAATATCTTCTGATTTCTCAAGGTATTTTGAAAAAACCTGCACATGCACAAGAAAAAAAACACAAATTTTTTTTCTAAGAAAGCTTGTTAGAAATATTTGCAAGATAATTTCTAGAAAATAGTGATCAAAGGACTTGCATGCAAAGTAAAATAACAAAACCAAGAAGGAGTAATAGCAACAAAAAAAAAATTGAGTGCATGTTTACCTGATCTCAGCTCTGATACAATGAAAAGAGTTTTGCGAGAATCGAATCGGAAACTAGGCACCATGAAGTAGTTGCACTCCAACGAAATCATGAAAGCTCCGGCGATAGCAAGGAAAAAAATGATCACTAATGGAAGAACTTGCTCAGCAGAAACAAAGCTTGCATAGAGGAAAGACAGCGGAGTGTCATGGCATGCTCATAAATGAATAGAAAAGGGTTACATATAGGGTGCTGAGTAACCCTAGTGCATGACACATATGAAACCCTAAACCTAACCCATGTGAGATGACCCTCCAACATGAGAGGAGGACATATAGGATAACTCACACTAACAAAACAATATATTGTCCCCAAGAGAACATATTCATTTCTCTTTTTAAATCCCAGAGATTCGTTCAATGAATCCAACAAGGAATAGAAATCCACAAATAGTGTAAGATATACAAGGTTCAATACAACTCATAAACTCAAAAGATTGAAATCCCATTACAAGGCTTCAAAAGCTTAATGCAACAGAGTAAATAGTTCACGATCATAAATAAGAACAATAATACAAAGCATTTTGAACAATGATAATGTATCCTTCCATGCAAAATTCAGTATACTAGGTTTTAAATTCAACTTTCTAATAAAACCCAAGAAATCAATTAAGAAGATCCAAAGAGAGTAAGAAAACCCAACAACATTTAAGTCAAGAGATGTTCCAATCTTACTTCAAACTCGACTGAAACAAAATCACCACAAGACTCTCTAGTTCCATCTAAAAAGCTTGCGATAGGAAGGTATTCATTTCAACATTGTTCACAAGAAGGAAAATGCATACTATATTTCCATAAACCTCTTAAACTGTTAACGACCATTCCAACGAAATCTAAATCAAACCAAACCCACAATAAGGTATAGTTACAGTGTAATAATCCCTCAACAAAACATTCAAGCCTTCAACAAGACATGGGTTCACTCACGGCAGAGAAGGAAAGGATATACTTCATATTCACATGCCCTATCAAGTTTAAAGAAGGTGGTACAGTTTCCAAAAATAGAAGTACCACAATCATTCCAACAAGAAGCTATAAGGAGAAGATCTCAAAAGAGATTACTAGGTCTACTTCAAACCAAAACAAATCTCTCAAGACCCTTTCAAGCAGGCAGTCCATAAATGAGTTTAAATCTTTTCAAATCCTTAATACCAATATAAATCCAGCTCAGAATACAAGTATAGAGTCAAACACGTCGATTCCAACACAAGTTCAAAACACGCAAGAATGGAATACTAGTACAGTTTCTAGCTTAATGCAACGGAGTAAATAGTTCACGATCCCAATAAGAACAATAATACAAAGCATTCTGAACAATGATAATGTATCCTTCCATGCAAAATTCAGTATACTAGGTTTTAAATTCAACTTTCTAATAAAACTCAAGAAATCAATTAAGAAGATCTAAAGAGAGTAAGAAAACCCAACAACGTTTAAGTCAAGAGATGTTCCATTCTTACTTCAAACTCGACTGAAAAAAAATCACCACAAGACTCTCTAGTTCCATCGAAAAAGCTTGCGATAGGAAGGTATTCATTTCAACATTGTTCACAAGAAGGAAAATGTATACTATATTTCCATAAACCTCTTAAACTGTTAACGACCATTCCAACGAAATCTAAATCAAACCAAACCCATAATAAGGTACAATTACAGTGTAATAATCCCTTAACAAAACATTCAAGCCTTCAACAAGACGTAGGTTCGCTCACAGCAGAGAAGGAAAGGATATACTTCATATTCACACGCCCTATCAAGTTCAAAGAAGGTGGTACAGTTTCCAAAAACATAAGTACCACAATCATTCCAACAAGAAGCTATAAGGAGAAGATCTCAAAAGAGATTACTAGGTCTACTTCAAACCAAAACAAATCTCTCAAGAACCGTTCAAGTAGGCAGTCCATAAATGAGTTTAAAGCTTTTCAAATCCTTAATACCAGTATAAATCCAGCTCAGAATACAAGTATAGAGTCAAACACGTAGATTCCAACACAAGTTCAGAACACGCAAGAATGGAATACTAGTACAGTTTCTAGCTTAATGCAATGGAGTAAATAGTTCACGATCCCAATAAGAACAATAATACAAAGCATTCTGAACAACAATAATGTATCCTTCCATGCAAAATTCAGTATACTAGGTTTTAAATTCAACTTTCTAATAAAACCCAAGAAATCAATTAAGAAGATCTAAAGAGAGTAAGAAAACCCAACAACGTTTAAGTCAAGAGATGTTCCAATCTTACTTCAAACTCGATTGAAAAAAAATAACCACAAGACTCTCTAGTTCCATCTAAAAAAGCTTGTGATAGGAAGGTATTCATTTCAACATTGTTCACAAGAAGGAAAATGTATACTATATTTCCATAAACCTCTTAAACTGTTAACGACCATTCCAACGAAATCTAAATCAAACCAAACCCATAATAAGGTACAATTACAGTGTAATAATCCCTTAACAAAACATTCAAGCCTTCAACAAGACGTAGGTTCGCTCACAGCAGAGAAGGAAAGGATATACTTCATATTCACACGCCCTATCAAGTTCAAAGAAGGTGGTACAGTTTCCAAAACATAAGTACCACAATCATTCCAACAAGAAGCTATAAGGAGAAGATCTCAAAAGAGATTACTAGGTCTACTTCAAACCAAAACAAATCTCTCAAGAACCCGTTCAAGTAGGCAGTCCATAAATGAGTTTAAAGCTTTTCAAATCCTTAATACCAGTATAAATCCAGCTCAGAATACAAGTATAGAGTCAAACACGTAGATTCCAACACAAGTTCAGAACACGCAAGAATGGAATACTAGTACAGTTTCTAGCTTAATGCAATGGAGTAAATAGTTCACGATCCCAAATAAGAACAATAATACAAAGCATTCTGAACAACAATAATGTATCCTTCCATGCAAAATTCAGTTATACTAGGTTTTTAAATTCAACTTTCTAATAAAACCCAAGAAATCAATTAAGAAGATCTAAAGAGAGTAAGAAAACCCAACAACGTTTAAGTCAAGAGATGTTCCAATCTTACTTCAAACTCGATTGAAAAAAAATAACCACAAGACTCTCTAGTTCCATCTAAAAATCTTGTGATAGGAAGGTATTCATTTCAACATTGTTCACAAGAAGGAAAATGTATACTATATTTCCATAAACCTCTTAAACTGTTAACAACCATTCCAACAAAATCTAAATCAAACCAAACCCACAATAAGGTACAGTTACAGTGTAATAATCCCTTAACAAAACATTCAAGCCTTCAACAAGACGCAGGTTCGCTCACAGCAGAGAAGGAAAGGATATACTTCATATTCACACCCCCTATCAAGTTTAAAGAAGGTGGTACAGTTTCCAAAAATAGAAGTACCACAATCATTCCAACAAGAAGCTATAAGGAGAAGATCTCAAAAGAGATTACTAGGTCTACTTCAAACCAAAACAAATCTCTCAAGACCCTTTCAAGTAGGCAGTCCATAAATGAATTTAAAGCTTTTCAAAGCCTTAATACCAGTATAAATCCAGCTTAGAATACAAGTATAGAGTCAAACACGTCGATTCCAAAACAAGTTCAGAACACGCAAGAATGGAATACTAGTACAGTTTCTAGCTTAATGCAACGGAGTAAATAGTTCACGATCACAAATAAGAACAATAATACAAAGCATTCTGAACAGCGATAATGTATCCTTCCATGCAAAATTCAGTATACTAGGTTTTAAATTCAACTTTCTAAGAAAACCCAAGAAATCAATTAAGAAGATCCGAAGAGAGTGAGAAAACCCAACAACGTTTAAGTCAAGAGATGTTCCAATCTTACTTCAAACTCTACTGAAAAAAAATCACCACAAGACTCTCTAGTTCCATCTAAAAAGCTTGGGATAGGAAGGTATTCATTTCAACATTGTTCACAAGAAGGAAAATGTATACTATATTTCCATAAACCTCTTAAACTGTTAACGACCATTCCAACGAAATCTAAATCAAACCAAACCCACAATAAGGTACAGTTACAGTGTAATAATCCCTTAACAAAACATTCAAGCCTTCAACAAGACACAGGTTCGCTCACAGCAGAAAAGGAAAGGATATACTTCATATCCACACACCCTATCAAGTTCAAAGAAGGTGGTACAGTTTCCAAAAATAGAAGTACCACAATCATTCCAACAAGAAGCTATAAGGAGAAGATCTCAAAAGAGATTACTAGGTCTACTTCAAACCAAAACAAATCTCTCAAGACCCTTTCAAGTAGGCAGTCCATAAATGAGTTTAAAGCTTTTCATATCCTTAATACCAGTATAAATCCAGCTTAGAATACAAGTATAGAGTCAAACACGTTGATTCCAACACAAGTTCAGAACACGCAAGAATGGAATACTAGTACAGTTTCTAACACGAGCTTCAAACAAAAGTTTAGAACAATACAAGCTCTAGTACCAGCTCAAAGAAAACACAAGACTACAATAAAGGTTCATAACCGCACAAGCAACAAATGCTAGTTTAGAACAGCCAAGAAGCTCCACTACAAGCTCAGAACAAGCACGAATGCTCCAATACAAGTAAAAATGAAACAAAGGCTCCAAATAATAGTTCAGAACGAAACATAAGGCAATGAATGCCCATTCACTCAATGTCGGACCCAAATACCAGTTTCAGAATGAAATATAAAGCTTCAAATACAAGTTTCGCATGCATGTCACCACTAAACTAGCATAGAGAAAGTTTCCCAAGAACTATCATTACTTTGCAATGGATTTACATCCCACAAACCACAGAGATTCATAAAAACATGCAAGTAAATAACCAGACAAATCAAACAAACAATTATCTCATGAGAGCATAATTGTTTTAATGAATCATTTAGAAGAAAGAAAGAAATCTTAATGGGTAGAGCCTATCATGCCTAATAGTGCCTCTACCAATTCGAATGAGACTTCCAGCCGAGCTTCCAACTCTTTTTCTTCTTCATGATAGATCAACAACCAAAAAAAATTCTTCCAATGTCTCATATACATTCCCTTGATTGAAAATAGACCAGAGAAACCAAAAATAGCCAAGAAGAAGAAGAATTCAAACTGTTGGTTCAAAGAACCAGATAGCTCCGTGAAGAGAAAAATTCATGAGACATACAAAACCAAACAACCTCTCACAAATCCACCTCCATTGTTTCCAAGACAGTTTACACACAAAAACCAAGATCCATTAATGTCATAACTCCCAAATTTCTCGCTTATCTCTCCTTGCCACCACCTCCCAAAACTGGCGAATGCCATTTCCAAGTTAACATGCATTTCTATATTTAGTGAAGCCTTCATGTATGCCTCCACTAGAGTTAACTAGCCTTTGCTAAAACTGACAATACCTCATGCATTAAACCCAATCAAATCACTTAAATGCTACTGGAACCGTCGCCTTAATGTCATGCAACCCTTATGTTCCTTTTAAATAGTTTACGCTATATTTCCCAAAAACTTAGGTTAGTCTAACAATAAATCACCTTAGGTCTTAAAACATTGCCATAGGTAGTTTCCACCTTAGGTTAGATTAAATTCACAACCATTAGTATTAGGCATTAGGTTAATATAGTCTAGCATTACTATAGTAATCTTTCCCCGCCCCCCTCCCCCACCCCGCCCCCCACAACCCCATATTAATTAGCACAAGAGCTTAGATTAGGACACCACCCCAAAAAAATAAAATAAGAAGCTTAGGTTAGATTATAACCCATTTAAGTAGACATAGCTAGGAAGTAGGTGCTCATACCTAGTCTAGGATACCATTAGGATAGTCCCTTTTAGTTTTAGGATTCTGATCCCCTTCATGGTCATGAAGTAGACTATTTTTGTTATGCCTTTAATGTCCCGTAGAGATCAATCCCAAAGACCCAAGCACAACATACAATCGAATGAAGACACGTTCACTCAAGCCCAAAGAATTTGTAACATACAAAGTTCAGTCCTCTGTGTCTCTCAACTAATGAATGTCAATTTATCATTCAATCTATTAAGAAGATTTAAAACATTCCTTGGAACACTGAAATTGATCCAAGGATGAGTCAATCAATAGAGATAAGTTTTCAACTCTCAAAATCGGATTGCAACTTATCAACAAGAAGTGAAAATGGATTCTTGCAAGCCATATCATTTCCGTCCAAGTGTGGAAATGATTTATCCATAACAAACATTATTTTCAACAATCAAGGGAACACACCTCATTCAAGAAAATCACATACCAACGCTTGTAATGTAAAGAGAAATATAACAGTTTTTCCAAGGTGTTACAAGCTCGCCAACATTGGTGGGGCTCTCCTGCAGTCTCCGCGCAACACACTGTTGATGGGTGGAATCCACCCTGCTGTCGCCGTCTTCCAAAAAATTCCCCACCTCATCCTTGCCATCCCCACTCGAGGAGAAGCAAACCAGGAAGAAGAAAATCCCACTGGTTGGGATATCTTGGATGCTGGAAAAGATTTACCTAGCTCGAGCTAGCCGGATGATCACGATCTACTCGCTTCGGGCATGTTTGTTGTTGTTTCTTGATTTGGTCTTTTTCTATCCTCTACGCACTTCCTAATTCTTGTTTTCTCCTTGGCTCGGTCTAGCTTGTTTGTGGTTTTGGGGCGTGCTCTCATACCACCCACTTTTTTGTTAAAAGTTATCTTGTATCTTATAAAAATTAATAAAATATAAGATCTCTTTTCATCTTAAAAAAAAATACCCCTTATTATACCATCTTTATTATTATCAACATACCACTAACATATTTATAAATAAAAATATTGTCATAAATGCTCACTTTAAATGAATATTCATAAAAAAAACCTCATTCTCGAGGAATCCTCATAAATAGGTTTATTTCTTAATTTTTTTCCGTGTTACAAACAAATAAGTAGATAAAAATTTGACCCATGTTATGTTGATTTAATACAATGTCCATTGTTAAATTTTAGGTTTGGGCATATATCTAATTATTTGATTCTCTTTTGAGGAGAAAATATAGATCATAGAATTGGCGTGCAAAAGAGAATGATACACGTTGTACAATATTCAATTTTCCTAAAAATTTAAGAGCTTCATCCATCTACCTTATAATTGACATACCCAATTTCAATTTTTTTTTTTAAGTCTTCCCTTTCCTACGGATCCATCAATTACAATTCATTCATATGTATTTATGTAAAATAACAAAGTTTCTACATTTTTAATTATTTACCAATTTATGCGCGTGCGCATGCGCGCGCGCGCGCGCGCACACACACACACACACACACACAAGTAATGTTCTACAGAAAATCGAGTTTGATGTAGTAGTTCTTTTGATCATTATTTAGATTAAAAAAAATTTAAAAAAAAGAAAATATTATTAATTTAGGATAAATTTAGCTGAATGAATATACCTCAAATCTTAATATTCAAAGAAGAAATCCTATAAATTATCGATATCAACTTGGTGTGCATTAAAACCACAATTTTTTTTTACATTATTTAATATCTTAGAGGTTTTATAGTGCCCAACCATGGAAGCTTGAAGAAGACATTCCATTCATAACTTTTTTATTGAATTCTTAGGTCTAATTTATCTTAGTGGTTATAAGATGAGACCAAATATTAAATAAATACACCATATAAGTGTCATAGGGCTTCAAAAAATACTCAAAATAAATTAAAATAAGGTTTAAAATCGCACAAAAGGAAGCTAAGGGTTGAATCCTAAGGAAAGTAATGGAATACACTCTAAAATTATTGTAAAAAAATCATATTTTTGGTAAGGAAAACTATCTAATCTTAGATGAATCTAAAGGAGTGTGTGTTCACCAAAATATATTAAGTGAAAATATATTTTATACCAAATATATAACTAAACACCCATAATCTATGTATGCTTTAAAATAATTTTAGTATATTACAAAGATATTAATCAATACATTGGAATTTATTAAATATATAAAAAATTACAGTACAATAAAAGGGAGAAATAATCTGGCTTAAGAGTGATCAAAAGTCATTCTTAGATTATGGTAGCATGAGCCATGATTTTTAGTACACAGAGAGCCTAACAAAATCTAAGCAAAACAATCTAAATTTTTCATGATTAAATTCATTTTCTAATTTTTTTATAACAAGGAAAACAATCTTATTCTTCTCAATTCTATTCATGAAGTCGAAAATGAAACTATAAAGAAAAATATATGGTTTGGGGATTGTATTATGCTAAAGAATAGTTAATTTATTATGAATTTTGAGTGTACCAAAGAATTCTCTAATAAATTCTTATTTTTGGACTAAATACTTGTGGCTACTCAATAATTTATTTCTCGAACTTTCACTTGATTTTTTTCTTAATGCCATGATAAATAATGGTTTATCATAAGTGTTAGATGCATAGAAAAAAATGAAATATGAGATGAAATTCACACGGGAGAAAGGGTATGGTGGATTTCTTTTATGACAAAATACTTCACTTATGTTGCATTCCTGCAAGAATGTGTAGTCAATGTTTTTTACAAGACATGTCAAAAATAAGGAGAAACATAGTGAGGAAGTGAGGTGACAATTGGAGCACTCTAAAAGAAGAGCGAGGACCAACAAATATTATGAAATTGTGATAATAAAACCAAATTTTGAACTAACAATTAAAAAAAATATGCAAACACTTTAGAAACATATGCTCTAATGAGTAATGGTCCATTTACAAAAATGTAATGTGGTACAAATCATCTTAGCAGCTTCTCAATTTTATAAGAAGATGTTATAGGGTACATACCTTCTCAAAATATCAACTCATAAGTTTATGATTATTTTGAATTAAAAAATACGCTTTTATATAAATAAACAAGAGTCTATGTACAACGTTAATCATACAAAAAAAAAAAAAGGTGGAAAATTCACTCTATAATTCACATAGACCACTATAAAAACACTACTATCAATAAAAATAGATGAACAAAACAAGAAGCCTACAAAACTAAGCCACAACCACAAACATGAAAAACATAAGAGAAAAGTTTATGAATTTAAAATATTAAAGTTTGTAAAATTAAATGAACAAACATCACTTAGTTAAAGTTATATTATTAAAATTAATAATTACAAATATACATTGGAAATTTATTTTTAAATTTCTATGAAAATCATAAATTGAATTAAACAAGAGATTTTTAAAATACACCTTTTCGAGTCATATTATAACTTAAACTTTTAAAATCATATACATTACATATTTAAGAATTCACTATTAAAAAAATTAATGTTAAAATGTTGATTGAAATACTATAATTAATCATTTCAAATATTTAAGAGAATGTTATTATAATTTTATCATATAATTTATTTAAATATATATTTTTAATATAATAATCAATATTTATATTAATTTTATTTTAATTAGATAAATGTTAGATATGAATAATAGATTATATAAATAGATTTAAAGTTGGAATTTTTCACATAAACCTAATTCTTAATTGTAATGTGAAATATGTTTCATGCAAGAATTTTATTATTTTTGTTTGTCTCGACTATTTTAATTTTAAATTTTAATGGGGTTCAATTGATAAAGATGAGAAGTGAAACAAAATGAGGTTCATAAATATATTTAAATATATTAATGATAAAAAATGAAGTTATAAATCCATCAAGAATTTATAAAAACAAATTTATTAAAGTTATTTATTATGTTGAATAAGTTTGAAATTATTTTTCAAGTTATATGGAGTACTGTTTGTTAAGTTATATTTTGTCGTTTGGTCATTTAGATATTGTCATGATTTACAAGTCAAATTTTATTATAGATAGTATTGAGAAGTCACTTGTGAATAAAAAATCATCCTAGTATACTTTTTTGATCAAAACAAGAAAGTATATAATAATAAATAAATATTGAAAACACAAGAAGTAAAATCTAGTAAAGATGAAAAGTGAAAAGAGAGTATATGGGGGATAACTATTAGTTTCTTATGAGGTTCATAGATCTATTTAAATATAATATTAATGATAAAAAATAAAGGTATAAATCTGATTGAGAATTTAAAAAAAAAAAGTTATTAAAGTCAGTTAGTATCTTGAATAAGATTGAATTTTTTTTATTCAAGTACATGGAGTGTTGGTTAAGTTATATTTTGTCATTTGGTTATTTAGATACTGTCATGATTTACAAGTCAAATTTTATAAGTAATATTGAGAAGTCACTCGCTAAATTCATGAATAAAAAATCATGCCAGTTGTTTCAATAATAAATATGTTATTTTTAAAAATTGAAAGAGAAATCTTGCTTAACCTTTTCTCACACATCATAGTTATTATCTCATATAAACTTCAAAATACAAAACAAATAAACCATAATTCAAAATGAAAAACAATCTCTAACATGTAGGAATCTGATGAGACTATTTATAACTATCTATTATATGAGGAGTTTAAGTGTGAGGGATTGAGATGGTGCTATACTTCACTTATGAGAAGGAAAATATAAAATTAAGAGATTGGAGTTGGAAAAGTTTAAGTAAATTGCAAAAATAAGATCCCTCCATTCGTCCTTGCTTTAAGAGGGGGACAATATTAAACAAAATGAAAACAATGTTGGAGGTGGGGAGAGTCTTATCAGTGTTATGATATGGCGATCATCCCAAGCTGGTGGAGAAAACGATGTACAAGAGTGCCAAAATATAGCCGGTCAGGGCAAATCAATCCCTCTTCATATATGCTCTTTCTTGATATGAATGCTGAAACCGTGTTTCAAACGGCAAAATGATGTTTTTAACAATTACTTACCATTCTAATCCCCATATTAATATTAATATCAGGTAGACCTTGAAATTTATATACTGTTTATATTATTTTTTATTAATATAATCGTCTTCTTTTGAATTAACCTATAGACGACAATGTTGAATAATTAAATTTCAAAGTGAATTGAAGAATATTTGTGTTGTATATTTGAGAACTGCATAAAAAATGTGATCTCTATTGATTATTATATGTATTAAGATTCGATGGCGAAACCTAAGCTGGTCGGTAATGGCGTTGAAGGAAATTCAGGCAGTAAATGTTTGTAGTTTCTGTTACATGTCGTCGTTTTGTGTGTGAACGGGAATGAAGAATAGACATGAAGTAAGACAGAAATTTGTGTAGTCGATCTCAGTGATTATTTCTCATTGCAATGACCTTGAAAGTTGCCGGCAGAGTCTCAGTCCCTCCAAAAGCTATATGTTGAATGGTGGGATGTCGAGTTAGCGGCTAAAATCCAAGACCCAACTCTGCCTATGGTGATACTTACTAGGTCTGGGGAACTTCTCCGTCATTCCCCTTGGTCCCACTTTATGGTTCTCTCTCTATTCCATCAAAACCTTATATACATCCTTTTTCTTAACAATTAGCACTGTACCTTACTTCAAAAGAGCACATTCCATTCATCAAAATCTTCTGAACTAGTTCAGAAGAGCTTGATTACACCAAACCAGCAGGTTTGATCGATCTAATCTTTTCGCAACGTTTGTAACAGAGATCGGATCTCCGTTCTTTAGGTGGGTAAATGTGAGACTATTGGACTTTTACCATTTGCAAGATCTGTTGAAAACACCAAACCAGCAGGTTTGATCCATATAATCTTGTTACAAACCCTTGTTGAATTAAAGTAGTCAATCTTTAGGTGGGTGCATAGATGTAAGACAATTGAACTTCTACTGTTACTGTCATTAGACGCCTATATTTTTCTCAAAGAATTTCTTCGGGTGATGTTGGAGGATCGAGAAGATCAACCCACCAAAAATGAAATATCAAAGCAGAAGTTATTTCCTCTGACCTCAATAAGTCTTTCTTATTTCAAAGCTTGTGACGTCCTTTGATAAGCGAGGTTACAAATTTACCTCTTGTAACTTTTGGGTCCAGTGTATAAATGACTTTCTACACTTTTGGTTAAGGGTATAAATTTGTTAGGTATATAAATTGTCTTATGACCTCTTTTCGAGTTCATAATTGACCTTGTAAACTTTGGTTGAGTGTAAAATTGACCAAAATCTTTTAGGTTTTGGGTAACTGCAATTTAATATTCTGTCTAACTGGCTGTGTTCTCTCATACATTTGGGATAGTATTGGAGCCTGTGAATTCTGTTTCATTTTCTGGCCGGCTGGCAGTGTTCCTGAAAAGTTTGGGGTGTACTTGAGCCTTGAATAACTTGGGGTAGTGCTTGAGTCTTTGAATCCGTTTCCTTTTCTGGCTGGCTGGCTCGCTGTGTTCCTAAAAAGCTTGGTGTATTTGAGCCTTTGTGTGCTCGAGTCTTTGAATCTGTTTCCTTTTCTGGCTGACTGGCTGTGCTCCTAAAAAGCTTGCGGTGGCGTTTGAGCCTTTGCATCTGTTGATGGCAGCAAACTTGGCGATTCCATTGCGCCGAGAGGAGAAAGAAATACAGCACCCTGCTGTGGTTTCTACTGCAGTCTGGCCGATGTGGCGACCGCGAGTAGAAGAAGATGATGATTCTTGGGAGGCAAGGGCATTTGCAGAGGATGCAGCCGGTCTCATGGGAGGGGCAACATGGCCTCCACGTTCTTATTCCTGCAATTTCTGCAGGAGAGAATTCCGTTCTGCTCAAGCCCTAGGGGGTCACATGAATGTCCACCGAAGAGACCGAGCCAGGCTTCGACAGTCTTCCCCTACTGGCGGAATTAATACCCCGGATCATCATCAAGCCTTCCCTTCCCCTGTGATGGTGCCATCACAAGAGTTTCCTTTATGTTTTCTGTATCCAGTGGCTGCACCCCAATTCAAGTGGAGATCAGAATCCATTATTATACACACTTGGCCCTAACTCGTCCCTGATGCCATCAGCTCCATTAGTGCCTGTCCCCCGTACATTCATGGCGGCCCTCCGATTATCCCAATTCTAATATTGTTGATTTTATCCCACCTTCCTCTTCCCCTTCTTCATCTCCACCGTCAACTGTTCTTTCAATATCTCCTTACTTTCCTACTCCACCTGAACATTCACTAGCCATGAAGAACAGTTCTGATTCCACTGGGATTTCAGGGTTTCGTCGAAATGGAACAAAGGCCGAATTGGGTACAGGAAAATTGAAACAGATCGGAGCCTTCCATCCCTATTTACCTCGAAGAGATCACCATCAAAGTGGATCAAGTGATGAAAATACAACCAGATCAATTCACAACAAAAAAGTTTGAGGTTGATATTGACGGGGACAATTCTGCAGAAGACATTGATCTTGAACTCCGTTTGGGACAGACCAAAACATGAATCAGTTTGAGTTTCTGCAAATAAAGTTACATTTTACCTTCTCATATACATAGTTATTCATCTTGTTCTATTGTGTAATTTACGTAGTTTGGTAGGCTTTCATTGTTTTCAAATATTTCTTTTAATGGTGACAGCAACTGGACTATTGTCTGATAGCAAGTTAGGGTTTATCACATTCCTTTTCTGCAATAATATATGATGTATAAATGAAAAACAAAAGATTGGAGATGCCATCCCCAAAAATTTTAATAAAACAATGATTCATGTTTTTTGTGCGATCGCCGTATGTTTCTTCTGGCAAGTGGTACTTCCTCATTCTTTCTGATATGATGTTTGAATTATTATTGAAGCCCGTGATGATGACCACCGAGGAAAGAAGCACTTCCACGTTCACACCTGAATGTGACATGGACATCAAATACAGCAAGGATAAGAATGTGATATAATACTATATTGTCATTACATTATTGGCGCATGTGCAAGTGTACGTGCAAGAAAATCTTACTAGGTTTGAACTGAACAAATCAAACCAGAATTTGATAGTTAGAAATAGCAGGGATTGCGTATGAAAAGAAGCAAAGAAATTGTTTAATAACAAGTTCATGTTAGGAAAGGCAAGAGAAAGACTATATTTGCTTATATTTGATTGACTGGGATATGGAAGAGTACAAAACGGTTACCTGTAAGACCCAATTTGTTGCTGATGCCAGGTGACGTAGTGAAGAAGAATTTACGAGCACAGATCTCATGGCGGTCCAGATGAGAAGGATGTGATTGTTTCTTTCTCTTTTTTTAAACAATTCCCAAGTGTCTTTTGTCGATACCCTTGTTTTGCTTCGTTTTAAAAATGATTTTTACTAGTTTGCTGGGAGTCAAGGATCAACAGGCCTTCAAACGACGTCAGATGTCGTTTCCTTTGACATTTAACATGACTGTAGCATTCCATGCACTGTTTATTCTAACCATTGCTTCAACTTATTCATTTTGCTAATTATGAAAAAAAAGAATCGCCTTGCGGAGAAACATTTGTATAGGAAGTAGGTAGTCATCTTTTTATTCAACCTTTTTTTTTCAAAAAATGTGTGCATATGACTTGTTCTGTATTGGTGCAGCGGCTAGTTTCAAAGCTGGATATGGGAATTCTCTGCTCGCTGCCACAAGAAGTGTGAATCACTGACGACTGCGAGGTAGGATATCTTCCCACAAATCAATTATGACATGCATTTAGTCATAATGAAGAGATAATTCTGCAGATTTAAAAGTTTGCCAATCTTAAGTGACATCAATTGAAGATTTTATAGGATCTACTGGAAGATTAGATGTACAATTAGAGCTAGGAATCAGTGATTTTTCAAACTTCTTCTTCCTTTATGGCTTTATAATTACATATAATACATCAACAATCCGTGCGTTCACATTGAATGGCGTTGAATCGTGCCGATTTTTACACTCAAAAACACTAAAAAGGTATTACACAGCCCATAATTTAATAGACAGTCAATATCAACTCACCCACCGTACAACCTCTTCCCAGTACTGGTACCTCTAAGCTTATAATATATATATATATATTTTTTGGGTCAACGAAGTATTATTTAGTTGAAGCTTTTCTTAAAATAAGGCAAGACTTACCAATGATACTTCAATTTTTGGTAATTGAAGTACCTGTGAGGGTTTTTTTTTAAAATGGTGCAGTCAAAAGTACACGAGATAAGACTTACCTGCATATGATGCTAAGAAAGCTGCAAAAACATGGTTCGAACATAAAATTGCAGCACCAAAAAACAACAGTTCGAGGAAAGCTTAGTTTATCTCACCATCCTCAATCCCGTACATAATGAACTTCGTTCAATGCTCAGTTTATCTCTTAAATTATAACGAGCTTAGTTCATCTTTTTATTCTTTAATGCATAATTTTACCACATTAACAGTTTGAGGAAAGCTTAATTTATTAGGACCTTTCATTATGGGAGAGCTTATAAAGTTTGTGTGTTTGTAATCGATTGATGGGAATGCGGCTGTGATTTATCTGCCAACCGTTTATATAAGAGATTTCATAATTCACTGTCAAGATTTTTTACCACTGACATCCTCATTCTCTTCATCCTCTTTTGAGCTAGGGGTTTCTCTTGGCTCTGATTTAAATAATCAAGACTTGAACCCAAGACTTGCCATTTGCTTCCAAAGTCATTTATCATCAACCTATTTTCTCAGACTTCTGAATTTCTAATAGGACTTTGTATTTATGCCAGAAGAACTTATAAAGTTGGCATGTTCAGCTCCTTACCGAACTGCCTATAGTTTACCACATTACATTCAATCAATTAACAAACATACCCATAATTTACCATATTATTGTAGAAATTAGGCACATAAAATAACAACTAACAGAAATAAAATAAAGAATTGCAAATAAAACATATTATTTCAAACTCAGATCAGCACTTCTGTGTATATATTTCTTCTTCTAGTTCCAGAGCTTCGGCTCAATACAATCTCTCTGAATGTGTTTGATATATCAAAACACTTACAATTGCCTCTGATAAATAGATTGCTTCATCTAACAATAGAAACACTCAACTCGCAAAAATATAGCTAAAAAACATATGCTTTTGTGCAATACAAAGCTTTTGATTTATTTGTTTTATTAGCTTTTCCTAAACTTAAGAACATCTAAAACTAAACTAAAAAATAAAAGCATGCAAAAAACAAATTGCTCTTTGCTTTTCCGGGGGCAAAATTACTCTTTTTCTAACACTCACCCTTAATTTTGACCATCAAGATTTTATTCTTCTGGAGCTGAGTGTGCACTTCTAGATCTAACATATTCATGATCACAAACTCCTAAAAAACTTCCCAAATACTCAAAAAATTCATTTCCCAGAGCTTTTGTAAAGATATCAACAAACTAATCTTTGGATCTGCAAAATTCAAGACAAATTTCTTTATTGTTAACCAACTCCCTGATGAAGTGATACCTCATGTCTATGTGTTTTCTCCTCTTGTGAAAAACATAATGTTTGGACAATGTTATTACTGAATTGTTGTCACAAAAATATGTGTAGCATCCTCTTGATTCTCCCTCAAATATTTCAACACTCTTCTCATCCAAATAGCTTGACATCTTGCTCCTGTTACTGCTACATACTCTACTTCTACTAAAGATAGAGTGAGTATGGGCTGCATTTTCGATACCCCTGAAACTACACCTGCTCCAAAGTGAAAAGTATAGCCAGATGTGCTATTTCTATCATCAATACTTCCAGAACCGTCACTGTCTGTGTAACCTATGAATTTGAACTCATCTGATGTTGAATATAAAATTCCATGATTTTAGTTCCACATACATACCTCAAAATCCTTTTTCCATCTTGCCAATGTGAATCTTTTGGAGATTCCATGAGTCTTTAGATGAGACTCACACCATACATAATATCTGGCCTTGTGGCCGTTAAATACATGAAACTTCCAACTATCCTTTGAACAAAGTTGGATCTACAAATGATTCGCTGTCATCTTTTCTTAAATTCAAACTTAATGCAATAGGTGTTGGCGTTGGCTTGCAATTCAACATATTAAATCTCTTCAAAATATCATTAGCATACCTTGCTTATGAAATAAAAATTCCAACTTCTGATTTTTGAACTTCTATGCCCAAAAAATAGTGCATGAGGCCTAGATCTGTCATCTCAAATTATTTCTTCATGGCTGATTTGAGTGAGTCTGTAGATAGATTTCTATTGATGATTAAATCATCCACATATAAAAAACAATCAAAATTTTACCTTTCTCATTGATCTTGATGTATAAGGTATGCTCACTGGTGCTCCTACTTAAACCATTCTATATCAAATAAGAATCAATCATGTTGTACCAAGCTTTAAATGTTTTTTTGAGACCATAGAGCGCTTTTTTCAACATGTATACCTTTCTTTCATGACCTTCAATCTCATAACCTTCTGGCTAATTCACATAGACTTCTTCTTCAATAAAACCATTCAAGGATGTTGATTTTACATCCATCTAATAAATAGGCCATTTGTTTTGAGTTGTAATTGCTAAAATCATTCTTACTGTGTCCAAACGTGCTACAGGTGCAAATGTCTTGTTGTAATCTACTCCATATTGCTGTAAAAAACCTCTGGCAACCAGCCTTGGTTTATGTTTCTGTACTTTACCATCAATAATATATTTGGTCTTGTAGACCCACTTCACTCCTATCACATCCTTTCATTTTGGAAGATCTACCAATTCCCATGTTTGGTTCTTCTCTATGGTGTCTATCTCATCATCCATGGATTGAACCCAAACTTCATTGTCTATAGCCTCTTCAAAGTATATTGGATCTGCAGCTTGATAAAACAATGCAAAAAATGAAAAAATATTAGTTGTATCAACATTACAAATCTCACTAAGAATCCTTGTTTTCCACTGCAAAGGGCTATCTGATGATGAATTATTTTGTACTAAAGGAGTAACTTTTGGTGTTCTTTGTGGTGTATGTTGCATGGTTGAAGATGATTGAAATCTTAGAGACCTCCTAGATGTAGATGGATGTGCAAATTGTGCTGCAACTTGTGGTGCATGTCCAAGATTCGATGAAGATACAATATCTTACTACTCAATGCTTTCATTTGTCATATCATCACGAGGAATAACTGCTATTGGAATGAATGTTTTCTTAATAGTTCCAACTCATGCCTCATTTTCAACAAACTGTACATCTCTGTTGATTATGACATTTCTAGTAACTAGATTAAACAACTTGTAAGCTTTTGTATTCTCTGAATATCCAACAAATATGTATTTTTATGGAATTTTTTGTCTAACTTCTTCCTTAGCTCATTAGGCACATGTGCATATGCCACACAACCAAAAACTCTAAAATGAGAAATATTGTCTTTCCTCTTATTCTAAGCTTGTTGAGGAACCATGTTTCAAACAATTTTTTGTTGGACACATGTTTATGATGTAAACAATAGTTGTTACTGCTTCTTCCCAATACTCATTTGAAATATGCTTTGCCTTCATCATACTTCTTTCCATTTCCATGATGGTTCTATTTTTACTCTCTGCCATATCATTCTGTTGTGGTGTATACCTAGAAGTAAATTACTTGTGTATACCACGATATTTGCAAAGATTTAGAAAAGCATTGGAAACATACTCACCTCCTCTATCTTTCCTCATAAATTTGATGTAGTACCCACTTTACTTTTCCACTAAAGTCTTGAACTACTGAAATATATCAAAAGCATTTGATTTGTCTCTAAAAAAATACACCCATGTCTTCCTCGTATAGTCATCAATGAATGTCATAAAATATGAAAAACCTCCAATATAATTTGTTTTCATTGGTCCACATAAATTTGAGTGAAGAATTTCAAGTGGTGCACTTGTTCTTCTTGTTTTTCCAATTGGGAAGGACACTCTATGTTGCTTCCCCAAAATACAACCTTCACAAAATCTATCTGGTTTCTGAATGAAAGGAAAACCTTTCACCATATTTTTTCTATGTATAAATTCAAACCACCAAATTTTAAATGACCAAACCTGAGATGCCATAGCCACAATTCATCTTTTTCAACTAGTTGAAACGCTGATTCAATCTCCTTAGCTCTGGACTGATTTGTAGTATGAGCTCCGGATGTGGCTGGTGTAATCTTCAAAGGAAACATTTTGTTGCTTGTCATATTCACTTTATCAATTACCTGGGTACTTGGAGTTTTATTCATGATCAAACATTCATTTTCTTTAATATAAACTTTATATCCCTTTTGTACCAATTGACCAATGCTCATAAGGTTGTGTTTCAAACCTGCAACATAATAAACATCCCACATAATCTTCTGCTCCCCCTTTTTTGTTATAATGTTGATTGTTCATTTGTCTTTTACAATCACTGTATTATTATTCCCAAGGGTAACTTTTGTCTTTACTAACTCATCCAAATTAGAAAATAAATCTAAGTTACCTGACATGTGATTACTACAACCAGAATCCAAATAACACAAATCACAATGACTCTCTTGGGATAGATTACACTCAATAGGTGATGCTTCAGCAATCTTTGTGCATGCAATAAACATGGATCTTGGAGTAGAGCTTCCACCCTGATTTTGATTATGCTTGTTCTGATCATACTACTTTTTCCTGCATTCAAAAGCATAATGCTCATATCTCTTACAATAGTGACACTGCACATGTAATTTATCATGTCTCTAACTTGAAAAATGATTATGATTGTGCTCTTGACTATGTCCTCTTCCACTTGATTTTGATGGACCCCTGCTACATCCTCTAGATGAACTTATTCCTCTTCCATGATTTCATGATCCCTATGATAAAAAATCTTGATCTACAACTGCATGTGATCTATTCAACCTTTGTTCATGATTTATTAGTGATATATGCAACTCATTAGTTGAAAACTAACTTAGATCCTTAGTTTCTTCAATAACAACTACCAAAGAATCAAATTTTGCAGGCAAAATTCTAAGCAATTTTTCAATAATCCTTCTGTCCTCAATATTTTCACCATGAGATTTGATTTGATTTACTAAACCAGCTACAAACGTAAAGAATGATTCTATGGAAACTAAATATTTCATTGACATATTTTCAAAATCTCTACAAAGTAACTGTAGCTTGGCAGTTTTTACATTCTCTTTACCTTGATACACAACTTGGAGAGTTTCCCACACAATTTGTGCTTTACTGGTTGCTGCCACTTTGGGTAAGATGATTTCATTCATGGCTTGATTAATGAAGAAAAGAGTTTTTCTGTATTTCTTTCTTAATTCCTTCAAAGTTTCTTTCTCTGCCTATGAGAGTGTGTTATATGCTGCTACATTTATAGGCTCTGTGTACCCATTCTCTACATTTTCTCATACATCGTGGGATCTTAATAATGCCTTCATAGTTAATGACCAATACTCATAATTCTTTCCTGTGAATTGTGGTGTTTGTAGAACGGATATAGAAGTCATAACATGTTGCCAATTAGAAACCTACTAAAATCCATGCTCTGATACCAATTTGTAGAAATTAATCACATAAAATAAAAACTAATAGAAATAAAATAAAGAATTGCAAATAAAACATATTATTGCAAAATCAAATCATCACTTTTGTGCATATATTTCTTCTTCTAGTTTTAGAGCTTGTTAGGAAATTAGTATTTACATGATTATTTACTAAATAATATTTATGATGTGGTAAATATTATGGTGATGGTGTTATATTATTGTTTTATAACAATAATGTTATTATAAATTGATTATACATGAATTTTGGTGGTTGTAACCACACTCGTGTATAGGAGTTAGGTGAGATGTTTGTGGAGGTGGTTTTCCTTAGATATAGGAGCTACCTCTCCTATATAATTGTATCTCTTCTATCCATAATAATATGAAGTATTTTTGTATATTTTCTTGTGTATTAGTATTAGAGCATTATGGATCCTTGAGAGTGTAGGGAAAGCTTTATTGTTATTAAAGTTTCTCTAATGAGTGGAAGATATTGATGTTTTAGTACTGCTAGTTAACATTCCCCCGTACAACATTTTTTCCCATCTACCATTGATTCTGCATCTAGCATCCATTCATGGCTTTGTTTGTAGTCCATTATAGAATCCTCTTGAGTAGCTCAATGTCAACCCCTTCATTTTAAATTTGATCTATTCTATAGTGTTTGGTTCTACATAAGTTTTTGACCTTGCATCGAATTGGGTTGGAGCCCTCCTTTCCAATCGATATGTTGAGCTCTCTCCCTGGAGATCCATACTTTCACTTGCCACATTGGGCATAAGGAGAATAAGGATAAAATTTGTAGAGTGATGATCACGTAGCTGGAGGGTGATCTTGTTAAAAATTTGGTGATTAGATATAAGTTTTAATAGTCACTTCTATCTTCATTGTTGGGAGCATAAAGGAATGTGGTGAATACAGTTCCAGATCAGAACCTATGTAGTTGAGTCATCAACATGCATTGATTCCCTAGCTAGGTAATGCTACATGTGGTATTTATACATACATAGACCTGTGGTATTTATAATAAAGGAGAATACAAGTGGAAGGAGGAAATTCACCTTCAACACAGAAAATTTGTGGATTCAGAATTGAAATTGCTATGTCGCATGAGGACATATTTTTAAGTATTTCTTCCAAGTCACATTTGTTTTGAGACCTGAAGTCAATAAAGGAAGGTGTCTATGCACTCTTATATGTATTTGCTTCAGTATTATGTGTATTTAATTCATCTTCCATGTCTCTACAATATTGTTGCAAAAAAAACTATTTAGGAGGACATCACGTTATGTGGTAAGTCAAAACTGTATTGGCATGGATAAATTAATTCTTATTCAAAATTTTTATGGAAATGATTTCCACACATGGCAAGTACGAACACATCTATTTCTTATTAATAAAGACTTGTGGGATATCATTGACGGAAAAGTGAAGAAACCAATGGATGCAGACGAAGCAGTAAAATGGGATAGAAAAAACTGAAAAGCCACAACAATCATTGGACTGGGACTATTTGATGCCTATTTGCATCATATAGATTTGTCTAAATCCTCTCATACAATTTGGAATACATTAAACAAATTGTTTGGTTTGCAAGATGGAAGCGCAGAGATAGCATTGAAGCAAAGATTATTTGGTCTTAAAATGGAAGAAAGTGACAACATGGTAGAGCACATTAGTAAGTTTCGATCCATCTCAAATCAGTTAGCTGGAATTAAAATAGATGTACCTAATGATGATGCAAAGGTTGTTTTATTGAATAACATGTGAGCATGTTATTCTAATATGGTTTTTACATTGAGAAAAACTAATCCTAGTCTAGAAGATCTCATTTCTTCTTTACTTGAAGAAGAAAAAAGAATTATGATTGTTGAACCAGAAGAAACTACAATGTATGGTAGAAACAAGAAAGAAAAAGTTTTTTTTAAGAAATCAAAATATGGTTCAACTTCGAAAGGTACAAAAAAGCAACTTACCTACTACTATTGTAAACAAACCAGTCATATATCTACAAATTGTAGGAAAAGAGCACAAGATTTACTTGATGGGAAACTGCAAGATAATGCCATGGTTACATTGATGAAGGAGAGAATGAAGAGGAAGGAAATACTGCTCATACAAAAAATCAAATTGATGAGGATTTACTCTATTAAATAATTTTCTACTTGAGGATAGAGGCAACGGAGGAAGGAGGTTAGACATCGACCTCCCGTCAGTCATCAACGACGGGGCCACACTTTTGGTATGATGACTTTTTTTTTTCAGTGTGGCGTGAAAAATAAGAATAGATGATGTAAATTCCTATTCACTTGTGAGTAATCCTCATGTAACCCGTTTTGTAGAAGCATTGTAGAATAATGATCAAAATGTACTATAGCAATCATGATGTGAAGGTTTTTGGTAAACTAGGAAAACTAATTATGTAAGGTTTTTGGTAAACCTGTAAAACCAATTTTGTAAGGTTTTTTGGTGAACCTATAAAACCAATTGTGAAAGGTTATTGGTACACCTGTAAAACCAATTAGGTAAGGTTGTTAGTAGAAGCCATAAAT
Organism: Taxus chinensis; assembly: GCA_019776745.2. NCBI lineage: Eukaryota > Viridiplantae > Streptophyta > Pinopsida > Cupressales > Taxaceae > Taxus > Taxus chinensis. The sequence goes on from CM034149.1 coordinate 736,509,314, forward strand.
AACCATCAATGGAAGAAATGTGTGTTGGCACATGTACGATTTTTGTGCAATCCCAATGCTGCAAAGTTGAGGTGTTGATCATGAGCACACAGAGGTGGCACGCTACAATTAAAGAACGAGATATATTTTATGATGTAAACACTAAGGGGGGAATGTTAGGAAATTAGTATTTACATGAGTATTTATTATATGATATTTACGATGTGGTAAATATTATGGTTAGGGTGTTATATTATTGTTTTATAACAATAATGTTATTATAAATTGATTATACGTGAATTGTGGTGGTTGTAACCACACTCGTATATAGGAGTTAGGTGATATATTTGTGGAGGCGGGTTTCCTTAGATATAGGAACTACCTTTCCTACATAATTGTATCTCTTTTATGCATAATAATATGAAGTATTTTTGTATATTATCTTGTGCATTTTGAACCAAATTATTTAGAGCTTCGGCTCGATACAATCTCTTTGAATGTGTTTGATATATCAAAACACTTACAATTGCCTCTAATAAATAGATAGCTTTATCTAACAATAAAATACTTAACTCATAAAAATAGAGATAAAAAGCACATGCTTTTGTGAAATACAAAGCTTTTGATTTATTTGTTTTATTTGCTTTTCCTAAACTTAAGAACATCTAAAAATAAACTAAAAAATAAAAGCATCTAAAAAAACAAACTGCTTTTTACTTTTCTAGGGGAAAAATTACTCTTTTTCCAACAATTACATTCAACTACCCGTATTTTTCCATATTACATCCAATAAATCAACAAACGTACCCACAATTTACCATATTACATTCATTGTGTGATATTACATTCAATCAAATGATGAGTGTGCAAAATTTTTATCTCACTGCTCAATCTAGTACATAACAAACTTATTTCAATGCTTAGTTTATCTCTTAATTTAGAATGAGCTTAGTTCATCTCTTTGTTCTTTAATGCATAATGTTATCACATTAACAGTTTAAGGAAAGCTTAGTTTATTAGGACCTTTCAGAATGGAAGACCTTATACAATTGGTACATTTATAATCGATTGATGGAATGTGACTGTGATTTATCTGCCATCCCTTTATATAAGAGATCTCATAATTCACTGTCAAGGTTTTTTACCACTGACATCCTCATCCTCTTTATCCTCTTTTGAGCTAGGGGTTTCTCTTGGCTCTGATTAAATAATCAAGACTTGAACCCAGGACTTCCATTTTCTTCCAAATTCATTTATCTTCAACCTATTTTCTCAAACTTCCAAATTTCTAATAGGACTTCGTATTTATGGCAAAAGAGCTTATAAAGTTGGCATGTTCACCTACTTACCAAACTGCCCATAATTTACCACATTACATTCAATCAATCAACAAACCTACCCACAATTTACAATATTACGTTCAAGTACCTATAGTTTACCATATTGCATTCAATCAATCAACGAACATACCCAAAAAAATTTACAATATTACATTCAATCAAATGATGAATGTGCCGACTTTTTATCTCGCTATGCTCAATCTAGTACATAATGAACTTAGTTCAATGCTCAATTTGTCTCTTAATTTATAATGAGCTTAGTTCATCTCTAATTTGTTCTTTAATGCATAATGTTACTACATTAACTACTAGGAAGTTTCGTAATGGAAAAGTTTATAAAATTGGCAGAGCCGAATTAAAGGTCGGGAGTGCCCTAGGCAATAGTTTGAGTGGACGCCCTCCTCACAATTTTAGTTAATATTTTCCACCAAGTAAATCAATAAAATATGCGTATATTCTTGTATTTTTAAATTTACATTATAGACATAATAAAATAATAATAAAAATATCTTATTAAATTATTAGAGAGGTATGCAAAATATTCCATGGATGGAAACAATTAATGGTAGGAGATGCTCAGAATACAAAAAATACTATATTTTATACAAGGCTTCTGAGAAGTCTTATTTAGCTATATCAAGTAGGTGACAGGAACTCCATCCTAAAATAAAGCACCATTTTTACAAAGAAACAAGAACGTTTATGTATCTCCCATGGTTTTGTGAAGATTTGTATTTGGACTGGGCCTACCAATTCCTCCATTAAAAATGATAGACATTTCTGCCAAAAATTTAAGAATAGAGAATTAAATACTTTTTCCCTTCAATTATACTCACCTCTACTAGATACACTAGTGATGTTATAAATAATACATTAACCTTTTTGTAGAACAAATTATACACCTACAAAATATGGGGCTACATCAGATAATGGGTAATAATACCAACAAAATCATATGCATTTATAAATATGTGATATTTCCTTTTACTTGCAAAAATATTACAAAATCTTTTTAGTTGTATGCGTGAAATTTATGTTATTATATAATAATATCTATAAATGGGTTGATCAATATTAAATCTTCAAATAAATTATTTTAAAGATAAGTTATAAAATTAACCGATAAAAAAGAAATTTCTAAATTTAGGCACCCCCTGACTGGGAGTGCCCTAGGCAACTGCCTTGTTTGCCTAGGACTTAATCCCCCCTTGAAAACTGGGACGTTTGTAATCGATTGATAGAATGTGACTGTGATTTATGTGCCAACCCTTTATATAAGAGAACTAATAATTCACTGTCAAGCTTTTTTACCACTGACATTCTCATCCTCTTTTGAGCTAGGGGTTTCTCCTGACTCTGATTTAAATATTCAAGACTTGAACCGATAACTTCCAATTTGCTTCCAAAGTCATTTATCATCAACTTATTTTCTTAAACCTCTGAATTTTTAATAGGACTTCGTATGTATGCTAGAACAGTTTATAAAGTTAGCATGTTAATCTACTTACCGAACTCCCCATAGTTTACCACATTACATTCAATCAATAAACGAACGTACCCACAATTTACCATATTACATTCATTGTGTGATATTACATTCAGTCAAATGATGAATGGGTCGACTTTTTATGTGAGAACTTTACTGTAAACTGGTATATCATTGAACTATTTATATGAGAGTTTTATTTATAGAGTATACTTTACCACGGAGTTATGTACTCAATATTAAAAATCTTATATATCTAACAATTTGTAATATTAATTTATGTTAACTGACTGTTTACTATAAAGTCTTTACTGCAGAGTAGACTCAATCACTGAGCTACTGTTTTCGTGACCAGGGATTGTGGAATGTTCCTAACAGCCAATGATTTGGCCATGATAACATAGCATACACAGATTTGATTGACGTTCTCTCTTCTTGCTATTATTTTTTAAGAATAAAACATTCAATGTACTTTCTGTTCTTTCGTAAGACTATTATTGTTCAAAATTTAACAGACTCTCTTTTTCTAGCGTCTCAACGGTATGGAAACATCCATTCTTCAAATAGTTTCATAGAGCATTTGCCCCCAAAAGTGTAAATGTGCCCAATAGTCTAAGTTTTGAGCAACTGGTTAAAAGATTGGAAAACTATTTAATGGACAATTGCGGGTCATACAAGCCAATAGGAAACAGCAAATTGTCAACTATGATCACATCCAAAAGTAATCACACGTATGTCAATGATGAGAGTCCTGATGTACAAGTAAGGTTATCTATCATAAATGTTTGTTTTTTTCTTTAATTTTTCATAATATTTTTTATTACATCACTTTTGTAAACAAATCTATAGTATGTCTCTTTGGTAGGCTTTCTTTTCATCTTTATAACTTCATAATTTAAAAAACCCACGTGTCATAGTTTACGGGTGTATTTATCTATTAATTTGTTGTGGCAGTGACTATGAAATTATTTTATTTGATTTGGTTTGGTTGTATTAAAAAGTTATATGCAAATTTGACTTTGTTTGATTGGGAAGTTTGGTATGCATGAACTATTTGATTTGATTTAGTTTGGTTTTATTAAAAAATTACATGTAAATTTGACTTTGTTTGATTGTGAAGCATGATATGCATGCACCCACGTAGGTACATTTTACCATATTTTTTTTAGTTCATTCATCTTTTAATTTTGTTGTAGGAGTGACTATAAAACTATTTGATTTGATTTGGTTTGGTTTTATTAAAACATTACGTATAAATTTGACTTTGTTTGATTAGGAAGTATGGTATGCATGTACCCAAGTATGTATAATAGTGTATTTTGTATAGTTTAATTCTTCCCTTTCAGTACATCAAGATATTTCTTGAAGCATCTTTAATCATGTATAAATACACTAAACTAATCACAACATATTGCAATCAGATTTAGGGAATATTTGATATATATATATATATATATATATATATATATATATATATATATATATATATATGAGTCTATTTAGATCATAGAAAAATAATAAAATAGTAAAGTGTCCTAGGATAATTACTAGTTTGTTCGTGTTGTGGGACTTTGTAAGAGCATTGTGGGATAATATTAAAAAAAATCACTTTTTTCAGCTATTATCGGTAGAAATTGTAGGAAAACAACTCTAGAAAGAAAGACAATCAACTCCCATAAAAATCAGACTGTTAAACCCTTTGACCATTTTCATTAGACAATGAACAACTTCATTGGGGACAAAAGTGCCAAAGCTACTAAATAAATGACTTTGCATATAAACATTTAGGTTCCACTTGAAAAATGAATTCAATGTGTTGTAATTTATGAAAGGTTATTTTAGTTCGTCTAGATAACTCAAGAATCACATGAAAATTGATCTCCTTGTCAAAAAAATGTAATTCAGCATGTACACCTGAAAAATATGTAGATAATGTAAAAAATAAGTGCGTTTTGGAGCTTATTAATGCTTGTTCAAAGAAAAACTAAGCTTTCTGATATTTATCAGGCCATTCAAAAGGAGAATAATGTGGCAAACAAAAAATAAGCATAATACATTCAACAAGTAGTTATGTGCACTACAACTACCCCAACCCTTATCCTTTTAATATGTACTACAATTAGGATAATCTACATGCTTCTATATGTTTTAAATCAACCTTTGGGTATAGGGATACTTTGGAAATAACAAATTTTCTCCTTTTTCCTTCAATATAGATGTGATCTCATTTGTCTTGCAATTCCCCCTTAATGCAACAATGTCCCTTTATATTTATAGACTTCTTGAATTCAAATTAGGACCCTATTAGCACATAGGCCATAAACAATGAGAAGGAAAAATGACCAAAAGGGCTCTAAAACTCGGTAAAATTTAACTTGATTAAAAAAAACCCATAAAATACACATGTGACCATTTTTGTGTAACATATAAATGGTCATGTTCTTATGAACATGGTCAGTTTCCTTCAAAAATGGTCATGTTCCTATGAAAATGGAAAAATCAAAAAACATGTCAAAAACTAGGGGTAAGGGAGAAATAGTTTAAAGAGAGAAAACATGAGAAATTGATGAAAATAAGGTAAAACCATGTCAATGTAGAGAAGAATAAGTAGAATCCAATCAAAAATAAAGTTGAGAGTGTCATGACACAAATAAAACAAGTCAATAGTCAATAATCACTAGAAAACATGTGTGCCAATGAGAGTCTAGCATGGACTAACAATCTATAAACACACAAATACATTAATACTATTACAATTAACTAGCAATGTATGAAATGTAGTTGTCTATATATTGCCACACTTTGATGTACGTGTATGTGTTCATGCACACATACATATTGTAGTGAAACAAATGTTTATGTTATCTTGATGTGATACAAAATGAACACAATCATCTATCACATTCATTCTTTTGTGTCTCAAAGTATAAGTAAATGAGAGTGAATCAATATATAAATATGTAAGAAAGGAACTACTAAAAGCATGAAATGTACAAGACAGATGATGCAACAATGGTTAGTAGTTCAATAAAGAAGAACCTCATACCATGTGTAATGTTTCATAACAACACAAACATTAAACTACTCAAAGCCTTAGCATGCATAGTAAATTAAAATGGACAACACTTTATTTGATATTTCTCTAAGGAAACAAATCTTACACATATATTGGACCAATTGTAATAGATACATCCCTTACACAATCTATGAGAAAATACATCAACACTATTTTCTTTAATTAGATTAATGATCTACAACACTACTAACAATATCAAGTTGTACAATCCTAAAGGAATACTAGAAGATCCAAAATCTATAAGAGTAGAACTACCGTGAAATTTACCTTCCTGTTAAAGTGTAATGGTGAGTTTCTATAGAACCAAACACCACCTACTTACAATATTGTATCGTAGCTACACACTACCCATATGACATTTACTAGAAACTCCTACAATATTAAAATGTGTCAAAACCTTCTATGCAAGATAAGTCCCTCAAATATTCCTTAAAACATTTTCATGCGAAACAAAATTTGATGAAGTGTGAGAACTCAACAAAAAAATTATTGGTCATGTTAATATTCATCAACTCCTTATTTTATGAAATGAACTACTTGAATTTAGAATATACTTGTACTCTCAAAGATCGCCCAAATTTATGTACTTGTGCACAAATTATGCACAATTATTCCAATTAAATACTTGCATGTTTTCTGAATTGACCTCTAATGACTTCATGGTTTGAATGATAGATGTGTTCCATCAAGATGAACCTATATGATAATGTAAGATTTGGAATGTGAAGTTTATAATATCATGCACAAAGACAAGGTGATGTAAATTTAACTATATGAAGTTTTCCCTAGCCTTCTGTCAAGTTCTCAAGTCTTACGCCAAGTGTATAAAGCACCACACCATCATTCTCAAGATGTATACATAGCACAAAGATTTTGTGATACCCTTTGACCCTCCAATTCCTATGGTCAATCTCTTAGTTTCTCAAACTTAATTTTTTGTTGCGCCATTGAAATAATTGGTTGTGCTTGATTATTATAATTTTTCTAGACTCTATAAGATACCACAAACCTTCTAAAATCTTCTACTAGTACCACCAAACAAAAAGGGTATAAAAACATGAAAAACTACTATAACTATATTTAGTTGATGCAAATTTCTAGTGAACCCAGATTCTCTTGCATCATATACAGTCACGGGTAAGAAAACATTTCATGTATTACTGATCACGGAGATATATAGTTGGTATTCTATGCCTTGCAACTTCAATATGATGATCAATGTCACATCTTCAATTTATCTATCTTTCCCCTTGACTAAGTATACCTTGAAATCCTTTTTTTATGTTATCTTAATCTTGAAAAAAATCACTCTTTCTACTTCCTTGTGCACCATCTCTAGCATATATTTTCCCTAATTAACTGAATCCAAATATATGTTTGTATTTTCTATAGTACTTTGTCCTTAAAAATAATTATATTGCTACATTTTAAATGTTTAATATGTTAATACCTTTTGGAAAATCAATTTTATGTCTTGGATGAAAATTTCCACAATAATTTTCATGATCATATTTTCTTCCACTTTAACTTATCATATGTCCATTTTGGAAATATTTCCCTATGCAGATCATGAGATACGACCATATTTTCACCCACCTAAAACTCAATTTCCCTTATTTTCATATTTGTGATTTGTTTATGTATTGTGTTTTACTCCTTTGTAATTGTTTGCACACTTGTTGGTGGACATTGAATATATATAGTGTGTAGAAAATCTATCATTTGCATTCTTTCTATTGTCACTACTAATGTTGTATAAATCTACAACTCCTCTTAGACTACTTCCATATATAATTTAAAATGGTGTTTTTAATGTAATTCTATTCATTGACCCCACACACACACACGTTTGTGTAAGCATTGGATTTCCACATTCCCAGTTTATCTCCAACTAAAAATCTCAAAATATTACCAAACTCCCATAACTACCTCTATCTACGGATGGTATGTCGAATTGAATTATAAATTTTTATTTCATATTCTTCCACAATATCTTTCACAAATTTCCAACAAATTTTGCATCCTTTTCTGATACAATGCTTCCAAAAAACCATGTACTTTTCTTTTTACATGCTACAAAATTATGCACCATCTTTTAAATTCTATCTACTACAAAAAAAATGGAATCAATACCTTGTTGTGTCCTTGGAAAGCAAAAAATGAAATTCATACTTATTTCTTCCCATGACTTCTTTGGAATAGGCAATGGTTGATACAACCATGAGTTCTTATTTCTACTTTTGCTAATTGACATACTCCATATCATTCACATACTTGCACACATCTACATTCATTGTAAAGGCCAAAATTAATTTTCAGCTAACTATGCATACATCTTGTCATAACTAAAATTAATTTACAATCCTCCATTGTGTTTTCCTTTACCAATTTCTCACCAATTGACCCTCTAGGTATGCATAACTAACTATCCTTGAATAATAAATTTTATAGTATAAAATAATCCAACCAAGGTGTTCAGTCTACACTTATTCATTGTACAAATGCACATCATGCTTCCTTGAAATCTTCATAATCTTCATAAAATTCCTTTATAAGATCAAAACCTATGATTTCCTAGACATTTGGGTCAACGAAACATTTATCATACTCAATGCATCAACAAGTATGTTTGGATTATAGCACTTCAACACAAATGATTAACGAATAAATTCTATCCACTTCATATGCCTTTGATTCAATTTTTTTATTATTAATAAATTGTAATGCATGATGATCTATATACAAAACAAATTATTTAGGCCAAACATAATATCTCCACTTCTTAAATGCTTGCATGATTACAAAAAAAAATCTTTATTATAAACTGAATATTTGTGCTTCACATCATTTAATTTCTCATTAAAGTATGCTGTTTTTTTTTTTTTTTTTGGCTTAACATTAGTGTTGAACACATTGAATTTCACACTAGAGACAATAAAAAAGTTTAAACAATCCATGCTTTAACATCCAACCAACACCAACTCATATATGTTATTTAAACTTGTCCACTATTAGCATCTATAAGCCCCTATATATATGGCATAGAGGCTCATGCATTTCATTATCTGGTAAATGAAGTATTTGTTAGTTGAAATGTTTCTTCAAATGGTGTAGTTTGAAAAAAAACGAAGACTCACCAATGATGTTATGAAAGATTTGTAGCACTGAAGAATATAGTGTGTTAGCTAGTTTGAGAAAAATTTAGATTACCTCAACGTGCTTAATCAAGTGCACAATGAACATAGTTTATATCTTAACTTATAATGAGTAAGAAGTTTATCTCACTCAATTTATAACGAGCTTAGTTTATTGTTCTTTAATGCATTATCTTACAACATTAACAATTTGAGAAAAGTATAGTTTATTTGAGGACCTCTCATTATGGAAGAGATTATAAAGGTAGTACAATATTTGTAACTGATAATGAGCAAGAAGTTTCTCTTAATTTATAATGAGCTTAGTTTTTCTCTTTGTTCTTTAATGCATTATCTTGCGACATTAACCATTTGAGAAAAAAAACATAATTTATATGAGGACCTCTCATTATGGAATAGCTTCTAAAATTAGTACATTTGTAACTTATAATGAGCAAGAATTTTATCTCTTAATTTATAATGAGTTTTCTCTTTGTTCTTTAATGAATTATCTTGCGAGATTAATAATTTGAGAAAAACACAATTTATCTGAAGACCTCTCAATATGGAAGAGCTTATAAAGTCACTACATTTGTAACTTATAATGAGAAAGAAGTTTATCTCTTAATTTATTATGAGCTCAAGGGGGGGTTAGGCCCTAGGAAAACTAGGTAGTTGCCTAGGGCGCTAACAATTAGGAGGTGCTTGAGTCTAAAGATTTCCTTTATTTTTCAGCTTTTTGTAGAACTTAGGCATTAAAAACATTTACCTGAAAATTGAATATTTATTGACCTAATTATTGATATTAGTACATAGCAACATAAGTGAGATACATATAAAAAGGTGCTATAAAAAATTTGCAAGTAAAAACAAACATGATATATTATTGAGCTCATATGATTATGTTGGTATTATAACCCATTCTCTAGTGTAGCTCCAGATTATGCATCTATATAATTTTTTCTAGGAAATGTATCATGTATATTTGATAATGACACTAGCATAGCTTGTAAAGGCAAGTATAATGAAAGGAAAAAAAGTATCCAATTATATATTCCCATTTTTTTGGGGGAAAAGTCTATTATTTTTTATGGAGGAGTTAATAGGCCTTGTCCATATACCACTCTTCACAAAACCATGAGAGCTAAATAATAATTTTTATTGCTTTATGAAAAAATGGAGCTTTGTTTAGGTTTGAATCTATTCACCTACTTGATATTGGTAAATCGAACTTGCAAATAACCTTGTATAAAAAATTATATTTGCTACATTATGAGCACCTCCTGCAATTAATTAACTCCATCCCTGGAATATTTCTTGTCCTTCTTTGATAATTTAATAGGATATTTGTATTCTTTTTGTATAGTAGTTAATCTAAAATTGTGATTTATTATGACCCTAATGTAACTTTCAAAATACGAGAATGCAAGTAACTTTTATGTATTTACTTGATGGGAAAAAATATTAACTAACATGGTATGAAAGGTGTCCACTCAAATTATTGCCTAGGGTGCTCCTAACCTTTATTTCGTCTCTGAATGAGCTTAGTTTATCTGTTTGTTCTTTAATGCATTATCTTATGACATTACTAGTTTGAAAAAAGCATAATTTATCTAAGAACCTCTCATTATAAAAGAGCTTAAAAGTTGATGCTTGTTTGAGCTTGTCTGCAATTTACCCTATGACTCTTTACATAAGAGATCTCCATCACAATGTTTTATAACCAAATTTCTGATCCTGGGTTTCTTTATCTCTTTCTGACTTGAACCTAAGACCTCCCACTTACTCTACATTCTCAGACCTTCCATTTGCTGTTAGGGCTTCCCATTTACCTCAAAAAGATCTCATAAAGTCGGAACGTTCCCCCTCAAAATTTGACTCAACTGCCAATAATTTGCCACATTATATTCAGTCAATAGATGAACATGTCGGCTATTTACTCTAGTATTTCATTCAGTCAATCAACGAATATGTTGGCTCTTTACTTGAGAACTTTATTACAGGTTATGCTCTACCACTGAACTCTTTACTCGAGAGCTTTGCTGCCCAAGAGTTTCTAAAGTGGGTATTAAAGACCTTGTATATTTTACCTTTTTTTATTGTTAATTTATATTAATTTGTAGACAACAACAAAAATATATTATTTTATTTTCCAACGCACCGACTTTACCAGGGGAAAAAGAAAAATTAGTACAAGACAGACTTAACAGCTGATCTACTATCTTTATGACCCGGGGTGTGGAATGTTTCTAACAGTCAATGACTTAAACTTGATTACATAACACACAGAGACTAGATTCAATCTGTCTTTTTGCTATTATTAGTTAAGAATTAAACATTCCATATACTTCTTTATTTCCTATGCTTATTATTGTTCAAAATGTAACAGAATATCTGTGTTTTCAATATCAATTTTTGTAAAACAATTACGATTTTACGATCAGAAGTCGGATGTGATTGCATTTATGATTAAAACTCCCAATAATATGGAAAAATCTATATATCAAATAATATCACAATAATTATTTGTAAAACATCTTAAAATTTTAATTTTATAGTCAAAAAAATTTGACGATACAAACATCTGCAATGTTCAGCCACAGCTGTCCTATAGTGTTTGTTTCTAAAAGCAGAATGGCCGATAGTTTTTAAGTTTCATCTAACTGTTTAAAAAGTAGGAAAACAACTTGATGGACAGTTACGTCTAAATATGGATTTAACCAAGAGATTTGGCGGATCATACGAGCCAATAGAAAACAGCGGTTTGTCACATCTAAAATGTATCACGGACGGGCCGTCGGTGGGAGCTTTGACCTAAAACAAGGGATTTGTTCAGCTTTCTTTTCCTCATTATTATTTTCAAAATTTTTTTTTAATTCTTTTGTTTGTTTGAAAAAAAAATCCTAAAGTATGTTTGTTTTTTACGCTTCTTTTCCATTTTTTAAAACTTCCTTATTCGAACAAAATTATTATTCAAATGCTTTTAAATGCATCATTTAATATGTCACTTTAATTCTTCTCACAATTGTTTCTATTATTGTATTAATTGAGTACGCCATCTTTTAAGTATTTTAAATTCCTCTTGGAATTATTTTTATTGTTGTTCTAAATTGATTACAACATATTCCAATCAAATTTAATTTGTAAATATATATTTGAATTATATGAATAAGGTTATTTAAATCATAAAAACATTAAAATAGTGAAGTGTTTAAGAGAATAAGAATTTGTAATAGTATTATGGGATAGTATCTAGTTTTCGCACATGCACACACTTTTGTAAGTAATTGATAGAAATCTTATGAAATCAACTTTCCGAAGACATGACGCTCAACCGCTAAGAAAAACAAAAGTTTCGAACCCCTTTTACCATTTTCATAAGATAGTGACCAATTGCGTCTAGGACAAAAATGGAAAATTTGTTGTTATACCTTAGATTTGGTACGAGGCACTTGGAAATATTGATACTTAAGCTTTTTATTAATAAAATTAGGCTAGCAACATTTCATTGACTCATTTTTCATACATTTCCACCTCATGTTCAGTCTCAAGTCCACTAGGTTAGAATCATTTATCTAATTTGTATGATTTAAATCACTTGTACCATATGTACAAAAACCTCGTAAAAACATATATATACCTCTCTCATAATTCTCTATTTTTTATTATTCTGGCCTCTAGGATAGTATTGTAGCTATATGGACGGTTCTATATAGGATACCATATCTTGGACACCATCATTCACGAAATTTTCCATCTTTCACAAAAGTGTCCTTAGTCCTCATAATGAATAGTTTTTCAATTTGGGGTTCTTTATAGGTCAACCTATGTATGACTCGTGGGTCAATTTTGGGTAGGAAATTGATGGAATAACTCATATAAATAAAGTCCTAAAGGCTCTACAATAATAAACAATTAAGGACTACAAATCAATCAATTAGGTAATTCCTACAAGATTCAATTTTCCATTGCACAAACCAAGTTCACTACAAAATCACATGCTTTTAAATTTACTGTGCAAGTGGAGAATATTGAGGACTGTGAGGAAGGGTTGACCAAAAATTTGATACAAAAGATAAGTTGAATGCATCCATGAGAAGGATTGAGGAGCTATATGAAGGAAAGAAGAGTCATCTTAGTGTGTGGTCCACATATTGCAAAGAAGAAATACTATGAGGTGAGAGTGCCTTAAGATATATGTGCAAAAAATCCTAAATTTATGAAGTTCAATCCAGGGTAGAGCTCCATACTGTAAGATTCATATATTAGGGGTCATCCAGAAAATAACAAAGTGTTGTTAGGCATAAAATTATGTTCACCAACCTTTAAACATGATATGTATCTTTTGTAAGTCCAATATGCATGAATCCAAAGACTACATGGAATTATTGATTTACATGATAAAGTAATTATTTTTAGTTTAAATTCAATCACAAACCTTTCCACAAATTCAATATTTTGTGCAAGATGTGGTAATGGCATTTCTAGTAGGATGGGATCCTCCCTCACCCTAACATCTTGGAACTTAGACCCAACCTTCTTTACAAAACATGATGGGTTAGACCCCTCCTCCTTGTGATTAGCCACAATGGAATGCAATCTCCATTATCGGTCCATATGGAGGATATCAGAATAAGCAAAAGGGATGGTGTGTTCTATAGAGACAAGGATGATATAATGCATAAAAAGGATATCAAGGTGGCTATCAGTAGTGGACAACAAGACCCAACATAGAATCAAAACCTATTGTTTTTTATTGTTCCAACAATGAAATGAATCACATTGCACATAATTTCATTAAAAAATACACATCATGGAATGCATTCCTAAATTATAAGGTTCCTACACAACATAATATGAAGGATTTTCCCACAGGGGATTCACTAAGAAAACTTGTGGCATATAACATTTGTTCGTAGGATAATAAATAATACCCCTATTTCAAGTTCTAATTGTCAATATTATTTTATTAATATCCCCTCCCAATACACCACTCCTATTATAAAATAACCCTTATATTACATATACTTGTTTTTTCTATGGCATTTTTAATATCCATTAATATTTGTATCTCTTTCATGTTGAATCTGTTAAGTGCATGTGCAAGGTGAAACAAGAGGAAAACCTATAAGATTGTTGGTTTTTAGAGGGAAAATGATTTTAATATGCTTACTTGATTGCCATCGTTTTTGTTTTCTATTTGAATCAAAGATGTAAAATTTAACATAACAATCAAAATTTGTGGTGGGTTGATGTTTCACCAATTCAAAACAAGTGCCAACCACTGGCATTAAAGGAAGGACTGATTGAGAGTTAAAAGTTTCAAAAGCATGAAAGAGTCACGAGTACTAATGAAAGACACATGTTTTTCATCTTCAATCTATGAAGAGGTCGAGACCCAAAGTTTAAAACATTGTGGTTAGGTTGTAAAATGATTTACGCCACATGTCACAAATTAGTGAGGTAATAATTACATATACCAAAGTATTAAGGTTTTTGACATTCAATGACACCAATGGATGAAAATTGTCTATGATTGGTGGCCTAAGGAGTTAGGGAAATCAAAATCTAAAAGAGCATAGACAATGGTTTCATCAATGCAAGGCGCGTGTTCAAAATATTTGGAGAAGATATATGGAGCCCAAGATTTCAAAACATTGTCATGCAAAATAACACTGATTCACTCCATGTGTTAGACATTTGTGGTATAAGGAGTCATATTTTGTAAATATCAACAATGAGAAACTACACTGATCATCTCCATGTGTTGGAGATCAGTTAAAAGGAGATATATAAATTGTTTACAACCTCATTAGATTTAGCATCTAGATATAGTGAATATGTACACTAAAAGGATGTAAAGGGGAGCTACATTAGGTTATTCTAATCAAATAAATTCTAACATTAATTATGCAATATCATAACAATGCATTAATTCTTGTAACTAATGTAAAAATTAGGATATGAACTTGAAAACATAATGGGATGAGTATAGTTACCTTATTACAGATGGATTTGGGAAGTCATAGGTGTGTAGAGTGTTGCAACATGGAGATTTGAACTTTAGAAATGCTTTTTCTTGGAACTGTAATTATGAAATTCCCTGGTGAAGGAATGTATAACTCTTCCAAGACTATCCATATGGTTTTGACCCTATTGTACGATTTTAGACCTACTCTGAATCTAGGTGTCTGTAACTTTTGAGAACTTTCACCTACCTAAAAATGTTTATTCTCTGTCAAACCCTTATTGTTGTCAGTCATGCTGAAAAACCCCTTGAATGTTTTGAGTGACAAGTCTCAAACCCTATTCATGGGTGGGATACCCTATAAAACAAAAATTAGTTGGGTTGAAGTGCAATATATTATCTACCGATGTTAGGACTACTTCGAATAGACCTTCAACTAAATTTCATTCACCACCTAGCATGTGATATATGAATGAGTGCAATTATATTTTGCATTTGAGAACTTCTTGATGATGTTTGAGTTGATTTTGGCTCTTTTTAATACTTGGAATGGGGATGTTTGAGTGTTTGCAAATGAGATAATTTAATTCCTTGACCTAGTATGATTCTTTAGACCTATATTGATTGCTTCCTTAATGAATGTGGATGAGATTTGGTGAGATTTAGGGAGCCTTGGGTGCCTTTTTTGAGTTTTGCAAGAGATTATGTTAATGTAGTGACATATGCTTTCTAGGTGTCCAAATGAGTTAGTGTTAACTTTCTTATATAGGTTGTTGAAGGTAAAATGTCATGATAAGGATGACCTATAGGGAGTAAATGAACCAACAAATAATATGGAATTGAAAGATCAAATGGAGGACATTTCAATTCAAAACAATAAAAGTCATCCAAGACCAGATGTCATAAGTTAAAAAAATCATACGGTTTTACACATTGACAAGAAAAATGATAAATGAGGGTTGCATCCTATTAAGATAAGTTTTATATGTATTTTATGTATTTAATTATTAGAATTTGTTGGTATATCAATGTGTAAGACTACAAAAATTTGAAAAGATACATTGGTATGTACTGAGAAAGGATAGAAAGGTTGTGTTTTTCTTAGTAAGCGCACATTGTCAAAACCAATAGTGTTAAAGATTAAATTACCAAATTTGAGTGTCTAAATTTCGACCCCCAATTATGAAATGAAAATCATATGCTTGAAGGAAAAGATACCTGAGTGTATAGAAACACTTTTCTTTGCTTATATTTTATTTTGTAGTCTCCCGTTGTGTTGGTTTTGGCATGCTCCATGATGAAACCTACAACATAGAGCGTTGTCAATGTCCATAGTAAAGGATTGAAATTTAATTCAAATGTAAAGTGTAATATGTAAAATTTTCATTTACATAAAATGAAAGAGATGTAAAACATGGAAAGAATACACATGTTTTGTTATAGATGGATAAGTTCTCATTATTTGCATGCACTTGGAGATTTCAATTATTGAGTTTGTTGAAGGGTTAGGGGTGAACAATCCCTAATTATGTCAATGAGAAACCAGAGTGTTAGATGCATGGAACCCAAAATGGAATGGAGAAGAATGAGATACCAAAGAACCACATGAATGAATAATATCATGTATCAAATTCATTTAGCATCTCTAATATATTCCCCTTCGAATGTAAGAGGAAAGGTCCAAGGATTTCCTATGAATAACCTAGCCACTTTGATACCTTTCGTAACCCCACATACCACACTGCTATAGATGGATCTAGGCCCCCTTATGTAAATAAGGACATACAATATAAAATATAACAAGTGCCTTCATGCCCTTCACATGTGCCACACAACTAAATAAAAACCAAATAAAAATTGTAATGTACTGAAATGTAGGTGAAGAAAGGAGACACATTTCCCCAAAATCATTGAAATTGTAACTAAAACTAAATGGTGTGGTGGAGTGAAGTACTTCATGCCCCCTATAATTGATTTGAATTGAGTGCAACAAATCTCAAACTATATTAAGAAATTTTACCTATATGTGAGTTTTTAAAACTGCTAAGAAGGTTTATGTAATTTCCCCTAGTCAAAATCATGTAAAAAGGTCAAAATTTTCCATACGATATTTACTAAGTTGTATATTTTTGAAACTATGCATGAATTTTTAGATTTATATATTTGAGGTTGTTTCCATGTACCTATACTTG
The DNA here is from genome assembly GCA_019776745.2 of Taxus chinensis. Classification (NCBI taxonomy): domain Eukaryota; kingdom Viridiplantae; phylum Streptophyta; class Pinopsida; order Cupressales; family Taxaceae; genus Taxus; species Taxus chinensis. Next base: position 736,526,489 of record CM034149.1, read on the forward strand.
TATATACGTGTGTATGATCTAATAAGTCTTTCTATGTCTTCTGTAGGTGTAGAATATACCCAAATGAATGCCCCTTATTTTTGAAGTGCGTGTGATAAATAATTTGAGTGCGTTACTCAAAATAAAATATGGGTGTCAATGGATTGTATATATGAGAAGCTGTAAAAGAGTGTAGAATATTGAATAGGTGGGCACCTTAAAAAACTTGTGCCTATAAAAGGGGTTTTCACATGGTCAAAACCATGGTGCAAAACAAGAGAAATAATAGAAACAATGAAAATAATAACAACATCAGTAATAACACATGCATAAAAATTAAGTGTAGAAATAGTATGCAAACAGTGTCGGACAAAATGCTTAGAGTTATAAACATAGGAAACCCATGGTGTCACAAGACAATCAAGGTCAGTAGCGTTGTAAACATGAGAAAAAATGTCACCCAAGATAAACATAGAGCCCCAAAAATAAGACACCCAAGGTGTTACAAAATAAGTAAGGCACTTAGGAAATAATCAATGAAACAAGAAAGTAGTAACACACACAACCAACAAACATGTATAGAAAACAAAATTGTTAGCATATGATAAACTGATATAGATAGAAACATGTGAAGCAAGAGGTGTCAATGTTGCACAAGACACATGTTAGTCATGTTAGCTTATAATATAACATGTACACAATATATGTAATCAATCATAATGATTAAGTATAAAGGAGCTATAACAAAACACTAGAACCTCTATGTAGTGTATAATATATGCCCCCTGATGTATATAAAGTCTAGGTAAAAGGGTCATATAACTCCTTTTATCATGTACCACTCTATGTATGTCATACATCAAGCTTATTATACCACGTGAATGCATGTTTGTAAAGAGTAAATAGATATGTTATCTATCAAACCAAAGTGACAAACAACATGTATAATGTAAAGTCCTAACGATGTAAGCAAAGTGTACGGGTCCTGATTTTGTATTTTTTACAAATATATGAGTATATTTGTATTTTTAAATGTTCATTTATCTACAAGGAGATGTTTGGGATTGATCTACACAATGATAACCTCTTGAAGATGTGGATAAAATATTGAATAATATGGAGGTGTGGGCCTCAATTATGCCAAAGAATTTGACTTGAATTTAAGATGTAAAGTAGTAGTGATGTATGTTAAAGAAGGCCTGAGAAACTGACTAGGTGACATAGATTCATGAGTAGTGTGTGAAGTATAAGACCTATAAAAAGTACTATAAGAGTGAGTACTCCAAGATATATCATGTGTATAAGAATACTTGGTAGAAATGGTAGAGATATCATGTGAACTAAATGACTGAAGTGGGATCCTACAAAAGTGATATCCACTAGAAATAATGTGTAAACCCAAGGCCTATCTAGAGCCCTAAGGGGACTAAATTAGTGAGAGGAAATGTGTGCAACTAAAGGCCTATTAGGAAACCTAGGAGGGATAGAGACATGAGATACAATGTGTGAAACTAAATTCCTATCCTTAGATACAGTAAGAATAGGGATATAAATTGTAGAAGGACTACATAAGATAGGAGAAGTAGCTTCAAATAAATACCTTGAATTGTGACAACCTGTTGATTATAAAGAAACTTAAAACATTGGTGAATAAATAATGGAATATCCCTAAGAGTGTGTAGCCAAAGGAGACCTAAACATAATGCAATGTATCTAAGAGTATTGAAAACCAAGAATGAAACTTGTGTAGTAATAAAATTGATAGTAATATAGAGATAAATGATTTAATATCGATGATTGGAATCAAATGCAAGCTTCTTTGTAGAAACACCAAGATATTAAATCAGTGTGAGGTATCATACATTATCATTGTTATGTGGATCAAATAGAATACCGTGTATAAGTAAGTCATGATTATATTAGAGACAAGAATGGACAAAGTATCAAAAACAAGTGTGTCATCTATGTTAGCGAAACTGAAAGTGATAATCGATGTAGAAGATGATGTTTACTTATAGTGTAAATCATTTTGTCCAAATGGTGTTCATAGGAGGGTGGTGGTGGAACCGTATCATAAGTATTGTGCACTTCTATAGTAGATTTCCATTGTTATGCTTAGGAAGTGGATCATTGAATATTTTCAATTTGGCATTATCATTCGTTGACTTAAAAAAATTCAGTGGGCTCATCCCATTAAATGGAATTGGAGTCAATAAGATATTTAATTATGTGATGAAGTTTTATACACATATCAGTGAGGTGGAAAATACATCTATGATAATCACAATCAACAGTGGTATCAAAACTCTTACTTTGAGGCTTGCTCATATAAACCTCAAATAGTGGAGGAAGAGAAACAAGATTACACTCAAACAATTATTTCAATACAATGTGTCCAGATCAAGGTAAAAAATTAAACTATAGTCGTGTGGGTTGTAATTTTATCTTACTAGGTTGAGAAATAACATTTACACTTTCCTTAGAAGTATCATTAACATCATTATTTTTTCCTTTGAATGTGGATTTTCTTGGAAATTTGGCATTATGTTTATTAGGAGTGTTATTAATGTACTTAAGTTTATTCATATGTAACAAATTATCTTTGCACTATTTGAGTGTGTCACATAGATGGTAAAACATGATTAAAATTGATCAAATATGACTAATTATTGCAAAGCAGGAAGTAATCTTTGTGTGAAAATATATTTTAATTCACTTTCAACCAAGATATTTCTCATCTTAGTAAGCATGGTCTTATATCATAAGACCTAATGATTTAGATTCATTAGATCCTTGTCACATTTTAGACATATGTGTTTAAGAGACCTTCTCCCCAATATTGATAGATAATTGTGCCAAAATTTTATTTTCCAAAGTGGTAAAAGAGCACAGAGAGTGTGTGGGGAGATCATAAAAAAATTCCGATGCAAATTACTTAATACTTCTAAGGAAAATATTAGTGAGTAATATGCCATGAGAGGTATAGTCAAAATAAGCCACATCAAATGATCAAATATGCTTTATGGGGTACCCTTTACCATAATAGATAGGGATTTTAGGAGCAATAAAACCAATAGGAAAAGGATATGAAGCCACTTCGAGTGCAAGTGGGTTATACAACAACTAAGTATAACTTATATAATAAAGAGAAGGGGATTCACCTTATTGTAATTGTAATATTTGAGCTTTTAGTGTATGAACAAGGGTTTCATGAGTCTATGTGCTATATGAAGAAGTGTGTGAATCATTATGATTGCATATTGGATGTGCAGTCATAATATTGATTGTAGGAATATGAATAGAGACATTGTGTATTGAAATATTAGGTTCCTCTAAGGATATAGGCACCGTAGATTTAAAAATAATATATGTCTCTATATGAGTAAATGAATCATGTCTAAGTTGATCTCTTATAGCATATAGAAGAATATAAATATTAGCAGGATTATCTTGTAAAAAATGTGTAATATGTTTTTCCTTGTCTTTGAGAAGCTCACGAGAGTGGGTTTCAGGGTTATTATTAGATCCTTGACCTTGGATGGGATCATCATTAATAGTGAGAAAATTATTGGAGAAGATATCAGCAATAGAATAACGTTGAGCACTAGGAACCATGTTTATACAATTAGAAGTGAACGATATGGGATCCTCTTGGAGAGAAAAATTCCCAAGTAGAAATACTTCTAGTACGTACTCAGGAGATGTGTTGAGATGAATGCAAGTGTGAAGGATCTTAATGATTTATTTATTATATGTGGGGTTGTGCTTTAGATATTCAACGAATGAGATAGTCTTGTCATGAGAGAAAGCCATTATTTCCATCAAAAATGGAATAAGTAGGCCTAAAATAAAAATCATAACTCAAGATAAAATAAAGGAATCCTAAGGTAATTAGGTTTGAAGCAAAGATCGAGTCACAAGTACGGTTCACCAAAATGTTTACACCCTCATTAGATTTAGCATCTAGTTTTAGTGGGTTAAGTAAACTAAAATAATGAAGAGGGGAGCTATATGAGGTTAATCTAATTAATTAAAATTCCAAAATTAATTATGTAATATTAAAAAAAAAAATTAATTCTTGCAACTAATGTATAAAGTAATATAAAAACTTTAAAACACAGGGGGATGAGTGTAATTAGTTAATTACATATGGATCTAGGAAGTTTTGGGTGTGCTGAGTGTTTCAAATATGAAATCTTAACTTGATAATGATTTTTTATTAGAACTGTGATTGGAAAATTCCATAGCGGAGGAATGTATAACTCTACTACGACCGTCCATATGGTTTTATTGTACATTTTTTTACCTTCTCTGCATCTAGATTTGTAACTTCCTAAGATTTTCACCTACCTAGAAATGTATATCATTGTCAAACCCTAATTTTTTCTAATGATGTGAAGCCCCGTGAATATTATGAGTGAGTTCTAAAATCCTAGCCATGGGTGGGAGACCCTGCAAAAAAAATATTAGTTGGGGTGAAGTGCAATCCTTGCACCATCAACGTCATAACTACCCTGAGGAGGCCTCAAAACATGCATCGTTTTCCACCTAGCATGTGATATCTAAATTAATGCAAATAGATTTGAAATTTGAGAAATCTTTGACAATGTTTGAGTTTATTTTGGCTCTTGCTAATACTTGTAATGGGGATGTTTGAGTGCTTTCAATTGAGATAATTTTATTCCTTGACTTGGTATAATGCTTCAACCATGTATTAATTTATTCCCTAATGAATGTGCATGTGCTTTGGTGAGATTTAAGTAGCCTTGGGTTCCTTTTGTGATTTTTGCTATAGATTATGTAGATGTGGTGCCATATGATTTCTAGGCGTACAAATGAGGTAGTTTTAACTTTTTTATAAATGGTTCCCAAGATAAAGTGTTATAACGAGTCCAACCCAAGGAGATTAAATGACCCAAAAAAGAATATGGAATTGAAAGATCATATTAAGGATATTTTGGTTCAAAATTTTACAATTCGACTATGATTCTATATCACACAAGCCAACCAAACTGTATAATTTTACATAGGGAGGAGAAACATGAGAACTGAGGGTTACATCCTATTAAGTTGAGTTTTTCTATGGATTTTATGCATTTAATTATAAGAAGATGTTGATATATAATTATGTGAGACTAATAAAGTTAGACAAGAGACCTTATGATGTACTGAGAGGTGATAGAAAGGTTGTGTTAATCTTAGCAAAAGTGCATTCTCAAAACCAGCAATGTCAAAGAGTAAATTTCCAAATTTGAGTGTCTAGAGAAACCAAAGAGTTTGGAAGGTATATAGTGCATAAGTTCCTAGATAAAAGAAAAATTTCATTGATTGGTAGCCCAAGAGTATGAAAAATAATTCAAAAATTTTAAACTATGTAGTGAACAAGTAAGATGATAGAGGCCACGTGGTAGAGATTAGGAGGGGTGAAAGTTTCAAGGAGAAAACTCAAGGTCAAGAAAAACACGTGTAGGGATTATTAATTTTATGTCAAGCATCACCTATTTACTCCTTATTCTCCCTTCTCCCCCTCCCATGTACATTACCACCATTATTTTTGTAAAAAAAATTATATTTAAACCCCCTCAGCCCCTTATAACATGTCGTTATATTGGCTAAAATTCAAGAAATATCAAAATCCCTTTAATGAATAGGCATTTAATAGCATATTTTTAGTATGTGAATCCCCATTGGATTTTCCCGCATTAAAATAAATAAAAAATATTACATAATGTCAACATGGTGAATGTAATAACAAGTGAATATGGAAATCTACATGCAGTTATAAGGTTGTAGAGTAAGGAGCAAGGGATAATGACCATGGAAATGCCAACAATTCTCTCAATAATATATTAATAAGAAGAAGAATACCTTGATCCTAATAGGGAAAAAGGTACTTATAGAATACTCCATTCCTTTTTTTAAAAATTATCTAGAATAGGGATCTAGGGTATTCAAATGCTAGTAAATTTATTTCACAATGAGTATATATCTCATAATGTAGCCAATTTACTAAAATCTCTATTGAAAAGCATATAGGAGGTTTGTTGCACATCGATAAGATGCTATGGTTTGTTAAAAATAAGAAACTTTGGGATTACATAGGTTTTATAATATCATCTTGATAGGGTATGAAATCAAGGATAATGTATTTAATTTTTGCATCATAGTA